>JAPDRO010000022.1:0-650429 GCA_030247885.1 Taxawa tesnikishii (nom. ined.)
AACCTAACCCTAACCCTAACCCTAACCCTAACCCTAACCCTAACCCTAACCCTAACCCTAACCCTAACCCACTCACTCACTCACTCACTCACTCACTCACTCACTCACTCTTATTCTTACTCATTCTTACTCTCACTCACTCACTCTCTTTTTCAATGTTTTTTTCTCTTTCTACTTTATTTCTTTCTTTCTATTTTATCTCTCTACTTCTTTTATTCTTCTTATATCTTATTACTCTACTACTTTATTACTTTACTACTCTATTACTCTACTATTCTATTACTCTACTATTTTATTACTCTATTATTTTATTACTTTACTACTTTACTACTTTATTATTTTATTACTTTATTACTATATTTTTATTACTTTCTTATTCTTTTTAAATATTACTTTAACTCTACTAATTTATTATTCCATTCTTATATTACTATATCTCTATTACTTTACTCCTTATCTTTTACTATAAATCTCTTATTTTAACTTTTTTCTTTTATTTCTTTTCTTTCTTTTATTTTATCTCTTCTTATTTTCCTATTTTTTACTTTTATTCTATTTCTATATTATTATATCCCTATTACTTAAACTTTCTTTCTTTATTCCTTCCTTATTATAACTCTTATTTTCTAACTTACTTATTTTATTCCTTCTCTTTTTTATTACCTTTTCTTTTTTATTATCTTCTCTTTTTCTTTTATATTATCCTCCCTTACTTTACTTTCCTTTTTACTTTTTTTCTCTTATTCTTAACTAATCTCCTTTTTCTTTTTATATTCCACTATTTTACTTTAATTTCTTTTACTTTACTATTAAATCTATTAGTTTTTCTTTTTCTTTCTTTTATCTTTTTTTATCTTAAGAGATATATCTTTTTCTCTTTAAAATATTATACTTGTTATAGAGAGAAATATTACCTTTTTTTTTGAAAATCCTATATAGAGAAATATTGTTCCTTTCTTTAAAACTTAGCTTTTCTATGATTATCGTCTTCTTCATTTATATACTTACTTTTACCCTTATTTATCTAAACCCTAACTCTTAGTTCTATATTATCCTATATAATCCCTAAGGTTTAAGAAGAACTTTATTATACTTTAGGATTCTTTCTTAACTTCTTTATAACTTAGCTTAAGTCTATTTAACTAAGTTACTTTCCTTATCTATTAGACTTCTTCTTAACTACTCTAACTAACTTATTATTAGGCGTTTACTTTTTGTTAGGACTCTTTCTTGCTTGTCGGAGCTAGTAAGGACCTAACGTATTTACCTCTTAAGCTATTATCTATTTTTTTCCTTCGCTACTTCTTCTGTTTTTTCCTTCACTACTTCTTCTGTTTTTTCCTTCACTACTTCTTCTGTTTTTTCCTTCACTACTTCTTCTGTTTTTTCTTATAGGTCGTTGCTATTAGTTGTCTCTGACCTCGCTATCTTAGAACGACAATAAAGCCTTTGCCGCTACTCTGACTCCCTGTACCGCCATTCCGCCTCCAAATCTTGTCTCCTCTCCCAACCAGTCAAAGAAATCCTCCACCCCGGCGAATCTGCGCCGGAAGTGGTCCTCTAGCCATCTGGCTCCTCCGGCGCTCACGAATATCCCGTAACAGAGCGGCAGGACCACGTCTCCGTGCTCACACGCTTCTTCCTTACTGGTCTTGCTGAGCTCAGCCCTTTGGCAGATGGACTGAGGGTTTAGGCACCAGAAGCAGCTCGTGTACGGACGCAACCACTTTCGTCCGCGTGTCTCGTGCCGCTGCCGTACTCGACTGCGCTCGTGAAACACCTCATGCCGCCGGGCACACTTGGAGAACTCGTGCTTCCATTCCTCGTCCATCGCACGGCAGAGCAAGCATGTCCCGCGCACGCTGGCCAGGTCCAGACGGTAGTTGACAAGTTCGGAGTGAGCCTGCAGCCGCTCTTGCTGGATGAGATCGAGTCCGGTGTGGGCGGTCTGCCGTCTTGTCGCGTCCGAGGCTGCGATTGGATCCTCGTGAGCCGCTTTGCAGACGTCGCAAGCCACGTCTTCCGGCATGCACCACCTTCGGTGCTGAGCGAGATCGAGGTGTTCGCTCAGCGAAGTTCGGAAACATTGCTCGCCTCGTAAGTACTTGTGCACGGCCTGCTTGTCCCGTCGCTTGCGAAGTGACACGTCGTCCCTGCAGCTGCCCGTCTGCTCCGAACCGACGTCGACGTCGTCTTCGAGCTGTGCCTGCCACGTCGCCGGCAGGAGAACCATCGAGTACGCCTCCATCCCGTCGCGGCCGGCCCGACCCGACTCCTGCGCGAAGGTGACCAACGAGTCCGGCTCCCCTACGTTCATGACCAGACGTACATGAGCGTGGTCGAAGCCTTCGGCAAGAGCGGTCGTGGCAACGAGATACGGGCGGTCGGAGGTATGGATCCAGCGATCAACGATGAGCTTCTTCTGTTCCGGCGTTCCGCTCTTTGCGGTGTATGCAGCACAACCAAGCAGTTGGCACAGGCTGTCCGCGTCCTCACACGTTCGGACGTATAGGACGATCTTGTCACGGGAATGATCGAACAGGTCGGAGTCGCGCCACGCGTCTTGCGCTTCGACCGCACTCTGCTCCAGAAGGCTGCCTTTGCGAGGGTCTGCCCTGCGGACCATGTAGAATATGTTGGGTCGGTTGCTCGATGCTCTGATGGTTGTCGGACGGTAGAGGTAGTTGCGCTCCTCAAACTCCTCTTTCATGGACGGAGGCAGTGTGGCTGTCAGGTAGACAAACTGCGTCCTGAGATTGCGGACCGCAGTAAGGTCGACGATGCTCGATCGGTAGTCAACGGCAGTCACCGTCAGGTGGCATTCGTCGATCACGATTCGATCGAGTTTCTGCTGGACGATCAGGCTTCGTGCGTATTTCGTGAAGTGTGTTGTGGCCGCAGCCTCAACGCTGACGATTATCAGCGATGCTTCTCGACTTTCTCCCGGCAACCATTCGAGGTGAGCGATGTTCAGTTCCCGTATCCGCCGAAGCAGGTCTGCCCGAAGGGATACGAGCGGCACGATGAGGATGGTGATCCCGGCATCAGGCAGCGTACACGGCAACATGAAGGACAGGCTCTTTCCGGCTCCGGTTGGCAAGATGGCCACCACCTGCTCCGTCCACGACATGATCGTGGTGAGGGTCTGTTCCTGCTCCCTCGATTTCCACATCATTCTCTGGTTGCCGTAGAGCTTTCTGAGCCCTTCCAGCAGAGCCTCTGCCGACCACGGTTTGCGGGGCCGATAGACACCCTTGGCAAGTCGTTCCTTCAGTCGACACTCTTCTCCGTCCCTCTTTCGCTTCTTGCCTTTTAGCATCGTCTCCACTCCCCAGAAGTCCTGCCACAACGTTGACGCGCGAAGTCCCATTCGGATCAGCCCGTCCCACACGTTGCCGAAGGTCGCTCCCGTCTGATTGGCATACGCCCTGTTGACCGTGCGTGTCTTGTGGTTGCGCTGTCTCGTCATCGCTCGGATATCCTCCTCCATCTCCTCGGCGTCCTCGTCGTCTTCGTTGACTTCGAAGCAGCCTATGTTGCTCGCAAACTTGGTCTTGACGATGGCCACGCTCATCTGGCGCCAGTTGGAAACGTGAAGCCGGGGTGTGCACGCCCGAGCACTGGCTTCCTCCAGACAACGACTCAACCGTCCTTCGCCCCACACCTTTCCGTCTTTCTCCCACAAGAACGAGGAGAGCAGTGCCTTTGGTGATTGCTGCCGCAGAAAGACCTGTCGTAGCGGCACGACATAGACGAGGTAATCCAGCAACAGGTCGCCCACCGGATTGGCGAGAAACCGGATGTTTTCCTTGTACCTGCCCGTCTGCTGCTGACCTTTGTGGTATTTGACATGTATCATGACACGATCGTGGCGGAGTGTGATGGATCGTCGTCGTTGCGTGTTCCGCCAGGTCATGGAGAAGAACTCGCTTTCGCGGATGGGCTGACCGCCACTGATGTGAACGAGGACACACAAGCGTTTCAAGAACTCCTGCACAGTTGCCTCGTAGCCGGCTAGCGCACTGTCCCTCCAAACGAAGCCGCTCGCTGATCGACGGTCTTGCTGAAGGAAAAGGCGGCACAGTTGCTCGGAACGCTCAACGGCGGCCAACAGAGCTTTGTCCGTCCCCCTCAGCAGGAGAGCGTTGTCACGATGCTGGATCAAGCTCCAGCCGACGGTATCGACGTTGCCGCTATCTCTAAGCGCCCAAGACTGCATGCGGCGTAGGTCCTTCTGACCCAGCAGCAAGTCGTCGTACAGTAGCCGTTCGCACTCACGGTATTCGGAGAGCAGTAGCGTGGGGATCTGGTCCATACGCAGCTCTGTATCTTCGTATGTCAGGACCTGTTCGCTTTCGTCCCAACAGGCCTCATGATCACCCACGCTGTCCTTCGAGATGCGAAACAGCAACAGGCGCCAGCGGAGTATCTCCCCATCGGCGTCTCGGCCGTCTGCTGCAGATAACTCTCACAGCATTCCTTGACGAGCGCGAGCGTTTCTCCCCACCCTGCCGCTCTTTGCGAGCACAGTCATAGAAGATCAGCAGCTGCGCGACCCATATCATCGCAGACAGACTGCTGTTGAAGTTGCCGGGTTCCATCCAGCCTTGCGTAGACGGCTTGATGCTTAGCATCGCGCAGAAGCTCACTATTGGCGAGCGGTACCGTCGGGCTCCGGTAGTGTGACGGATAACGAGCATCCATAACTCAACCAGCCCATCTCTCAGTTGGCCCTTGATCCCTTCACCCGTGCCCGTCGCTCCCCGTTCTGCTAACCGACGGAGGTTATGCCACACCACCCTTTGCTTGTCCGTCGGTTCGATCACGTCCTCTGGCCGGATCGTCTCCTCCGAGTCAGCACTGAAGTGGTACTCGTCACAGATCGCCACTCGCTCCAGGTACGACAGGAACTGTGACGCCAGCTTGAAGTAGACCTTGAGCGTGCCGGGCTCCTTGTAAGGATCGAACGGCCGAACCTTCCCAATCGACTCGACCTGCGACGACTGGAACCGACTGAGAACGACGCGACATGGCCAAGTGAGCATACAGTCGGGTCCGTCGAAACACCAGCCGTGCGCCTCCCTGAGCACGTCCTCCATCGCATCGACGATCGTCCGCAGAGGACATCCTTCGTCTCGCGAGGGCACGGCGATCGCTGCTCGGATCTCGTCTTTCTTCAAGCCGCAGACATGGTCGACGATGCCGGTCTCTCTGAGCCATGGTACCACGGTAGAACGATGCTCGTCGAATCCGCGGACACGGTTGGCCGCAGATGCGGCGTCGCGCTCTGCCTGAAGGATGTCTTCTTCTTGCGTCCGGAAGAAGTCACGCTGGTGACCGGCTCGCCTCCGACCGCAAATCTCCAGGTCCGCTACTTGGACCTCGAAGTACCTCTGCCAGCTTCCGACCTTGAAGAAACGCTGACAGGCGCGGTCGCAAGACCACAGCTTGTTGTGGGTATGGACCTGCTTCAAACGAGCATCGCCGCCTCGCTTCTGTCCGTTGACCCAGCCGTGTTGCCGCTCACAATGATCTTGCATGCCACGCGGAGTGCGGCATATATAGGGACAAAGCCTGCCTTCGCCATCTTTCCCGCCACACTTCAAGCCGTCGAAGTACACCGGAAGTCCCGTTACGGGAGGCTCTGTTGCTGCTGGATAGATGACATCTGCCTCGACTTGCGCAAGTTCGGTAAAAGACCCGACTTTGGCAATAATGTCCCGCCGTTGTTGTAAGCTGAGACGCTTGTGATGCACACGAAGATGTTTGGCGAGCTGCGAAGGTACGACTGCATACTGACAATGGATGCAAACAAGGATGCGGTGCTGGGCGACTACTTGGAAGAGACGATGAAAATCATCCATCTGAGTCTTGGCTTGCCTTCACGGCTGCCATACTTGCGAGGCCAGACATAGCTATATTACCTTTCTAAGGATTTAAAGGATCCATGTGATGCTCAGGATCAATTGTTTAGAGCGTACTGATCACGTCGCATAGACACAGGGCTGGTCTTTGTTTGGAGAGGCCGCCCTGCGAAAATGCGGGGAGTGGCCTATGCACAAGGCGCCTCATCTTTTTCCTTTTAAGACCGCCGCCCTTGATGTTCCATGTATATGGCATATATATGAGTGGTGTTTGGCATGCAGAGAGAATAACCTTATGACAGTATAGTGTGTGGGTTTCGAGAAGGTTGGGGCTCGGGAAGGCAAACGAATCGTGGTCAACAGGTGCAAACGAATCGTGGTCGTTCCTCTAACCCTTAGGGTTATAGCCCACGCAAAAGCAAACGAATCGTGGCCATTCGTTTGACTTCTACGAGTAGGTCCTCTTTAATAGCTATATACTATAGGAATACTATTACTCTCTTCTTAACTAGTCTTCCGTTAGAACTATAAAGGAAGTATAGTAGGGTAATACGTACCTCTCTAGCTTTATAAGGGACTTCCTCCTATTATAGACTATACTTCTCTTTATCCTCCTTACTTTAGATCTTATTATTAATGCAAATAACGGCTCTACTAGAAGTCTTATTACTACTACGCTCCTATACGTTATACTACTATTCTTTAAAATGCTAGTAAATACTTTTAATTAAGACTATATAGTTATCCTTCGTCTTATTTACTAGGGACATAGTTCCTTAGATTATGTTAGTACTATTACTAGCTAAAAGATAGTCCGAATAGTTATCTAAGTAACGAAATTCGGTCTTACTAGCTCTAGTCGCGTACTTATAATAGTATAGGTAGGAAACTAACTATTAATTATAATCGAGCTATAAGTATACGTAGGCTAGATAGTATAGTATATCTTAACGGATAACTTACTAGGTATAGTTATAATAGGCGTTACGTAACTAGCCTTAATCGGATTAACTAGTAGGAAGACGAAGATAATACTTATATATAGTAAGCTCTTTTAGTATATTCTTTATAAGGTCCTCTTTAAATAGTTAGTCGAACATATTAATATTAATAGTACTATCCTTTTAAAACTAGTTATAGGCACTTAGAAAAATAGACTTTATAACGGCTTTATAATTGTATTTTTTAGCTAGAGGAACATAGTATTAATATCTATAAAGACTATAAGTATTAGAAGTATAAGCCGGCCTATAAGACTTATAAAATTAATTTATAGTCTTAGGGTTAGTTCTAAGCTTAGAAGCTTTACTAGATAAAAACTCTCTTATACGTATAATTAGCTACTCCCTACTAAGGGCTCTAATATAGTATCTAGCTTTCTAGTAGAGTTAGAAAAGGTATACCTTATAAAACACTTCGTTGTCCTTATTAATAGTACGTAGTACCTTCTTTATTAAGTTAGTAATATTAGGATTTAACATCTTACTCGGGAGTTAATCGATCTCCCTTTAAAGAGCTTTATATTCCCTACTAATTTAGTAACTATAGCTACTTTTCTTCTTTAGAGCTATTTCCTTTATATCTTTCTTATATTACTCTTCCTCTTCCTCCGAATTAGATAGGATAGGATCCTTAGGTATCTTATTATTATTTATATTCTTACGGAGATTATTACTAAGGTCGCGAGTGTTTTATTTACTAGGATTATTATATAAATTAGTAAGAGTATCTAGATTCTAGTTAAGAGGTATATTAGCTATCGTTTTACGCTTACGTTTCTCTACTTCCTCCTCTTTAATCTTACGTCTTACTCCTTCTAGAAGTAATAAAAGGGAGAGTTTTCTAGTATAAGTATATTCGTATTATTAATATTTATAAGTAGAGTTTAGGCGCGGCTACTATATAATAGTTTAATATTAGCGACTTTATAAACTTCTCCTTGCTTATTAATAGTATATTCTAATATAGTTAAGTACTCGTATTTTCCTTAATTAAGTAGTAGATATCTCTTAGGGTACTCTTTAATATTTTCTAAGTCCCTAGGCTAGAATAGCTAACTCTTCTTAAAACCTTTACTTCTAGTATAGTTACGATATATATACTTACGAAGGAACGCGTAAACTACCTACTTTATAGTAAACCCCTTTCTAGCTAGCCGTCTTATTTTAAAGAGGATTATACTACTAAGGTTAAACTAAAAGATATTCGTATTTCTCGTAATTTACTATAGGTTATAAAGAGTTCTCCTAGCTTCTACTTACTTATTTCTTTTATCGAGAAGAAGTCTTTCCAATCGGATAGCGTTCTTAAAGTCTTCCTAAAAGTTTAGTTTAAAGGTTATTTTTCTCCTATAGTAGTCCTATAGTAGTAGGAACTAGTATTTACTTAGTCTTTCTTCTTCTTAGGAGATTTTATTACTTAAGTCGAGGGCTACGTAGTAGTATTTGTCGTTATTACTAATCCTCTTTACTTCTTTAAATACTTAGTAAAATAACTCGGAAATTAGAACGATAAGGTTATTAGCTTTAGTAGTACTAATAACTTAACTACTAGGTAAGTTAAGTTACGATATAGTAAGTTATAAGTATAGTTAGACTTTAGTAAATATATAGTAAGGAAATACTATCTTCTAGTAGGTTTCTAAGGTGTCTATAACTACTATACTTGCGAATTATAGTAGCGTTATTAGTAGTAGCTTTAGGGCGTAGTTTCTAGAGGATTTATAGTCTAGTATATAAATTTAAATGTTTATTACGTGTTTTACTTCCTTAAAGGAAAATACGGCTAATATTCGGAGATTTTAGTTTTAGAAGTATCCTTCCTTTTACTTCTTTCTTATTACCCCTTATTACTACTATTACTTAATCCTTTTAACTTATAGTATAAAAGGAATATCTTTTATATAAATATAAACTTCTTATCCTATAAGCTTTACGCTTTTATTTAGTAATAAGATAAGACTATTATCTTAAGTAAATAAATAAAGGCCTTATTACGAAAGGGGAATATAAAAATAGTAGAGAAATAAATAATAAAAGAGATTATTAAAAGAGTTAATAAAGGAAATTATCTAAAGAAATAAATAGAAAGATTATTAAAATAATATAGAAATATACTTTCCTTCTTTTATAAGTCTATTCCTAGACTTAAGTTTTTATATAGCTCCCGAAGCTATATAAAACCTAGCCTATTAGCTAGCTAGCTACTTTATATAATCCTCGTATTATAATAGATCGAATCCTCGTAGTACGCTAATAATTACCTTTAGGCTTATATCTCTAATATTTATAAGTAATTCGTCCTCTAGTTCCTTATCTTATAAATTAATTTCTAATCCTTTATCCTTAGGTAAAGGTATATTACCTTTAGTAGCTACTAACTAATCTTATAGCCGTTTAGGCGTAGTTAGGAGGATAGGCTAAATCTATAGTTTTAGCCGATTTCGGGTATAAGTCCCCTTTATTTTAATACTATCTAAGGTTTCTAGTACGTAAGTACTTATAGGGGTAACGCTTTTAATCCTAGAAGGACTATACTATCGAAATAGTAGCTTATCTCTTCGGATTTTCTTACGTTTCGTATTATAGATAAGGACTTCTTATTTAACGTTTAGTTATTTAAACGTAATATTCTTTCGATTATTAAATTCCTTTACGTTCTACTCTCGCATTCGCTATTAGTATAGTAATATATCCTCTAGGACTTTATCTTGGTATACTAACTATTATACGCGTATAGTTACTAAATCTATAGTAGTTTTAATAGTACTTTAGTTTAATACTTATTATAATAGGAATTCTAGTTCGATTAGAAGAACGACATTTCTTTTATATAGGATTTATACTAGAGATATATTAATAGATCGCCTTAGCGTAATTTAGTTTACTTATAAGGTTTCTAGTAACTATACGTCCTAGGGCTTACTAAACCTAAAAGTAAGCTTTAATAAGTAGTTAATAAGGTTCGAATGTCCGCGTTTTACTAATTTATTACCTTTAAGATAATAAGTAAAAGTAATAATCTTCCGAATTTTATACTATATAACTAACGTAAATATATAGCCGAAGTTCTTAGGTCCTTCGTTACTAATTAGTTTAGCGAAGTACTTATATTTATAGATAACGTCCTCGTAAAGGAATCTTATAATAGCCTAGCTATTAGGCTTACGTAATACTTTAGCTTCTAGTTACCCTAATATTAATTCTCTAGCGATAACGAGGTATTCCTTACTACTAGACGCGAGTATAAAGATAATATTTACTAACTATACTTCTAAGGACTTGCTAGTAAACCGGATATAATTCCTTTATATCCTTATAGTTAGTACGTATCTAGTACTCTAGGTAGCTCGCGTAGTATTTAGAAATATCTTTAAAGGTATTATTTTACTAGTAATAGTTAGTAACCTTTCTATAAGTAGCTTCTTATCCTTAGTAGCTACTTTTATTATATAGGCTTTAAATAATCTTTCGCCTCTAATCCTCGCTATTAATTACCCGCTATAGTAGTATATTCCTAGTATTTCTCTAAAATAAATACTAACCGCGGACTAGATAGTTAAGCGCCTCTTTCTTAAATACGTAAAATTCCTTAAAATCTATAGCTATAGGCTTTTTTAAAGTCGTAAGGTATTCCGCTATTTTCTAAGATTTCTCTAAGTAACCTTTTACTAACAACATTCTAATAGCGGCTACTATAGTTATAGGGTATATTTTAATACTCCCGTTAACTATAATAATATATATAGAAGTAATAAATAAATCTACGTTAATAACTATGTTAATATCTTACTTGTTTAGTATATTATTATTATCCGAAGGATAGTAAGGTCTCCGAGATAGCGTATCTATAGTAGTATATTTAGTACTAGGTATATATCGAACCTCGAATATAAATAGTCGTATCTAAGCTACTTATCGAACTATAATAAAACTAGGAAGATCCGAGGATAATTTATTAAGCTACGCTACTAGCGTTTTAGTATTAATTTCTAAGATAAAGAATACGCTATATAGATACGAGCGTACTTTCTTTAGGGCCTTAAGTACTCTTCTATATTCGCGTTTTTTAGTATTATAGCCGGATTTTATAGTCGTTTAGAAGCTACTTTCGTATTATATTAAATACTATTTCTTCTTATTATCTCTAGCTAACTATATTAAAATAGCTCCCTATCCGCGAAGGCTAGAATCTATAGCTAAAATAATAGATCTTACTCCTTTAGTATAATTAATAGACTTTAGTACTAGAGTATTAGTAAGCTTCGCCTTTAGTAGCTTAACTACTTATTTAGCTAGTTTTCCGAAGGAAAATACTACGTCTTTTGCATAAGTTTATATAGTAGTACTACTATATATATAAAGTTTTTTACTTAGAAATAATAGTATAAACTTAAGTTAAGAAATACTCGAATATTTATAATATTCTTAAACTTATCTTATTTTAAGATCTTAATAACCTTAGTAGTATCTAAATGTTTACCTTCTAAGTCGTAAATATAGCTAATAATCTTAATTCCGAATATATAGAATTGGGATTTTCTTCTAGTAATAGTATAGCTAGTACGTTCTAAATCCGTAAGAATACTATCTAACTAATAGATATACTTTAGAACGTATTTCCGAATACTAGGTACTACTTTTACGTCTCCTTCTTTATTAACTAGGCCTTTAATACTAATATTATTTAGAAATAGTAATACTACGTATAAAATATACGCTTCTAAGATTTTAGTAATAATTCTTACGAACTACGCTACTAAGTTAGTAGCTCCTTAAAGTAGCGTTATTTATCTTAGTAGTTTTAGAGGAGTTATAAATCCTATTATATCTCTATATTTTATAGTAAGTTCTATCTAATCGTATCTAGAGAAGAAGTCGATAAGGGACGTTATTATAAGTCTTATAAATTACTCGCTAAATTTATTTAAATTTAAGGGTAGATTTCTATTATAAATAGTAATATAGTTAATATTTATAACTATATTAACGATGCGGAACTTATTTTACTTCTTCTTAGTAACGAGAAACTATAGATTCTAGTATAAGCTATAATAGTATTTTAGTAATTTTACCTTTAGTCGTTCCTATAGTATCTTTACGATCTTAGGGATTATTACCTTAAGTATAGGGAACCTTAGAGCTTACTATACCTTATAGGGTATTATCCTAATCTCCTAAGGTAGTACTATATTTAGTTTAACCTTTCCGATTTTTAAGAAGTCTTATACTAGTACTACTTCCCTATTATATAGTATCTCTAGTAGTAAATTCTTCTCCTTTAGTTATAGTTACTTTCTAGTCTATAGTTTTATAATACGTTCCTTATTAAGACGAGTACTACGTTAGATCTTAGAGAATTTTAAAATAAGCTATTATTCGTACTACTTTACTAACTATAAAAGTAGTTTCTTTCTTACTAATATTCTTTCCTTCTAGTTAATAAGTTCTCTTAAAGTTAAGCTATTAAATAAGGATAAATTAACTAAATTAACTTTATTTACCTTTCGCTTATATAGTATCCTCGTATATATTATATTATCTCTTCCCTAGCTCTTTATATAGGAGCGTCCTTACTCTTAAATTAAACTAATTATATAGAATAGATCGAATTTTTTAGCTATTTAAATCTTAGTTATTTGTAAATCTTTAGATATATATAAGAGGAAAGCTATAAGTACGCCTTTTTAGTACTTTTAGTCTTACGTATTATTATATAACTACGTAGACTAGATCCGTATATTTAAGTTATTACTATCCGATTATTATAGTTATATTATTCTTCTACTAGTCTTACTAGATACTATATCTAGTATAAGATTTCTAGACCCTAGATTTAGCGCTAAGCCTTTAGACTCTAAATAACCTCGCGTTCTCGGCGGCGGCTACTAGTTAATTATATTTATATAGCTCCTAGAGCTATGTAAAGATCTACTAATAATCTTACTAGTAGCCTCGCTATCGCTAGTACTCAATACTACGTATATACTTATATACGTAACTTTATACTTAAATCTCTCGTCTCTTACTAGTCTATTTAATAAGGTAAAAGCTCTACTAGTTATAAGGCTACTTACTCTTTTCCCTACCTTACTATAACTAGTACTATAAAGTAGTATAGTATTTCCTCTATAGTACGATTTCGATTTATATAAGGACGAATACTAACGAAAGAAGTAAAGATATTACCGGACCTATTATATATAGTACCTTCCTAGGTACTATCGTTATAGTTAATTACTTTTAGCCTAGATATACGTTCTTATAACCGTCCTAGGATAATGTTATTAAGGGGTTAGTTTATAATAAGGAAAGAAGTAAGAATCCTAATACTACTAAGACGGATAATAACTCCTTAAGTTATACTCTTAAAGGTACTTTTCCTAGTTACGCTACGTAATACTAGACTCGACTTATTACTAATAGGAATGCTAGCTTACCTTACTATAGAGGTACTTATTAAGTTATATTTAGACTCGAAATCGATTAGGGCCTAATATTTACTTAAGTAGTTATTTAGTAATACTCTTATAAATAGACTTCTAATATAAATAAAATCCTTATTTATAGTAGTAAATCTATCGTCTTTAAGGGGTTCCTTCTCCTCGTCTATAACTAGTAGTTCTACTTATAATAGCCGGATATTAATTCCTTTTCGATCCCTCTTATTATATAGGGAAATAGCGAATTAGTACTATTATCCTTTAATAGAAAATACTCTTATTTATTACTAGCTATCGTCCTTAATAGATACGTAATATACTATTAGTTCTACGCTAGTATTTCTAGTAACTAGATCCTCCCTAGCGTATTCTAGATTCTAATATTTAGTAAAGAAGTACTTAGCTACTACTAGTATAATACTAATAAGTTTATATAATAATAGAGATACTCTTATACTCTTAGTTATTTCGAAGACTTCTTTAGGATCGACTTCCTCTAGGTTATCTTATCTTATCTTAGCGTCTTTAGCTATATCTTACTATAAACTTTCTATATAATAAAAGGATCTTTTATACTTAGTTCTAGGCCTTCTACTATTTAGCTCCGCCTTATATTACTTAGTAAAGTTATATTTAAAGGTTCTAGTTTTATAGAATATTTAACGTATTATTTAGTTTTTATAAATTTTGAGACTAGAAGCCTACTAGTAGCTCTCTCCTTCTCTTTTAGCTTACTAATCTAGTAGTCCGTAGAATTAGTATTACTTTACTTACTTCCTAGTACCTTATTAGTACGTACTATAGTAATACTAATAGTTCTCCGAGAGGTTTCGACTATATAATATTAAATAGTAACCTTATCTTTAGAGTCTTCCTTCTTATTATTAGCTAGTTCTTTAAGTAATACTTCTAATTCCTCTAGAAGGTCTACTATAAGGAACCTTACTCGTATAAGGCAGCCCGAATATATATCTTTCTCTTCTTTTTTACTCTTATTATCCGAATAACTACCTTCTTTAGTCCGAAGTATTTTAATACTTACTCGTACTAAGAAGGTTCTCCTTTTTCCTCTTAGTTATAGAGACGTTTTAAGAGCTTATTTCTACTACCTAAGAAGATATTATTACTATCACGGTGCGCCTAGCCTTTACGCTTATATTCTTTAAGATATATATAGCTATTCGTACTATAACTTAGTTTATAGTAAAACTAGTAATTTATAAGTCCTTAAGGGTATATAAAAATAGTATTCGCCCTTATAACTAGGGATCTAGAGGCCCTCTAATACTATCCTCTAGTAGTTATAAGTATTACTCTTATAACGTTTTCCGAACCTTTTTATATATATACTAGTATAGAGTAATTAACTAGCTAGTCTACGTAAATAAATATCTTACTTACTTACTTAGCTAGTTTCTTTATAGCCTTATTAGTATACCCTCTACGTACTTAATTAGTCTTAAAGCTTATAGCTATACTCTTTTTAAAGTATAGTATAATTCTACTATTTCCTCGAAACGACTATTATTAGTTATAGGGCCTATAATCCCTTAATAACTAATCTTCTTATTTAAGAACTTCTTAGTTACCTTTATAATCTTTATAAAGTCTCTAAAAGTAGCCGGATCCTCGCTATCTAACTATACCTTCTAATATACCTTCTCCGATATAGAGGGTACTAGTTTACGTAATAATAAAGACGCTCGTTCGACTATATTTATATACTTATTTAGTACTCTCTTCTATAGAACCTAGAAGCGCTAATAGTATCCTTTCTAGTCCTTTAGAGTTTTACCTTTCTAATCCTTAGCCTTCTTATAGAAAGTAACTAGTATAGACTTAATATTCCTCGGATAGTTAATATTATCCTTTTAGTACTCTTAGAGGATCTTTCTCTTTAAACTAGTTTATTTCCTATTCGCATAGAAATCTAGAGACTAAATAAATTTAGTAGGTCCTTTATTTATATACTAAGGAAGAGATTTAATAGACTTCTCTAAAGTAGTAAAGTTATTAATATACTACTCTTCCTAGTCTTTAATAAACCGAGTAATATTACTACTAGTAAACCTTAGAGATTTAGTAGTATCTAGCCCTAGTAAGTTACTACTAGCGATAAGGCGACGGAGATCTCTAATAGATAAGCCTTACCCTCTACTTATACTAATAGATACCTAAATAGGAGTAGTAAGTTAAACCGTAGTAGAAGTAGTCGTAGTTTTACCTTAGCTATTACTAGGAGTATAAATAGCTTAACTATTAGACGAGGACGTCTCTATAACTAGTAGAGGCTTAAGATTACTATCTAGAGTAAGTCTAAAAATATCGTTATAAGTATTAGATAGTATAAAATCCTCGTCGAACTAGTATCTTTTATTAGTAGTACGGAAGGTACTAAACGCTTTTCCTTTTCTAAAAGTAATACTTTAAGTAACATTCTTAAATATAGTAAGTTCTATAAATATTATAGCGTAGTAATAATAGTATAGTTTCCGTTATAGTAAGATTTCTAATATTATCTTTAGTAGATAAATATAGATCTCTATTTAGAGTAGTACTATTATTTCTATCTTTTATAGTAGCTTAGTACCTTATACTTTATTTTTAATTTCTAGTAAAGTTCGTCCCTAATATAAGTATACCTTAGTATTTATATAGTCCTCGTGTTTCTAAATCTAACTAGGCCTTTAATACTACTTACTCTTATAAGTACGCCTTCGACCCTTTTAGTCTAGATACGCTCTAATTTTAGAATAAGAAGCCTTAAGATGCCGACTATACGATACCTTATAAGGGTTCCTTATATACTATATCGCCGATATAGGAGCTATCTCTAGCCTCTAAGGTCCTTCGTATTATTATAGATACGCGAGTAACTAAAGGGGTTAATCGTCCTCTTAGTATTAACTAGAACTTCTATTATTCTCTTATTACTCTATATACTCCTTCTATTAATTATTTCCTTAAGGGCTTTATTTCTCCCCTTAGTATAGTTACTAAAAATATAGTAGGGAGAACCCTATATTAAGTTAGGTTAAGACTATAAAAGGTAGCTACGTAAGTAGTAATAGAGATAGTAGTTAGTAAGATATAAGATAAGAATAAGATATAAAAAGAATAGTTATTAATTAAATAAGTAACTATCTTATATACGGACTAAATAAGTAGGAATTAAAGGTAACTTCTACGTAACTAATAACTTATAACTATCTAGTAGCTACTCTATTATAATAGTACTTTACTAAGAATTTAAACTTATTCGAGATTTTCTTTACTAAGTTTACTAATATTTATTTAGTCTTCCTCGTTGTTACCTTTACTTCTAGCGTCTCTTATCTTTCTAAGTAAGGCGGCGCTAACCTTACCCTACTCTTTTACAACTATATTAATAGTAGTTATAAGCTATAGGAAGCTAGCTCTTAATAGGCGCTATTTAATATAAGTAAGTTAACTTTACTCTTAAGCGTTTAACTCGATTTTATTTAAGTTATACTACTTACTACTAGGATTCGTTTTATTACTAGTAACTTTTGCTACTTAATACGAAAAGCTTTAAGTCTAGTTTCTAATAATACGCTTTCTAGGATTTCTAAGGTTAAAGTACTAGACTTTAGAGGCGAAGTATAAGCTTATAATTAAAGTAACCTTATTAAATAGCGTTTTACTAATAAATATAAACTACAAAGTACCCGAAAGTAGGCCTAGATTTAACTAAATACTCTTAAATGCGCTAATATGTTCGTAGAACTTATTTATAATTACGCGCGTAAACGAAGTATTAATAAGGTTTTCTTATATTAAAACGCGTATTATTATCTTTTACTTCTTACTACTTATATTTTTATAGGTAACTTTATTAAACTACTTATTATATCTCTTGTCCTTAAAGTAATAGTTAGTAAGATAAATATTACTTATAAGTTTCTTTAAAGTCGTAAGTACGACCTATTTCGAATAGCTATTAAACTATAGTAAGAAGCTATTCTATATACTATTTATATTTCCTTTATTATCTTCCTTACTATCTTTAATAAGGTTATATATAAGTAAATTTCTAACTAGAAAGAGTTTAGAAATATTAAGTCCCTATTACGTATACCTTAGTTCTAGCTACTTTTAACTTAGATAGTATATACTTCTAAGTTAAATAATAGTATCTATAAAGTAATACGTTTTCTCCTTAGTAAAGAAGGCTTAGTTTCTCTTTATTATCTTTAAACTAGTAAGTATAATCTTAATCTTATTTCTAACAAATTTGCGAATATTATTAATTTACGTTAAGAATAACTTATTTATAATAACTATTAAGCTTAGGCTTACTTCGAGTCGCGGCTAAATGTCTTTAAGCTAGTCGTATAAGGCGAGTAGTATCTTAAAGTTAAAGTAGTCGCTCGAGTATACTTTAGCGTCTAGAAAACGTCCTAACTCCTCTATTATTTATATAAATACCTAGAGCTACGCGATAGTAATATAAGTCTTATTAAGGCCTATATTATAAGTATTATAAACTATAGGGCTACTAGAAAGTATTTCCTTTAAAGCCTAACTTATAAAGTAAAACTAGTAAGATAATAAGAAGTTTTTCTTATTTTAGCCCTTATAAAAAATACTAAATATAAAGTTAAGGTTATTCGAATCGCTATTAAAGAAGCGATATATAACTTACTAAAGAGCGAGTTCTTTATACTTAAAACTATAATCTCTTAATATTAGAGCCTAGAAATTAATAGCTACGCTTTTATTATTTCTATTAATAAAGTCTAAGCCCTCGATATTACTACTCGATAGCTACTTATATATTATCTAATTACTATCGAAAGTAATAGACGACTTTTACTTTACTAAGAAGCTAGGTTTATAAGTATTACTTTTAATTAACTAAAAAACTTTATAGTTAAGTATATAGCCTTCTTATAAGCCTTATTATTTACCTTATTATCTAGTTCTTTTTATTTTCTTTTAAAAGTAGCTCTCTCTATAGTAACGTAGTTATCTTTTAGCTAATAGGAGTTTTCTAAACTAAGAGGAATATCTAGCTTAAATAGATCGTTACTTTCTAATATTAAACCGTTATTTTCTATTATTATAAACTTAATAGTAAAACGACGCGTTAGCTTTATAAGAGGTAGCGATAATACTAGTCGACGCTCGATCTTTATAAACGACTTTATTACCTTTATATTCTCTAAAGTATACTCGTTTATATTCTCTAAGGTATACTTATTTAAAATAACTTTCTATTTATAAAGCTCGGACTTAAGGATTAGTCGGATATAGTCGAGATTACGTATAATAAATATTTAGAGCTATTTAATGTCGGCTAAGGTATTTTAGTATACTTCTTAGAGTATACTATTATATAGTAAGCTAACTAATTTAGCTTCGTTTACGTTTACTTTAAAATTAATAGTTAAGTTAAACTACTAAAATTCGCGCGTTACTTATTACTAAACGTAAGTAATAAGTTCTTAGACTATTAGTAGCGAAACGCTCCTAAAATAGTACTAAGTTAACTTACAAAAAGGTTAAGCTTATATACGCTCTTATTAGTATTATAGATAGTACTAAGGCGTAAAGGTATAGCTATAAATAAACTAATAAGTATATTTATATTAAAGTAAATAAAGTTAACTTAAACGAATATAAGAAGTATATTACTAAGATCCTTCTTTAACGTTAAGTTACTAATAATTATATTGTCGAAATTGTCGGTTATATTAGTAGATAATATAGTACTATATATACTACTACGTATTTAGCTTTATAAGCGCTCTAAGCGTAATAATAAACGTACTTTTAACTATAACATTAAACGTACTCTTTTTTACTTTTAGTACTTTAGTTATATTTACTCTTACTATTACTTTTATTTTCGTACTTTACGTCTTATATATATATTCGAAGAAGATATTATATAACTATCTTAATAAGGTTCGCGTCGTTTTTATTCTTATAAAATAAGTCCGAGTAGTACTAGAGTTAAGGTAGCTTTTCTTAAGACTTCTTTTAAAGTAATTCCTAAATAGCCTAGCCTTTTACTCTATTAAGAAGGTTATTCTAAATACTAAAGTATTCGCGCTTAGTTATAAGTATCTTTAAAAGGCTCTCGCGAAGGTATTTAGAATTCCTTAGATAACTTATAACTATATCCTTAAGAATTTACTAGTCGGCTTTATTTACGCTTAAAGTAACGTATATAAATCCCTTTATAGTATTTCTTTTAGACTTACCTAGGCCCTTAGTCGTAAGAAAATACTAGAGTAAGTTCTTCGTTTATATAAAGAAATTATACTTATCGAAATTAACTAAAGGATTTAAGTTAGAAAGTAGCGGCGCGAAGGACGTAATAGGATTAGCGAGTATACTTATAATAATAGCGCGAAAGTAAAATAATCGTTCTACGTAGTAAGTTAGAATTTAATATAAGTATATATATAAGTAAAAGGAAAAAATACCTCGGACTAGTAAAAGAAAGAACGTAATTCTAATAGCTTACTATAATAACTAAAATAAATAATCGTTTTACGTAGTAAGTTAAAATATAATATAAGTAAGTAAAAAGGAAAAAATACTTCGAACTAGTAAAAGAGAGTCTATAAGAATAACTATATAAGATAGCGACTAAATTTAGCGCTAGATAAGGAAATAAAGAAGAACTAATAGTAAGGTATAAGTCTATATTACGCGTATTATAAAAGTAGTAACGCGCGTAATAAGAAGATAGTAACGCGCGTATTATAGAAGGTAGTAACGCGCGTAATAAGAAGATAATAACGCGCGTAATAAGAAGGTAGTAATACGAAGTAATTAGTATATATATAGAGACAACTTATATAAGCGTAGAAGAATAAGAAAGTAATATTATAATAGTAGCTAAAGATAGCGTTATTAACTAACGCGTAACGTATAATATAAACAAAGTCTCTATACTAATATAAATCCGAAAGGCTTAAGAAAACGTAGCGTAAGACGTAATAACTATTAAGTACTAAGGTAATAAAGGAGTAGAGTAAATAAGATAAGTAGTAGTAAAAGATAAGTATGTAAATATAGCTAGAGAGAGGAAAGGTAGTAACTAAATAGAAGACTTTATTAGTAAGGAAGTATAAAACGAAAGTAAAGGAATAAGTTTATAAAGTATAAACGAGGGAGTAAGTAAGCCTTACTAGTAATCCTACTAGGATATTTATTAAGATATAAAGGTAAAGAAAGGATATAAATAAACGAGTATATAAAATGTAAAGGAAAGATTAATAAGGCCCTACTAGTAATCCTACTAGGAGGTTTATTAAAGTATAAAAGTAGGGAGGAAATATAAACGAATAAGTATATAAGATATAAAGGAAAAATTAATAAGGCCTACTATAATTATACCTTACTCTATTACTTAACTATATATATAATATAATAAAGGAAAAGGAAAAGAGTACTACTCTATAGAAATTGCTAGTATTAGACTACTAATTAATATAATAAGAAAGGCCTTTTACGTAGGTAAATAAAGAGTTAAGTTTATACTATTAATAAGGTTAAAGTAAAGTACTAATAGCGGTTCCTATATACGCTAGCGTAGCTTATAAGGACTATCTTCTACGAAGCTAATAAGATAATTAGATTATAAAGGTATAAAGAATGCAAATAAAATATTAAGGAATATTTACTATTTAAACGAGAGGAATATATAAGTAGTAGCTAGACGGTATATACGGCTAATCCTAAAGGCCTTATAAGTTAAAGAAGACTAACTAAGCCTCTACTTAATACTTACGTATATTCTTATAAAGATACTCCCTAATGCGACTATAACTTTAACTTATAAGTTAAAGAATACTAGTAAAAATAGTAGTTAATTAGTTACGTAAATAATTAAATAGGACTTATAACTAAGCGACTAGAAATACTACGACTTTTATACTTTTATCGAGAGAATCTTCGTAGTATTATATCTTACTAGAAAGAGTTTTATAATAATCGAAATATAAAACTACGTCGAAGTTAAAATCTTTACTATAGTCTTAAAGTAATACGACATAATATACTAATTTTACGATACTATATAATTTATATAAATAAATAACGGAAAAGAGTCGTTCTAAAAGTTAATATATTAAATTAACGTAACCTTTAAGTAATATAGTTATAAGCGTAAAGTTACTTATAATAACGCTAAATTAACTTCTAGTATAAGTTATATTATAACTAGCTTAGCTACTAGTAGCGCTAGTAATAAAGACGAAGATAAAGCTAAAATTAAAAGCGTAGAAATAAAGAGTAAAGATAGTAAGAGAAGATACTACTATATCTTAACTATAAAGCCTATATAAGTTACGCTTAAGAGTAGTTCGTTTAAGGCTATTAACTTTACGTACGAGATTATAAGAGTTAAAGTAAAAGTAATAGAGTATTATTACGCCTTAAAGGATTTACTTTTATTACGCTTAGTCGAATTATTAACTATAAAGTAAGAGTTAAATAGCGCCTTAAATTATATTAAATTAAATTAAGAAGATAAGAAGCTTACTATAATTAATAATTAAGGTAATTAAGAGAGACTTATTTCGATTTAATATTTATAAGGAAAGAACTTAAAGTTTTATATAGTAAGTTTTAAGTATACCCTTAATATATAATACTAATAGAAAGTAAGTTCTAAATTACCTTTTATTATAATTATTTACTACCTTTAAGGTAGTAGTACTTACGAATATAACTATAAAGCGTATAATACTTATAGTCTCTTTATATAAAATAGTTTACTAAACTACTTATTTTAAAGTATATTAGCTTATACTTACTATAATACTTACTTTAATAGTAATAGCTATAGTAACTTAATTAAGGTAATTATATAAGTTTTACTATATAAATAAGTATTATAATTAAATAATAGTTAAGAAGGTAATATTACTTTATTAATACTAACTACTAGGATTACTAATAAGGCGATTCTTAGAAAGTCGCTAGAAAGTCTACTAGGAATACTACTAAGATTATTACTAGGATTACTAATAGGGCGATTCTTAGAAAGTTACTAGAAAGTCTACTAGGATTACTACTAGGATTACTACTAGGAGTACTACTAGGATTACTAATAGGGTAAGTCTTAGAGAAGCTACTAAGGCTACTATTAGTATAACTACTAAGAGTTATATAAACGGCTCGGACTACTACGAATTACTAAAGGAAGCGTTAAAACGTATTTATATATATAAAACTTTCTCCTTCTTTTATTTAACTTAACTATATTAACGCGTTCGTTTTATTATATTATATCCTAATACCTTAGTAGAACTTTACTAACTATTCGTTTAATACGTTATTTATCTTTAATATATATTATTAAATCTCTCTTATATATTATAGTACTACTAAGTTATCTTAAGGATTAAATAGTATTAACTACGACTCGGTTTAAATAGAAGCTATATTTATTTATAATCTTAACTACTTGAGTCTTATTCGAGTATCTTATAATATTAAGTAAAGTTACTAAGAGCTAGAGGAGCGCTAGAGAATATAAATAATATAACCTTTAGTACTCTTTTATTAAGGAAGAAAAGACCTTAAATAGATTATTAGTTAAAGTAAGCTATTATTACTTCTAGCTATATTTCGAGTTTATAAAGTAGTTAAGCTTTATATTATATTTATTTTTACTTCGGAAGTTATACCTTCTTTTAAGAGATAATATACCCTAGATTTTACTTAGTATCTTAAAACGAATACTAAACGAATAAACTTATTTAGGATATATAGAGAGACGTCTAGTCTATTAAGTAAGAAGTTAACCTAGAGACGAAAGTACTACGCGCCCTATATAGGGCCGTAGTTTTTAAAGTATATAATATTCCTAGCTATCCTCGAAGTACTAATATAAATTTAAATACGCGAATTTATAAAAACGGCTCGTAATAACTACTCTACTATTACTCGTAAAGAAATAAACGCTTATATTAATCGAAATACTACTAGTAAATATACGTCTTATAATACTAATTACTTTAAGTAATAAGTATATAAGAAAGGAAAGGTAAGAGCTTTCCTTTACTAAGATAGCGACGAGGTACTATTATAATACTTATACTAATATTATTACGCCGAGTACTAAATAACTAAATAGGCGAAACGTTTCCTAAGTAAGATATTTATCGAGATTATAAGTAAGGTCTACTATAGACGTAATAGCCTTATAGGCTAAAAAGATACTAGTAAATTCTTCTAGGATATAATATTATATATACTATTTTATTTAGTAGTAACTATAGAGTATATTATTAACTTATAAATAACTAGTATATTAGAGACTAATATAATATATAAGCTAAAGTAAAAAACACTAAGTAATAAGACTATATAGCGTATATACGATAAATATTAAGATATATAGTAACGCGAAAATAGGCCTCTTCGCCGCAAGCGTATCCTTACTATTATAATATATTAGGCGCGTAAATAGCTTAACGTAGTCGATAATAAGATTAAGTAATACGTCGCTCCTTAATAGCGCTATACCTTTAGTAATAACCTTACTAGACTAGACTTTAGCAAAGAAGGTAAACTATATCCTTATTTCTTTTTAATATAATTTAACGTATTATAAATATATTTAGTTTAAAGCTTCGTAGTAGTAACGAAGGTATTAATAGAAACGTTCGATAATTATTATCGCTTACTATAGTTATTATATCCTCTTAGTTATCGCTCCTTATAGCTACTACTTAAGTTAGTAGTACTATAAACGCTAGTAATAAGAGCCCTAAGCGCTAGCGTGTTAGTTTATATATACTATTTATACTTATAAGTAGTAAGTTATTATCCCTTACTATATTTATACTAAAAGTTATTAAGGTAAAGATAAATAAGATTAGTAAAAGGTATTCTTTTACTAAGTTACGTCTTCGAGTAAGTTCTAGAAGAATATTAAGCTTAAGGTTACTCGCGTAATTAGAAATGTAAGTAGCCTATATATATAGTACTATAATATATATAATAAAGAAAATAAGGAGATATTAGTACTTATAATTAGTTAAGATAAAAGGGTTTTAGAGGATAAACTACTTAATAGCGCGTTATAGAGCGTAATTAAGAAGACTTTTAATATAATAAATATATAAGTAAGGGCCTAGTTAAATAAGCCTAGTAAGGAACTTAAGTAAATAAAGTATTTCTATAATAGCGTATAATACGACTACGTTATCTCTTATACTTATACTAATTTATACGTATAGTACGAAAGATCTAATAGTAACTATAGTAATAGTATACTTACTAAGTTTATACCTCGTAACTCTACTAGAAATCCTAATAAAACTAGAGGACTTATACCTTAGGATTATATTAAGTATCTTATTAAGATTATTATAGGCGATATTAATAGTTATACTAGGAACTATAGATACTATAGATCGAAGTATATATCGTAGATTCGATACGTAAATCTAAGATATAAGGATTAGTAAATTAAGTACTAGAGAGTAAATTAGTACTATAACGCGCTAATTTACTTATTAAGATTTCGTAACGTATACTTACTTAACGTACCTTTATATATACGTTAAAGTACTTTAACTACTTTAAAGTAAGCTTATTTATCGTCTAGCTATTAGCGCTAGTCTTAAGTACTTAGTCGTAAAGTAAGTCTACGTACTAGCTTAATATAAGGACTTTACTATTAAAGATAATAAAGAGTAAGATAGCTTACTTAGTAGTATAAATACCTTAAATAATTATAACTTACTCCTAGTTACTTAGCTATACCTTTTAAGATTACTTTATTTCTTAGAGCTTATAAAGACTATTTAAGTATTAATTATACTTATTATAAAGCCTATCTTATTAAAGTTATATATATCTTCGTTTAAGATATCGTACTTTTCCTTTGTCTTTTTAACTAGTTTAAACTAGGGCGTTATAATACGTACGTCTTTATTTAAGGCTTACTAATAATCGTATAAATAACTACGTTAAAGCTTAACTTCCTTAGTACGTATTTTAAACCTATTTACTTAGTACTTACTAATAGGCCCTTTACTATATATAGCTAGTAAATTGTTAGCTATTTCTTTTATTATAGTCCTTATAGCGCCTATTTCTTACGAGTTTAACTCGAGTATACGTACTACTATTACTTCTTCTTTTATCTTTTATAGCTTCTTTAAGTTAAACTTATAGTTACGTTATATAAGCTTTTTGTTACGTTATTATTTTAGAGTTATTTAAAGAACGTCGAATACTTTAAATGCGTATCTTTAACTATTAGGAAGGGTTACTTAAGTAGCCTTAATAGTAAGGTATAGTATACCTTTATTATAAGTTAATTATACGTTACGTTATAAAGGTATTATTATAATAGTCTATAATAGTCGCAATATTAGTAAGGGCAAACCGCTTAGTAATAGTAGACTACTTAGTAATAAAATATATTATATAGTATCTTCTTTAAATATATATATAAGACGTAAAGTATAAAAATAAAAGTAATAGTAAAGGTAAATATAACTAAAGTACTAAAAGTAAAAAAGAATATATTTAATATTATAGTTAAGAGTACGTTTATTATTATACTTAAAGCGCTTATAAAGTCGAATATATAGTAGTATATATAATACTATATTATCTACTAGTATAACTAATAATCTTAATAATATAATTATTAGTAGCTTAATATTAAAGAAGAATCTTAGTAATATACTTCTTATATTTATCTAAGTAAACTCTATTTACTCTAATATAAATATACTTATTAGTCTATTTATAACTATACCTTTACGCCTCGGTACTATTTATAATATTAATAAGGGCGTATATAAGCTTAACCTTTTCTATAAGTTAACTTAACGCTATTTTAGGAGCGTTTTATTACTAGTAGTTTAAGAGCTTATTACTTACGTTTAGTAATAAGTAACGCGCGAATTTTAGTAGTTTAACTTAATTATTAATCTTAAAGCGAACGTAAATAAAGCTAAATTAGTTAGCTTACTATATAATAGTATACTCTAAGAGGTATACTAAAATACCTTAGTTAATATTAAATAACTTTAAATATTTATTATACGCGATCTCGACTATATCTAATTAATCCCTAAGTCTAAGCTCTATAAATAGAGAGTTATTTTAAATAAGCGTACCTTAAAGAAAATAAATAAGCGTACTTTAAAAAATATAAAGGTAATAAAGCTATTTATAAAGACTAAGCGTCGACTAGTACTATCTCTACTTCTTATAAAGCTAACGTATCGTTTTACTATTAAGTTTATAATAATAGAGAATAATAATTTAATATTAGAAAGTAATAATTTATTTAAGCTAAATATTCCTCCTAGTTTAGAAAACTCTTATTAGTTAAAAGATAATTATATTACTATAAAGAAAGCTACTCTTAAAAGAAAATAAAAAGAGCTAGATAATAAGGTAAATAATAAGGCTTATAAGAAGGCTATATACTTAACTATAAAGTTTTTTTAGTTAATTAAAAGTAATACTTACGAACTTAGCTTCTTAATAAAGTAAAAGCTATCTATTACTCTTAATAGTAATTAGATAGTATATAAGTAGCTATTAAGTAATAATATCGAGGGCTTAGACTTTATTAATAGAGATAATAAAAGCGTAGCTATTAATTTCTAGGCTCTAATATTAAGAGATTATAGTTTCGAGTATAAGGAACTTACTCTTTAGTAAGCTACGTATCGCTTCTTTAATAGTAATTTAAATAACCTTAACTTTATATCTAGTATTTTCTATAAGGGCTAAAATAAAAAGAACTTCTTATTATCTTACTAGTTTTACTTTATAAGCTAGGCTTTAAAGGAAATACTTTCTAGTAGCCCTATAGTTTATAATACTTATAATATAGGCCTTAATAAGACTTATATTACTATCGCGTAGCTTTAAGTATTTATATAAATAGTAGAAAAGTTAAGACGTTCTCTAGACATTAAAGTATACTTAAATAATTACTTTAACCTTAAGATATTACTCGCCTTATATAACTAGCTTAAAGATATTTAGTTACGACTCGAAGTAAGCTTAAACTTAATAGTTATTATAAATAAGCTATTCTCGACGTAAATTAATAATATTCGCGAATTTATTAAGGATAAAATTAAGATTATACTTACTAGTCTAAAGATAATAAAGAGGAACTAAGCCTTCTTTACTAAGGAGAAAACGTATTACTTTATAGATACTATTATTTAACTTAGAAGTATATACTATTTAAGCTAAAAGTAGCTAGAACTAAAGTATACGTAATAGGAACTTAATATTTCTAAACCCTTTTTAGTTAAAGATTTACTTAAACGTAACCTTATTAAAGATAGTAAGGAAGATAATAAAGGAAATATAAATAGTATATAGAATAGCTTCTTACTATAGTTTAATAGCTATTCGAAATAGGTCGTACTTACGACTTTAAAGAAACTTATAAGTAATATTTATCTTACTAACCGTTACTTTAAGGACAAGAGATATAATAAGTAGTTTAATAAAGTTACCTATAAAAATATAAGTAGTAAGAAGTAAAAGATAATAATACGCGTTTTAGTATAAGAAAACCTTATTAATACCTCGTTCGCGCGCGTAATTAAGATAAGTTCTACGAATATATTAGCGTATTTAAGAGTATTTAGTTAAATCTAAGCCTACTTTCGAGTACTTCGTAGTTTATATTTATTAGTAGAATACTATTTAATAAGGTTACTTTAATTATAAGCTTATACTTTACCTTTAAAGTCTAGTACTTTAACCTTAGAGATTCTAGAAAGTATATTATTAGAAACTAGACTTAAAGCTTTCTATATTAAGTAGCGAAAGTTATTAGTAATAAAACGAATCCTAGTAGTAAGTAGTATAACCTAAATAAAATCGAGTTAAACGCTTAGGAGTAAAGCTAACTTACTTATATTAAATAGCGCCTATTAAGAGCTAGCTTCTTATAACTTATAACTACTACTAATATAGTCGTAAAAGAGTAAGGTAAAGTTAATACTACCTTACTTAAAAAGATAAGAAATACTAGAAGCGAGGGCGACGACGAGGAAAACTAAATAAATATTAGTAAACTTAGTAAAGAAGGTCTTAAATAAGTTTAAATCCTCGGTAAAGTACTATAGACTAAGACTATTAAGTATAATATTAACTATCGATAACTTTTAAATATTAAGACTTACTTATATAAAGAGAATATAAGAGCTATATTAATACTATTATATTTAACGTTTAATTATATAGTTAGGATTCTAAAGAGAGAGATAAATTATTTAATACTTACTTAGTAAAAGGTCCTTACTAATATACTTAAGAAAGGTATAAAAAGTCTAGTTTTAGTATATATAACTTTATAACTACTTATTACTATTTCCGCGTCTTTATAATCTTACTTTACTTTAAGAAACTCGAGGAAACTAATAAAGCTATATATACGAAATTAGCGAAAGGTATAATAGCTAAGATAACGCCGACGCTTTTAAAGGATCTTTAAAGTACTACTCTCTAGTAATATATAGTAAAAATTAACGCTACGCTTATAATATAAAAGCTTTATAAGAGCCTTAAGAAAGTACGAGCCTAAAATAACTTTACTAGCTAGTTCTTATGTAAAGTTATAATTAGTTCGTTCTTACCTTTTACTATTACTATAGTTAAGATATAAATAATATAGTTACTTAAATAAAAGGCTAAAAGTAACGCTCTTACTTAAGACTTCCTTAACTTTACTAATTTCTTAAAGGATATTAAGTTCGTTAATTCCTAGACTAGTAATAAGCTCTAGGTAATTAATAACTTTAAGGGTACTAGTAATAAAGAGTATAAGGACGAGCTAGGAGCCTTATTAACTATTATAAGCTAAATTAGTAGTAAAATAAATTTAGTCTCTAGTAACTATATTATCTTACTAGACTTTAATTAAACTATATAAAATATATCGTAGCTTATTTATTAAGTAAGATGCGCTAAGATAACGTAAAAGGTAAAGATTACGAAGTACTATTATATTATTTATAATTCTAAGCGAATCCGAATTTAAGGATAAATAAATGATTATATTATAAGCGCTAATAAGCTTCGCGCTAAACTAGCTATATATAGTATTAAGGAAGAGAAACTTAGGAAGTATATAAATCGAGTAATTAATATTAGTAGTAATAAGGAAAGTAATAATAATATATAAATAAAAGGTAATAGTAATAAAAGACTAGAAAATTATACTTATATAAATCTAAAAGAAAAAGAATATATATAAATTATTATTCTCGAAAGTAGACTATTTATATAAATAAGATAAAGATTAGTAAAGTACTTAAAATACTAAATCCTATTAGGATACTTAATAAAGTCGAGCGAATAGCTTAGTATATATAACGTACGAGGCGAAAACGTAAGAATATAAATACTTAGTAGGGCCGTATTATATTTACGTCTTACGAAGCGTAAGTACCTTAATTCTTTACTATTATACTATTATTTAAATAATAGTACTATAATATTAATATAAGTATACCCCTATATTAAAGACTAAGATTTAAGAGCGCCTCTAAGTTATTAAAGTATATTACTACTTATATTACTACTTAAAAACTAAAGAATACCTTATAGGCTAAAGAGAGTATATATATAACTCGTAAAGATAGTAAATATACTAAAACTAATATATAATAAGTCGTATATTTCCTTCCGTACTAGATACCTTATATACTAATATAGTATCTTAAGATTTTAATAAACTAGGTAAAAGCGATATTAACGTTATAACGTACGAGAATATTATATACGACTTAATAAGTAATAAATTACCTTACGAAGGTATAAGAGAAAGTAATAATAAATAAATAAAAGAAGACGAAAAGGTTAAAGAAAAGTCTAACGATAACGAAGAATATAACTTAGCTAGGGACTTTATAAACTAGACGTAAATATTAGAGGCCCTCGACTTATAGCCTAGTAATAGTAGTAATAATAACGATAATATAACTCTTATTAACAAGTAAGAAAAGATAGTTAATAAGGAAGTAAAAGACGTATATAGTACTACGTATAATATAAGTTTTAACTTAATTTACCTAAGTAGCAAAAGACTATTATTATTAGCGTTAAGTAAAGTACGTAATATTTTTAAAGAAAAGACGGCTTTAAAAGTAGGCTCTTATAAGATATAGTACGTATAGTATAAAAATTAAATATTAACGTATAGCTAATAGTATCTAGTTATAATATATAAAATATAATTAATCTAACGCTACTTAGAAATTTCTAAGACTAGTTTAACTTTAACTTTACGCGATAAATATACTAAGAAAATATCTCTAAGAATAGTATTAACTACTTACTTAAGACTCTAAGACTAAAACCCCTACTATAGCGCCTTAGCTAAAAGTTAACTAACTAGCTATAAATAAAGATAAAAAATATACTTATAGTAGTAAATATTAAGTAGTAGTATATAAAGAAAATACGAGTACTAAGTAAGAGTAACTTAACTAGATATATAGCGTATAGTTTATAATATAGGGATTTAATATAAGTAGTTAAATTCTTTCTAAGTTATATTAGCTTTCGATATAACTTTTACTATAAGTTATACTACGTATAAATAAATAAGAACTATAACTATAGAAAGTATACTAATATACTATTTAGTAATTAATAGTAAGATATATAGAAATAAGTTAGCTTAACTATACTTAGAGTTACTATTATACTTATTATTATCGTAAGTAATAAGACTAAGTTAATCTTTAATTAAGAGACTTATAAGCTTACGCTATATATATAATAGTTAGTAACTTTAATATAACGACGTAATATTCGAATAAATAGCTTAAGTTAATATTATTAGTATTACTACTAATAGTTAATAAGAGTAATATAAACTTAAAAAGTAGGATATTCTATTAGTATTAAGAAGAAGTCTTTAAACTAGTCGTAAATATATATAAATAGAAAGGAACTAAAATCTCCTACGCTAATAGCTAAATAAGGTAATACTTTCTAATAATTACCGTAATTATAACTAACTATAAGGAGTAAGTTAAGCTAATAAGTATACTTAGTAGTTAATACTATATAATATATAAGATTTATCTTAATTTGCAAGAGAATCTTAAACTCTTAGTACTCTAGTAAACTAAAGTAAATTCTTAAAATTATATTAAATATTAGTAATAAGCTATTTATATTTATATAAGTTATAATAACTCCTCGAATATACTACTATTAGACGCTAGAGGAAAAGATAAGTAAGAGTCTAATAGTATATTAAAAGACTTAGACTTAGAACTAGACTTAAATAAGAGACTATATAATATTAACTACTTTATATTTAATATACTAAGTATAGAGATTTACTAATTACTTATAGTCGACATTCTTTACTAGCTTTTAAAGGGCGTTATAATATACGTACTTACTTAGACTTAAGCGTTTATATTAGAGTATATAAAGAATAAGAAGAGTACTTAAATATATAAAGTAGTAAAAAGGTAAACGTAAGAAAAAAGCGCTAAAAGGCTACTAATTTCAAAGTAGCTAAAGCTATTATTAAGAACATTATTAATAGGTAATTCGTAGTAATTTTACCCTTTCTAACGCTTCGTATTTTTAAGAAGCTATTTACTATTTCTTAATAAACTAACGCTAAGCAAAAAAGTATCCTATAGTAAATTATACTAGTATTTATATTATTACTTAAGGAAATTAGTACTACGGAAGCGAAAGAAGTAATCCGTTTTATACGCGTAATAGTAGATTTTATTACTCTTATAATATATAATAGTTATAATAAATAAACGCTACGTTACTTCAAACTTATATTATATAAGATAAATTAATATAAGGAAGTATTTCGAGTATATTATAATTTAAAAGTAAAAGAAGACAAACGCTACTTTAACTTCCTTAAGTAATATATCTTAACGTACTACGTTTAAATAATTCGCTTATATAACTACGTACCTAATTAGGATATAAGTTATTTTAAATATAAGTACTATACTTATATAAAGGAAGACTTTTAATAAATAAATAGAAAAGACGAGTAGGAAGATTAACTAATAAACTATAATTATTATAGCCTAGATATACTTATATTATAAGACCTTTTAATAGCTATAAATAGAAGTCTAAAATAGAAACTAAAGAGTAAGTAAAAGAGCCTATATTACCTTCTAAGGCCTAACCTATTATAATTATATTCGGCCTTCTTAAATCGTATTATTAAGTTAAGAAGTATTTATAGTAACTAGTAAGTAAAGTAGTAGAGTACCTAAGTACTAAGGAAGAGTAATACTTTTATTAGGTAATAGCTATTTTTATGCGTAAGAGTAAACTAAAAGAGATAATAATTACGCTTATAAGCCTAGCGTCTTAAGAAGTAACTAATAACCTAAATAAAATAAAGCTTAATAATACGTAGGTAAATAACTATCTTATTTAGCTTTATTACTCTATTAAATGTCGAAAGGAAACTAGTAATAACGCTAGCAATAAGGATATAATAAAGCGAAACTACGCGTAATATATTTATAACTAATAAAAGTTTAACTAGCTTAGATATAATTAAGTATAAGTATAAGAATATATAGACTTAGTATTAAACGACTATAATATAGCTATACTTACGTTTTAGGGACGCTTTCTAGTTCGCCTCTAACTAATTGTTATTATAAAGGATATTAGATTTATATATCGAGGCTATAAGGAAGCTTATATTAATAATAATAATATAGAAAATAGTAAGACTCTATACTATAGTAGTATATACGTAAATATCTATATAGTAAAGAGGGTAAATAATAAGGCGAATAATAATTATAAGATAACTATAATTAAGCCTTTAGTAATATACTTAAGTTAAAGTACGCTATAGGAAAGAAGAGTATATCTTTTAACTTAAGTTTATTATACTATTTATATAGTACTAGTAGACGAGCGTATCGAGCGAGTTAATAGGAATATATATATTAATAATACTACTAACTAGGTAACGTATAACTTTATTTATAATAAGGATTAGAAAGAAAGAATAATTCGTACTATAACTAAGTTAAAGATTAAAAGGATAAGAAGTTTACGTAGTAAGGAAATAGTAGTAATATAAGTAGTAAGAAAGAAAAGGAAAAGAGAAATAAAGACATAAAGGCTAAGTATATCTAAAATAGAGTTTAAGAGATTAAAAGAGCCGAAATATTATAATATAGTAAGTAAGAAAAGAAGTACTAGAAATAAAGGAAGATATATATAATAATAAAAGCGCCGTAAGTAATTAAGATAAATATAGGATATTTTACTAGATATCCTACTAGACGTCCTATTAAATATCTTACTAAATACTCTACTAGATATCTTACGTAATATCCTATAAAATATCTTACTAGACGTCCTACTAGATATCCTACTAGATATCCTACTAGATATCTTACTAGATATCCTACTAAATATCCTACTAAATATCTTAGAATATAAAGACTTAATATAAATCTTATAGTAAATATATAGTTAAGTTTAGTAGAGAAGAATAGCTACTTTTTACTAAGGCTAAGTCGAAGTTTAATTTACTTTATATTACCTTAACTTACGAATTTATAAATCCAAAAAATAGGATTTTATAACGTATAACTTAGGTAAGTACTATTAAAGCTTAATATAGTACTTTATATACTAATACTTATACTATTAGAGACTACCTTATAGGAGTCTAAAATACTAACTAACTTAAAGGAAATAAAGGCGTAAATAACGTTAGTTTACGAGCGTATATAACTATATAGAAATTCGCTTATTTTACCTCTTTTATAAGTTATAGATTTACTTACTAAAAGTATAATTATTATAAGTTATAAATTAGAGTTATAAATAAGGGAAATTACAAGTCTTTAAAAGTTAATTAAAGCGTTAATAAAGTAATATAGTTATAAAAGAAAGTATATTTAAATAAAGGAAAGTCTTATAGTAAGTAATATATAAGATTTAATAGTTAAAAAGGACGATAGTAGTAACGAGAGTACTAAATAGCTTATAAAGAAAATACGTACGTAAAGGTACTATAAATATTATAGTAAGACTAGCTATAATATACGTACTTATACTATAAAAATAGTAGATCTAAATAATAGTAATACTTCTAAATAGTACTATAAACTAGAGTATATTTTTATATAGTATTATAGTATAAAGGTAATAGTTTATAATAGTCATAATATTAGTAAGGGTAAACTACTTAGTAATAGTAAACTACTTAGTAATAAAATACGTTAACTTAATATTATATAATAAATAAGTTACTTTTATTATATAACTTCTTATAATATAAACTACGAGGAAGTAAAATAGACGAGGAAGCAAAATAGTTAACTTAATATATCTTAGTTTTTCTTCCTTAAAGTTAAAGTCTTTCTTTTATAAAGCTTTTATCTATATAAATAAGCTTAGTATTTCGCTTCCCTATCTATCTTACTTCCCTATAGTTTACGTTAACTTATCTTTATCTTTCTTTTAAAAAGGATTATTTTTAACTTATTTAATCTTATTATTTATAGTATAATTTAATTGTTTATATATATTAGTTATATCTCGTTTTACTAGTTATATTATTACTATTAAAAAGCTTATATATTTTACTTTTTCTATATATTTTATTCTTCTTTTTTCTTAAATTACATTAAAATATTATATTTAGCTACTTCTTTAAAAGCTAATCTTTAAAAAGAATAGTAACTTAATATATATATATATTCTAAATATTACTTTTATTTATTATAAATTATAAAAATTCCTATAATTTAAATTTTTTTACTTTTATTACTTATAATAATAATATTACTTTTCCCTTTATTTAAGTTACTTTCATTTTATAAGTATATATCTTTAGAGTATATTTAAATAAAAAAGAAAGGAAAAAATTAATATATATAGGAATATAATAAATATTATAAGTAGCTTTATAGACCTTAATATAAATAAGTTAATAATAGTATATATAATATAAATAACTTAGTAGACTCTAAATATAGTAGCTAATAAGAAGATAAATAATATAAATATCTTAATAAGAAACTTTAAAAGTAAAGTAAAGAATTATAAATAGAAATAAATATAACTTATAATAATAAGATTATATTAAAAAGATTTATAATATATTTTATAAGTAAGTCGGCTACTTAAGTAAGTTAACTACTTTATAAAACTAGAATACTTACGTAGTAATATTACGTAATACCTTAATAACGTAACATATAATATACTTATACTAAAGGAAATATATACCTTATTATTTCTAATATTATATCTAAGTAAATTTAAAGTAAGAAACGCGCTATAATAGTATATATTATACTCTAATTAACGCTATAAGACCGACGCGCTAGATAGCGTTCTTAACGTAACTATAAGCTAAAATTAAAGTACCTTATAAAACTAAAAGAAAAAGTAGTTATATAGCGTATATTAAATAAGAGTCTATATAATATATTACCCTTAAAGGGAAATATATAAGATATAGCGAATAAACTACTAAGAAAGTATAATAAGAAGCCTATTAGTAAGAACTAAGTTAATAACTTTATTAAGCGTATACTTAAGTTACGAACGTAATAAAGTCGTCCGTATAATTACTAGTAAGTTACCTACGAGGATCCGGTAGTTATTTAGCCTTAGTTTATGCTTATTTAGTTAATAAAGGCGAAGTATAATATCTTAAATAAGGATACTTATAACTTTAATAAATCTAGCTTTCTAATAAGTAAGATATTATCTTAACTAGTTATTATAGGCTTAGAGAAACTTAGTAAATAAAAGAAACTATAGCCTAGTAATTATAAGTAAGTTACCTTAATATAAGGCGTTAGAACTATAAGGCGCGTTATCTTACTCTTTATTATCTTCGTAAGTAAAGTCCTTATCTTAACTTAGTTTAACAATTTACTTTATAACTAGATTATTAAGGTCTCTTTTACTAGTTAAACTAATAATAAGCTTACACTTATATAGCTTAAGTACTTCGATATATATATAAAGATTTATACTATTAGGGTATATAGGCTACTTATTATTAATAGCTATAAGAGTTACTACTTAGTTAAATTCTAGGATTACTATAAGGAAAATAATATTATAACTCTCTATATACTTTTATATTCCTCGTACTTATTATAACTACTTAATGTCGTTTACTACTTACTACTAAAGCGCCTATATAGTAACAAGATCTTAGCCTTAGTACGTAGTTACATTTATTATATTATAAAAGAAACCTTCCTAACTACCTTTAAAGTAACTTTTAAGAAGGTATTTATATAAGAAAATATCTACGTAAAGTTTCGAGGCGCTAGGCTAATTTTATATAACTTAAAAGCTATATTATCGAAGCTAAATATAAGGCTATATACGCTAACGCTACTTATACTAGGTATAGTTAAATAGAAGGCGAAAATACTATATAACGCTAGTAAAATAAAGGCGTAGTTAACGCTAATTTAAAATCGTATATAAAAACATTAGGGGTTTCTAGTAAGCTCTTTAAATAAGTAAGTTAAGTAACTAACTAAGGGCGCTTAGTAAATAGTATATAAGATAGTATTAATACGCGAAGAAATAGCGCGTTTATAAGACGTAATTAAGGTAACTATAAAGCGTAAGAGCTATAAAAAGTAATACGTATAAATAGAGGAAACTCTAATAGTAAGTAAGGTAGTTAATTTAGTTACTACTAAGAAGGGTAGTAGTAGTAATAATAGTAAGAAGATTATAAAGAAAGTATACGTAAAGTAGTATTATAGTTATTATAATAAGACTAAGTATAACTCTTATACTTATAAAGTAAAAATAGAAGATATAAAAGATAGTAACGTTTCTAAATAATTATATACTATTTTATAGACTACTATAAAGTATTATAGTATTACGTAATATTACTACGTAAGCATTCTAGTTTTATAAGGTAGCCGACTTACTTAAGTAATTAACTTACTTATAAAATACGTTATAGTATAAGTATAAAGAAAACTTATAAGTAAAACTTTTATATATATTATATAGTATTTAGTAAATAAATAAAGTTATAAATAAGGAAAACTCGATTTTAACTTAAAATCGAAAATTTCTTAGTTTCTATATATATAACTATAAACTTTAACCTTTTCTCTTATATAATAAATTTCCTCTAAGTTTATATATATATACTTTTATTATAATTCTTATATATACTTATTAACGCAATTTTTATGCGTATATAATTATAATATTTATATATATATTATAGTAATTCTTATAAAAAATATACGTACTAAAGAAAGCTAATTATAATTCTTAAAACTATTTAGCCTTAGTACTATATAGGCTTTAAATCCTAAGAAAAAGAAACTAATTATAATATATAAAAGTATCTAGTCTTAGTAAAAAACTTTAAAAACTTTATTTCTTTTTCTTTTAATAAATAATTATAAATAACTCTATAAGATATAGGAAATATAAAAAATAATATATAGTAAAGTTTTAGATTTAATTAAGAAGAATAATTATAATATATAATGTTTTTCTATAGGACTAATATTTATAGATTTATATATAAAAGTACTCTAAGTTAAAAATATTAAAATTTAATTAAGTTTCTTTAATATTTAACTTAATCTTAACTCTTAACTACTTTAATTTTAAAACTTATTTATTTCGCGTTTTAGTAACTAGTTACTATATAAATTACTAGAAAACTATTAGTAATCCTTTTTAAATATTATAGTAAATTTAGAAACTTTAGTAACTTATATCACTTTTAATAACTTCTATAAACTTATAATTTCTATTTAGTAATTTATATAGTAATTAACTCCGACTTTTACTAGTAAAAAAGAGTTACTTTAAGTATAAACTATTACTTATAAGTAAAATTTTACTATAGCTAAGTATATTAAGTTTATAGTAACTTTATAGTAACTTATAATAACTTAATAGAAACTTATAGTAATCTTTAGTAACTAGCTTAAAGTTAACTACTAGTTACTAGCTAGTTACTAGCTTATTATATAAACTCTCTAGTAACTTCTAGTAACCTCCGTAAATTTTTAGGTTACTAGACTAGTAAACAAATAGATAGCTAGTAATAGTATAACTAGCTAGTAACTAGTTAGTAACTAGTTACTAAAACGCGAAACAAATAAGCCCTTAGAAACTTTCTATCTAGTACTATAGATACTAAGCTACTAGAGAGAATAGTAGCAAGTCGCAGGCGCTTCGTAGATAGAGGTACTTAGTGACAATGCAAGTTAACATTAGCTCATACACTACGCCAATAGCAAAATACATTTCCCGTTGGCCTATTCTAGACAACTCTGCGGATTCGCTATTATCGCCGGGATCACCGTAATTCCTGTCGCTGAACCTATCGAACCGTCTCCTACTAGCCAAGCATCCTGATTACGAGTGGTAACGCTTCCCTGGACATTTGAGCAGACAAGCTTGTTTGTTACGGTGTTGACCGTGCAGCTGACTGGCTTTGCGCCGGAGTTCGAAGCAAGATAGGGATATCCATTGTCGTATAGAGGCTGGGGGTCGAGGACGTTCCGCTTATCCCTCCGAGAGGTGGCACGATGTAGAAGAAAACGTCAATGCAATATTGCGAGCTCCGCTGTAACATGCAGGGGTATACAATGACCCCAGCTGGAAAATTTCGGCGGTAGCAAGGGTTGCATTGAACGCAAGTCCAGCGCGAGACCCTACACTGTATCATTGTGCGTACCCCTGGTTATAGTCCGCCCGAATGTAGAAGTTCGTAGTCGTTACAGTCGCTGCAGCAACCGTGCTCCCCGTCGACGTGGGGATTCTCAGGCAAGAACAGGCAGAGGAGATGACACTGCTAACTGTATAACTATTGAAGCAAGAAGGTTGGGCGACAGACCGCTTGGCGAGGTCGGCTCCATTAGCAATCGCTCGCCTGGTCGCCGCAGCGCCCACCGCACATGTGTACGACGTCGGGAACACGGCTGTCGTTTGGGAGATTGTCAGAGTCACTGCAGATATGCTCAAATAAGAAGAGAAATACGCAGTTGCAGTGCTTTGGGCGCCAACCGCTGTAACAAGGCTGTCGACTATGGAGCAAAGGCTGCGCCGGTTGTGGCTGGGGTTGTTGACCCTGTGGGCGTGGTAGAAGTAGTCTTGGGTGTTGTGGATGTCATCTTCGAAGTCGTAGTGCTCTTGGCCTGGTTTGGATCTGGGATGGCTGCAGCCAGGGCAGTACCAAGAAACAGGACATGTTAAAGTAAATACATCTCGGGCAGTCTCTTACTGTAAGATGGTATTAGAGAGATGGATGAGGAAGTAAGAGGACACTCATTCTCTTTATAGACAGCTCGCTGCTAGTCGATAATAACATACATCGCTAGTATCGGACGTGGTATCTACTTGCCCGGACATGTCAGCCCATCAGAAAACTTGGCTTGTAACCTAGTAAGACGCTGTGCCAGCTTTCGCTACCTGAGCGTGAAACGGTGTGGTCTCAATCTGGTCTCAATTTGGTCTAAACTCTGTGGTGTAGAGTTTGGGCGTAAGAAGCCAGATCTTCGCTACTAGCCGGCTATTGTCACAGCTTCAGACATGTTGGCTAGCAAGAGCGGCCGCCAGCTGCAATAGAGTTCTTGCACGCAGGAGAGGCAGGCGGAGGACGAGTTATAACAGCATATTAGCGAGTTTGGCGTCTTCTAGCGCCTTGGCGTGCTGGAGAGGCAAGCCAATCGTCAATGCCAAGTCCCCTGCCCTAAACCCGACATCTCACTGTCTCAAAACAGCTTCGAATTTACCACGCGGCTTGCACGCTTGCTGGCAGCTCGAAGACAGCGCAAAAAGTTCAATCGTTAACATCATGCGTTGAGACCTTGCAGGTCGAAGACCGTCCAGTCACATTTGCTGGACCGTACAACAAAGCAAATGCTCAGCTAAGAGCTTGCACCAGGAGGCTTCGAGCCTATAGAAAGCGGCGTCAGCTGGTGCCACGCAACATACAAGCCTTATAAGGAAAGCCTACTAGAATAAGATAAAAGGGAAGGTTTCGAAAGCAGGGGCTAGATTCGATAGGCGTCTGTCGGGATTTGCCAAGCTCTCAGGTAAACTATCTGCACTAATGGTAGTCTCGTGTAAAGGGACCAAGGTACTCTACTACATCCTCTTCCCACCCTCCCGTTCCGCCGCGACCCAGATTACGTTCACAGTGTCGCATTGACCGACCAGACCATCGGAGAGCTTTCCGTATCCGCAGCCAGGGTGTCCTAGTCCGGCTCAACATGGGTTATATGCCTCCGCATTGGATCCTCTGTATAGCCTGAAGCATACACCGTCTCGAACCTCGTAGAACTTGTTCGATTGTTGATGATCTCAAAAACCGTTGCCGCTATTGAGGTCGCCGTCACGGATATTGGCACTCAGCTCGTTGCTATCATATTGGGAGGACCTCTCGTGCAACTTGCATTGCACACTCCAGCAGACGAGGCTAGCGCGGTGGCAGCGAACAGACCGGTCGGATTTGAGACATCGACGGCTGCTAAGTAGTGCAGATATACCAACCACAGCACTACAAATGTACACCGGTGTTGCATCCTCATATCCCTCAAAGACAGACCATAAACCACTTGTACACAGTGCAAAAACCAGAGTAGGGTTGACGCAAAGACAAGCTTGGAAAAGAGGGAGTTACCACGCTTTGAGGATATACGAACAGGATGCAGAATGCTCTATCATAAAGTGTAGGCCAAGACTCAATAGTTACACAGCCGTGCTGCTGTATACAGTATAATGACCTGCAGCCCGCGTTGCTTCCAGACGGCATTGAGCGCTGACTCCAGGCTCGGGTAAACCATGTACCCGGTCGTGAAACACAGTCCATCAGCCGAGACTCAAGGCCTCGACCCATGAAGCTAGTGGTGGCCGCGTCAGGGGCTTGGTCAGACCACGAGATCTGGCTCGACGGCCGCACAGTCAGCCCAACATCACCGAGATTCTAAGAGTGGGCAAGATTGCATCTTCTACGCTGGTTGGTTGAGGCCGAGAGTGGTGTGGTGTCAGCAAGCCATCGATCGACCTTCCTTGTTGGAGAACAACGACTGCTGTAAGACAGATGAATCTTTAGCGTCTCGAGAGACATTGTTATTGACGTGCTCAAAACAAAAGGAAGATTGCCAAGATGTAAGTGGTATATATGTTGACATGCAAAAAGCAATTTTCTTAGGACCGCGACTCCTTTATGGTGCCTTATTAAAATTCTTAGAACTCTCGCAATTGCAAACTCGCCTACCTGCCTTCGCAAAGTAACAAGCCCCTACTCGTCTATTCTCAAGTGCTGCGTGCGAGTAACTTGCCCGAAGGTAAGGGTAAAAGAAAGGGATAAAGCGAGGCAAGCCATGGGTGACTATATTATTGATACTATTATCTCTCGCTTTGGCTACACTATTTTGTCCCCCTGCCCTATTAGGTTGACTCGTGGATCCCGGATCCGCTTCCTCTTGTACTCTTATCTACTTGTTCTTATACCTCCTTTCTCCCTTCTCAATGCACTGCCCTGGCTATTCTTCTCGTGCCAGTTTTGTCCATACAAACGGCTGCATCTAGAGCCGGACATCGATGTGGCGCTTAGCGACCTTCTCCTCCGTGACCTCCATATCGGCACGCTTGAACAGGCCACCGCGACGGTAGACGCGGGAGTTCTCGTATCCGGCACGGCGAACAAAAGTCGAGGAGGCGGTCTCGGTAGCGGTAGCCATGTCAATATCGAGATCGGCGGATGGGTCAGCAGCTGCAGTGCTAACAGTTGAGGTTGGCGCGAGGGTGGTGGTGCTGGCAGGAGGGATGACGCCGGTGCTGAGGGGCACGGCTGAGGTGGTGTCCGAGGAGGAGGAGGATATTGGGATGCCGGAGGTTGAGATTACGGAGGTGGAGGTGGAAGACGCGATGTCAGGGATGGAGAAAGTGGTGGTGCTGGAGGAGGTGATGGTCTCGACGACGACGGTGGAGGAGATAGTTGTTGGACGCAGGGTGAGGTAGATTGTGGTTGGTTCGATTGTTGAGCTTAGAACCTCGGTAGAGGTAGGGATGGATGTAGAGAAAGTCTCGACGGTAGAGCTGGAAGCATCGGCGGTGGTGCTTGTGGCCTCGAAACTCACGCTGGAGGGACTCTCGACGGCGGAGCTCGACGCTGCTTCGGGGAAGACATCTCGGTAGTAGAAGAGATGGCAGCAGTGGTGGAAGATGCGGCCGTAGCCTTGGTGAAAGCAGCCTCGATTGATGTCGTTTCTATCGTTGGGGTGACGGTCGAAGTAGACAGAACGGTAACAGAGCTGGAGGTATCCTGCATAGTGATTGTGCTCTCGGACACGATGAAAGTGGTAGATGGGCTAGCAATGACCTCTGTGGAAGTCGCGATCAGAGTCGGGGTCAAAGATAGAACTGAAGACGTGAACGGAGTCGAGGCAGTGGACAGGACCGAAGAAGTGGATGGAACGACGATGCTCGTCGAAGAAATCGGAGAAGCGGAAGTGGAAGAACCAGCAGCGGAAGTCTTAGCGCTTGCACTGGAGCTGATGCTGCTCGCAACCTTTGCGCTCGAACTGCTGCTGGCAACAGTGCTGGGTGCTGATGTGGGCGTGGGTGTCGTCTTCGCAGGCTGAAGAGCACTGATTATGTTTCCAATCAGATTCCCCAGTACAGATTTGCCCGACGTGTCTCCCTTGGACTGTGCCTGCTGCTCGGCGGCTTTCGCAAGGTTTGCGAGATCCTGCGCGATCTGCTTCGCGGCTTGCTCTGCCTCCTGTGCCAATTGAGCGGCGCGAGCGTTCGCTTGCACGATGGCGGCGGAGTTGGCGTTGGCGTTCGGGAGGTTCAGGTTCAGAGGGTTGGCCTGGGTGCTAGCTGCCAGCAGAAGCAGAGCCATGGAGGTGGAGCTGGTGGAGGTGCGCATCTTGAAATTCGGGTGGGAGTGATTAAGGGACTATGGCAGGTAGGTAAGAGATTGTTGTGAGGGGCGAGTGGTAGGATGAGTGGTCAGATGAGAAGAAGAAGAGATGCCTGATCTGCTGCCCCTACGATGTTTGCCATGAGGCCTGTGATATATAGACCTGAGTGTGCTATAGAGATGCAGGCTGCTTCCGAGGCAAGCATGCGAAGAGGCATCCTGCCGTTCAATAGACTTTGTCTCGCTCAACCTCCCAAAACTACGCGTGAGAATTCCCTCCCTGCTGCTTGTGCACAGCAGGACGTATACCGATGTAGTAGTCGCCCTAAAAATCGGCAGCTATGTTGTGCTGTGATGACTGTTATCGGACGTTCTTTCAACGTCCGATAGGCCACGTGTGGGTGACACCGCCCGGCAACTCCAGATGTCTCTACCCAGTAGGGCGTATGCAAGATTGCCGTGGCTAGATTCTTCTAGACAGCCAATGTGTGAAACATCGCGAATTTCTAATCTTCAGTTGGGTTGGGTAACGGGAGAGTTGAAGATACGACGTTGGCGGTTTGTATCGAACGTTTGGAGCGGTAGACGCCGAACCTCGGCCCCATGGCAGCCATTCAACATCACGCGACAGTGCCAGAAAAGTACAAACATCCCACTGCAATTCCGGCACTTAACACCAGCGTCGCCTGATCCCAACAGCAAATCACGAAATCACCATGATCAATGTCTTCGTCAGATGACCCTCGTCGGTCTTCTCGAGCTCCTCCAAACCCTCACCAACTCCGCGCTCTCCGTTAGCAAAAGGCAGCAGATTGGCAAGATGTCCTAGAACTACCGCCGGGTGTGGCGAGTGCTGGACACCTGTGTGAAATTGGGCCAATCTGGACATTCCATTCGTGGAACCCAACAGCTAACCCATTGGGTGTAGCTAAGTTCCGAGACGTACGGCAGCACAACTCCGCAGTCATCGTCAACAACCATTCCCCGGCTCACGGGATCGGGATACAAGTCGGGGTGTCTAATCCTTGTTAGACATCCACACGGGTTGGGCTGTTGAATCCATACTGCTGCGAAGGAGAATCGGTTCGATCGGCTCATCGAGGTGCGCGTCTTTGTTTGATCTACAAAATCCTGCAAGACAGTCGGTGGGCTTCAACCCGGCTCTCTTGAGAACCATAGTGGCGATGCCTGCCAAAGCGATCAAGAATCCGAATTTTTGTCAGTTCAGTTGTCGTGTATCTTTCGACCAATTCTCCCCACGACTGCTCCAAGGCCCGCCTATCGCTCGAGCTGGACTTTGTGAGCTGCTCAATAGTATGCAGATCCTCATACCTCCAATTCGTGAAAAAGTTACGTTGATGAGACAGGTCTTGCACGCACGAGTTTTGCAGCATTCCCACCATGTTTGGTCCCCGGTGAAATGGACTGTGCGCGGAGCGTGTGCGTGCTGTTGCAAAACCCAAGCTCTCTTATCCAACGGGCCATCGACCCGGTGTTCCCAAGCCGTTGGATCTGTACATAAGTAGGGTTGGCTGTTGAACTCGGTCCACCAATTCGGTCCTGCAGCCCAGGGGTTGGTCCAGGGGTTGGTCCATGAAGCTTTCACAAGAAGAGGGGATACTAGGGAGGTACTTTTGTTCTCGAAAAGCCCTCCGTTTCCGTCAGTTGACGATTTTGCTGCGATGGTGAGGAATGAGTTTGAGTAGATTGTCGCCATTATCACTGGTTTCTGTACCCAAGCTTTCTTGGAGGCTTGGATGGTGCAAAGTGAGTCGATCCATAGGTATTGCACACCTAGTGCTCTTGTGAAGGGAACAGCATCCTGGAACGTGTTTGATAGTGTGGTATGTGGACACTTTTTTTGAACTGTGCAACCTTCTTTGACGACAATCGTACAGGTCCAAATTGGGAACATAGCTCTGATCCAGATCTACGTCCTCATCTTCAAGTAGCTCCACGTACCTGTCGTTTTCTAGCGATCTTACATCAAGAAGTCGGTATAGGAGCAGTCCGCTAGAGCTTTGTGAGTGTCTTAGTTTCGGCTGGTCCTAGCAGTTTCCATATTCGTCCTGACACGGTGAAGCCCAATCGTATGTCTGAGCGACATGCCCAGGCGGGAAGTTTGCGGACAGATTACTGGCTTCAAGTCTATCTTATTCTCGTCAGCTCGAAAGGAATACCACAGATCTCTTTTTCTCTTGTAGCTTACCTTCCGACTGAGTAAACCTATTGACATGATGGTGATGTAAGCTCTCGGATCATTGTATCGACCGTCGATGGAATATCCGAATTCCATGGCAAAGGTCGGCGAGATTACTGAGACATAACTGACAGCTTTCTGAATTTCGGTCCTGATCTGTTCCTCTGGAGCCATCTTCCAACGTCTCCGAAGACTTTAGGAGCGTGCACAGTGGACAACCTCTTTGTGTACTGATTTCCAACTCTGCAAACTCAAAATGTGTACACGGACTCCATTCTCCGTTTTTTGACATAGGACGCCAGTATACTCGGCTGGAATCTGCTACGTCTGTTTCGTTTGTGTCAGACGTTCCGTCCGACTCCGGAAAGCTTCTCGACTAGCATATGAGCCCATCCGCTTCGAAGATATCTTTACGCAGAGCACAGAATCGCGTATTTGCTGCTCACCGCTGTTGTCATGTGAATCTGGTAGTCGCAATGATATGTGCAAAGACGTCGAATGTCGCCTACGCTTCGGGTCTGTGCTGCGTAGATTGTTGGTATTAGCATTTAGGCCGTTCTCTCTGCATTCTCCATTCCCGTACAGCGTTTTGTTATGCTTCTTTGTTTTTTATGCACCTTTACGGGCCTCTCTGTCAGTTCCAAAGATAGGGCCACATTTAGGCAGTTGGTTCACGTGGCAATGGAAGTTTATAGAAGATTGCCAGCGGAGTCAGCCTTGCTGCAATCCTGTCTTAGATGCGGTCAGTTAGGAACGTCTCCCATGCGTGCCTTCAGGAAACGATGGCCCTCGATAACATGCTGCTGCTCGAAGCATCTGGGAAGTCCTTGCTCAACATCCATGCAGACAGGGTCTCCAGCTGCGGTCAAGACCTCCAGTTGCTCCATAGTTGCTAGACCGCAGAGCAGCAGCTCGTTTTTCTTAGTCATTCCTGTTTCTTCCGATTCGGCGTACGAACAAAATGAGGAATATATTCAAGCGGAGAACAACAAAGGAGTTGAGGAGCCATGCAGCAGTAGAAAGTGCTTTACCAGGAGGACAGCCACATAGATGTATGCCCCCTCCCGCAGGTTTTCTCATTACCCTTAGCAGAAGGCCGTACTACATTCGGGCGTTCTCAAAGTGTTGAGTGTCCAATTAACGAGAGGGCGCTTCAGATCCCGAGTCATTAGAACTACAAGTGCGTCAGGCTTAGCTCCGCGGCAGGATGTTTGCTGCTCGTCGCTTCACCATACACAGCCTGGCGAGTCGGATTCAGCTGCTGTATAACAGCAGTGTACTTCCTTCCCTGGGTGGTCGTTGCCTGCTTGCAGATGGAAACTTTGTGTGGGAAACGGTGCGTGCCTCAGGCAGACCAGAAAGTGTCGGTCTTCCATCTTGGGAACAAGACCGTCAGCTTGACACTCTTGGTTTCAGTGTCAGACTGAAGTAGGTCCCTCTTGTAGTACCAGACGCTCCAGATTGGGTTGTTGAGTGCTTTCCAGCCCAGAGGGACCGGCAGGCAAAAGGAGCTGAAGGAATAAAGTCGTCTTGGGATCCGGGCTATCCCATCAGTTCCCGAATAACAGGACCGCCTGCATCGCTTGTTAGGTTGCTAGGACTGGCCGAGCGGGCCTGATAATTGGGACAACAGACAGGTCGAAAGCGGAAGGGTGAATTGGTTGTACGGCTTCCCAACGATGCTGGACGAATAACATCACAACATGATTTCTCATCCACCAACCTAGTTGAACTCAGTCCACAAAACCCCTGTGGACGCATAGGCGACTGGAAAGCAGCATCACCGAGAAAAGAGGCCAAGTTCGGAAGGAAGAAGGGAAGAGATAGCCATGAAGGTTGCGGAGATCCTCTCGGACCTGACTTCGCTCCGTGCATGCGTACGTCTTCCACCTTCATCCCCCAGCTCCACTCCATTGTTCCTCTCGAATCCTCGAGATACGATGCCCTGATTGTAGCTTCCTGGCTGTTACTCATCAGTATCCAGGATCCCAACGCAGCACTCGCTCTCGTCTCTGCCCGACCAGCCACCTCCACCAGTCAAGCTACCTCCACCGCTCTCAACACATTCGTTCCACAAGATGAGGAGTCAGACGTAGATCTGAAGCGCGCGAAAGACCTCATCGAGCTCCACTCTGGGGTCAGGAGCGCTTACAGTGGCGGCGTTGACCGTGAGCTGCTTCAGGCTCGGGAGGATGTGAGGAGGGTGCTGGAGCAGGCATGACCTGGCCGGCTATGGGGATCAGGAAGTACAAGCGGACAAAACAAGAGATAGTTCGAGGGGAGAAACAAGAAGTAGGATACGGTATTTCCAGGGGTTTACGCAATGCTAGGAAGTGAAACGATGTACAGGCACAGTTCTGCCAGTCTACCGTAAAGAGACGCGTTTTGAAGTACACCCTCCAAGAGCACATTCTCTCAGCCCGTTTACGAAGTTCTGGGACGTTCCCCTTTCCCTATATCCGTAGCCGTAGCCGTAGCCATAACCGTGGCCTCAAACTCCAAAACACCTTGCTTGAACGCTTCAACCCAGATCCAAACCCAACAACTCTCAGTCAGTCCCTTCCATAGCTAACCTTTCCCCTCTTGGCCGGCTTCCCATCCTCGTCCTCATCCCTGTCCGCCGCCTTCTTCTTCTTGTTCGTGTTCTTGCCCGTCCCACTCGCAGGAGTAGCCCCACTATCCCCTCTCGTCAAGTTCGGAGGAACCGAAGACGTCGGCGTGGGCGCATGCGAAGGTGTATTGGTGGTTGAGCTCGGTGCTGGGGACTCCTGGCTCTATCACGAAACTGCATCAGCTCATGTGCCTCATGCTAATTCCTGTATCGCCTACCACGCAAGTCGTATGCGCACCAGCCATCCCATCCGTCTCAACATAAGCTCTCAGCCTAGGAGAAAAAGAAAACCACACTCACCCTCATCCACCCGACCGAACTTCGAGAGAAAATCCTCTCCTCCTCCCTGATCCTCCCTCTTCCTTTTCTGTCATCCGCCCTTTTGTCCAACACGGCGCCCTTGACCCAATTATCGAACCCTCTCACAATGTTTCCCGCGCCCGCCGTGTCTTCCAAGTACGCGCCTTCCAACTTGTAGATACTGTCTTCGAGCGCCGCGAGCTGTTCATCCAGGGCGCGCTTTTTAGCCAAGGTTCCCCGGAGAGTCGCGCGCAGGGACTCGTAGTATGGGCGGCCGGGTTGGTCGGTGGTGTTGGCTGTGGCTGGGGGTTGGGTGTCGGCCATTGTTTTGGGGAAGTTTACTGGTTATGTATACGGAGGTCGAAAGTCTGGTTAGAGGTTACGGTATGGGCTGGATTGTTCTTCCTGGTGATGCAGGGAGATGATGCGCGAGAGACGTGTTTTGCTGCTCGGTGACGAATTGCAGGTTTCGCGAACGCGACCAAAAGCGGGACGAATCCCGCTCGTTTTCACATGCACGAAGGCCTCCTCACCTGCCGCGGGAGCTAGATTTCGATCAAATACGTATTTCAATACCTCTGAGCATGGTCGGGAAATTCTGTCCCCGCTATCTTTTACCGCTCATGCTGGCGCGGCCGGAGGTAGGGTGCATGCAGGCTTCTCTTCCTCAATACACACAGTACCAACTCATGCCACGGATGTGACAATGGAGTTGCGGCAAGACTACAAGGAAGGAGTATGTGCACCTCCATCGGTTGGTCAATCACAGGTTGGTCCTCGAGAGAGAGAGGCTTTCCGATATCTTTGCCAAACGAGTATGATAGTCTGGTGATATGTTGTGTTGTTGAGCTAGATAGAGCCTCAAGCCTAATCTACCGAACAAAGCTATAAAGAAAAAACCACAAAGGAGATCATCCCTCCGCTTTCCATTAACCTCTCATCTCCTAGAAAAGGTGTGAAACGCTTCACATTCTGCCTCTGTAAACCATAGAGCCAAATCCCGAATACTCAAATCGATGCGACATGGGTATAGAACTTTTGCCAAGAACGCCATTGTCCTTCGACGTTTCTAGTCGCCGCCAACAGCCGCTCTCTGCTTAGCGAACTCAGCCTTAATCTGCTGTCGGAGCATCTCCGTTCTCGCTCCTCTTACAGCCGACTTATCGCGTGACTAATCTTGTCAGCAGGAGGAAAGACGAGAAGTCGGAGTACGTGTATCGGTATTATTTGAACGCTACTACGTATACTGGACGGACTGTGCTTGCTACAGATATCTTTCTGCATGCTCGCTGCTGTTGAGAGCTCTAAGCATCAGAACCCACCTCGTTAGACGCGCCGGCGCTGCTGTCTTGCTCTTGAGCGCGGTTGCTGCTGCGTGGTACCGAGCCGGCTAGGCTGGAGCTGCGTGTTGGTGTGCGAGAGTCGCTGTTCGGTCTTGCTGCGCGTGTGGCTTGTCGATCCTTTGAATCATCAGCGCCCTTGACCTGCGTCTTTTCGGTAGATGGGAGGGAACCACGCCGGCTTTGCGGCGATGAGTCACGGCGTTTGTCACGGCGTACTGGGGACCGGGACCGGGAACGACGTCGATATGTGCGTTTTGGAGGAGGAGAGCGGGAATCACGCTTGCTGCGACGTGGTGGAGGCGAGCGAGACCGCGAGACAGATGAAGTGTTCTTTGCGCGACGGCGTCTGGGGAAGGTGAGCGACGTCTGTCCCGTCCACCTCCACGGTAGGAATCCCTGTTGCGTCTAGACCGGTCTTGGTCTGGCGAGAGGGAGCGGTTTCGAGAGCTCGGACGTCTCCGAGGTGAGCGCGAGCGACGCGGTGAGCCACCTGCTGGCGAGCGGGAGCGGGGACGTCTTCTGTTGCTGGTTGCTGGGACGTAACTGTCAGTCGCTGAACCTCGACGAAAGTCATCCGATCTACGAGGGCCCCGCGGAGAACGTGACCTAGAGCGATCTCTTGGGCGACCTGAGTAGTAGGGACGATGACGCTCATCGCGGCCGCGACCTCCACCTCCCCGTCCACCACGGCCATAACCGCGGTCTCTCCGTTCGCGATCGCGGATGCTATCCAGCTCCCTCTCGCGATCCCGTTCTTCTTCACGGCGTTTGCGGGCTTCTTCCGCAGCCCTGTCTTTCTCGTGCTGTAGGAAAAGGTCAGCATGGATTTAGAAATGGCACAAAGCATTGCAGTTCACCATGTCCTGGAGAATTTCCGCTTTTTTGGCCTCCACCAATTGCTGTGGGACTCCGGTCGGATTTCGCTGGGCGTCTAAGCATAGCTGCCAGAGTTGCTTGCAGAATGTGGCAGCATCGTTGCCGAGGAAGCCGGTCAGGTGTATCTGTATGGATTTTATGTCCGGCTGTAACGGTTAGCGAAACTCGTGTGTTTGAGACTGCTTAGTACTCACGTGTTCCGGTTCCAGCATATCGAAAAGAAGATTGATAACGACATCATCCTCATAGCTGAGGATTCTAGCAACTTCGTCGGAAGCCCAACTTTACACACTGTCAGTCAGCGTGTCTTCCGAGCCTCAGTGACATGTCCATGGGGCTAGCGGTTCCTAGGTTTCCTCGCTCGAGTGGAAGGAGGAGCCTGGCGAGTAACGCAGGGCGAGGCAAGAAGCAACCCAGCAGTAGACAGGTGAAACAAAAGCGAACTCACTTCTTGATAACGGCAGACTGGATCTTCTTCGTATCCACCTTCTGGTTGAACTCTGGCGGGAACTTCGTTGCGCGCAGCAGCTTTTTGTGCGCGTCTGTAGTGATGGAGCTCATGGTGTAAGATGAGGTGTGTGGCAGTAGTGGACGCGTCTGATGCCGCGAATGAGAAGGGTTGGCAAGAGGCGCTAGTGCTTAGCCGAATGGTGGCCGTGGGCAGCCGAGTCATAAGTCGTGGGATTTCTGCCAAACTGCCAAACTGCCAAACTCAATCGATGATGGCAGTTGCACTTCGTACTCCCAAAGCAAACACGTCAAGCACCGAATTTGGCGACACAGTATCCTTAGAACCGCCGAGGTCACGTTGGAAAAAGTAATCGACGCCTGGATTTGTTCTTGAGGGGGCTGCTTGTGGTCCATCTAGGTTTCGGAAGATCGAAGGGGGTAGCAAAACAGAATTGGTTTTAGTACGGTACTCTCATACCAAGCACGAACCATGTCAAATATAAACCAACATCAAACGTACGCGAGAAGAGCTTGGCCAAAGTAGAATAGTTGAAGTTAACAAGTGGGATATCTCGAATAGATTGTAGGAACACAACATCATAAATCGTAACACCTTTTGTATGCAAGCATCTTCCAATACCGACGCCATCCACCCAGGGATATATCGCCAGACACATCGCTAAACATTACGCCGCACGGCATTCCATACCTCTCATGCCGCTCAATCGACCATACACATGCTACATCTGGCGAACAAACGGATTCAAAGAAAACTGGGCGGTAGCGAGATGATTCCGCACACGCTTACTCTTGGACGAAGTCGCCACCGGCATCGTCCTGGCCCTCGTTGGCGCCCTCAAGATCACCATTGTTCATGTACTTGACGAAGCGGTAATATCCGGCAGACAGACCGGCACCCATGAAAGGTCCGATCCAGTAGATCCAGTGGTATCCTGGGAAGCTTGCGCCAGCGACGCAAGGGCCAAAGCTACGGGCTGGGTTGAGGGAAGCGCCAGTGTAGTAGACGCCTACAAGAAATGTCAGTTATTTGAACCTGAACTACGGTTGTAAAGAGGGCCTTACCGGCAATCTCTGCAACAAAAAGAGCCAGGCCAATACCTATTGGTGCAATGAAGGTGTCCTTAGATTTGTCGGCAGCAAGGACCAAGACCGTGAAGCATAGTTCGATGGTAAGGAACATCTCGAAGAAGACGCCACGGGCAATGGACATGCCTGGCGCGAGAGTGGTTTGCGTCACGTTGATGGAACCTGGGATCATGCACTCAATGAGAGCAGCGGCTACTATACCGGCGATAATCTGAGTGGGAAAGAGCCAGAGCCCGCGCATAGCAGGAAGTTCGCCGGCAACAACCAAAGCGAGCGTAACACTAACACATCGTCAGCCATTGTCCGCCAGCTCATGAGAGGCACGACTAACGCAGGGTTGAAAAGACCACCACTGATACGGTACAAACCCCATACAGTGACCAAGAGGGAAAGACCGTAGCTCATGGCGATGTAAATGACGGTTTGCGAGCTATTGGTGCCGTTGGGTCCGACTTCGCCAGCTTGTTGGACAGCCATGGAGTGCCCGGCAAAGGCGAAGTACAAGAAGAGGAACGTTCCGACAAACTCTCCGGTGGCTGCCACAAAGTGTTTGCGGACGGCGGACTGTTGGGACGGGTCACCGCCATTTCGCTTGAAGCTCTCGAAGGGCTTCTCAAAGGAGCGAGCCATTGCTGCGGTGGTTGTCCGGGAGTATTGTTAGAGATTTGGGTGTAAAAGGCAGCTCCGTAAGCTAAGTTGGCCTTCGAAAATTAGGCGGGTTGAGGTTATTACAAGACGGGAGTAGGGTGTGTGTATTTGGTGGGAAGAAGGAGATTTAAAGGAGAGAGTCATGAAGAACGGATGAAAGACTCGACCAAGCCATGACGTCCCGTGTCGCGTCAGGGATGAGTGTCAGTGTGATGCCATCCCAATGCTTCCACCCCTGCGCGCCATCACCCAGAACAATCTCTCCGCTCCCACCGGTCCCAGCCCGGAGAGACGCGTATCTGATTCGTGAGACGGAATCCACTGCGGGATCGAACAACGACTCAAAGAAACGCCCATGACCGGGGCATGAACCGTCCTTGGAGGGTGGTGGCGCCACTAACGCGGCTCAGAGTTGAGGCGGAGGACGGAAGCATCGCTAGCTGGACCAACGGCTCTACTCCATAACTTATGCATGGTGATCGCAGTCGTCGATCATGCACGTTTGATCGATGGATGTTCTATTGGGGAGGCAGATGTCGATCGAAGGTCTTTCAGCAGGAGTCGGCGCTTTTGCTCCTTCAATTCCTTCGCTTGGTGACTCCTCGCAATGCTTTACAAATAAAGGACCTTCCCAGTTGAACAGAGATCGAAAGATCGGCACGGGACATTGTTGACATGCGCGTTCCCGTACCTCTCTGCTGTACCTGTTGCGCCACTTAACGGCCCGTCCGAAACCTTCAGCCACGCGCTCTAGCCACGCTCAACCGCGGGGGCAAAATTGAAGGATGGAACTTCCAACCGCGTGAGACGGGACGAAGGCAAGCCCATGACGTTGAACCACGCGGCTCGTTCCAGCGGCCTCCCTTTGCCAATCAAATGAATTCGACAAACCCTGCCCCCATTAAACGTGCCGCATCCCCCATCTCTTCGTCGACGTCACCCGTATGAATTGTCATCCGTACTGGTACACCATTACCGTAGTCCTCTCCGGTCAGGCGACATGCTCTGATACAAGACGTGGCTCAACTCCTTATATCGGTGTTGTTATTGTACCCAGCCCCTTGCTTCACAACCCATTGTTTCGGTCGTCAAGGTATTGCTTTGGATTCTCCCTAGGCTTTAAGGTATCACATAGATTAACTGCAGCAGAATCCTAATCTCTGCCCCCAAGAAAGCGGATTGACGGTTTTGAAGTCCGCAAGGATCAAGCGTGCAATTACCGCGAACTGATTGAAGCTTACTCGTGCATTGTACGGATCTGTGGTACAGTCATTTGCTCAGACGGTAAAATCCATTTCTTGTAGGGTCATTGCGAGCGCTAGTACTTCGGATCATGGCATATTTACCCACGGCATCTCGGACACATATCCGCGCGCGTGTTGTTTGCGGAGCGTTGGAAAGGCAGTTCAACGCCTATTGGTTGTAGCAGCCGCTGGCTGGTCGTTAGAGGGAACATCGCTTGTGCTTGTTGAAAGAATTCGTTTATCAGATGCTCGCTTGAACCGTTATTACAGCATCCTCTGCTCAGGCGTCTTCGCTAAATACGTTCTGCTACCTCTACAATTTTGTTGTGTCAAGCCCCATCACAGCGCTTGCCGCTGCTCTGTCGGCAACTAGAGCACAACGGCCTCATCATAAGAAAACAAGGCCACACTCTTTTCAGCACCAGTATGGGATAGTCGATGCGCGAACGGGGCAACAATCGAAGTCCTGCTTGTCGACTAAAGAATTGTCGTCAACGTTGACGAAGCAAGAAGTCAGTGAAGGCTGTACGTGCGTGTTAAACCATCGAAGCCACCCTACTGAGAGCGGTGATGCTAGTGTGATTAGCCGTTTCTCGCAGTCTGCAGCGCTTCACCACTATCTCGGCCACTCGTTCCTGCTCCCGCCCGTGCTCCTCCACTCCATACAGTGCCGGCTCAGTAACCTACGGCGTGACGGAGTTATCTCATCACGCCAACCTCACCGCCATGTTAGCTTAGTCCCGACGGACATATTTACAATCTTCCTTCCTTACCTGGACCACAACATCACAAGCTTTCCATCTTCCTCGCCGCAGCATCTCGACCACGACCACCCTCGAGTCAGCCGGGAAACTGGCTCCGCCGACCCAATCAACTGCCACCACCTCCATACTGACCAACAGAGGGCACCATCCAAGTTCGTGTATACATATGACTGGTGGTTATGAGCCATGTATGGGAGCACGTGCCAACTGGTCAAACACTGATATTCTGCTGCAGGGATTCGGAGCTTCTGTGGTCCACCGTCAGACTTCATGCTCTCGGACAAGCTCGCGGCCAGATAGAGCGCCACCAGCAGCACGACTGCTGCCGGGTTACGTTTTCGCGTGTGCCGTCACGCCGCGAGACGCCGGAATGTGAACGTGTAGTCTCCTTCGAAGACCAGCCCATAGCCAGTTGCTGGCAATGGAGGCCAGATAGCCATGCCACGAGCACAGGGCAGGTTCTGCTGGTCCACTAGCACTGGCGTGAAGCAGAGGTAGAAGTTCTGGTCGGCGAATGAGCAGTACGTGTGTTCATTGGAACCACACCAGCTAGGGTGGTGAGATTCGGTGGTCGCCTGATCGGAATTACCATCACAATCTTGATGCGAGTAGAGATTCACATGTTCGGTGCGCTCGTGCTGCCATAGAGTTCTCGATGGAAGGTGTTGATGAACACTGACCCGGAGATTTGGGAGTTGTGGGATTTGGCACGAGTCGTCCACGCAAGAGACCGACAGTTGGCCGACGTAGGTGACGGACGTTGAGCCGTGGTATTGAAGACTAGCAGGCGAGGGTCAAAGTTGGCCTTGGCATAATGCGGGTCGGGTTGGGGCGAGAAGAATGGCCGTTGGAAAATGCTGAGGGTTGCTGTTGGCATATCAATCCATTGGATTATATTTGACAGGAGTCCATTCACTGTGAACCTGATCATGGCGAATGCTTCCCACCACGCTAATTCCTCACCGCTTGGTTGTGAAGGAGATACTCATCGGTGGAGATGCTGGTGTCTGACACCCTGCACTTACCAAAGGCTTGGACAGTCAGAACAGCAGGGTACGACAGGATGACGAACACTATCAGCCTCCATCAACTGATCAGCCCTGTGCTTGTCTTTGAAGGAGGGTCGAGCCTTCCCATCCAACATCCGCCGCTTAGAGCATCAGGTGTAGATCTAACAGGCATGAGTGTAACTGGCGTCGAGAGATTTGGATGGAGGAGGCTCAGTGCGAGGATGTTTGGGCCGTGAGCTGATCGTACTGGCGTGCAACTCGCGCAGGTAAGACAACTGGGCTGCCGGCTTGAGCTGTTCCGCTAGAACCTAGGGAAGACCTTTGAAGCGATCGAGATCCTCCAATTTTCAACCCGCTGGATGTACTCGTCAATGTCCGCCGTAGTCTATTTGAGTAACGGAAGCGGCAGAAGGATGACATGATGGGTTATTTCTGCCATGGCCCATGGCCAGATATACCTATCGTTTCGAGTATGATGCAGAAGACATGCACTCATATCGCCATGGCAGAAAGACTGATTCACGCTTGATCCTCACCGCCTCCGCTAGTGCGGTTCTGATGGAGACACATATCCTCCCTCTTGTGACGAAACAGTTCCGTAGGACTGGGAAACGCGGCAGACGCATGTGCAAAGATTACTGGGACTAGCATATGAGAAGAACGAAGCTGCGACGGAGGGCAAGACGGTGCTTCCATCAGTAGGATCAGCCAGTAGCTACTCACTGGACGGGGCGGTTCTTCGTTATCTTGGTCTTCGCAGTGGTCGGCGTATGTTGTCTGTGACCTGTGCTTCTATGTGTTGCATACCATATGACCATATCGTTGAGTTTTATGCACTAACGAGTGTACGTGTACGAGAGTCAGCTACTCTCATGGGGTAGTTGCGCGTGAGTGATGGCATCCACACGCACGTTTGGCAAGCCCCGCAGTCATCGCATTCATACATACGTGTATTCGATATCAATGAAACGACTTCCGCATCGTGGCAGGTACCAGGTACCAGGTACCTCGTTCCGACGCGATAAAATGCGCGAGGTGCGTGTGATTGGCTAGACAGATACCGCCTATACAGGCATACAGGCGCGAAAGAGGTACAATGTACGACATAGGCGCTGTCATGCAATAGACTGTTCAGATATATGGAAACGCATGGCCTTCGACCCGTCTTCGAGAAACGAGGGACGGACGAATGGCGGCATGGCTTCGTGTCATGCGCGAGTCACGCTTTCTTGGTGGGTTTGCGCCGCCGACAAGGATCAGAGTAGAGCTTAAGCCGCAGGACGGGCAAGATTAGGGAAACGATGCAGTGCCAAATCTCGACCACCTGAGCCGTGTTTTTTGCGGTGCATTCTATCCTCTAAAGGGACGGTGCGGCCAGCAACTTCTCTTGCTCTGCTCCTCAAACCTTGCCTAGGCTTGCCGACCATCACCATCACCATCACCATCACCATCACCGTCACACGCTCCTTTGGCCCTTTCACTCTGGGTCTTCTTCCCTTTGTCGTTTTTGTTTGTCTCTAGCACCTGCCATTCGCTGCACTGACACTGCCCTGATACTGCACTGATACTGCCCTGCTACCACCCCTACTACCGGCCGGTGATAAGGTGTTGAACCGTCGACTTTTTTGAGGGGAAATTGGGCAGATCAGGGCGGCGATCTGCACGTCTGTTCCCGATCGCCAGGCTGCGAAGTCGATAACGCGCAGAGTCCGAGGCCCCATTGAGATCGATCTGAAGCAGGCCAGCAGGGCCATCAGGCCATAGGGGAAAGTCCTGCCACAAGCTGCACGGCCGACCTGCGCGTGCTTGTGCGCGTGCTCGTGCTCGTGCTTGTGCTTGTCTGATAACAACGCCAGGTTGGCACGAATTCCTTTCCTGGAAGCTGCAGCCATCAACCGCAGCTTGCGAGAGCTGCTGCTCGCTCGCTCTTCTCCTTTATCGTCACTGCCCTTTTGATCCTCGCCGCGCACCGCGACGCTTGCACTCGTTGTTGCTGGCAAGCGATGAGCCGCCATGTTCGACCTTAGGAGGACGATGCGGAGCATGCTCAAGCGTCAAAAGTCGTCGAAATCGGCCCACTCGGCAACGACTGAAAGCCAATCCAGCAGAGCCGCAAGCACAAACTCGACGAACAACACTGCTCCGTCCACGCCCACACCTCACGCTCCCTTTCACGACAATCCTTACAGACGTCCTCGCAAGAGTGCCTCTACTGCTTTGCTGCAGGAAAAGTGCTATCCTGCGTGTTCGATAGCCGAGGAAGCCGTTGAGGTGCCTAGCGACGACGAAGAGGAGGAGGGCAAGGACGAGAGACAGAGCCAAGTCGAAACGCTCGCGGATCGCCGATTGCCTCTCCATCTCGATAAACCACACGACACACAGGACACGCACGACCTCCGACTGGAGCACGTCGATGGACTGCAGCAGCAGCAGCAGCAGCCGCCAACCCTTGCAGTACAGGAGCCCACTCCGGATGCTTTGAACAACCCTGCGAGCCTGCCAGGCACCTTCCCCAGAGACGACGCAGAACACACTCCTGGGTAAGAAAACATGTCTCTCTGGACCAGACGACTGTCCATCTCTATACTAGACACCGCCGACAGCCTCCTGTCCTGCAAACATTCGCGGCTCAACCCACACCTACATACATGTATCCCTACAGTCGATCACTCTCAACTCTAATCCCCGGCTTTTCTCTTCCGCTTGCTCCATCCTCTTTCTTGTTTTGCACTGCTGACCATGATCCACCCTCGCCAGACCACAGCCACAGCCACAACCACAACCATCTCATTCAAACGAATCCCTCAATCCCAACACTGCCGACCATCGCGACTCGATAGCCTCTGGCACCTCTCCCGGCGCCACTCCTGCCGTCCGTCCTACAGACACAACTGTCCGCCGACAGTCCATCGTCAACGGCGCCAACGCTCGTCTCATCAAGACACTACTCGACACCTCTAGCGGTCCTCGTCCCTTCTCGCCTGTTACACCCTCGGCGCCCGACTACTTCAGCCAAGTCCCTACCACGAACATAGCAAGCATGCTGCATCGAAAGATATGGGTCAAGCGAGCCGGTGCTTCCCCAACAATGGTGTCGATACGGGAAGATGATTTGGTCGACGATGTGCGGGACATGATCCTCAAGAAGTACGCCAATTCGCTGGGAAGGAGCTTTGATTCGCCAGACGTCATACTGCGCATAGTGTCCCGGGCAGAGAGTCAGCGCGACCAAGTAAAGGAAAGGATGCTGGGTCCGGAAGAGGAGATGTGCAGGACATTGGACGCCTATTACCCTGGCGGACAGACGGTCGATGAGGCTCTCATCATCGATGTTCCACAGCGACGAACACCACGGCCATCACCCCGTGCGTTCCATCAGATGCCGACCGGTTACAGCGCGCTTGACGACTACCGTCCCGCAGAGACTGGCACAGACTACTTTCCTCAGATGCCTGCGGTTATTCCCCGTCGAATCCGGCAACCGCTAGCTCTCACGACACCCGATCAACGCTCCTCAGCGGCAATCCGGCGATACCTGAGCATGCCCGCTCTATATCTGTGCTCAACACTGGTCAGGTCCCACCACTTCCTTCTCCAGGTGGCAGAAGCCGTCTCCAGCGAGAACACCGCCCCAAATACCAGCGCCAACACACCTCCTCGCCAACCATCATCATGAGCCAGCAACCTTCCCACGCATCTAACGCCGGCGCTGTGGCTGCTAATCCTCCCAACCTCGCCGCCCTTCAACACCTCACGCATCGTAACTCTGCCCGTCCACGTCTCGAATCCACCGCATCCGACCATAGCAGCATACCCGCCGCACCTCCTCTCCCCACTCCTCCTGCACCTGAAGCTCCTCCCACTGGAAAAGGAGCCGGTGGAAGCACGCCCCCAACTCCAAATGGACCACCACCACACCGACCGTCACGGGGTCGGAAGACCAGGAAGCCGACGCCAACGAACGGCACCTCGCCCTCTGAACTAAAAGCCACCACTCCCAACCCGTCACTGCCGTCCTCACTACTGGACGGCTCGGTTCCACCCATCAACGTGCTGATCGTCGAGGACAACCTGATCAACCTGCGCTTGCTGGAGGCGTTCATGAAGAGGTTGAAGGTGCGCTGGAGCACGGCCATGAACGGGCAAATCGCTGTCAACAAGTGGCGCGCCGGCGGCTTCCACTTGGTGCTCATGGATATCCAGCTCCCAATCATGAGCGGTTTGGAAGCGACCAAGGAGATCAGACGGCTTGAAAGGGTTAATGGGATCGGTGTTTTCAGTAGCAGCACGCCAGCGAGTCCAGAGGCTAAGAACGGCGCGTCTGAGAGCTTGAATGGGGCCATCGGGGAGGATGGGGCTGATGGGGAGCAGGCAAATGGGGAAGAGAGCGCGGCCGAGAAGAAGAATGACCCGAGTGACGACAAGTTGAGTATGGAGGAGGGGCTGTTCAAGAGTCCGGTCATTATTGTTGCACTCACGGCCAGTTCGCTGCAGAGTGATCGGCACGAGGCGCTGGCTGCTGGGTGCAATGATTTCTTGACAAAGGTATGTGAAGAAAAAACCCCATTACCACCGCGCTCCTATCCTACACCATCCACCACACCAGTCCATCTGGCTAACTCCATCTCCAGCCCGTCAACTTTGTCTGGCTCGAGCGAAAAGTTAAAGAATGGGGCTGCATGCAAGCGCTCATCGACTTTGACGGCTGGCGCAAGTGGAGGGATTTCGCTTCTGATGCCAACGTTAAGAACAAGTCGGCCAGTGGCGTGGGAGAAAAGAAGGACGCCAAGGGCGACAAGTTGGCCGAGTTGGCGGCCAAGAAGGCGAAGAGGGAGAAGAGGGTCAGTGCGGATGCGCAGGGGTTAGCAAGGTCGTGGCTGTGGAGCAGGGGTTGGGGGATGCTGTTGAGGGATAGGAGGAGGAGGAGGAGGAGGAGGAGAAGAGACAATGCAGGGAGGAGATGGAGGAGGTGAGTATGTGTTGCTTGGAGATGGCTCGGAGGCGAGTCATACGGTATGAGCTGGAACGACTCTCTCCGAATTCTCGATCTTCCGACTGTACGAGGCGATTCAAGCTTGGACGCATATTTTCGTTTGTCTTTTTTCTTTTCTTCTAACCTTTTTCCGAAACGCTGTGCTTTGAGCGAATGAGCGGCATTTGACTTTCTATTCGAGCAGCGGGATGGATATGGAAGCATCTGTGGTTCTTCTTGTTGGATCCAATGAAGATCCTGTCTACCACTTGAGTTTGTGCACCTTCATCGCCTTGCCTGGTGCTGCTATGAGCGTTCAATATGCAAATGTGGTATGGAAAATTGAGCTAAGGTGAGGATGGAACCCTTCGCAGACCAGCCGTAGAACTGATCGATCCGTGCAATGGGGTCACTGTTGTCGCCTTTTTTCGAACACCAACTCCGCGACCTGCCGCTTCTTCACGTAACCGAGGTATAGGGCCATAGTCATCTCTTTGTTCGACATGAGGCAAGGCTTCTTCTTGCTGTTGTATGGTCAGGATGAAGTGGAATCGAGACTAGCGGAGGAAGCTGTAGATATCCTGAAAAGATACGCCAGTAAGAACGGTGGAGGTAGCATAGTCCGGATTTCGTTCTGTGAGAAACCATACTCGGGAGAAACTGAGAGGAGAATGGGCGAGTGGCTCTTGAGCTTATATAGACGTACGGAAAAGAGTGATGCGGAGACGTAGCCGGAGATCGTTCGGAAAAGACAGACAGCATCAGAATACAGCAACCGCGTTCGGCGGGCTTCCGACACCCCCAATCACGTTCAACGGCTCACTGCTAACGAAGAAAGTCCACCTGTTATGCTTCTTGCATTGCTCTGCAAGGTCTTCCAAATCGAACAGCTCTCCGATTGGCATTCCAAAGCCAGCTAGTATGTATTCGTGCATCGTCATGTGTCCCGGACCTGTAGGACGCGTCGCGTTAGCCGTCAAAATTCTAGTGGCAGGACACGTTGCCTCGCTGTTCCTCACCCCAAGCCTCAAATCCCGGACAGTCAGACGCAACGGCGGCAAATCTCGAATCCCACAGCCATTCCAAGGACTCCAGACTGCCGTGAAGCCCCGGGTAGAAATACTGTGACTGGCCCATGCGCTCGGCGACCTCTTCTTCGGGCAAACTTTCGTATTTCTGAGTGAAGCCTGACGCCGAGTCAGCGTGGTGGGTGGGTGAAGGATCTTGCCAGTCTTACCGGTACGGAGGTACAGTATATCGCCGGCCTTGAACGTGATACCGCGGACTTGCGCAATTTCCTTAATCTGCTGAACGGTGATCTCGTAGTAACTCCACGCATCGTACTCAATCCCGTTCTCCTCCGCATATGCGTAGAAGTCTATCAGGATGCCGCGACCTACGATGCCCTTCTTGGCCCATTCTGTTCGCCGGTGGCACCGATTAGCTCGCGGGTCGGGGGAGCAGCGCCGTACAAGGAAGTCTGTATACCGTGTATCCCGTTCCTAGAGTCCTTACTGACGGGCGTCGTGCGGACTTCATTTTGCATCACGCCGTTATACAGCCTTCCGTCTGGATAGGCGCAGTGTCTGAAGCTGTCCCATTGAGAGCTCGTCTGCGTATTAAACTCTACGCGATCGTCCTGTTCAATCAGTCAGGGCTTTGCCCCACCCTCAAACACACGGCAATGCTCGTTACCAGAAACTGTCCACCGATACTGAAGATCTCATGCTTCAACGTGCTCCGATATGGTGGCGGTGAGGACATTTGGTGCATCTCCCAGTTCAGCCCGACGGATGTGCCGGTCTGTATCTCTTTGGCGGCGGCAACGACTCGTTCGGGTGTGAGGTGATTCAGGCAACCCAGCTGGTCATCCTTCCCCCATAGAAACCAGGCGGAGTGGGGAGGGTGGCTGGGATCCAACGGGAGGTCCTTGAACTTGGGAAGGTCGTCTGTCGGATCGGTCAATACCATCGGTGCCTTCCTCTCAATACCATGAGCATCTGTCGTACCCTGGGTCTGCTTGGAGATATCCATGGCGCCGAGTGATGTCTTGCACCGGAACAGATGAGAGAGATTGAGAAAGGAGATTGCAAGGCAAGGCGTCACCTGGAAAGAAATATCCTACTGCTTTTATCCGAACATTGTAGGCATCGTGTGATTCGTAACCGGCTTGACTCGCTGGTGAAGGTGATCTTCGCTTTCGAAGAGAAGAATAAATTTCAGCCTACGAATAGTGATAAATGCGGTCTGGTACAGTCCGTTCTCCTACTTTTCTTATGAGACCTATTGCGAACTTAGAGGATCATGTGAGGGTTTTCTGACAGCTAAAAGGGGTGTGGCCGGAAAGGTGTACCAAGGCGAAGATGCAATGTTCCGGGAAGATTTACCGAACGGCCGGTTCCGGCTGCAGCAAGGTGCTAATCACTAACCGAAGCGCTAGCCGAACAGAGCAATATCAGGCAAAAGCGAGTTCTGAGGCGTCTCCAGCATCTCCATCGACTCGCAACACATTTCTGAGTAACAGCAGGCATCCAAAGTGACAAAAAGTGGTCAGTACGGGGACCATAGCGGCGCTACTCTTACAGCGACGACGACAACAACAACAACAACAACAACAACAACAACAACAACAACAACAACAACAACAACAACAACAACAACAACAACAACAACAACAACAACAACAACAACAACAACAACAACAACAACAACAACAACAACAACAACAACAACAACAACAACAACAACAACAACCTACGGCCAACTGTTACCAGACACGGTCATCTCCCAGTACAAGCTAGTACTGTCAGAATCCCACTTCAGCTGAACGTCCTTCCGCCCCGCCGGCTTTCGAGGGACCTGGATACCATGCACTTTGTTGAGATGTTCGTACAATTTGTCTCGCCTCGTAAACCCATTCCCTGGTTGGCGTTTACATTTACCGTGGCCATACACGGGACAGTCTATCAGCGCAAGCGTTTCCCGATTGTGGACGATGTCGATGTGGCGCTGGAGGTCGGCAGCGCGAGCAAAGCTCGTGTTTGAGCACGACGGATACAGGCATGGATATCTGCTTGTTCTTGTTATGTCCTTAGCAACACCGACGAGCTCCTTTCTACCACAAGTACTTACTCTCGTCGCATTATGGGTGCCGTTGGAAGACTCTGAGGGCTCCCGCTAGCTGCATAGGATTCGTTGGATCCCCAGGTCCCTCGCGACCATACGATCCAGTCGGAAAGTAGCCTTCGTCGTCCACTGGCTTCCAGTCGCTCTGCCGATGCAGTGTTTCTTCCTCTCCCTCTGCATCTTCATCTTCATACCGAAAAATGTCCTCTATAACATCAAAGCTGGTTTCATCCCCTCCCACAACTTCTTCGTCTGCATCTTCACCCAGTACGATGTCCTGGTCACGAATGCCATTGACCGCACCCTGCATGGGCAGGCTACGAACACACGTTGCATACTGCTCCGCTGCTGGATATCGCTCAATCGATTGTGCAAGGGGAGTTCGCTAGGGCAACCCTGACTTGCGGTCTGATATCCCCAGGTCCTCTCTATTGGGAGCCGGTCGACTGTGTTTCGCAGAGACTGAGATTGCCCATAGTAGTTCTGCGAGAGCGGTTCAAGTAATTCATCTTGCTCGTAGAGAGTCTGTGAAAAGGCTGGTGCAGTTTGACCCAGCGAGTTTCGGAGAGGTTGTGGGTGGCGTTGCGAATGGGGCTGCGGATAGGTCCACAAGTGGGATCGTGGATGGGAAGACATTGACAACTGCACTGTGCGCTAGTTTGGTGAAGGTACAACTGCGGGGTAGGTGTTGGGTGGCGAAATATTCGTTGCCTAGTTTACTATGGGTAGCTGGTGACATTTACTACTTTCTCTGATAAGGAAGTACTTGCTCATACATAGGTGAGTGTTACCGCTCTCTTATATCTTGTTACTATTTTGCACATATAAGCCTCACTTCTGAGGCTGGCCGATGTTGCCTCGTCGGCTACAATACCATCCGTACAGTCGCTGTCAAGGCTGACTGTCCGCTTCTTTGATTCCATAAAATGGTTGCGGAATGATTCGGGCAGGCAAACTCCATGTGATACCTGGCATTCTTCCTAACCTTGCGTTGCACAAAACGGGGCAGCCAGTTTAAAGTATACTAAGCCGCAGCCGAACTAGCGAAAAGGGTCAATCCGAAGGATTCAGATTCAGGCGGTGGAGGTTCCCATTCGATCGGCCAACGGGGCCAAGAACAATTAACCCTGCCCTTTAACCCTGTCCTTGGTTTAAGTATCACATTTCATGCGTCAACGGCTTGCTGGCAGATACTCCGGAAAGACTTCCCTTACGTGCTATGGAGACTGTGCCTCCAGTAATCAAAGGCTCGGTTCGGAAAGCACTCTTTGGACAACGCACAACTTCTACCTTCTCGTTGATAGAAACAGGTCGGGTACCCTCCTGACAAGCCAATTTCCAGACAGCCTCGGATCTCTAACCCTCAATGCACAGAAAGGCAATCTTCAACTACCCTCCGAGGAATGACTCACGGCACGGAATGCTCTTCAGCCTCCATTGTGAACCGGGGTCCTCGCAGAACGTGAATGGATGCCGTGTAAATGCAAGCTCCGATCCTCGCCTACAACAGAGAAGGATCAACAGGACGGCGGAGCAGCTGACTGCATCACACCTTAATCTGTCTGCCTTGTTGCCTGGATTTTTGAGCCTCTAAATAAAACGGAAAGCTTTGCCGATACGAGAAAAGTGAGATACTGACTACTGCGTTGTGATGTCGTTTGTGTCGAAGACATTGGTTCAAACGGAGTTTTACTGTTCCGACGTTGTCTGAGTAGACTTTGGTTATTCTCTGTTACACCATAACGCCGGTACCCTCCGAGGCTCCGCTATGCGCGGAAGAGAAGATGCTACAAAAGAACTGATCAGATTCCCAACGGAGCTAGCCGGGCCCTGAGCGGCTGCTCTACCACCGTGAATCACGGAAAGGCTGCTGTCATTGTTCAAGCGAGCAGCAACAGTGCATATGAACCTTGTGCTGCCGTGAGCTATTTTCGGACGGACTGACCTGGCTACAAGCTGCTTGCCGAAGAATTGGTAGAAACCAATCTCAACCCATCCAACCCTCCCGCAATATCGTGTCTTTCCGGCTGCAGATCTTTCCTTCCAGGCACGACCCTCAAGCACCAAGAACACCAACTCCGATTCTGGCCGTTCTGCTCTCTGGCCAGGTACCCACCATGTTCTCTTTCATCCTCATACTCCTTCACCGTCGCACCCACCTTGACTCTCTTCTTGACTTTTTCTTGACCACACCTCCAATCCCCTCCATCTCCTGCATCAAATAACTCGTTCCGCCCCACGATCTGCCTTCCAACTCTGCCCTTTCTGCTTCCGCGCGCAGCGCAGCGAGCTCCGCAGCATCGCAGTCGATTTCCTTCTCCACTTCCTTGGCTGCGAGGCAGTCGTGTAGGCGTCCGCATTGCACGCCTTCGTTACCTTCGCCAATGCCTGTGCCCAGGCCGCCTAGGTAGGTCGAGTATCGCGTTCGCCACGTCCAGCCGCGGAGGTATGTTACATCGTCAGTGCGAAGACTCTGGCCGCAGGGTTGGCAGATCCAGACGTTGTCGGCGCAGGTGCAGGGTGAGCGGGCGAACGCGGTGTACGTGAAAGTTTTCGGACTGCGATCGATTATCAGCCTTGAGTTTTCTAATCAGGAACGCCAGGTGTGCGCACTCCGCATCATCGTCGTGGTGCTCCTGCGAAACGAAACTCGTGTGCTTCTCAAACGGGCACTTCATGCATGCGCGACAGAGCCGACGGTGCCGTTCCTTGATCGTACTCAGCGGAGGAGTCTTGATGATACAATTCTGTTCTTCTCATGAGCTCTTCCATCCCGTTCTCACACCATTCAAACCCTTTCGTATTTTTAGGGGGAAAGGGTTTGCCAATTGCGTACACGGCACACGACGCGCCCACACCGTCTGCACTCCCCACCATGTCCCGGGCGCAGGCGCCTACTTTGCCGCTCGTGATCCGTCCGATGCGCACGCCGCCCGCACCGTACGTGTTCCATGCGTGGTGTGACTCGCGTAGGCGGTCGCCGAGCTTGAGGCCCATTCCGACGTCTTCGTTTTCGCAGCGCAGAGTGTGTGCGATGAGTTGGGTGCGGTACTGGAGGAGGTTTGCGCGGACTTGGCGGCATGTGCGGGACAGCTCGTGGAGAGTGTTCAGGTCTAGGAAACTTGCTATTTGGGAGATGATGCTGACGGTGGGAGGTTCAGCAAGGGGCGGTATACCATGGTTATGTTCGGGAGTTTTTGAAGTTATGCAGGGGCATCTAGCTGCATTCTACTTACGGATAACACCCCATGGCCGCAGAGAAGCCATTGATGTTGGGGTTTGGCCTGTCTTCATCATCGCCCTTTGCAGAGGCGTGTTCTTGTCTAGACTTCAAGATATGGTATGGCGTAAAGTCACCGACGTGTGTGTGAGGATCATTGACGTCTTCTTCGTCCTCCAGGTCTACGAAGACCACCATGATGCTGAGCGGGCAGTAGAGAGTACCGCATTGAAGCAACGCGCTGTTGCTGCACAGCAGCCTTCAGTCGTGACGAGTGCTGAGGTCTCGATGATGATGACGAAGGGGCCGACGATGGTGGGGCATTTCCATTGTTCTAATAATACCTTTGGCTGCTGCCGAGGCTTGCCAAGGAGATATTGTACGAGAGACGTTCAATTCCTTCTCAATCACAGAAACGAGTATTCGTGTACATGAAGATTCTGTATTCTTCGCGATACCTTTCGATGTGTGGATGGCGCTGAAACATCCAAAGACTGACTGCTGTGAGTGACGTTGCCGTCACCCGCAAGTAACAATCTGCATGTACTACGAAGCCTGGGGAAGGGAAGCTAGACCGAGACGTCTGAGCATGAATCAATTGCACGCGAAGGGATATCTCGAAAACGACAGAACGACAACACGGGTCCCCCTCCAAACCCAAGCAGAACCTCCAGCAGCGCCGTCAGCGATGACTCCAACCTTCCTCCAACTCCATCAAAGATCAGACAAATGCATCCCGAACCCCAAAGCCCGAAGGTAAGCTACTCCAGTTCGGCAATCCTCGTCTGCTGTATAGGAGGATAGCCATGCGCCTCCCGCATCGCCTTCTCCTCGAGTATCGGCGATCGGGTATCCGCCGGTAACTCTGCGACAAAGTAGCCATGTTGATGTTCGAACGCCGGCTTCGGCATCGCCACCACACGCTGCTGCGCGGCCACGATAGGGTTTGGATGTAACGGCATCTGCGTGCTGCGCATGCTCATGGTGCGTATACTCTCAGGTGCAAAGGAGGATGTCGGCGAAGAGCAGTCAGAGGCCGGATAACTCGTCTGATTGCGGATGCGAGGATCTTTTTCAATGGGATACGGCGGCCCTGGCGGGACGTTGCGATCCATGGATGGGTTGTAGGCTGGAGGCGTGCGAAAACTGTTGGAGGGGGACAGTGTTCCGGATCTTGACGATGCGTTGGAGTTGTCGTAGGATACTGTCTGGCTGCCGGCTATGTACGTCTCACGCACTTTGCGATCGTCCGCCAGATCGGCTTTGACGACGAGCCTTGCCATCGGTTAGCGATTCCTTCGTTAGACAAGGGAAGTAGGGCTCACCGATCCACCAATACAGAATGTGCCCTCTTTAGCGTCTTCTTGACGAAGTTTGTCAAGAACAGGTTACACCGCATATCTACGTCCTCCCTCAAGTAAAGCCCTTCCCTCGGCGCATTCTTCAATCCCAGCTCGATAACCTCCCTCTCCTCTCCCGGCTCATTGCCACCAATACTCCACTTCTCTTTGATGTCCAGTCCCGCCGGTGCATAAACATGCGTCTGCAGCGCTCGTGGCAGGTCGTAGAAACACGCCTTGTAGCTGACTTGTCCTTTGACTCCTGGCAGGTAGCTGACGCGGTCCGTCAACTCGTACCACGTGCAGTGGAACTCGTCTGCCGCTGCCGAGGGCGGAGGCCGGCACGGCGCGTGGTGGATGACGAGGGGATTAAGCTGAATCATCTCTGCGTGATTGTGCAGGGCTGCTACCGCGGTGGCTCGCGATATGGTTGGCGGCAGAGGCGTGATGACGGTGTAGAGCGAACGTTTGGACATTCTGGCGGTTCTTGCGCGTACCGCGCACGATTGACCGAAGCGGGTGCGGTTGGTGATTGGAGGGGACTGCTCTGCTGCTGCTGCTGCTGCTGCTGCTGCTGCTGCTGCTAGTGATACGTGCGAGTGTGTCTTGGCAGCTCGATTGGATAGCAGAGATAGAGGATAGGATGCAGACCGGGTAAGACGAGCAAGGATGGGGCGGGCTGAGTGTATATCAGATCGCGGACCGTACCTTAACCACTCTCTTGAAAGGTGTAGATGGTGTAGATTGCTAGCAACAGTACAGGCTAGCGACTATCGATTTGGGCAACGGTGTCGTTGGAATGCAGAGCAATGAACAAGCGGAGACGAAAGACATGACTTAACTAACACGGCCTTGCGCCAACCGTCGCACCTAACTGGTATATGGTAAGCAACAAGACTACTTCTATATTTGGGGCGCACAAGGTAGATCACGGTGGCGTGGCGGTGTTAGGACGAAGAGCTGGGAGGCCTTTCGGTCATGTCAGCGGTGGCATGTCCGATGGATGCAACATGTCCAACGAAGTTATTGAGACTTGCCGCCTTTGGCAGCCTCGGTAGGCGGGGAGTCGTGCCCGCGTCGCGCCCGCGTCGCGCGTTGCTGCAGATGGTTAGACCAGGCGGAGAGCCTCACGCTTGATATCAGCCCTGCCCGAGACGTCACCATTCGCGCGCAATTGCGCTCTTGTACGTTCTTCTGTTCGAGCAAAAACAACTTTTTTTGGAAACAGTCAAAGGTTTCTCGAAGACGCGTTCGGCATGTGCCTGTTCGCCCCCGTGTCTTGATAATATCTCTCGACGTTGCGACAGACAACGACGATAACGTCTGCCATATAGGCGTGTCATTACCCCGTCCGGCAGGTATACGTACCAGTATACTAGCAAGAACCGGTCTTGATCTCATCTGCAGTTAGGCGTCCGGTACCAGAAGCCTTCCAGCCCCCAAAGACAAGACAAGACAAGACAAGACACGGCAAGATGTGGGAGCAGATCGAGCCCACTCCAGCTCATCTGACCTACCTGTTCCTTTCCGCCTTTCTGATCAGTTACTGTCTGTTTGCCAGCTTTATCCGCAACAGACTACACCTTTCAGAGCCTCCGGTTGCTCTTCTCATCGGCATCCTCCTTGGTCCGCGCGTCATCGGCCTACTGAACCCGAACTCGTGCAGCGGTCACGGATGCCATGATGGCATTGGCAGCACTCGTCGCGTCGAAGGTTGGGAATGGGGCGACGACGTCGTGCAGGAGGCCACGAGGGTCATCCTTGGTATCCAGGTCTTCACTATCGGTGTAGAGCTGCCCAAGTACTATGCTGCCAGGCACTGGAAGAGCGTGGCGATGATGTTGGGTGAGTGCTCTGATCCATCTTGTCTCTCAAACGCGACAACCTGTTCGGCAGTAGTGATGTCTTGTTCCAAGGCTTGTGGCTGACCGTGACGCAGGTCCGATAATGACCTTCGGCTGGCTTGTCACCGCTGGCTTCGCAATGCTGCTATTCAAGACGAGCTTTCCCACAGCATTGATCATCGGAGCCTGCCTCACACCGACAGATCCAGTCCTCGCATCATCCATTCTGTCCAACAGCCAATTTAGCAACCGCGTGCCGAAGCGTATCAAGGACATGCTATCTGCTGAATCCGGCTGCAATGACGGCACCTCGTTCCCGTAAGTCTGCATTCCACAACAAACATCTCCATCTGCCCTAACACGCCAAAAGCTTCCTCTACATCGGCCTCTACGCGCTGATCCACCCCAAAACCCAACTAGCAGTCCGAGACTATTTCCTCATCACCATCCTCTGGCAATGCACTTTCGGGATCCTTCTTGGCCTCCTCATCGGCACCGCCTTCAACCGGATCCTCAAGTTCTGCGACAAACGCCACTACATCGACCCCGCTGGCTTCATCGTCTTCTACCTGCTCATGGCACTCCTCTGCGTTGGCATCGGATCCACGCTCGGCCTGGACGACTTCCTCGTCGCCTTCAGCGCCGGCTACGGCTTCGCACGGGACGGCTGGTTCTCCAAAAGACGCACTCGACACACCTCCCCAACGTCGTCGACCTCCTCCTCAACTCGGCCATGTTCGTCTACTTCGGCGCCATCATCCCCTGGCGCTCCTTCTCTCCGCAATCCATCACGCCTTTGCTCACTGCCGGCCGCATTTTCGGGTTCGTGGTGCTGGTGCTGCTCTTCCGCCGCATCCCCATCGTGCTGGCCCTGTACCGCTGGATCCCGGACATCCGCACCTTCCAGGAAGCGCTGTTCTGCGGCCACTTCGGGCCCATGGGTCTCGGGGCGCTGTTCCTGGCCATCGAAGCCCGCGCCATGCTGGAAACCGAGACCAGCCTGCCACTCCCGCATCCCCCGATCCACGGACCCCCGTGGAGCCCGCGCGAGGTCGCGATCGAGATGGTGTGGCCGGTCGTCTCGGCCGTGGTGGTGGCGAGTACCATGGTGCATGGGCTGAGCGTGCTGGCGTTGAGTATGGGGAGCCATTTCAGCAGGAAGGAGGGCGAGAGGGCGCCGTTGCTCGCAGGCGAGACGGATCCGTTGGGTGGCATGGAGCATGAAGGGGGCGGTGGGGACAGTGAGCCGTCTAGTGAAGAGGAAGAAGACGCGAATACGTATTAGATGAGCATTCCGTGCAAGTGTCTCTGTGGAAGAAGAGGGAGAGAGTGGGATTAGCGCGAGGGATACAGGAAGTCTCTTTATGCGTGATATATACAAAAGAGGAATAAGAAGAAGCGGAGAAAGAAATTCCTCCATTGTGAAGAGCTCAGCATCGATCACCCCTCGAAGGACCGGCTGCGCTGATCATTGTCATAGTGAGAACCGCTGGCTGTCGCGGGACCTTTTTCTTTTCCGTGCTCATACCGCCTTCTTGCGTCTAAACTCCGCAGTAGACAGGTCTGTCTATCATGAGATAACGTGTGTTTCTGGGAAAGCGAGGAGAAGAGACCTCATATCTCCAATCGGTCCACGTTAACTCGAGGGTGGTTTTAGGAGTACCGTAGTGTTTCTGTCACGATAGCTTGCACACCTAACAAGACGTGTCATACCCAGCCCTTACAGTGTAAGAGTCCGTCCTGGTCACTGCACCGGATCCGTTCCGTCCTTGCAGGCTCACAGGTCTTCCGGCAAACGGGTCGAGACGAGGCGCTTCGGATGTGTGTCATGGTATTATGGACTAGAAGTATCGGGGTTCCACTACAGGCAATATGGGGAATACTTGCGGTATCTCGAAAAGCAAAAGACGCAGGAGAGAAGAAGAAGAAGGAGAAGAAGAAGAAACCTTTTCCCACAACGCAAAGCCACCGTCCCCTCCCAACCCGTTGGAACGTTCGTGCTGAAATGATCTCTATGACATGCAATGCATCCTGTGCAAAATGCTGGCACAAATCACTCCTCAACCCTCGCTCGCTTGCCGTGGCACTGTGCCCGGCAAGCCGCATGACAGAGCCTGATTGTTGCTGATGGGGCCGGGGACTGATTTAGGCGCCTGCCTCGGTCGAATCGGCGTCGGTGAACACCGAGCTCTGCTCCCTATTCATGCGCGCCTCGATCTCCTTGAGCTGGGATTCACGGGCCAGGAGCTCCTGTCTCTTCTCGTTGATCTCACGCTGCACCTTGAGCTCAATCTCCTTAAGCTTCTCCTCCTCACGGCGCAGCTGTTCCTCCTTCAGACGGACGGATTGCGAGGCCAGGTCTTCGGGGTTGAGTGACGAGTCGCTATCACCACGTCAGTCGGTTCGAAAGGGTTAGGAGAGTTGAGGGCTGGGAGGACTAGAAGTCGATATCGGTGATGAAGGGGTAAACATACGCTAATGCTCCGCCCTCGACGCTCTTGCTCAGCTTCTCGGTACGGTAGTTCTCGTAGAGGAAATCGTGGGTGATCTCCTTCAAATCTGCGAGATGGCTGTGCAAAAGCGCGCTCCGGATCGCGAGGAAGTCGCTGTGTCGCGGATTGTCCACTTCCACCAGTCCCCAGGGGTACTGCCGCGCCCGGATCCGACGGCCGCCCACCTCAACCACCTCCTCAGAACCTACAATGGCGAATGGCATCAGGCCGCGCAGCTCTGCGTTCTCCTCAACGGTGTCCTCGTCGTCTTCTTCAATGTCATAGGGGAAGTTGTAGACTGGAATCCGATAGTGCTCAATGTCCTCCATGACGAGCTTCTTCGATTCGGCAAGTTCAGCTGGTGTGAGTGAGTCGGCCTTTCCGATGACTGGGATGACGTTGACACGAGGCGACAGGCGCTTCATAAGCTCGATGTCGAGTTCGCGAAGACTGTTCCTGATCAGCTGTATCCTTGCGTGCTCTTTCCTCGCGTTGATTTACCCGTGACCGGTTGGAGTGATGAAGTAGAGGAGGACGTGGACACGGTTGTCGCGGAATCTCGGGTTACGCTTGATCCTGGATTCCTCTGCCAGGATGTCATCGTATTGTCGCTCCAGGTAGCCTACGATCTCACCGAAGCTAAGCCGTGTCAGAAAATAGTCCAGATCTATATGGAGTGTGCCGTGTGTACCTGGCTTCGTTATCAATTGAATCGCCGAAACCGGGAGTGTCGACAATGGTCAGAGAGATACGGGTTCCTTCCTCGTCCAGCTCTGAGAGAATGCATCAGTATCCGTAAGTCCGCCGTAGCTTCACCGATACTGTCGTCCCCCCGGAAAATGCATACCGACTGTGACCGGCTTGATCTTAACGCCCTCTTCAATGTGTGCCATGGACGCATCGTCAGCATCCTTGCCTGCCAAAACCTTCTGACCACAGAGAGTGTTGACGAATGTTGTGCGACCTGATCGGTCAGTGTTGTCTCTCTTCGACCTGCATTCGCGTGTGTTGCTCACCAGTGCCGGATGCACCGCAGACCATCAGACAGAACTGGATACCCTTCTTGACATTCTTCTTGCGCCGTATCTTGATCTACGAATCAGCCATCAGCAATTGCTGTCGTGTTGTTTCTGACCGTGTATGGATATCGTTGACATGGAGCGTGGAGGAAACGTGGGTCGGGTCGGGTGTTTTCCTTTACGAACAAGGGAAACGGAACGGGGGTCGCATACCGCGTTGCTCGACATGGAAGACATGTTGGCGGCGGGAGTGAGATCAAGGTTGAGGTGTGTGTCAGTAGTGGCTCGAGGAGAAGTAATTGGCTGGAACGAGTGTATTGTATGAGGTCGGTGCAAGAAGTGTAGAGCATAGAAACATGCACGCAGGAACGGTATGGAGAAGTTCCAGGGTTGAAAGGGGTTCCTGCCGTACCAAGGGTCTCTTCGGCACTTGCCGTATCGGGCGCCCCAGATGCGGAAACCTTCGTAATGATGGTGAGTTACTAGGGTCGCAGGGCCTCTGGCTTCTCTATCGTTGATTCCTTTGCGACATTGAAGGCACTTCGAACATGAAGGTCAACGGAACAATCACGATTTCGAAATCGATGATTCGCTCTAGTTGCTTTATAGCATCCTCATCATCTTACGAGAGACAATCATTCGGCTACGGGATCTGTCTGTTGGAAGTGACCATCATTTTAAACGGGCCCCCAGATTCGACCGGGCGCCTTCCCCCTGGTTCACCAATCCTTCTGCTCTCCACTTGCTTCATCCTATCAGTCGCTCACTTGAGGCTACCATACACATAGATTTTTCAGACTGCCAATTCTACACGAACATAACGGGAAAGCTGAGAGACTAGCCGCACCCGCTCGGAAGCAGCATCGATGCACCCCGATCTTCCAACTAGCCTCCATAGTGCGCTCACTCATCCGCTTCGACAGTTTTAACTATTGTTGTCGGCTGCCATTCATCCGCATCTCCCCACCGATCAGCCGTCAAGCCCGCGCTTCCAGGATGCTTGTAACCTTTCTCCAGTTGTCTTTCAAAGCTCACTTGTCTCAGCCTGTTGCTCTCCTTTGGTGTCAAAGAAAGGTAAATCTCCACACCAACGAGATGCAAGAATAACGCCAACCACAACGCCATGCCAAAGCTGACGCCGAAACTCGCAGCAATCTGCTCAGGACGGCCTGAACTGAAGCTGAGATCCGCTTGTACAACGACAAGACCGTTGACTGTAGCGTTAGGAATGCTGCACTGAGGGTAGTACTTCCGTACTGGATCGCTGGAACCGTATATAAAAGTGATCTCGTCGCAAGATCGGACGGTGTAATATCTGTCCACGGCTGAGATGATGCTTGCACAGATGATCATGATAAGGCGCATCGTAATGATAGTGCCTAAGTAAAACATCGCTCGCAGCATCCAAGCACGGTGCTGGTCGATCTGGAGGCGTTTGATGTTGTAGTACGCCATGGCGATGCTGATGGTCGTGATAATGACCAGCACGCCCACACCGGCTTGGGTTTCGAGTGTTCCTCCGAAAGACCGGCGACATATCATGAGAGCCCCGACGTTGGCGATTAGGACCAGCAGGATGATGATGTACCCGTTGATTCGGTGCACGATCAGGAATTTGTGGCGGATGGCGGGAACGAATTGCCAGACCATGAGCAAGCCGGCTGGAAGTATGGCACCGAGGTGGAGCGTGATACCGACTCGATAGTGGCCGCTGCGGTACCAGTACCACTCTCCCGGTGAGGCACTGCTGGCGAAGCTGCTTGTTGCTGATCCACCAATGTTCAGATAGGAGAGGCGTGCTAAGCTGAAACCAAGCATAGCGCCTGCGAAGATGATCCCTGACAAGATCAGCAAGACGTAAAGTGTATCATCTTCTGTACATACATAGCGGGAAGTTGTAGCCTTTTTGGAAGCCAAGCGAACGGTATATTTTCTGCCAGAGAGATACTGGTCTGGTAAGGCTGCTCTCGGATTGAGATGCTGGAGTCTCGGTGAGCCCAGCCGCGATGGTTGAGTCTGGATGCATTGTGGAAGTCCACAGACTAGTACTCGGATGAATTGAGCAGTCGCGTTATGGGTAGGTAACAGTGTGGTTGGAGCTGACGGACCACATTCTGGGCGAGGAGGAGCATTCTTATATACCAAGTAGAGCATTCGATCCCTGGGAAGGCCTCGACATGTCGGCCCTGGTATAGCATCACTTTCGAATACTTACGTCCGTGACAAGAACTCAGTCTATACGAGATGCTGTACGTCCGGGACAGACATGAAGATTGGTCGTCTTCCGCATCGGGTCTTGTTTGCGCGGGGGACCGGTCCATCGGTCAGGAACAACTCGCGAGCGGCTCGTCGTATGACTCGTTAACGCACGTTGCGCATGATCGAGTTGTTGCCATTGCGGCATGGTATAGAAGCGGGGGCTGTGTTCAAGACGGCCGTAATGTCGGTGCCACTCCGCTAATCCTGTTCGGGTCGATGCTGCGCCGCTAATCCTCTTCGAGTCAAGCTGCACTTTGGCGATCCTTTGATCTCTCGGCCGGAGGAGCAACTCGATCCCAAGCATCAACATGCCAGCCCCGCAAATGATTGATTTTTTACCAGCGTTACAGCACAGCAGATGATCCATCAGATTTTGTGGTCGAATTAACGCTACGGCCGCGAGATTGAGGCTGTGTCTGAGTTCTCCAGATCTTGGCTGGCGATGTGATCAGACCTTCATCCTTCTGTACCCAAACGTTCCTCCTGCCCACCTGCCCACCTGCCCACCTGCTTAGAGGGTGCCTCTCGTGCAAAGAACACCGGACGTCTCTCTCCGATTACCTGAGCAACTCGTAATTATTCGTGTGTAATGGTTCATACAGGCAGGCCAAGCAGAGGGTGTCAAGTCTGCCGAAAGCGTCGCATCAAAGTACGCTGCATCGACTTGATTCGAAGGAAAGGCTCTGACACATCGTTAGTGCGATGAAGCTAAACCAAGCTGCTCGCAGTGTCTGAAGAAGAAAATCGTCTGCCCGGGTTACAAGTCTCAGTTTGATGTTGCTTGGAGGGACCAGAACCAAGTAGCGGAGAATAATGTAAGACGGCGAACGAACGCCGTTGACAAGGCAGACCGAGATCACGAAGCGCGCCGGCAGTTGACGAAAGTCATGGCGCCGAACCTCAACGCTGTGTCACAGGACTTTGCGAGCTATGCAATCGACTTCTTTCTCACATCGTACGTACTGATACCATATCCAAGCCCAGTCGTGAGTCGAGGTTTTTGGAGATGCATCTACCCAATATGGTTAGAGACCAAGCCAACGTCGCCTTTGAGGCCGGCTCTTGCTGCGGTAGCTTCATGCCTTCTCGAGGCATGGTCACTGTTGATACCCGATGCACCCTTAGCGTTCTCCCGGATGCAAAACCTTGAAGCCGTTGCGGCTTTGAGGAAAAGCCTGCAGAACACCGATGGCGATGGCGACGACGTCCTCCTGGCAGCTCTTCTACTAGATATGTACGAAAACCTCAGGGGATTCCTGTGGTCGAGGCCCGTCAGTAGCACTCACACAAGCGGCATCATCGCAATGGTCGAACACCGACGACGGTCTCCCGTCGTTTCAAAGTCACCATTGTCTCAAAGACTAATACTCGGAGCCCGAAATCAAGTCGTCGGGAGGGCTATGAACAACGTCCATCCTCTTCCATCGAACGTTTTCGCCTGGGCCAGTTCGGCACCAGACGTCCCCAACACGACCGCATTTCAGCTTGACGAACTCGACATCCAGCTAGCGAACATCCAAGGCCTGACCTCGCAACTCGACACGTCCGCTGCTGAAGGCCAGCATGTTTCGGCTTGGGAGGTATTGAAGATAGCCTACGAAACCGATCAACAATACGTGGCATGGGCACGCAAAATCTCCACCGTGCCTGTTTCAGTGTCTGGTCCAGAGTGCATTCCCCCAGTGTGAAGGAAGCCGGGATCTACCAGGACTGTTGTCATGTCTACGAGAACATCCACATTGCCTACGCATTCAACTGCTATCGGAGTTCGCGCATCAAGCTCCAGCTAGCAATACTCACCTGCCTGTCGCAGCTGGGAAACAGTATCGGCTGCATCGACGGTTCATTAGCCGCACATGAGGTGATTCAAGACCTGGTGGATGAAATGTGTGCCAGTGTACCGTTCCACCTCGGAGATCGGACGATCATTGGACGTATTGACGACAAGACGGTACAGTATCCGCACATTGCAGGGTCACCGGTTCCCGATGAGCACTACATAGGAGCCGCTGCCATGGGGGTTGGTTTCGCTACGCGACTTGGGGAGCTCCTTGCATTGAAATTGCCACTAAGAGATGGGCAGCGGCAGTGGATTGGGCAGCAATTGCGTCGTGTCATGAAGATATATGCTGTACAGCCGCCGGCTCCGTCCCGAGTGGAAGCACAGTGTAACGCACGATGAATGGGAATATCCTTCTACTCGAAAAACTAGATGGATGCTTGGCAAAGTACACTTAGAAGCCGGTGTTTTTCCAAGGCCGTCGGCGGTATACATTGAGGTCTTGCCGACATGCTGGTCTTGAACAGTCGTCTCGAGCATCGAACAGATATCTTTCCACCGGAGCGGCCCTCTATGGGTCACGGCTTTTGAGGGTCCGCCCTCGCGCGCGCATGGCATCACAAGAACTGATGCATTCTAATCGTATCACCCACGCCAAGGACTGTAAAAGTGTTGCAACTCTTGCCAGGTATGGCATAAAAAAGCTCACCGAAACCCAGCTGAACTACGTGAAACAGAGGCATGCACACACACACACACCCGGACCAGTTGGAGCGCCAAATGATTCGGCCCGGGCTCGAACCGGGGACCACCAGTGGACCATGAGACATGTTAGACTGGTCTGATTGGATGTTAGTAGATGGATTTGGAGAAGAGGAATGGAGGAACGAACGTGATAACCAACTACACCACCGAACCGATGTTTAGCCGGCACCCTTTTGACCAAGATACATCTTCTGCACGCTATGGCATCGCGCGCTAACCTGGTCGAGTCGAGAACCCTCAAAAACCAGCTTGGCACTCAATCAACCAGTGAACACTGAATCAAGTGCTGCCAAAATTGTTCACATCTCCACATACGTCGCCAGGTGTCCTGGAGTTGCACTGTGGGGTTGTTGTTCTCAAGTTAAGTGCGATTCTTCCATAATTCACTCATCTATGTCATTCGAGATATCACCAAAGCAATCCGTTTATATCTACACACGATCTCTTGCTGCGTTTGTTTGTGTAGCTTGGAAGCATGGAATAACTGTGTACGGACGCGAAGCCTGGCCTGCGACGGGTAGAGCTTGGAAGGCGAGGCCTTTCTGCTATCCGGACACCCTGATACGACAACGCCAGGATGCCTTCACCGGGAACAAAGACTGGCGACGAAGCGCCAGGGAACGTCTTTGCGATGTTCCCTGAGGCTTCCCTTTGTGACGGCGGCCGCGGTACCAAAAGCACGCTTTTAGTGGATAAAGAAAACATGCACGTCCAGAAGCGGCGACTTCACCCATCCGAAAAAAAAAACAAAGACCACTTGCATCACAAACGACACGTCCGACTTAATCAATATCTCAGATACTACGCCTCAGCTTGACAGCTCCATTCCACTCCATCTGTCGATATGGCACAGATCCCGCCAGCGCCAAATAAATACGACCGGGAACTCGCGCGCTTGAAAGACGACCTCCAGCGCTTTTATCCTGACACCGACGCACAAAACAGGAGGATCATCCACCAGCCTATCCAACTAGCTCAGAGAGCTGTTGTAATCGCTAACGCAAGCGAGGACGCCGCATGGAGAGCGTTCCTCCGCGCTGAAACTCTGCGGCCCAATGCCAACGCTGACTGGGTTGGCGGATGGCAACTGGGGACCGGGGCTCACGCGAGAACCGGGGTATGGGTCCGGGTCGCGGGCGCCACTGGATCTGTGCAGGAGAGGATGGTGATCAAGGAAGTCGATTGTGCCCCGGCGACAGTACCGCGTGAGGTTGCAGTCCACACACGATTACGTAGCCCCCAGAGTCTGCAGCAGTCGAGACATCTGGTGGAGCTGATTTCCCATGCGCCGGATTTGCGGGATCCTGCTAATCCAAGATATCGTCTCTATTTGGAGTTCTGTCCTCACGGAGATCTTATGGATCTGATGGTCGACCAGTATGGAAAGGGCCGGAATCGGTGAGTTGGCTGGAAGTCGCACCGAGAGAGACAGCCAGGTGCTGACAAGTGGAAAACAGTTTGGCGGTTGGCTTGAGAGCAGCAGGTAGAGATCGCGATGTCGTGGGCCATCTTCCGGAACCCTTTCTCTGGTAGTCCTCCCTGTTGGAATTCTCGGCTTTGTCACTCGTTAACACTTCGGCAGGTTCCTGTTCGAATCTCTCGTGCAGGCCGCCCGCGACCTCGAGACGGCAGTTCCTGGAGATGTTGTGGTCCACGGTGACCTAAAACCCGAGAATGTGTTTCTCAGCGACCCTGACCCAAACAGCTGGAGGTTGTATCCCACTATAAAGATGGCCGATTTTGATGGTTCTCGCATTACGAATGCCGCAGATCCGGGGAATCCTGGAGCCTTCTGGGGTGATGCGATGACCGACGGTTACATCTCAACAGAGCAATGGCTCCCTCCCTGGTATGGAACTCCCCTCCTTTCCGTACCGACGTGCCATGGAACCTGCTCCAACCTGTTCCCCCTCTCTTAGACCGGTGCACTCAAAACTCGGTCCGGTGAACATTTTCCAGATTGGTAAGGCCCCCTTTCGCCGCACCATCTCTCTCCGCACAACAACAACCCTCATTAACTCCTTGTAGGCATGATCATGTACGCAAGCCTCACTTTGCGGAGTCCGGTCCAGCCCCTGATCCACCCTTCGCGCACGTGGGGTAACGTCCTAGATAACAGGAGGGTTTACGATATTGATCCCGACAACCGCTATACCCAAGAGCTCAAGAACCAGATCCGCGACTGCTTGAGGTACAATCCTGCATATCGGCCCACGGCACAAGACCTGCTCATCGATTTCGCGTTACATAGGGGCGGAGAGCGAGGGGCATGGATACGCCCACAGGCAGGCTATTGAAGAAGTCAAGGAATCCGTATCTGGTTTGCAATCCGCTGAAGGACAGGTACAGAGTGGGCTTGAGTATCAAATCGTTGCCGCCGATGAGGTATGGACTGAGGAAGGTGCGGCATCGGTGATGTATGGGTCACTCGTAAACAGTCCTTGTATATCTGCTACGTAGTGCGTAACCGTATCATGCATGTCCACGCATGTCACTGTGAAACCGCAGATGTATTTTATCTCCAACAAAATCGTGTAACTTCCGCGATAGAACCCCGCCCCCCCAAAACACCTCTAAGGCTCATGGCGAGCGCGATGTTTCTTTGTTCCCTAGCCAATTTCACCCACCAACCCACGAACTGACGACGTGTTCTTCTTCACTCTGGGCGATGGAAACATCACGACTGTACAGATTTCCCAAGCAGGGGTATCCATAACGTATATACAACACGGTCATCAATCAACGTATCTCCTTCCACACACCTTCACCTCCTCTTCATCCTCTTCTCGCCGCCCCTCTCCCCTTCCCCCTCTCTTCCCAAGCCCCTCACACACCCCCCATCGTCCCAACAGTCGCTCCCGGCAGGATCCGTACCATTACTCAGCCTTCCCCTCCGGATGTTCCCGCTCGCTCTGCCCCGCCGTCTGCTTCTGCAAATCCTCCATATGCGCGCCGTGGTCCTCGACGTTGTCGGCCTGGCGGTCGGCGGCAATGCTCTCCTCGCCTCTGCTGGCCAGGTTGCGGTCCCAGTGGCCCTCGCCCCGCTCTTGCTTGCGCAGGTGCTCCTGCTTGTGCGCCTCGACCTCTTCGGCGCTGCGGTCCGCGTCTTCTTTGATGGCGAGGCGCGCGAGGGCGGAGAAGGGCCGGGCGGTGGGCGTGGTGCGGGTGCTGCGGCGGGTGACGCACCGCAGGGTTTGGGGAGTGGCGCCCAGAGCGCGGGTGCTGCGGACGAGGGATTGCATTGCTTGACGGGGGTTTTTTTGTGGGAGGTGTGGGCTTTGGGGTTGCCCTGGTGGGTGGTTAGTTTCGGGGGTGGGGGCTCAACGGTAGCTCCGCTGGACCGGGCGTTGACTTGCTCTTGATGTACTGGTTCTCGGCGTAGTTGAACAGGACGTTGAGCCAGAGGAGTTCAGTTAACTAGGAGGATGCAATTGTCCGGACGTGATGCTTTACAGAGAGGAAGCAGGCGGTTGCAGTAAGGTCGAGGTATGGAGATATGAGAGATGCGATCATGGCCAAGCTCCTGCGCGGTGACGTATATAGGGCACTACACATATATATACAGGAAGCACGTGAAGTCGTCAAACACACTTTGCATTATTGCAACACACATACGCAACTGCTCTGTCCTTTACCGCGTAGGTTCCGTCTTGTCGCTACTGAACACACATTTTTAGCCTGTCATCTGTACACTACCCTACCTTTGCCGTGCGTTCCCCTTTCACGCAGCCTACTGGTCATAGCCCACAACCAACGGCGGCAACCATGAAGACGGCTCTGCTAGTTATCGACATGCAAAACTTCTTCCACCCCATGGTGACATCTGCAATCCCACATGTCCAAACTCTCTGCAACCTCTTTCGTTCGTCTTCCCAACCAATCGTTTTCACGCAACACGGCCACCCCAAGGAGGAGCTCACACCTCCGTACAAGAACCAGCTCGTCCGCAAGTACAGCCTCTGCCTCCCCTCCCGCTCTTCGCAAACAGCCATTGATCGTCGTCGATAGATGGGGCCCGGACGGGTCCATCCACCGCGGCAGTGCCGACTGGAAGCTGATCCCCGCCGTTGAGAAGTTGGCGCGGGGGTTCGAGGACTGCTCGCGGGTGGACAAGAACACATACGATGCCTTCATCAACACGCCACTGGAGGCCATGTTGCGCGAAAAGGGCGTGGGGAGAGTCGTGGTGTGTGGCGTGATGACTGACTGTTGCTGCGACACGACGGCCAGGAGTGCGTTCAACCGCGGCTTCGAGACCTGGTTGGTTGCGGATGCGTGCGGGAGCGCCAATGCTGCCCAGCACAAGGCTGGATTGAAGGGGTTCGGGTTCGCGTTTGGTGATGTGCTGCACACGGACGATGCTGTGGCGGCGCTGAAGAGGGATTGGGAGAGCTAGCGAGGGCACAAAGCGACACCCTGTTCGCTGTCACTTGTTTTGGTTGCGGTAGTCGGACTTGTCGCTTTGCAGACAGGGCTCAGGTGATTATCTGGAATCACGACAGCTGGCCTCGCTATATTCCCTTTTGGACTATATTTGATGTTCGCTGCAACGAAACTTGCAGTCCGCTGTGCCTGTGTATCGGCAACATTGTCCTCAAAAAGAGTCGCGGTTTACTATGCTCGAGTTGAAGGACAGGATCGCGAGAAAGCTATTGATGAGAGAGAGAGACGTCGAATCCATTGGTGATTGCGGAGAGAAAGATCAGGAAAACACCGAGGTTCAGTCGACGTAGGCCCGGTTCGCGCCACCATTGATGGTGCGTGTTTCTGGGAGGAAAAGATCACTCCCAAACGATAAGAACCTCTCTCCCTATCACTGCCACAGAAGGCGATGCTGTCTAGGATCGTCCGCGGAGGGCAGGATACGATTGTGTGGGTATGAGCGGAAACGATAGTCGTTGCATGCTAAATCACCCATTCATCGTGACCCGTTCATCGTGTATGAACTCAGAACAAGGAAGAATTCGAAGGGAAGCATCGGATGCGTTATCCACACTCGTTGCCCCCTCGTGAGCTACCGCGGGCGGACACGACTATACGCAGAGTCCACACAAACAGCCCAGACAGTCGTCGTTGCCGCACAAGGACTAACAATAGTTTCCCCTTCTCCCCTTCTGGCTTTTCCCGAATCCTATCTTCCGCTCCCCTCCCTGGTAAAGTTGCCGAAACGGCCCATCACCAAAGATCCCCGTCCTTGTCTGCATCCTCATCGTCCCAAAGCCCTTTCTGCTCGACCACTGGTTCATCCTTGCGGAAGCCCAGATAATCGTGTCCGCTGCTGACGTTGTACCCATTCGCGCGTTGGCTCGACTGCGAGTAGTGCGAGCCCCTAGAGTCCGGCCTCTCCCTCTCGTCCACACTCGACCGAGCAGAAGAAGCCAAGCTGCCGGTTTCAGCAGCTTGCTCAGCGCCAGCCGTGGCGGAGCCGCCCTGTTGTTTGCCAACGTCAGCCATAACCCGCGCCCGACATCGTTGTTGCCGTGAGAAGGACAGCCCCAATCGCCTAACTCACCTCCTGCCACTTCTGGTGCTCCTCCTGCTGTCTTTGCTCCTGCTGCGGAGCCCGTTCCTCATGCTTGCTCCTCTGCTGCTGCTGCTGCTGCTGCTGCTGCTGCTGTTGAATTCTCTGTTGCGCCGCCTTAGTCTGTGCCGGAATCTGCATCTGCGGATGCATCATCTGCACCTTGGCCAGATAACTGTACATGAAATTGCTCAGCAGCACCTGGCTATACAACGCTCGCTTCGGATTCGCTAACTTGATATGCGCCATGCGGTAAATCGCTCTCTCCTCCAGGATGCTGAAGCGCGTCCAATTGTAGTCGATATCGGGCTTGAGGATCCTCGGCGGGGTTCGGGGATAATCCGCGGCTGTCGCGTGACGACGATTTCTTGGACTTGTGCGATGGCTCGTCGGAGCTCCTGGATTTCTTGGACCCGCCGAAGATGGAGGAGAGGATCCCGGGCTCCTTTTCCTTCTTGCCGCTCTCGGAGCCCTTGGCGCGCGTGCTTTCCTTCTTGCGTTCTTCGTCCAGCTTGACGCTTTCGCGATCCAGTACGAGCGATTCTCTGCCCCTTGCCGCACTGCCGCCTCCATCGATGGACGTCTGCAACACGTCGAGGCGGGTCTTGTCGGCGGATTTCAAGGTCTTCTGGTTCGCGGGGACGACTTTCGCTTTGGTCTTGTCGCGCTCCTCCTTTTCCCGCTGCTGGGACTTTGACGAGTCTTTTCTTTGTCGTCGCCGAGAAGCCAGCCCCAGCTCGTTTTCCGCGATCCGTCCTTCTTGTCGTGTTTTTCTCTTCGAATGTGGGTACGAGGGTCAATGCGTCTGTCCGTGTGCTACCGCTGCCGGGGAGGGGAGATGGATGCAAGGAAATGTCGTCTAGCGTGGACGGTCCGTTCACTTGTGAAGGCGCGGGCTGCCGCATGAAACCGCCTCTATTGCTGGGTGACCCGTGAGGAGGATGGCCGGTGGAATGCAGCGACGGCAGAGGAGCATGTGAAGAGGAGCGTGCGGGGAACGGAAAAGAGTGGCTATGTGTTTTATCCGACGGTGGCGGTGTTTCGATGATGTGCGGTATGGGGGATTTTCACCCGGTAATCGCGCCGTCGTCCGCCCATTGGAAGCAATACGCGAGTGAAAGGGCTGCCGTTGTGGTTGCGACTGTGGCTCCGGTTGCTGTCTCTCTGCTGGTTCTGGAGACTGCACCCGTGGCTCTGGCGACCTCATCCGCGGCTCCGGTGATGATACTGTACGAGTCTGACCGACCAAATCATCCGATGACGCGGGACTGCTCAGTGGACCTCTTCTGTTTCTCGACGGACGGGAAAAGTTCTCGTGGGGTTCGGCTTGTGCCGGGGTAGGCTCAGTTTGAACGCGGGTGAGCCCCTGCATAGGCGATTCCGCGCGGGCTGCTACTGGAGAAGCGGCAGGTGATTCCTCTGTGTCGGTCTCCGCCTTGCGTCCCAAACGACGTTGGGAGAAAGGGACTCGCTCGCCCTTCTTAAGACTACCTCTCCTGTAGGTTGTTCTCGTTGACCGTTTCAGACCCTGCCCCACAGGTGGTAGTATCGGCATATCCTCGCTGGGTGGAACTTCGATCGCGGAGTCTTGACTCCTCCTTGTAGTATCGAGACTTATCTTCCGTATCACGTTCGTCGGATCGCTGACCAGTGTCTCCAGCTCCGCCAAGTTTGCAACCGTAGGTTGGCTCGGATGTTTCTCTTCCGATCTCTTCCGCTCCAGTCTTTCCGCTCCATCTTCATAGCCTTTTGCGGTGTCTATTTGCCGTGACAGCATACTTTTCTTCCTCCTCAACCCTCCTCCTGAACCTTGCCTCTCTATCCCATCTGGCGAGAGTGAATCTTCCCCGGACCCGGATGAGCGTCGTCTAAGCTTGTTCACTCTATCCTCGACGAACGTCTTGAACTCCTTCGGCGCCAATTCAGGGTGCAAACTAGCCGGAACCCAAAACAGCCTCGACGCATCATCTTCATCTGCCGAATGTGAGGGTGCAACCGTGGGTACGCCAAAGCCTGAAGCGAAGGAGGGAAGATCAGGGTCTGCAGTGTCTACATTCATGGACATCCGTCGAATAGCTTGAAGGTTGCTGAGTTCCTGTGCTACGGCAGCCGGACTCGACTCGTAATCGATGTCGTTTAGCGGAAAGTGCTGGACCGCAGTTTCCGAGGAGCCGGACCGATTGAGCGGTGGTGTCTTCGCTGCATTCTCCGATCCAACGCTCGCCTTACTCTCCAACAACTGTGTATTCAGACTTGTCGGCGGCACTCTTTCGTTCGGCGTCGTCCGAGTAAGGGGCGCTCGAGGCGGAGAAGCGCGCTTGGAGTCGAAGTAGGAGTTGCCGGGGTTTCCATAGAGTTCTGCGGGCGAGGGTACGAAACTCAGTGGCCGTGAATTGCGCTTAGGACTGTAATTGGACTCGTCGTCATCGCTGCCATACATGCCGCCAATCGCTTCTGTGACGTGGTGGTTGTCGTCACTGATGGAGATCTGAGGCACATGTCCCCTGCGGCTCTGGTATGCGCGGTCGTACTCGGCGATTCTGGCGCCCGCTGAAGTCTGGAATTGAGCACAGTTAGCCTTTGCCCTATGCATAACCCCAGAAAAACAAAGCGTGCGAAGACGTGGCGGCGTGACTCTCAGAACCCCTCTTTCGAGCCCAATGCGGTTTTCAGGCGGTGACCCCGGATTTCGATGGGGTGAAGCTGTATGTGACGAACCTGCATGGCTGCAAGGGATGCTGCTATTGGGCCACAGTTTACTCGAAGCTGGAGGGGCAGTTCGGGCAGTGCGCAACCTCGTTGGTGGTTCGCAGTGTCATTGAGCACGCAGTGAAGCGGTCAGTATGCAGTGGAAGAGTAAAGATAGGGGTGGTGGTTGTTTTTTTGGAGGTGAGTGGTCAAGCGGTCGGCATTACTGGTGCTCAGTGTATGTTGCACGTCAAGTCTTGCTTGACCAGGCGTCAATTGTACGAACCAACATCGAGCCCCGGAAGTGACTTGTGCCAGGTTCCGCAGGAGGCGTTGCGCTTAAGCGCGACGCTAAGCCTTCTACGGTCGTTCTAGCACCATTCGCAGAATCGCAGTACTAGAAGACCCCTGCAAAACCACAAGTATATGTGTGTGTATATGTACTCGATGGTTGCACGCCCTTTCTCATTGACAGCGCGGCAATGCCTCGTGGCTCTTGTGTACCACGTCAAACCACGCCCGCGTGGCACCGACTTGCCTTCCACGCAACCGCTGCAGCAGCGACGCCGTTTATGAGACGTCTGCTTCTGATCCAGGGAGCAACGGCAGTCTCGGCTGTGGACCTCATCTCCGCAGTCGCCATCTAATCTGCGAACGTTTACCGACATCTGAACAAACTCGGTCACGCACACAGAACGGTTCCAGTCAAACATTAGATCGTCCTTTTCGATGTTCATCTTCGTGATACATGTGGTCTTCATAATACATGTATTCGTACATGCAGAACCTTTTGAGGTGGGTATCAACAATAACGCAACTCCTCGCCTTGACCGAAGACGCCCGCTACTCGGACACACCGTGTACCCTTAAACAGCATGCGTGATCCTCTTTGCCAGACGATCACCAATGCCACCGCCGCGACCGCCGTCGCTCCGAGCGCAACATACAAACCCGTCCTATCCACTTCCTCCTCTTCCCTTTTCGGGAAGGCGGTGGATGGATAAGTCGCACTTTCCGCCAAATGCACAAAGAATTCGGATATGCTGCCCCAAACCACACTTACGTGCAGGGGCTTAGCCACACGCAGCTCCTCCGTGTACTGATCCGGCTGGACCTCTGTTCTCTGCACCGCTCTATCCTGGTCGGCCTTGAGGGCGGCATAGACGGCGGGTAAGGTATCCAGATGCGGGTAACGCTTGCGCAGCTCGATAATGTGTGCGAAGCTGTCCGGATCCCCGAGTCGTATGTATAGCAGAGCAGGTCGCAGGAGTCCAGCTTGGCGCGGTTTTCCAGGATCGCGGGCTCCAGTTCGCCGAGCTCGGACAGGATCAGGTAGCATTGTCGCCCGCCTTGGAGCTCAACGCTGTTGACGGCTATCTGCGGTTTGATGGTCGGGTGATAGGTGCTGGAGAATGGTCGGTTGAGGAAGGCGGAGAGGAGACTGGATTTGCCGCTGCCTCCTGCGCCGATGACATAGCATAGGAACACGTTCCGCTCAACGCGGCCAGGTCGGTTCCTTCGCTTTCGTTCTTTGGTCACTTTGAGGGCAGCCGTCGTACCGCCTTTCTCTGGAGACTCGAATCCGAGATAAGCAAGGTACTCGAGCGCGACCTTTGGTTCTTCGAAAGTGGTCATACTCCATTGGGCGAGCCAGCCTTGTAACGTGATGTAGCCTGCTTCGTTGCGGACAGTGCATGAAGGAAATGCCGAATCGATCCATGACGACGGAAGGCCAGGAGTAGGCGCGAATAGTGTAGCAAGCTCTGAATCATTCAGCCCGCCGTCGTTGTCCTTGTCGTGCAGCAGAAACAGGTCGACGAAGAAGCGGTACCCGGCCGGACTGAGCTCTGCCGACGAATACTGAGGAACATCGAACTTCGGATGGAGAAATGTATCCTTCAGACTCAGACTATCGGTGTAGTTGAACTTTCGCAGTATAATCCATATGGTCTCGTGCCGACCCTTCTCGGCAAACATTTTGTTCAGGAGTATGAAGCCGTTGACATCCAAGCCCTGTTCAGGCGTCGAACCGCCGGACCATTTCTGTACCGACCGTTTGATGCTGGAGAGATCGTCATCCGAAAGCGGTTTCTCAAAGCACTTCATTTGGAAATCATGGATCTCCTTGTCGTTCAACAGCCCGTCCCGGTCCTTGTCGCAGAGGTAGAATATCCGCTGCAGAGCAGACATGGCTGCTGGCTTGAGATTCGACTCTTTCGAATCGTAGATGGGTGCAATCGGATGGGTAACGGCCTTCTGGCATAGAAAGAAGGCTTCATTGATGTTGGCATGCTCCCTGGCGCTAGTCCGGATGCATGAGTCAATCTCTTTGAACTCCGCCATGACCGGTAGCATTTCTTCTTCGACGACCTGAGCTGTTGAAGCATTCGCAGAGAGATCCGACTTGTTGGCGCACAGCACCACGGGCACATTGACACCTAGCGACCGGAAGTATGGCATCCAGAAGAGTGCAACGCGCTCGTAGCTGTAGTGGTCCGAATATACCAGCAGTATCACGTTGGACTTGCGAACTTCTTTTCGCAGGTTATCCCGCTCTTGCGGCAACGCTGAAGTGTCGACGATTGTGGTAGTAACATTTTCCGGCGTGCCAAGGGTGGGTGGAAGGGTGATCTGAGGCAGAACCGGTTGGATTTTGGTGGTAACGAAGACATCTTTGACTAGCGAGGTCTGCCTGCAAATCAGCCTTTTGCCCTAGCTACGTGCCAACGTGAGGCGTGGCTGATGTTTAGGGAGTGAAGGAATGCTCACTATTATGCTGGACTTGCCCGTCCCTTCGTCGCCGCACACGCATATGCGTACCGTTGCCATGTCGTGTCCCGTGTGGGCTTGTCGTTCATCGTACAGCCAGCCGTACTTTCAGTGGAAGATGACGGGGTGGCCTGCTCTCCACTCGGAACACGGAACGAAATAAGCTCAAACCCCTTGCTCCTCCACCACATGGCCGCAGCTCTAGCCTCTGAAGAAGCGCGGAGAACGTGTTACCGAGCCCAAGATTCGGGATTCATTGAAACCTTCACTTGCGGGTGGGTTGCTGTTGTTCTCCCAGCCTACTCGGTTCATTAACGTGCTGGTGGCTTGCCGGAGAATGTGTTCCGCGAGGCCGACTCCCTCGTTGACGGAACGTAGAAACACATTCAGTATCGACTGCGCCCTGCCAACTGATTATCGACCTTTCCCATTTTAGCCCGGTCAATGTAGCCGCGTGCGTGCGGGGAGGGGATATTGTCCGTCACAAGTCCACACTATTGGCATTCTGGACTGTGCCTCTCTGTCTTGTCGCCTGCCGTTCCACTCTTCACAACTTCCAGTAAACATCATGGCCCGACACCCATCTCTTCGCCTTTCCTACGCCTTGTGATTACTTGTCCTTGCTTGTCCCTTGCTTGAATTCCACCCAATCCTGCCACGTGCCGATAACGCCTCATCTGCACCATGTTGTAAGGCTCCACATTCCGTTTCGTTCCATTCATGCAGCTGCTATCTGGGCACTCCAAGCCCTGTAAGGTATCATGTTGATAAGGTCTCAGCGTACTCCCTCCGCCTCCGCGCTACCCCAATGGGAACCTGTATACCGGTTTACCAGGCGGCGTCCTTATCGAGACGAACAACACACTCACCCATCCCACGGGCCCTGAGTACCAACTAGTGGTGGGCGAAGGTGTTCCATCCCTGCACCAAGTATGAGATGAATGCACCCCTTACACCATGATAGGAACCTATGTTCTGCGCGATGATCTGCACCTTGCGACACCGCCTCCGCACCCCTCAGACGCGCCCATACCGAACAACAACCCTCTTGCAACGACCATTGGTCCGCCGAGCGCTGGCACCAAGCTCTCGCTCACCATTCTAGCGCCCCGAAAGCCGCCGTCGCAATCGCTGTTCCGCATCGCTACGGCGCAGAGCGCGCGCTCAGCCATCCCACCTAGCATACAAGAGGAGGTTGCGAATAGTCCATCCAGCGAAAACGGATCCGTGTTTAGGGCCAATGGGTTTGGATCGGCCGGGGCCCACACGCCTGCATTTGGGGAAGGCAACCCTGCGTTGGCCGTCGTGAATCCCAAAGCGAGTAAAGATCCCTCGAAAAAGGCGAAGCCGAAGAACAACATTGTGAAGAGCAACTCGTCGTTTGTGTCGCGGGTGATACCGCACGAGAACTTGCAGAAGCGCTTGGCTGAGCGCAGTACCGACGGCGTTCTCGCGTTCGCGAACATCAACCGTGCAATACAGTGGCTGGATATGTCTGGGGAAGACGACAAGAACAAGGTGCGAGAGTCAATGGCATATTGTTCAGAATCGCGCTGACACCTAAGAGACCGACAACTTGACCAAGATTTTGTTCACGAAAGCGCATGCACTCTGCCACGACGTGAACCAGTCCTCCAAGAGTACGACGCACGTCGATGTGATATTCGGGTTCTCGACATCAGACATGATCTGGTATGAGCCCATGTCGCAGAAGTACGCGCGACTAAACAAGAACGTATGCAACATGTACAATGACACAGAAGGGTGCCACGACTGACGGACGCTAACATGTCCTTTTCTCTAGGGCGTGATCAATCCGACTCCGGTCTCCTGCATTCGATGGCTCCCAAACAGCGAAAACCTGTTCCTCGCATCGCACATGGACGGATCGCTAGTGGTGTATGACAAGGAGAAGGAAGACGCGGCATTCGTACCGGAGGAGGCCAGCCAGTTCGAAAACGGGCCGATGAACGGCGCGGCCAACCCATCTCTGTACATCAAGAAATCGGTGCAGTCGCGGAACCAGAGGACGAACCCGGTCGCGTACTGGAAAGTAAGCAATTCAAAGGTCAACTGCATCGCCTTCTCGCCGGACGGAAGACACCTCGCCACCGTATCGGAGGACGGCTGTTTGCGCATCTTTGATTACTTGAGGGAGCAACTGCTCAATGTGCACAGGAGTTACTATGGCGGTCTGATCACTGTCACCTGGAGTCCCGACGGGCGGTATATCCTCACGGGCGGCCAGGACGATCTCGTCAGCATCTGGTCGTTCGCCGACAGCGCCCTCGTGGCGCGCTGTCAGGGCCACCATAGCTGGGTCACGGACGTCAAGTTCGACCCTTGGAGATGCGACGAGCGCAGCTACCGCTTCGGCTCCGTAGGCGACGACTGCAGGCTCCTGTTGTGGGACTTTTCGGTCGGCATGCTCGGGAGACCCAAAGCCATGAGCATCAGGCCCAGAGGCAGCGTGAGTTCTCAGATGCCGATAACGAGGAAGGACACCCGGTCCACGATGACAAGGCTGCGCTCGAACTCCACTATGAGCGATCGAGAGGACGGGTTAGCGAACGGTCACGATATCACGCACGCCGTGGAATCGCGCGCGAGCACGGCTATGCTGCCGCCTGTTATGGTAAGTTGCGGATGGAAGGAAGGGTGCGAAGCGTGTGAGCTGACGGTGAGCAGAGCAAGAAAATCGACGATCATCCGCTCAGCTGGTTCGATTTCGAGGAGGATTGTATCATTACCAGTTGCAAAGAAGGTGCGTTTGAACTTCTGATACCTCTCATCCCCTACACCGAAGGGGTTTCCTGAATTTCACTGTGTCGTCCTCGGAATCCGTGGTGGGTTAGGGAGCAAATTGTCATGTGCAAGAAATGCCGTGTTGTCCACCGATCCCACCGTGTCGCTTCTCACCTCGAGGTGGCATGACTTGCAATACCCGTCTGTTGGGGTGGGCTTCGTGCTCCACTATTTTCCCGTGGAATTCCCGCCGAACGTCTTCCGTCTCCTGGCGTTATCATGAAGCTCGTCCGCTGACCGTGCCACTGCAGGACATGTCCGGACTTGGAACCGGCCCAAAGAGGGCGCCGTCGACGGGGAGAACGGCTCGATCACTTAGGGCAGTAATGTGTAGAAGGAGCAGAACGACTGGAAACTTGGCGCATCTGAGCGACCATGTAGTAGGATGTGCGTGTATAGCGGAGATTTGGTCCTCCGTATGTAGTTAGACGAGAGAGCTAGAGCGAGCCAGGAATAATCGCGCGGGCTGCCGACATGCTGAAAACGATGGTATCACTCCTTCGCCGTTGTGGAGCCAGTTGCAACTGGTCAGTGTTGTGCTGGTCGCTCACCAAGTGCAAGGCTGGTCGCTCACCAGGGTGTGCCCGAATCGCCTGCTTCGCTTTTCCTCAACCGATGATCGCCTTGTATGCTTGTGCTAGCGGCTGGCTTGTTTCCCGTCCCTGCAGCGGGCGCTCCCGCAGTCGCCGAGTGAACCGCCGCTACGAACGGGCATCACTTTGACGATGATTCGAGCGGCTTTCCTGTACGCAGCTGGAGGGCCGCAGCCACCCGCACCCGCACCTGCACCTGCACCGGCCGCCTTGTTGGTTGGGAAAACGCTCACCTGAATGGCAATAGAAGCAGGAACGTTGGCACCGCGTCGCACCAGCGATATCCAGTTCCAGTGCGGATACGGCGCTGTTGCGCGATATCGTCTAGGTTTGCTGTTGTAAGACGCACGGAAAACACAAGGGGTGGGGGCTCTGCTCTTGGGCTCCTGATGTTGCAGCATAGAGATAAAGACTTGCGCCAATCAACATCAACGCGGCGCATTATGTGAATCATTTATTCTGCTGCAAACACCGATTGATCCACGCTTGGCCCTCGGTATTCCGGCATCTTTTCGCTGGCCTGACCACGCCTGACGGGCCGTATCTCTGGACAATTTTTTTCTTCTATCCTGCCGAAGCGCAGCCCTAAACTCTATTCGTGAGAGATGAGATGCTAGAGATCTCGGGCGGCGTTACTGAGGTGTAACAAGCACCAAGCAACAAACTCTATCTTTGTTAGCAAGCACGTCAGCTCAGCGTACATGCCAAGCTTTGGGAAACGTACATGTACCTACCTTAAACTGTCACTATCCACTAACATCTGACATACCACTCTTAGCCCTCAAATCTGTCTCTGTTCTTCTCTCTGTCCGCTACACTTCCTTACTCCTGTTTCCTTATGCGCCAGCAGCCGGCGAGGCTACTACACCACTGAATATCGCCTGACAAGTATTGCAACTGTCCGCCAGCATCCTACTATACTAGAGTAGTGCGCCTGCACCCATAACCACCATGGTGCATACGCCGAAACCCAAGCCCAAGCTCGAGATTCTGTACCGTCATTCCCGCTCGTGGGTGCGCCAGAACCGCTCACTGACCAGCCTTGCACAGTCCAAACACGCGCTTCCTAGTATTCGAGGGCGACCAACATGAGGCACAGCCCGTCAAGCTCAGCGGCCTCGTCCGATTCACGACTCCAGATGCCATGAGCATAAAGAACGTCAAGTTGCGGCTGGAGGGCAAGCGGAAGATTTCGTACGCCTCAGAGCGCTGCTGTTGTGCGAGAACATAGTAACTCATTGCAAATAGATGGTACTACATGGGCGGCATGGCAGCCGGCGAAGTCACGGACAAACGGACCTTCTGGAACGAGGAACGCCAGCTGGGTACGTCGGGCACACACAAGATCAACGCCGGCTCCATAGAATGGCCCTTCGAGTTCGAACTCGACCCCAGCATGCCCGAGAGTATCGAGGGAATGAGCACCACCTGGCTAGTGTACAACCTCTACGCGAGCATATCAAGGCCTGGGTGGAACGCAAAGGATATTACCGAGACGGCACACATCAGGATTGTGAGGACACTGGGCAGGGATCAGATGGAGACGACACGGTCAAGGGTATGCAGCTTCAAGACGGTCGCGCCGGGCGGCTTCGGCACCCTAATCGCGCTGCTTACGGTCTGTACGAGGCTCGCATGCTGACGGCTGTCTTGGCAGACAAACTCCGACATCTGGGCAAACAAGCTTAGCTACAGCATTTCCATCCCTTCCGACGCTATCGTCTTCGGAACGTCCATTACTGCTGACGTCGAGCTTTCGCCCATTCGCAAGGGCATCCGCCTGGGAAAAGTCGAGATGCGGCTACTCGAGACCGTTACAAAGAGGATACAGCAAACGGAATCACCAGACCGCAACGACAGGTCAAAAACAGACGAGAGCGAGGTCGCAAAAGGTGAGATGGAGTTTCCGGAGCACTCGAGAGTGACCTACGACGACGAAACGCCTGACAATCCTACCATGGAGGACGAGAAATACGTGTTTCAGGCTCGTCTGGAGCTGCCTAAGTCACTCAGACAGTGTAGGCAGGATGTCGACTCGCACGCGATTAGCATCACGCATCGTTTCAAGCTGATGGTCAACATTCATAACCCGGAGGGCCACATTTCTCAGGTAAGCCAGTCCCACAGGATGTCTTGCATACTTCAATATACTAACATCTCCCTCAGCTGGTTTGTCGTCTGCCGGTGAAGCTGTTCATTTCTCCCAATCTTCCAGTGGATGACAACAACCAGATCCAGATCGGGTTGAACGGCCTCAGCGACGAAGCAATCAACCAACAAGAAGCCACGCTCCACGCGCCTCCAGAGTACGGCCGCCACCAGCTCGACGCCCTGTACAACGACATCAACTCAAGAGGGTTCATGAGCGTGGCGGGCAGTGGAGCCAACACACCCACACCCTTCTATGCGCAGTCCCGCAACACCTCCTCCGAAAACCTGCAATCCCTCAACGGGGTCGCCGACAGCGGCCAGATCGACTCGTATCTGCTGTCTCGCCGTCTCGCCGGCTTGCAGGAACAAGGTTCAAGCCGACAAGCGCGCAGTTCGACGCACCACTCGCCCTCGGGCGGCAACACGCCGCACAACGGCCTCGTGCACTTCGACCTGCCCGTTCCCCAGCGCTTCTCCACCTCCTTGCCTCACAGCGGAGGCGGCTACTTTCCGGCCCAAACCACCAGCTCCTCCAACCGCTCCTCGCCGCCCCGTGAATCCCCTCTGCACAGCGCGCCATTGAGCCGTCGCACGAGTGACGAAACGCAAAACAGTGGCAACGGCACCCCGGACGACCACGAAGTGCACCGGGAGGATTACGACATGGGCACGCTGAGCCGGGTGCCCTCGTACGGCGCAGCGCTCAGGACGCCCGGCCCCAGCACCCTGTTCCCGGAACAGCCGCCCAGTTATCTCGACGCGACCAGTCGTCCACCCAGCCCCGCTCGGGAGGTTTCGATACAGAGACCCAGCGCGGCGCACGTGCGGTCCGGCGCCAGCACCCCGAATTCGAACTCGTCGGGATACACCATTGGGCCGAACGGGCAGGGCTTGCCTGGCGGTCTGCGTGGCTTGACGCCCCTCTCGCCGACAACGGCGCATCATCATCCGAGCCTGCACCACGACGACGGCGCGCATTTGAGGATGTTGAGGAGTCGGGACCACTAGCGGCGATTTTTTCCCCTCAGGCGCTTCTGCTCGACTCGTCCCCGGGGCCAAGACATGGGAATGGATGTCGAAGAGATGGAGGACATCGGATATTCGTTTTTTGAGGAGGCCGGCAAGGCGCGCCGGGCGCGTATGTGCATGGGGAACGCGGAGGGAAAGCATGGACGATGTTATGCCGCGATTGGGAATTGCGAGGCGTTTAGATTTGACTCTTTGGTTTTTGGGGGAGGGGGTGTTTGGGGAAGGTTAGGAGTTGATGGGCATGGGAATACCTCTATAGACCGATGTTACACTGGGGATCGGTATTGTTGTTGGCGCCGTGGCAGTGATGGGGAAGGGGGAAAACGGCTCGGTCGTTGGGACTTGCGCACTGCGGCGCGTTTTAAAGGCTGAGGGAGGAGGGATGCAAGGATAGAAGTTGGGGGAGGGGGACATTATTTCTCTGCTCTACCACGACAGGCGATGGGCCACGTCTTAATTCTTTAAAAACTCGTCTTTTGTCGTCTTTTCCCGTCGACGCCACGAGGGGTAATGTCCTCTTTTTTTTCATCCAGCATCGGTGCTCTTGCGCCCTCAAAAGATCTCGGTGTTTCTGGGTTCTCGACAAATGTTTTCTTCCTGTTCCGCTTGCAAGGCTCCGGTCACCCACCGCCTTTTGATGCTCAGCTACTGGTTGAGATGGGCAATATGGAAAGGGGCAACCGTGGACGATGTATGGGAGCAACATCAGACCGACTCGCAGAACTTGATAGAACCGCGATACCTCGTTCTTTGCTGTCGTCACGATGTTACTGTACACTTTACACCCGCCTCCACCCCCCCCCCCCCCCCCCCACATCCACCTTCCCTCCTAACCCTCCTAATCCAGGGCCGAGCGCGTAGAACGCTGCAGTTGCGTCCCACCAGTACCACACCAGTCCATCAGATTCGCGCCAGGCGACAACCGGAGATCCCCGCATGCAGCATCATCAGGTTCCCGTCCCGTGTCTGGCCTTGGCCGCCGATCCGTCCCTCACCTTCCTCGTCCTCTCCTCGCCCTCCTCCTTCTCCTTCTCCTTCCCCTCCCTTCTCTCCGCCGCTCGGCTTCGCGTCTGCACATTCGCACCCGACAGCCCCCGGAGACCGAACTGCCAGGTCGACTCGAAGCGACTGCTGCGCCCGAGTTGCCGGATTTGCCCTCGTTGCTGGATCGGACCGAGCGGACGGAGGCGGCGGAGCCTCGGCGCTGGACGTTGAGGTTGGTGTTGGAGTTGGAGTTGGGGACTGGGATCTCGACGCTGGCGAGCGAGGAGCGGCGGGGCGCGGTTGCGGAGTGGGTGGAGGAGGAGCTTTGCGCCCCCGACGGGTGCGGCGCTGCGGTTGGCTTCGAGCACGGGGCTTGGGGGAGTGGTTGGGGCTCCTGCTTCTGAGCAGTCTTCGTCGCGTGTGTTGGTGGTGGTCTTGGAGTGATCTCGTACGGGTTTCCCTGAAGCTGGGACTGGTTTGGTTTTTGTGTGGCGCTTGCTAGAGGTTGGTGCTGGCTTCTCTGATGAGGTGACGTTGGTCTTTGGTGCTCGACCGCGCGCTGATTCCGATGGTACCATGCTGGGAGGTGCAGAAGCAGTTTTGGTTTTTGGACCGGCTTTCGGATTCCTCGTTCTTCCCTTTTTTGGAATCTGAGAGGTCTCTTCAGTGTCTGTGGTCGAGGGGTACTCGTCTGCGCGTTCGATAATCTCCAGAATCTTGGTGGCAGTGGTCGTGATGTTAGTCCTCTGCTTTTTGCCGGTTGCGTTCTTGTGTCGGCTCTGTGCAGGCGCTCTTCGCTTCTTCGGTATGATCTGTTGAGACGCGTCTGCGGCTGCTGGTCCTTCACTTGCTTCCACCTCGTCTCCAGTACGTTGCAGCTCGCCAACGCCTTTTGGTTCAAGCTCGGAAGTCTGTCGGATCGGCTGTTCAGACGGTCCGCTGTTGCCCAGGCTGAATGGGTTTCTCAAGTTTGCATTCAGGCTCAGAGGGTCAGGTGTGTCATCACGTGTGGGAGCCGCTGTTCGATCCTGCTGCGGTGTTACAGAAACACCAGGTCCTCTACCTTCCATATGCGTCATTTGTGCATGCGCTGGCTGAGGTGGAACCGGTGCTTGGTGTGCATATCCGCCCCGTTCCATGACTGTCCCTCTACCGTGTACTGCATGTGCCACAACCTGCGCCGGCCTGTATCCGCAAGAGTCAGCAGCATACATGGGTGTGGGGTGTGTTCCATACCGTGATACTCCTATGGAGTCCTGCTGTGCTCGGCTTCCTTGTGGCACAGCAGATCGATTTGATGTTTCTTCTTGGGACGTTCGCTGGCGTGAACCTGACATTATCTGTTCAGCCTGCCTCCGCTCGCTAATCTCTCGATCTGAAGACGGCAAGATCGATGCTAGAAGTGCTGATGCTGGTGGTGAAGCCTGCGATCGATATGGTGCTGCATGTGGAAGATAAGGATGTACATTGTGATTCGGCAAGTCGTGGGAGGGCAGGACCACAGTATTCATTGGCCTGGGGTTCTGCATAGCTTGCGGCATCTGCGGTTGTTGGGAGCGGAATATGTTATGTTGCTGTGCAGCGTGGCCGTGAGGCGTTCGACTCTGAGACGAGTTGGAGGCCAGACCATTGTGAACTACGCCTTCTCTAGGGGTATCTCCGGACCAGTAGTACGTATTGTAGAGATTGTTTGTCTGCTGCATGGCTCCAATGTATGGGTTACTGTGTAAGAATCTGGGACTCGTGTGTGCGGGTGGTCCATGGTGCGCATTCGCAGCGTTGTTGGGTATTCGAGGTGAGCCGTAGATTTGGCTATTCAAAGACACGACAGGACTGTTAATCCGTGTATTTGCAATGTCAACGGACGGATGAGGTGTATCGTAAGTTCTGGTGTTGAGCGGCTCGATTGTGCTGCTGATCCGCCGGGGTTGAGGGGTATCCATGGCAGCTGAAGTTTTCTGATCCTGGGTCTTGAAGGTACACTGCATAGGCATCACCATGCGAGACTGATGCGGAGACACCGTCATTGCAGCCGTGCGATCTTCGAGGGCATCAAGATGGGTTTGATACAGATGATTCGGCTGCGGTGATAGGATTGAAGGTGTGGTTCTTGCCGCCGCAGGTAGGAGTGCATCGTCCACTCGGCGTTCTTGCCTATCCTCAAGTGGTGGTGGAAGAGGGCTCGAGACGGGGTACTGGTCCGACGTTCCATCTCTGCGTACCCCATGCTCGTAGGCAGCAGGGAGGGAAATGGTTGGGTTGTCGCGATCGTATTGTTCAAGCATCTGAATCAATCTATCTTTCGGGTAAGACTTTGGCATCTCACGCTCAACACAGAGAGCTTGGAGCTCGGGTCTCTTCATCCTTCCACAACCTGGAGTCTCGCTTGACTGTCCAGCGGACGCTGACTGTACGTTGCTGTTGACCAGTTGAGCACCTCTTGCTTTAGCATCTTCGTTCGGTTGTGCTTTCCGAAGAGCTTCCTGTTCACCACGACTCTCCTCTTGAAGCGCTTCGCTCATGATCATGTCCGCTTCGCCATCAACAACGTGTTTGTTTTGACTCTCAGTCACTGGCTTGAATTCCTCGAAGGAATATCGTTCCAGTGCGGAGTTGTAGGCGGACGACGATGGGTTGGAGTGGCGAATATCTTGTCCACCGCGAGCTGTTGTAGGCGTGAGACTGTTGGAAGTTTTAAAGACCGGGTCGTTGACGATGGAACGCGTGGGGAGGGATGCATAGACATCCATCGTCTTCACATCGGACATGATGCAGTTGTATGAGGTTTCCAAAGTTCCCTCATCCTCTTCGCTTCGTTGTTCTTCCTGACGAGCTTCTGGTGTGATGCGATGTCCCATTGGAGGGACTTCTTGTTCGTAGTCATGGCGGCCTTCTGGAGGAGCTTCACTCATAGTGACATTGGCGCTATCGTCATTGTGAGAATCCATCGCGGGGAGGTTCTCGACCGCTTGATCCCCTGCAAGCGATGGTGTTTTGCTGTTGGGAACTGAGTAGGCAGTGAGTTGTTGATTGTCCTGGGGCGTTTCAACATCATCGTTGTCATGTGGTAGAGTCTCGTTGGCGATATCTGCCGATGAGTTTTCAACGGTTGGTACCAAGTCGCCAAAGGGCGTTACCAAAGACGCGTGAGGCTGTTCAATCGTCTGTGAAGTCGCTTCCGCGTCACTTGCATCGCCTTCATCAAGCCGGAACTCCTTGATCACATCAAACCCTTCGCTCCAGCGTGTAGGACTGTTGAAGTACTTGTTCGTGCTTGAATGTCCTTCTGTGTTTGACCAAGGATCTTGTTGAGCCTCTTCGCACTCGTGACGATGCCGGTCGAGCCTCTCTCGACTGTGCATTCCATCATCCATTCCGAGCACAGTAACGCCAGCGGTCATAGAAAATCGTAAAGCTGGAAGGACGTTGAGAGTGCGACCACGCTGGTAGTCGACATCCCTGTTCTGGAAGAAGTGGGGTTGGTCGAGATTCATGATGTGATGTAGGAAGTTGACGACCTGTGATTTCTCAAAGCGGTCTGCTGATCAAATCTGCGGAGGTGAGGTGAGGCGAGGCGAGGCTTCGGGAAAGTCCACGGAAAGTGATCGTTCACGATTGTATAAGTGAAGCTGGCAAAAGCGAAAATGCTGCATGTAATGGCGGTTGACAGGCTGTCAGCATGTACGAGAAGCAATTTAGTGTGCAGGATATTGCTGTAGCAATCCCACTTGATTGATGGAGATAAAGGATCAACAATGCAAGAGAAACAGAATCTGTAGGCATGTGGAAGGCAAGAGTCACTTGTAAAATGCTATAACATGACCTACCTATGCTGTGCGCAGGTGCGGTGTTAAAGAAGCCGACCCATGAAAGGTATACATAAAGAAAGCTGTTGTCAGGTCAGGTCAGTTTGCAAAAGGAAAGGAAAGTCTAAAGAAGGAATGTGCGTGGGTCACGTTTCAACCAAGGAAGGTATGAAAATGACAGCCTGACCTGGAAAACCAGAGTTTTAAAAAAGCCAATACTGGCATGTTGGATGGATACCCAGTCTTTGTACAGATCTAATCCATCGTTGTCCCTTCCAACCATGGTCCACCGCCCTTTGCGCCAGTCATACCGTCCACCACCCTAGAAAACATTATGTCGGTCGTAAATTACAGGTTCGTCCAGGCCGAGGATGATGAATAAGGGCCCATGACCCATCTTAGAATGTCGTTCGAGGTCCCGCCGTGCAGTAATGCTTAGGCTCTCTGCGGGTGTCGCTAAAACGGTATCGCATTACTGACGGCTCCTGACGTATCCGCCGGTGCTGCAAGCATCCTAAATTATCTGTCAGTGATGGTCTTCTAGACAGACCGTGCTTCACTCACTTCTTTCCGGTCTCAGTCGCACAGCATCCACAGAACAGAGAGGCTGGCCAGCAAACAACCTAATAGTGTAGGATTAGCAGCTTGTTTGAATTGAATAAGAAGGACGTTCTCACCGCAGCGACAATGGCGACAGCGAAGCCAAGAGTAGGTCCGACGACCTTGCAGTGACACGGGTTCTGGTCGGTACCGCACTGGAAGCAGACGAAGGGAATTGGGAGGCAGTCCATGGCTGTGTGATGTTGCGAGGTCGCGGATTGGATTGGCGGGGAGTGGTGGATGGAGGACCTCAAGTTGACGAAGAGGAAGGCTTGTTCAGGTCACGGAGTGGAGGAAGAAGGAGAAAATTAGCCCCGTCGTGTCAAAGGTAGTCGGTATCTGTTTCCGGTGAGACGGCACGGTTGAGCGACCAGGTTGTGAAGCTGGCGAATCGTTGCTCGATGACGCAACAGTCCGAAGTTTCCGTCCTACGGAGTGGTGACGATCTTCGCACACGCTTAACCGTATACTTCACTTGCCCTGCCATGAGAGAGATCAGTTAACCTGCCAGATGTTTCAAGAACAACCTCTGAAGTGCGCTTTAAACGGAGAAAGACAGTGTGGATGGGAGCTCGTACCACCCAAGGAGGTTGTCTCGCGGAAACAAAATGTTGCGCCACAACCGACGAGATACTCTCTCTTGACCTAACGATTGTATCAAACTACGCTATCAATGGCAGACATTCGCCTGCCGCAACGCTGGGTGTTTACGTCGGGAGTGTATTGATGTCGAGGCCCAAAGATTTTGAACGTTGAAGTGTCGAGTGGGAAGGAGGAGGACCGCATCAGGGACCTGCCAGCATGCTCCCAACGAAGCGCTGGTTGCTACTACAGCTGCTATGTCAGAGGTAAGGCGCGCGTGAGATGGCTGGTCGTGTCGCTTTCTCGCTTCCGGGAAGGTTGTATCTAAGCTTGCCAATCCCTCTTGTGACAGGCATGCGTCGTATACATGGTTCCTTCTACGATCTGGTATAGTATGGGATGTAGGGCTCGCGGTCCGCATTACAACAGTGGTCAAGCCGCCAGGGTCATACATGGGGAGAACGCAACCATCGGCAGCTTTTACGGCCTTTTCGTATACGGCGACCGCATCGACATCCGCCATTGCGGGCACTGTTTTCCTACTTCGGTCATGATGGACTTTCAAGATAGCGCCATTGGATGATTACTAACCAGCAGAAGGTCCTAACCTCAAGTAAAGGAAAGAAATAGGCAAGACGAGGCAAGAGCGGGGTGATTCAACTTGAGCGACCGATTAGTGATCGCAATGCCGAGCCGCGTATGGACAAACATTGTGTACTGTCCCAAATGTTTCTATATTTCCTATATCTAGTCCCACAGAAGAACGCATTCTGCTCCTAACGTTGTCTTTCTTTGTTTTCCCTGAGTTCACGGCAAGCTTCTGAAAGCATCTCCCTACCACGCCAGGCATTTAACCGGAGATTGCTGAATCTGGTACTCACCATAGATCCACGAGTCCTAATGGCAGTTGCAGAGACAGAAAATAGCTTAGACGGCGGCTTTCAGCAAATGTCAGTGAGAGACAAGGACGTGAAAACAACACCGCGCGCCCCTTCAGCCACGGAAGAGTTCGATTTGCCAGACATGGAAGTCGACCTTGAAAAGCGACCATCCCGTACGCAGGTTCAATCACCTTCCTCGCAAAGCTCTCCCACCATCACAGCTCGAGATTGGACTGGCCCTGCCGATCCTGAGAACCCATGGAACTGGTCCCTGCGCAAGAGGGTATATTACGCCGCAAGTCCTGCCGGCCTTGGCTTTACAGTGTTTGTTATCTGCCTACAGGCTACTTCCATACTGCCTTTCCTAAAGAGATCCTGATCATCTTGCAGTTCCGTCGCCTCATCAATTTTGACCCCTGGCATCCCCGAAATTGAACACGAGTTCCGTGTCTCCCGTACCGCTGCTCTGCTCGCCCTCACGCTCTACGTGCTCGGTCTAGGTTTCGGGCCCACGTTGGCCGCTGGGCCGAGCGAGACGTACGGTCGCTCCATGGTCTACAAGATCACCGTCCTCCTGTTCATGCTATTCACACTCGGCGCCGGATTATCCAGAACATTCGCAAGTCTGCTCGTGACGAGGTTCCTGGCCGGTTTCTTCGGTGGCCCCGTATTGGCGGTCGGTTCGGGCACGTTGGCTGATGTGTTCCCTCCGCATCTGCGGGCTGTGAGCCAGAGCATGTTTCTGTTGGCTCCTTTCTTCGGTCCCGCACTCGGGTGTGTCCCTTTCTCTCTCTTTCCCTTGGGTCACATTTGCTGGCGTGGTTGGTCGCTGACGTTTATGAAGTCCGGTGATAGGCGGCTTCGCAGCCCAACACAAATCCTGGCGTTGGACGCAATGGTGCACCCTCTTCATCGCCGTCACCGCCTACATCCCCGCCCTCTTCATGTCCGAAACCTACAAGCGCATCATCCTGCAACGGCGCGCTGCCCGTCTTGACCTCGCGCCACCACCCAAACTCGGTCCGCCAGGCCTTCTCCCCGGCCTGAAATTCTTAGTCACGGTAACAGTATTCCGGCCACTGCACATGCTGTTCACGGAGCCCCTTGTCGGCGTGTTCTCGCTATATACCGCGTTCACCTTCAGTGTTCTGTTTGCGTTCTTCGCGGCGTATCCCTATGTGTTCGAGAAAGTCTATGGGTTCAGCACGGAACAGACGGGATTGACATTCTTGGCGATTGGGTTGGGCGTGTTGTTGGCTTGTGCGACGAGTATTACGGTCGACCGGGTGGTGTACCAGAAAAGAGGAGGGAGATTGCGAAAGAAGGGCAATCGCTGGTTGCACCAGAGCATAGGTGAGCGGTGTTGCAAGGCGCGTACAAAAGCACAGCTGACGATTGATGGCGTGACAGGTTATACACAGCAATGATCGGCTGTTTTGGCGTCCCAGTCGGCTTGTTCTGGTTTGCGTGGACCGCAAAGGAGGATATCCATTGGATCGTTCCGGTTTTGGCCGGCATTTTCGTCAGTACCGTCCCTACGTCCATCCATTCCTGTAACATCAGAGCTGACGCATCCTGAGTTCGGTTGGGGCAACCTATGTATCTTCGTCAGTTCCGTCCCAAGTCCCCCTTCCCCATGTGCGATGCAAGCAACGACAGCTGACTGGGTGACAGTCCTCCTGCCTCCTCTACCTCACTGACGTCTACGGTCCCCACTTGGGTGCGTCCGCCAGCGCAGCGAACGGAATCGCAAGATATACGCTCGGCGCTGTGTTTCCGCTGTTTACAGTACAGAGTAAGTCCTACCTCCTTCTCTCACAGAGCGCAAGAAGAAAGAAATTTCTCGACGCTGATGTTGAGTACAGTGTATGGAGCTCTCGGCATCGGCTGGGCGACTAGTCTTCTGGGCTTCGTCTCTGTGGTGATGCTGCCCATTCCGTGGGTGTTCTTCAGATGGGGACCGAAGATCAGGGCCAGGAGTCGGTATGATACTATCAAGGCGTGAGCTGGGGATCGAGAGAAAAAGGGATGCGGCGGAGATGAGGCATTGGGCGCGAGGAATGGATGCTTGTTATCAAGCTCTATGGTTCTTGGCATTGATAAGTTTGCCATTCTCCGCCATAAGCGGCTGAATATTGGGCATCCGGTTTGGCGGTCGTCCGACCAGCTAGTACTATAGTGGATGACCATATGGAAATCCTGGCTGTTGAAGGTTTGGCAATCGTACTTCTTTCGCTGGACTTGGGGGCTCTTCATCTTCACCCGCGTGCTAACCGTTTTGCGAAGGCTACATCATGGCTCGGAGAGTGTCACACTGCGGGACTAAGGTTCTTGTCATGACTTCGATTCAATAGCTGATATAGCTTGTTCCCACCTGAAGACGGAGAAGCTCTTCAATCGTTTGGTCCTGTGGAGAAACCCCACAACTCGACCTCGAAGAAGGACGGCTGCGCACAGAGGATATAGCGAGGCTTCGTGCATCCTGCACGCAATCAATGAACCATTCCAGAACATCCTATGATTTCCCTGTGCGATTGGACTTCCTCAAGGGCTGGAGCTTCCAGTCCTGGAAAGGTTCCGCGACTTTGGTTTGCTGCCAGTTGTTATTGCGTTGATGAACTTTGCAATGCCGCCCACCACCAGTTTGGCCTTCGCGGAAGAGGCGAACTCTCCCTCCATACCCGCTAGTCCGTGCTCACTCTAGGCGCAATCAACCACACTGACAGATAGTTCTCAATCCTCCTCCGGCCAACTGCGAAAAACATCCCTCACTCTATCAACCGGGGCCGCCATGAGCGCGGCCGCCGTCGCCCACGGCGTGGCATTCGGTGCACCAGGGTGGCTGCGCGTAGCCGTAAACATCTTCATGCGCTCAAAGCTCTTCGCAACCCTTCGACTCTCCTCTCCAAGCACGCTCTCCAGCTGCGGCAAGTGTACTTCCTCTTCGTTGCGAGCGTGGTAGTGGAAGTCTCTCCAGATGATGTCCAATAACGGTTCTCGGTGGGGTTGGCTAAACTCATACTATCGAATGCGTAGACGGATTCTTTGAAGTGCTGCGTATCTTTGCGGTCCTCTGCAACCCAGTTCTGCCCTCGGGTGCCAAGACGGTTTATCATCTCTGGTCATGTTCAGCTTGCTGAGCGGCAGGTGTCCACGTGTGTGGTTGCGTCTTCGGATATGACCGGTAGCGACCGTCTTACCGGGAAAGACGACGATTTCTTCTGCGAGTGCATGGCGCGTCATCTCCCATACAAAGGCGTTCCCCCACCTCGTCCTTGCATCATCTGTAGTGGCTCCCTTGTACTGGTCGTAGTAGTGTTTGAGTTCGGCATGGTCCTGAGCGATGGCTTCCCGGAGAGTGGCGTTGCGGTCTGTACTCGTGATGTGCAGGGAACGACTGGGGAAGCTGCGGACAGGGAAGGCTCCGCGGCGGAGGCCCCTAGTCAGGAACGAAGGCGTTAATCTGGCCGACATCGCGAGTAAGGTTGGTGACACTGCAAGCCGAAGGAAACCATGCCTTCACAGCTTGCCATGTTCTACCTGATGAATGAGAGTGGTCGAGGTCGAAGCTCGGTATGCCATGAGGGAAGAGTTACGTCAGATGTTTCGCGTCACGCTGACCTTTTACGATCCAAGAAATGTTCACTTGGCAGCATCCTCGCCAGATGGAAAGAAGTCTCGCTTCGCTTCCAGGGATAGTGAACATGTTTGTGAAGCTGCTTGATTATTGGAGCTGTCACACTGTCCAAAAACGAAAGGACGAGTTGGTAATAATAAGAAGGTGTTATAGCGAAAGTAAAATAATAGTAACGAAATCAAGGTTCGAATAACCTTGAAATTTGCTAGTTCCACCTATGATAGAAGTCTTCCCCACCGTGTGCACAGACCCACCGCGTGCAACGCGTTTCATGCAACAACAATTGACGCTCATTTCATGATAACTTGCTCAAAACAATGAATATGGATGAAGCAATTGCTGAGTTACGTGTCTCTAACTCTCCAAATGTAGCTGCTACAGCAGCAAAGTACAAACTCGTCAGATCGACCCTCTAGAGAAGATGGAAGGGCATTACCACTAATAGGAGCCAAGTCGTTGAAGATTCCAGGTTCCTGAACTAGCAACAAGAACAGCAGCTTTTGCTGCATATCAGACAGCTGTGTGATCGATGCCTTCCACCTACACCAGCGATCGTAGCTGAGATAGCTGCTTAGCTTGGTGGAAGAGCTCCTGGGCATAACTGGTGTTCAAGGTTTGTTAAGAGGCACAAGGATGAGCTAGACTCTCGATATCTCAACAATCTAGACCTGGAAAGGCACCAAGCTAACTCCGTGGCTTCCTTTGAGCGATATTTCTCCATCATTAGCAAGAAAATGGATAAGTACCGGATACTGCCTAAGAACACCTATAACATGGACGAGAAGGGCTTTCTTCTTAGAAGGATCACTAAGGCTAAACGAATTCTTCCAAGAGACCTATGGGCATCTTAGAAGCTTCTTGGAGCTGGCCAAGATGGATCAAGAGAGTGGATCACAGTTGTAGCTACGATATGTGCGGATGGAACAGCTTTACCCCTCTCTTGATCTATGACAGTACTTCTAGCTCTATCCAGGACTTATGGGTCCAAGACTTCAACTCCAATGAACACCAAGCTTAGTTTACCTCTTTACCAAGTAGCTAGACTTCTGATGAGATCGGTTTCAAGTAGCTAGAAGACTTGTTTGACAAGAAAACCCAAGACAAAGCAAGGAGAGATTAGAGGCTATTGTTTGTTGATGGTCATAGATCTCATGTGACTCTAAAGTTCCTTGAATAGGCTTAGCAGCATAAGATCCTTATTGCTATGTATCCTCCTCACTCTACACACAGACTGCAGCCTCTAGATGTTGGTTGCTTCGCTCCTCTAGCCACCTATTATAGCCAGCTGCTTGAATAGCAGACTAGGCTCTTAGAAGGCTAGACAAGGATGACTAAGAGAGATTTCTTCAAGTGCTTCTATCCAGCATAGCACAAGGCCTTCACAGACAAGAACATCGCTTCTAGCTAGAGTAAGACCGGCCTGTTCCCCTTGACCCTACTTTAGTGCTTGATAAGCTCAAGCCAAGGAACTAGAGAGAACCAATACCAAGAGGGCCAAGCAGAGGGGCATCAAGCAGCCCTTCTGCTTGCTAGGACTCTCCTTCTAGTATGAGGAAGCTAAGAGCAATCATCAATAAGACGGTAGACAGGAAGACCAAGAAAGTCATCAAGAGGCTTGGTAATAATCTCCAGAAGAGCAGGGCAAAGGCCACGCTTAAGAGGCTTAGTAAGTAGCAGGTAATAGAGGCTCTAAGGCATAAGAAGAAGAAGAGGAAGCGTGGTAAGAAGTTGATTGAGCAGTTTAGAGCTAATGAGGGCTCTAGAGCAATTCTTTTAGCCCCAGCAAGGTAAGGGCTGCCCTTAAGCTTCAAGACTAGAGGGAGCAAGAGAAGGAGCAAAAGAGAGAGAACAAAGAGCAGAGGGCTCAAGAGAGAGCTATTAAGAAGGTCAAGAAGGAGCAGGAGGCTCAAAAGAAGCGTGATGACAAAGCTATGGCTCAAGCTGCTCGCAAGGCCTCTAAGGCTTTGAAGAAGGCTCAAAGGGAGGCAAAGAGAGTGGCCAAAAAGGCTCAGAGACAAGCTGAATTGGAGCTGAAGGCTCAGAACAAGAGGCTAAGAGGAAGACTAAGGAAGCAACAGGTACCTACAAAGCCTGTAGTCACAGAGGAACCTCCAAGTGCTCTAGAGGCACCAAAATAGCTCAAGTCAAGGTCAGGGAGAACTATCCGTGCACCAGCGCACCTATCAGAATGAAACTTGTTAGGATGATTGAACATTGATTTGGAAACACGTAGCTTAAATCTTATTCCGTACTGATCTATGTAGCTAGTAGAATCAATTAGTAAATTGAAGAATTAGCAAGCTTTATTTGTTGCACGCGGTGGGTCTATGCACACGGTGGGGAAGACTTCTACCTCGGCAAAAGTCTGCGTACAGATTCGCGCGACGCGTCAGCTAGAATAATACTCTATCAATTCAACTACTACTATAGCGCTATAAACTCGTACTCTTACTATAATACCGCGTAATAGACGTCGCAATACTAAGATCTTACTAGCTATAAGAAATTAGATCGTTAAAATAGTTATTACTAGTATACTATAGCGTTAAATATATAAGATCTTTAACCTTATAGCTAGTACTATTAGTACTACTATTAAAAGGTCCTCTTAGTAACTATACGGTATCTCTAAACCTCGTATAAGCCGTCTATAAGCTTATATAGAGCGTATAAAGCGTATAATTATACGTTATATACTATTATAAGATAATAGCTACCTAGTCTAAATAAATAGTTATATAACTTATTAAGCTAAGCGGGAAATCTCTTTATCTCCTAGCTGCCGTTATAAATAGCTTAATTAATTAATAAGTTATAGTTAGTTCTACTATATATTTAGTTATAGTTAAGCACTTAGTTTAACTAGTTATAAGCCCGAGTTTATAATAGCTTACTACTTAATTAAGTATAGTATATTTTGTACTTAGAAGGGCTATAATAGGTAGTAAGACTAGCACAATTAATACCTATATTAGAAGGGCTACTATAGGTAGTAAGACTAATATAATTCCTATATATAAAAGAGCTACTAGAAGTAGTAAGACTACCTATAGAAGTATACTAGTACTTAGAAGGGCTATAAGGTAGTAAGACTAAGTACTATAGGGCATAGTAACTAGAAGGGCTATAATAAGTAGTAAGACTAGTTATACTAAGTAAAGCTCTTTACCGCTACGAGCTTACTAAGTATTATAAAGCCTACCCTACTTCTATAGACACCGAAGTCTACTAACTTATTACCTTCCCTTTCGCGCTAATTCGATTTTACTATATCGTTTTAATCTATATAAACGACTACGATAAGCTTAATAGACGAATTCTTTAGTAAGAGGAGACTTATTCCTATTCTTATAAGAGGGAATTCGGAGAGATAGTTTATACTTATAAGAGAGTAGTTAATAGGAGAAAACATCTAGTTTATTATTAGAAATAGATTAGAAAAGAAGGAGGGTATATAGACGACAACCTTATCTTTAACTCTAGGGGAAGAGTTTATAATAGCTATATAGCCTCCTACCTTCCCGTCCTATATCTAAGCTAATACGAAAGCTAAATACTAGATTACTATCTATATTAGTAAGGATAACTAAGACTAGATTAAGGACCTAGATATAGCTATAACTAAATAGAAGGAGCTAAGGAACAAATACTTAAATAAGCTTTAAATAATAATAAGGTAATACCTATAGGATTTCATTAACTATAAGATAGGCCTAGAGACAACTATAGATAAAGTATAGACTTAACTAGCTAAGCTAAGTAAGAGGGTAGCTACTACTTAACTAGATATAGTAGCTATTAAGAAGCTAAGTAGGAGACTCTAGTAGCTACTCTAGGCTTTACTAAATAAATATACTATCGTAAGGGATACTATTAATACTTAGATAAATCTACTAATTAAGGAGTCGATCCTTAAGCTCTAAGAGAAAGAAGCTTCTCTTAAGGCTAAGGCTAGCTAATTTGCTCTTCTTATTAAAAGGCATTAACGATAAAAGACGTCCGATAGAAGGAGATCCTAGTTACTAAATTAAGCTAAGTATTATCTTTATAATAGTAACTACTAGCTAAAAACTGCCCCTCTCTTAAAGATGCAAGGACTATAGTAAAGGACAAAAGGAGATAAAAGAGGTCTTAAGTTAAGCTAGAGAGGAGTAACAACGACATAATAGACCTAATTAATAAGCTCTACAAGGAGGTTATAGACTTAAAGTAAGAAAGGATAGGCTTAAAGTAGGAAAAGAGGAAGTATAAAGCCTTTAAAGCTAAGGAAACTTTAACCTTAAGTAGATCCTAGACTATAGAGTTAAACCTATTAAGCTAAGATTAGGAGTCTACGGACCTTATTAAGGAGGTTACTTATCTCTCTAAGGAAGTAAGAAGTAAGGTTCCCTACTAAAGCTAGGCCTCCGATACTAGTACAAGTTTATATATAACTAACTAGCCCTAGTTATTTAAGGGACCGCTCCGAGATATCCTAAGACGGAAGATTATAGTAGGAGGAGGAGTTCTATTCTTAAACTACTAGGGTATAGTAGAGATAATAGATAAGGATAGGAACTCGATCCTTCTATTAAAGATACTCTATATTCCTAATCTCGGAGCTAACTTATTATCTAAAAGGAAGATATGCGAGAGCGGACTCTATAGGACCTTCGACGAAGACGATATATACCTAAAAGACAAACAAGGAAATGTCGTAATGAAGGCAAGGCATAAAGGTAGTATCTATATTATAGACAAGATTACCTCGCTAAATAATTAATATGCGTTTCGAGCTATATCGGGTACTTATTAGGGTTCTATTCTATTAAATTTACGAGATAAGATTACCTACTAATAAGTAGAATCTATATAGCTCTAAGAGCCGAGTAATTAGCTAGCTAATATACCCGAGGATTTACTAATAGAAGCTAAGGTAAATATTATATAGCTCCCGGAGCTATGTAAAGATCTAATAGATAGTCCCGAAAAGGTACTAGTAAAAGACATAGCCTAAAAGTAGAGATACTAACTATAGTATAGAAGGCTTGCCTATCTTAGGGCTAAAAAGATTAGTAACTTATATAGAGTTATAATACTTACTAAACTAATCTAAATTAATAAAAGCTATTAATATAAGATCTATACGCTTACTAAGATTAGGAATAAGAAGGGACCTCTCTTAATAAGAAAGCTAGAAGTACTTAACCTAGTCTATATAGATGTTTATAGACTATTCGAACTATTATAGTAAGGGTATATTATGTTCCTTCTTATCGTAAATAACTACTTAAGGAAAGCCTAAATCTATAGACTAAGGACTAGGGATAAAGCTCCTACTTACCTTTAGTAATAGAAGAAGAAGGCGAAACTCTAGGGTAAAGCTAAGCTTAAGGCTATTAGAAGTAATAATACTCCTAAGCTAAAGGAAGTCTTTTAAGAGTAGGAGAGATAAGAGGGAGTCTAATCGCAGTTTACTATTACCTAAATGTCTTTATAAAATAGAGTTATTAAAAGAAGCAACTAGACTATAGAGTTTAATATAAGGGTAATACTTAAGGACGTAGGGCTACTAAACGAGTTCTAGTTCGAGGTAGTATAAACTAATGTCTACCTTAGAAACCTCATGTCTAACGGACCGGTTGTTAATAGTAGATAACTTAGTCCTAAGGAAGCTTTTACTAAAATTACCCTATTAATCGACTACATTAGAGTCTAGGGTTACAAAGTTGTTACCTATATAAACTTAAAATCCCTACCTTTATTCTTAAGATAAGATAAGCTAATAGATAGAGGTAGAGTTAGAGTCTTTATAAGCTATATTAAAGGCACTACTAAGTAATAGAAGCTCTAGGTACCGGACATAAGAAAGATAATTACAAGTAGAGTAGTTAAGTTCTTTAAGGACAAAAAGGAGGGGATATTAAGCTTAATATACCCGTTAGATTTACTCTAAATGTAGCACCTTAAAGGAGGCTAATTAGTAGACTAAGGAGGCAGCTAATAGAGCCTATACTAAGTATTTATAAGGACATACTATAGTAGGAGGAGCTTCCTAAGACTATGGATTAGGAGGAGTCTTATATAACCTAGTAGGAGGAGTCTCTACTAAAAGAACTATAATAGGAGGAGCGAGAGATAGTTGTTTTAACTTAGCTAAAAACTATATTCTCCTACGTTAAGATTCCTGCCCTAGTTTTACTAAAGAAGGTCTTCTCTCACGTCGAAATCTTAATAGTTAAGAGAATAAGAGGGGATCTCGATAAAGACGAGTTAGAAATTAACTATAGGCTAGCTAAGATCTCTAAGGCTCTTATAGCTCTACTTGCAAAAGAAGGATAAAGTTAAGTTATCGCTCTTTCTAGGGTTAATTAAGTAGAGGAGGAGTTCGCTTTTATAGTAAAAGGTAAGATAAATATCCTAATTCCGCGAACCTATCTAGAAGCTATTTATAACCCTATTTAGGGAGAACTCTAAAAGGAGGCTATTAAGAAGGAGCTAGATACTTTGTAGGTAAACGTAACGTTTAAAATAGCTACCCTACTAAAGGGGTATAATATCGTGTTAAGCAAATAAGTTTTCGATACTAAGTTTAACTTAGATAAATCTCTAAATAAGCTAAAGGCTAGGCTAGTAGCAAGAGGATTCTCCTAGAAGTACGGTATTAATTTTGAATATACTTTTGCTCCTACCCTAAGGTATAATACCCTAAGAGTCTTCCTAGCTATTATTACAATCGAGGATCTAGAGTGCTATTAAGTGGACGTTAATAATACCTTTACCGAGTCGTTCTTAAAGGAGGAGATTTATATAGTACCTTTACCTAGCATTGATCTCGCCCCTAGCTAAGTACTTAAGGTTCTTAGAAGTCTATACGGTCTCAAGTAGGTAGCGAGAGACTAGAACTAGAACTATATACTATAGCTTTAGAAGCTAGGCTTCGTTTAGAGCGAGGCAAACTCGTATCTTTTAATTTACCTAGAAAGGAAGATACTTCTCCTTATCTACGTAGATAATATCTAAGTGGCGTATAAGGACATTAATAATATCCTATAGTTTAAAGAGGCTTTTGCCTCTATCTTTAAGATTAAGGACCTAGGAGAGATTAACTTTATCCTTAGAGTGAAAATTACAAGGGATAAGGAGGCTAGAACAATTAGAATAAACTAGTCTTATTATATTAAAGACATTCTTACCGAATATAATATAGAGAAAGATAAAGCTTACCTAGTAAAGGTACTATTAAATAGCTACGATATACTAAGACTAGCTAGACCCTAAGATGCAAGGGTAGACTAAAGAGAGTACTAGTATCTAATTAGAAAGATAGTTTACCTTAGCATTCTAATAAGGCCTAACATTACCTTTGCCTTAAGTAGACTAAGCTAGTACCTTATAGATCTAGTAGAGTTTTATACTAAGGTAGCTAAGGGAATCTTAAGGTACTTAAGATTAAATGCTAACCTAGCAATTATTCTAGGAGTATACTAAGACTAATATCTAACTAACTTTTCTAACTTTAACTATATAATAAATAAACGAGATAGGATCTCTATCCTTAGTAATATGTTTATACTCGGAGGAGAGCTAATTAGCTAGATAAGTAAGAAGTAGAAGTTAGTAGTAACCTCTACTATAGATGCTAAATATATAGTAATATATACTTACTTAAAGCAATTATAATAGCTTATACTACTCTTAAGAGATATAGGCTATTAGTACCTTATTAGTAGCGACCCTTTTAAGCTAATAGTTTAGGAGGAACTAAAGTTTACTATTAGATTACCTATTATACTTAAAGGAGATAACTAAGCTACTCTCTCTTATTTAAGATGCGCATACTTATAATAGATTAAAGCACATCGATGTAGCCTATTACTATATTAGAGATTTACATAAGAGGAAGAGGATTAATATTAACTTTATTAGTATATAAGAAATAATTACTAACGGCTTTATAAAGCCTCTTTAAGGTTAGTATTTCTAGAGGTTTATTAGTTAACTTAGACTATCTAAAGAGGACTAATCTAACTAAGGAGGAGTATTATAAGATAATAGCCGCCTAGTCCGAATAGATAGTTATATAACCTATTAAGCTAAGCGAGGAATTTCTTTATCTCCTAGCTACCGTTATAGATAGCTTAATTAATTAACAAGTTACGGTTAGTTCTACTATATATTCGGTTATAGTTAAGTACTTAGTTTAACTTATACGTAAATATTTATTTTATAACTATAGCTAACTTTTAAAGGATTTCTAGTTAAATTATAGCTATATTATAGTTTACTAAGTTCTAAAGGACTAAGGTATTAAGGATTAAATTACTAAGAAGAAACCTTTATTATTAAAAGCCTTAACTAAAAGGAAAAGAAAATAGTATAAATTATATAAAGACTAGAGTATTAAAGACTAGTTAAAAGTTATCTTTTTAGATAAGTACTTTATAAAGCGTAAATCTAGTAAACTAGCTATTTATATATAGCGTACTATTAGCTAAGTATATTAGAAAGATAAGGTTTAACTATTTAATAAGAGTAAAGATATACGTATAATAGTATAGGCTAGTATATATAGTAACTATAAGACTAAATTAATTATTATACGTAGGGATATAAAGTTAAAGAAGTAAGAGTACTTAGTAAACTTATATATTAATACTCTTACTATAAACTTACTTCCTATATATTATAAGGACTTACTATTTTAGTAAGATAACGCTAGTATATATATAGCTAGAAAGATAGTAGCTTTTTTAGAAAGGAAGGTATTAAACTAGTAAAAGACTAGCTTATATACTTACTAAATTTAAACTCTATTAAGTATATATAAGCTATACTTAAAAAGTAACTCTTTTAGCTATATCTTAATATAAATCTATAAAGTAGTAGTAATAACTTTATATATAAAAGGATAGAAGATACCCTTATATATACTTAAGATTATATTAGTAATAATATAATATATAACTATATTATAAGTATAATAAATAAGATTTAAGCTTACCTTTAAAATAATAGTTAATATACTAAATACTAAAGAAAATTACTATTCCTAAGTTGCTATGTAAACCTCTAAGATCTAAACTATTCTATACTTAGTTTACTAGTTAATTACTAGTATTATAAGTATAAGGTATAAGGTAGTATATTAAAAGGTAAGCTTCTAGATTCGGAGGATTCGGGAATTACGTAGACTTTTGCCGAGGTATCATAGTACATAGTTAATATACTAGTTGTTATAGCACGCGGGCGCAATTTGGTCTATTTAGTGACGCGCGCTAACAAAATGCCCGAGAGGAACCCCGGAAATCCAGGCTGTTTTGGTACGAAGAATAGGCACCGCAAGCGAGTCCCAGGCTGCAAAACCTAGCGGACTCGCCTCGCTTCGGCTCGAGCGCTATCTCTATTTCTAGCAACAATTCCACAATGGTAATCTCGGACCTGCACGTTGTCAGCACTTACACACCTCCGACCCGCTTGGCAATGGCAGTCTATTGGGCAAACTCGCCATTATCGGCGAGCTGCAAAAGGACATTTCTTCTAATTTTAGCCGACGAGATGTTGGACATGTGTGCCACAACTTCTCAGCTCGCCTCGCCGGAGGAATTGCTCTGGCAGTCTTACAGCCAGCATAGCCTTGACGGCTGCAATATGTGCAGCGATTGCGCCAAAACCGCTCCAGGCGGACGACGATAGAGATTCTCCAAACTACCGAAACAAGCAGTGTCTACTCCGCGTAGCAGAGCGCCGTGTTGGCCTGGCCGAATTGTCGAGATGGCGTCGAACGGGAAGGACGACAACGAAAAAGGCAAAGGACACTCCATACTGGACGCCGTCGAAGTTCGTCCTGGGCTTCATCGAATCTTTGCGCCGGCTCAGGACGCACAAGCTGACATCGTCCTGGTTCCCGGACTCGGAGCACACCCATATCACACATGGATCTGGAAGGGCCCTAATGCACCACAAGGATTCTCCTGGATTCGAGAGGCACTGCCAGCAGATTTCCCTACCGCCCGCATACTGCTTTTCCAGTACAAGTCGCAGTGGTTTGGCAATGACTCTGTTTCCGCAAGCCTCACGGATATCGCAAATTCACTGGTTCGAGATCTGGATAATGACACAGAAAGGAAGAAAGCGCCTCAACGCCCTATTCTTTTCATTGGCCATAGCCTTGGAGGGTTGGTCATAGCGAAAGCAATCTGGACTGCTCAAGCCCGCAATGACTACTTTCCAAGAGTTTTCCGATCCATCACCGGATGCCTTTTCCTGGGTTCGCCTTTCCGAGGATCCGAAGCGAGCGTCAATGCAGGAAATCTCGCCGACGTGCTCGGTGCCTTTGGACTAAGCAGCAAGATAAAAACTCCGCCTTACTTCAGCTTCTGAAACCTCAGGACGATACGCTTCAAGAGGTTGTAAATAATTTCACTAGGATAGCGAACAGAAACTGGATTAATATCTTCTGCTTCTATGAAACGCTAGACACACAAATCGGATTCAGGTTTGTGAGCCAGAACATCAAGGTAAGGACTTCGTCTACAGTTGTAACGAACATACAAAGCTCACTTGCTTTCGTCTAGCTTGTGTCACAATCCTCGGCTGTCCTCGACGGTGCAGAAGCCCTTTCCATGAACTGCAATCACAAGGAGCTTAACAAGTACAGGAGCGCCGATGACGATAGATACCTGCGTGTGCGCAGTGAACTCAACCGCATGATTGAAGATGGTGGACCGAGCAAGCGACGCCAGAACGGTAAGCTCCCTCTTCTCTCACACACATCTTTGACGCTGACTTTTCGCTAGCGGAACGACAGCCAGTCTTTGATAGCAGCAGATTGAGCGATTATCTTGCGCGATTTCCAGTTGACAAGAAAGGCGCAGATACCGATCTTGAGGATATCAGAAATAGTAGTGGTTCAGACACGTCGTACGAAATCTTGAACCAATCATCATATCTGGAATGGCGAGACTCAAACCGCCCGTCGTTGCTTTGGATATCCGGCGAACAGGGGCGGGGTAAAACTGCTGCGGCGGCATCCATCATCACAGATCTCCAAGTCAGCGTTCCCAACACGGACCCCACAGGCAACAGAGCAAATCTCAAGGCTTTCTTCTTCTGCGGACCTGGCCGCCGGAGGGACAAGGGGTTGAATGTCCTGTATTCGATTACGGATCAGCTCATCACTGAGAAGAGGAGTTTGGGCCAGTATCTTCTCGATGCAGCGGACGACAGCACAGGCTCGGGAACCAAAAATCAGCACACCGATGGCAGAAGTGACAGTAGACAACTGGGTGGAGCATCATTTCCTATACGCGCCATGTGGCGCTGTTTGCAAAACATGCTTGGGGATCAGGGGATACAAGCGGCTTACGTCGTCGTGAGTAATCTCCACGGGATTGAAGCCGGCTCGCTACAGGAGCTTCTCGACGCATGGACACAGGAGCGAAAAGACAAGAGCATGCTCAAGCTACTAGTGATCAGCCAGAACAAGGACTCGATCCGAGTAGCGCTTCAAACAGCGATTCGAATAGACTTAGATGCCCATGAGTCTTCGAGCCTAGTCAACAACGGTCTACGTCTTTACGCTGTCGAAAAGGCCAACGAACTTGCGAACAATCAGCAATACCCCCAGTGGCTCAGGAACATTGTAACTGCGTGGATGCGGGACACAGCCGGTGACCGAGTATGGGTTGATCTGGTGTTCTTGCATCTGAACAATGACTCCATTGATCATCATAATGTCCCAGGCATCATGCAAATGTTGCCACCGGACCAGGAAGCCTTGACCCAATATATTTGTGCTGTCGCTCTCAATTCCGCTTTGCCGGATACCGGTCTGATTAGAGAGATATTCCGAGCAGTGGCTCTGGCTTATTCATATCCATCAGTGCCAGAACTCGCTGTGTTAGTCGACTACCCTTTGGAGCAATTCAACGAGGAGGAATTCACCCAGCGCTACATCAACCAGTGTGGTTCTTTGCTGGAGCTGTTCCGCGACGACGAAGATGGCGAAGACGCAGGATTTGCAACACAGAGGGTTCGCTTCAAGCATCGGGGCATCGAGGATTTCCTCTGTGATTCCTACGATTTTCTGAGTCTTGATGAGGATGGCAAGAAACGGCAACACGGCATCTTCGCCCAGAGATGTTTTGACTATATTGTCAGAGCTACGGAAACGTCTCCAGAAAACGGCAATACGCAGAACTATATGGCACCTCACACAATTGATCGACAAGTGCCTTTCTCAGTCACGCGTGACGATGGAGCTCAAACTTACTCTTCAGGAAACTACAACGCCGCTATGGACGGAAACAGAAATCACGCACGCGACTACGTTGTCCCCATCTGGCAAGGACAGGCCCAACGGCTTCATCAGGACAGTGGCTACGGCTATTCCCATGACAGCTACAACCACTACGATATGAGAAATCGCCACCAGGGCGTTACCGGAGCAGACGTCGGTTACCAAAGCTGGCAGACGCAGTCTTCCTCGACCGACCAATATTATGCAGGAATGCCCACTTCGTACGAGCACATCACTGCTCCTGGTTGGAGGCAATATAACATCCCTGCTCAAGATAGCTCAGCAAATTCTCAGCAGCCCTACCGTCAGGTTCCAGCACCTTCCTTTGGAAATACTGTCGAAAACGCGGATTCAGAGCCAGAGTCTGACAGCGAGGAGGCCGATGATTCTGACGAAGAAATCGACTATCCATGGATATGGTGGATAGAGCATGCTAAGGACGCTACCCCGGATGTCGTTCACAAACTCGGGGTGGATGATCGCAGTCTGGAGCATCCGTTCTGGAAGGCTTGTTCAAACAGCCGAGCCAGATGGCTAGAAAGGTACAGAGAAACCGACGACTTTCTTGAGAATTTGGAAAATTGGACTCCACTGCACATCGGTGCGTTCTTTGGATTTGCTCCATTGGTGGATGCGCTGCTCCGTACCGGGCACGCGTCCGAGGTTCATGAAAGAGACTCGTTTCACTTCCAGCCAGTAAGTGGTTCACGCTTGGCATCTGACAGAAACTGACCTCCGAGCAGCTCTGGTGGGCTTGCGAACAAAATCACCTTGAAATTGTCGAAAAACTCCTCCAATCAGGAGCAAGTGTCGACGATCAACACTGCGAGCTCGATTCCACGCCATTGCAAACAGCGGCTGCTGGAGGCTTCGAGGCCATCATCACGACTCTACTCAGCCACCATGCCCATCTTGACGTAATCAACAAGAGGCAAGGAACAGCTCTTTACCGAGCGGTCGAAAATGGATACACCGAGATCGCCAGTCTCCTACTTCGACGTGGTGCAAATCCGAATATTGAAGGCGGGATCCACCGAACAGTCCTGAATGTTGCTGCCTACCATGGAGAAGAGGCAGTATTAAAACTGCTACTCGACAATCCCTACCATCGAGTGTATGTCGACTCATATCCGCGTGGATATGAGTACGGAAATGCGGTGGGCGCTGCAGCCCAACAAGGGCACACCTCAATTATGGACACCTTGATTAGCCGCGGATGTAGCTTCAACAGTGCATCTAAGATCTCCCGTTACCCTCTAGCAGTAGCGGCGCTCTCTGGTCACGTTGAAACAGCCGAGTTACTTCTGGAACGAGGATCGAACGTTGAGTCACAACAGCAAGCATTGAGGCAGGCGGCGAAGTCTGGCAGTGTAGAAATTGTCAACATGCTGCTCGATCGTTCTCCCTACTTAGATCGTAACAAAGCTCTGGTGGCTGCTTCATCGTACGGCAACGACGACGTCGTAAAGAGACTCTATGACTGGCAATGCATTGTACCTGAGGCGCTCAATGACGCGCTCTATGAGGCTGCCGACCATGAACAGGAATCCACAGTGGCAGTTCTTCTCGACTTAGGCGCGAATCCAAACTATGCTGCCAGGAAGGAGTATGGAACTGCTTTGATTGCATCAGCCTACGACGGAACCATCGATATTGCTAAGGCCTTGCTCGACGCCGGAGCAGACCCAAACTACTCGGCTGGGGACTATGGCTACGCTCTCCAAGCAGCTGCATTTAAAGGGCGTCAAGCCATGGTCCTTCTCCTGCTCGAGAGAAGGGCAAACATCAACACACCGTCCGAGAAATATGGAACGCCACTACATGCTGCGGCATCTTCAGGCTTGGATCGACCACTTGGCATCTTGCTCGAGCATGGCGCAGATCCTAATCAACAGGGTGGGCCACACGGATTCCCTCTCATTGCTGCAGCTGAAGCGGAATCAAAGTTTTGTTTGAGGGCGCTTCTTGAATGGAGTGCCAACCCAGCCAATCCCAACGTGAAAGGCGGCAAAAAGGATACGACGGCTCTTGTCATTGCTGCAGAAAAGCTCCCCGCTGAATCTGTAGAAGCGTTGCTCTACAAGGGCGCTGACCCTAATGCTGCGGATAGAGATGGCAACACGGCGCTCATCATGGCAGCGACTGTCGGAGACGCAGAGGTTTTGCGGATGCTGTTGGACTGGCCGCCAGAGAATGCCATACACTGGGGTGTGCCCGTTCGAAATCTCGTTAGCAAAGAAAACGGCACCGCATTGCATGCAGCAGCAGCAGGAGGCTACACGGACTGCTGCAGGATACTGCTGGAGTACGGGATGGAACCGTGGCAACGTGGCGGCAAGTATGGCACCGTCCTGCAAGCCGCTGCTTCTTCAGGAGATGTCGAGTGTCTAAAGCTCTTCCTTTCCGACCACATGCCACCCACAGACGTCAACGCAAGGGAGGAGTCAAGCCTTTTCCACACCGCTCTCCAAGCCGCCGCGGCCGCCGGATCAGGTGGCGAGGCTTGTGTCGCAGAGCTTTTGCGACATGGTGCGGATCCTAACCTTGTAGGAGGCAAGCACGGAACCGCACTCGAAGCTGCATGCTACTCGCCGGGGAATGCGCTCGGTCTGCTCCTGGAAAACGGCGCAGACCCTAACCTCACCGACGGCAAACACGATCCCGTCCTTCACACCGCTGCGCTGAAAAAGCCCGTGGAATTCGTGCAACACCTCCTGGATCGGGGCGCAATCGTCAACGCAACGGGCACAAAGTTCGGATCCGCCCTGAACGCCGCCGCCTACATCCAAGATATGGAAGTCATCGAGCTCCTCTTGCGCAAGTACGACGCCGATCCTCACCGAGTGGGCAAGGTCGGCAACGCCCTAGAGAATGCAATGTGCCGCGGAGCGAGCCAAGTGTTCGACTTTTTACTGGAGGAGTGCGAATGGAGCTCGCAAGAGCTGACGGATACCCTCCTCGAAGCTACGGTGCAGCGCGAGCTGCGCGCCGTGCAAAAGGTTCTCGAAAGATGCAAAGATCATCTCCCCATGCTGTTTTGGACAGCGCGATGCAGAGCCTGCATATGCACAAAGCGATCACCCTGGACGATTTTGAGCGTAGTCTGGGTATCGAGGACGGCGATGCTGGACAAGAGGACGAGGCGGCGGCGGACGACGACGACACAGACAGCCTTGCGAGCGTAAGTAGTTTCGAGTTGGCGCGTGACGACGAGGAAGGGCAGATGGAGACCTTGTTGAGGGCTGCTATGAACAACAGTCACAGCACACAGCACTCTGGGTACACTGGGTGTTACTAAATGACGGAAAGCCAAAGGGAGATCAACGGTTCTCAATTAAACGACCGTCTAGTCATACATCGTAACGACACCACTCCGAGCAGGTCCAATCTCCAGTCTTGGTCATTTTACCTCTCCATTCACACATCAACCGTTCCCCTCATATGAGAACCTAATAATATCCCTGATCCATACGTCTGTAGATCGGACCGCTACCCGTGAAGTTACCAGACTGCGTGGTGAAGTCGCTCGTATCGCTCAAATTAGCAACGCGGCCAAGCAGGAGCTCAATGGATCTGTACGCCGCGCCGGGAGCGTAGCCGGGCAGTTCATGTCCCGCGAGCTGGACCTGGTAGAAGGTGAGACCGCGCTCAGTGCCCCAGTAACCCAGAACTCCGGCTCCGGCGAGCGAGCCCCGTTGTACTCTGGGTGGTATGGAGTGTAGAACTCATTGCCGGGGTAAGTCTGCAGACCCTGCAGGCCGTTCCAGGTCATGTTCTGGATGGCCAACAGCGTGCCGTTGGTGTTGAGCAGCATGTCTACAATGATGTTAGCGAAAGTGACAGAAACGAGATAGGGCCGGATTTACCGAGGTTTCCGGAGCCGATGATGGTGTTGTTTGTGTACTCGATGACGCGCTGCAGGACGCCGTTCTGGGCGGGGCCGACGGATGTGTCGCTGGCGGAGCGGTTGTTGTTTGCGCCGCCGAAGACGTTGCGACGAGTGCACTGTTGCCAGTTTGTGGGTGGTGCGTTGATCGCGGCTTGCACGTCGCTGCGGTTGAAGTAGACTACTTCGCCTGGGGGAACGTAGTCGCCCGTGTTGACGGCACCGAGGACGCTCCATGGGTGAGGGCAGGTCTCGGTGATGTGGTAGATGTTGAAGCAAGGATTTACCTCCAGCACGGCTGCGTAGACCGTGTCGAACATGTCGCAGGTGTAATTCTCGCTTGCGAATGGGTCGGGAAGCAGAGGGAGAGGACCCGGTGGCGGGAACTGCAAGTATGTGTCGAAGTAGGAGGTATAGTTGCAGAAATCGTTGCGTTCGTGGATTTGCTCCAAGAAAGTATCGTTGAGGAACAGCAAATTCTCCCAGTAATCAACGAAGGGCACGATGACAGTTTCTTGCCTAGGTTAACACAGTCAGTATATTACACCTTTACCTGATTACTTTATCCACTTACTGGTTGGTACCGTCGCCGATGATGGGGTCATTGATAGCGATTCCCTTCAGGTTGTAGTAATCAAGGTCGTTGGCCGTGATGAATGCATCCGCGATGTATGGAACGTAATATCCAGCATACGACTCGCCGGTCAGGTAGACCTTCCAACCGTGCAGGTTGAAGGCGTCGACGAAGCTCTTGTAGAATCCGATGAACTCCAATCCAAGTTCGACTTCGTTGGTGATGTTGGGAACGCCCTGGCTGAAGCCCACACCTACGGGCTGCTCCACCCACAGCATGCTTTGGAAGACATCAGCATCGCACGCAGCCACAGAAGATATGCGAGCTTACTTGGTCAGGTTCGTCCAAGAGTAAGAGTTCTGCACCGGCGCCAGGGTGCCAGCTTCCCAAGTGAAGGGACCGTTCTCGGTCAGAAGACCACTGAGGGAAGAACAGCCAGGGCCACCATTGAACCAGATGGCAATCTCCTCGTTGGCGGCAGGGTTGCTGGACGGGAAGAACCAGAAAAACAGTTCGCGGGTCTCGTTCGCCGCGGACGAGATGGGCAACAAGCCAGCATAGGACTCTCCAACATCGAAGTCGACATCAGGAATAGCCGAGCCATTGACAACAAATTCTGTATCCCGGTCAGCACACTGCGTCTCTTGATGAGCGAGGTCACTACGTACTCTCGGTCACGTTGTTTAGGAACGGTGAGGCGCGCTTCTGAAGACGCGGGTTCTGGAAAGTAGGATGGAAGGCATTAGTGCGCTCGACGATGGGCTGAACACGCTCAACCCTCTTGAATGCATCGATGGCACGGCCATTGGCAGCGGCGACACCTTCCAGGCAAAGGCCTGCAAAGGCGCTGAGGGTTAGCGAGGAATGCATGGTGACGCTGTGTTAGTTGACAGAATGAAACCCTCCAGATGAAGCAAAGCACACCCACACTCTTATATAGTCACCGTGGCCTGATCAAGACGAACAGAGCCATTGCGGCGGTAACCTCGCTGTTCCTAAATGAGAAGGAGCAGTCTGTTCAAGTTTGTCCGTCTGCTTGGCACGTAGTAGACGCTTCGCAAGGTGCGCAAGATACGGGATACAGAATTCATCTACATGGCCCGCAGTAGCTGGGGGCTAGATACTACCATATGTCAGCGATTCGCCCGCCAGGTACGGATGAGTATGCAGGAAGATACTTAGACAGTTGTCTAAGCAACACCTTGCCGGATGTGGCTGGTCGGTTATGCGTGAAAGCCTTGTCTTTGGGGCTTCCCGTTGCTTGAATGACGCCCGCATGCGTGAAGGATGAGATCCGGATGCTACGATGATTGCGCGATCCGCGAATTATGTTATGGGGTACTATAAAGTTGCGGCGGTGTCGTGTGTCGTACGCTCGTCACCTTCCTAGAGAGTGAAGGCTTCTCTTGGCATGTGTGGAGATTTCCACCCCGGCATCAGCAAAGCAATCTACGCCAAATTGATAGCGACGATTTTGAACGCGAGCACGGATGCATCACTCAGTACGATGCAGTCTTCGCGCAATTTGCAACAGAAAAGCATTGCATGACGGAGGGAAACTGCAAATCCCATGGTCACTGACAAGGCAGAGCCAGTACAGTCAGGGTAAAACTCTCACCACGATAACAGCCCGTTGCGGATATCTCTACAAATGCCCCCAACGCCGAGAGCGCCTCGCTCATCGTAGCACATAACGTGCCTCTGGACCATAATAGGCCATAGCCATTCAGACCGTGATCGTTTCCAGAAGATGCCACGAGGCAGCCATGAAGGCCTCGGAGGCCCTCCTTACACGCCTCTAAACACTCTGACCACAAGGAACCAACACGCGCCCACAAACCTAAACGCACTGAGCGCTGCAACACTCCACAGCACGACCGCCATATAGATCGTTGTGCGTTGATCATCGCTGTCTGTGCTTACGCTAACTCTCTGAATGCCACCAGCATTCAGCACCACCGCCGCGAGCGCCAGGTTGCAGAACATCCACGCCAGCACGACCGCGCTTCGGAAGCCCTTGTAGTAGTCCTCGTGCTTGTCGGCCTGGCTGACGACCTTCTTGGGTGGCTCCCACTTTGTCGCGAAGGCGCGGAGTTCGGCCTCGTACTGTGAGTTGAGATCGGCGTCATCGGTCGGGATGGCCACGTCGACTTTGCCGCCGGGCTTGGTCGTGGCCGAGGGCAGTTTCTCGGCCTTGTCGTCTCCCTTGGTACCCCATGTGATGTCGTGGGTGTTGCAGAAGGCGTAAACGTTGAGGATGTTGATGTAGGTAGGCGTGAGGAGCAGGTATTGGATGAACGAGGTGAACATGTGCCAGGGGTCGAGGAAGAGGAAGGAGACGACGAAGTACAGGACGTATGTACTGGCCATGGAGACGATGAGGGTGAAGAAGATTTTGTTGGTGAAGAGGACGGAGAAGCTGAAGTGTTCGCTCTTGAGCTGCTCTTGCACGGATTTGACCGTGATGAATACGGTCGCAAACATGAGGTACCTGAAGAAGCAATGTTAGTCATCATGTCGCTGTTGTCAGCGCAGTGTATGTGATTGGACTTACGCCATGAGCACGATCCAGAAGTAGACTTGGGCCAGGTACAAGCGATTGTTTCCCTGCGGCCGGTTGCCTAACGCAAGGACGAAACAAGTCACCAGCGTAGCAAGATACATCCATTCGAAAATGACTGATAGAGCCTTTCCTGGGGGAAAGTTGAGGGACGAATCTGACAGTGACGTCGTAAGGATACGGAAGACCAGGAAGAAGTTACCCTGTGCACGGGACAGTCAGCAAAAGAAGCACTCAGAGGAATGCAATGAAACCCACGATTTGAAACCAAGCGAAAATCATGTTGATGGTTTGGTAGGTGAACTCAATCAGGAACATGAGGTTGCGCAAGAAGGAATGGCTGCTCCGATAGATTTGGTACCAGTGTCCAAGAGCGTAGACCGCGGCGAAGAAACTACCGTTCAGCCAACGTCTTCGCTGCAGAATAAAGTCGGCCATTTCCGTAGGCACATCGGTCTCTCCGGTGGCCGACTTGACATACTGCAGAATCCAGGAACAGTTGCGCTTCGATACCAGCTCGAAACAAAGGATGCGGTCCTCGGCCAGGTACATGTTGGCTGTGAAGATACCCGCATTGGCGCCATGCATCTTTTCACCCAGGAAGTACTTCTCCAGGGGGCCTTGACCCGTCTTGTCGTTCTGCAAGGCGAGGTACCTGTAGGCTGAGAAGGCACCAGGAAGCACAGAAATGAAGCCGAACGCCGACTCGAGCGGCTTGTCCAGAATGTTGCTCATCTTGTACTCGAAGTTCTGCGCAGCCACCAATGGATTGAGGAGGGGCTTGCCATGGCCCAGCATAGCCTTGATCTCACCACACGCGCCACCGCACATCGGCTCCTTGTCGAACGCCTTCCAGAGCTGGTAGATCGAATCTTTGCCTGGCTTGGTACCCGCATCGATGAGCACGCAGATGTTGGGGTCAAGAACGCTGCCGAACGCCTGGAAAAACCATCTATGAGAGTTGATCTTCTTCTGATTCTTCTCTTTCAAGCAGAAGAGCATCTGCACTGGAGTGTTGCCCTTCTTGACCTGCACAACGCCCTTCTTGATCTCCAGCGCCATTTGAGTAGTGTACTAAACGACGTCAGCAAAGTCAAAGCAAATTGCGGAATGCTACCCACCTCGTAGATGTGCGCCGTCACGTCCTTTCCGTTTACTTGTTGCTTCGCGATTCCGTCTTGGTAGACACCCATAGCAGCCAAAACGGCTCTCGTTCTCGGGTTGATCTTCGCACGTCCATCGCTGACCACGCAAACTACAATCTTCTTCCAGGCTTCTTTGCCCCACATCTTGCTGCTGTTCCGCGAGTTCATGTATTCGATGTTTTTAATAACACCGATCATAGTTCTGGCGAACAGCTCATCCTCCTCGTTATACATGGTAACCACAATGAAAAGCTCGGTCTGCCTTGGTTTTGCGAACAACCTCTGGCGGAGAGTGAAGCGCTCATCGTAGAAATCCGCTGGATCGCAAGTGGCGGCGGAGTAACGCATATGCGTGAACTCGTCACGCTCCGGTGGCTGTGCGTGCGGAATCTGGTTGAGCAATCTTGGGGGTACGGGACAATCGAGTACGAGGTTTCCGTTAAAGAGCTGAACTTCCTTTACCGTCTTCCACCTCCTTATGGGCGCGGCACTTGGAGCAGGTGTTTGGTTGTAGGCATTCTCAATATCCGCTTGCTCGTGTTCGACGGGCGTGGGCATTTGGTGCGGATCGGGGCCATATGCGGTATCTGGCTGCAGTATCGGCCTAGTGTCCACGTCATCCTGCCAATAATGCGATGGTTGCATCCCCTCTCCTTCTTCATGTGGTGTGAGCTGAGGCTGGTAAGGCTCGTTGTAGTACGCATCATGGTGCGCTTGTGGTGATATGGCATAGTCTCCACCGCTGCTGTGAGGTTGGTATGTTGGATTGTCAGAGTAAGGATGATGTTGCGCATCATAGCCTTCGTTGTGTCCGTAACTGTTTGGAATGTTCTCTACGGAGTACTGTACCAGGATCGTGATCAGCATCCCACACTCTTGGTTCACTTCAGATTGTACCCACCGTTGGCTGCACCTGTAGCCTGTCACCTGGCGTTCCAGGTCCGCGACCAGGCCCCATAGGCATTTCTAGTGGTTCTTGGTGGTGGTACGATCGATCTTGGAGCTGGTATGATTGCGGCGGCATCCGTCCAGGAGAGGGTGTGCGATCCATTGGGGGTCGCTGGGTGTGATCCATGAATGGGTTCTGCGGATGTGCGCCGTATTCGTCGTCTGGCGAATGCCCGTCTCCGTATACTGCAGAACTGCGTGGTTAGTTTCAGATGTGTGGAGGGTGCGGCTTTGGTAGAAGGTGTGCAAGCTGACGAGGGCCGCGTGGCCGTGGCCGTGGCCGGGTCAGGAATGCTTGTGAACAAATCACCCAAGGTATGTTTCACCACGTCCTCATTTACTCTCATATGACCTCCTTGCTCTTGCGCTTCATGTGTCTCGGTATATGCTATTGCGGCACTCACCAAGATGGCTGTAACTCATGTTGGCGACGGTTTGCTCAGCTCAAATCCAGTATTGGTATCTTCCTCTTCCCAGCTACTCGAGGCAGCAAACGCGACTTGAGACAGCTGCAATCTGTTGTCAAACTACGGTATGCCTCGAAGTTGGGCGTCGCCGAAGATCAGGAACGGTAACGATGGTGCAGCGGGAAGGCTTTGTTTCAGATTAGATGGCGGGCTGTTTGCCAACGTCCTTGTAAACAAACGGGGTACTCCTATGCGAAGGACGTGACGACAAGGACAAAGGGAACAGCTATTTCCAGCAAATGTATCTGCCAGCAACGACGGAAAGATGGGGTTCTTGGACTAAAGGAGAAGATGGACCGTTGCCCAGGCGAGTTCGGCCTCCTGCACCTAGGACGGTAAGGATCTGAGGTCATACGGGGAACATGTACACAGCCCGCTCGCTTTCAGCTGGTGTTGCGCGTTGCCAGGCTGCGTGAGAAGCTTGCTCCACAATCGATCTTGCATCGCCCTGTTTGGCCGCGCAATCATACAAGTCACTATATACACTACATCAATCAAGCCGGACGATCTGCCTTCCTGCGCCTCGAGGAAATGGCTCAATAAGAATCTCTCCGATGCAGTTGCCGTGTTCCTACGCGTTGCAGTGAAACACGCAGCAGACGCGAAACAGCGTCTCTTCTTGGCGTGGCTAACGCGTGGAGGCTAGAGGCTAATGATGGTTTATTTATATCCTGATAAAAGTCCCTGAAGATCACTCCACGCTGACCAAGAATTTGGCGGTGACAATAATGTATGTCGCTACTAGTACACATGGACTTTATGTTGTTACAACATGTTGTTACAACGAAAGTGCAAGGGCATGCGACGAGCCCGTATGTACAACCTTTAGGGCTGCCTGGACGGTCTAGCATCTTCCTCTCCCGGCAATTCGTCTGTGCCTTCAGCAGGCCGCTTTTGGTTCTGGCCCCTCCCTTGTACCTGTACAAAATCCTAGGCTCTGGTGGCGGTCGCGTAAAGGCTTCGAGCAGTACTGCTGCCGCCGAGCTCACGTTGATGCTATCCACCCCCACATCAACAACCTCATCACCCTTCTCTCGTCGCGCACCCTCAATCGTTACCTCAAAGGTGGCTGCTCTCCGCAGTGCCGTCCTCAGACCCTCGCCCTCACCACCAAGCATCAGGATAGATGGCCTACCGACCTTCAAAGCGAGCGGGCTCAGCAGCGTTGCGGTTGACAGTTGAGCTTTTCGAGGAGCAGGCCCGGCGGACGCATATACATTCCAACCGTCCCTCGTGGCCTGAGAGATGAAATTGCTGGGTCGTTGGACAGCAAGAACATTGAGGGCTTCAGTAGCACCAGCAGCGGCTTTGATAAGGACCGGGGAATTGATAGGTGCGCATGTGTTGACGCTGATTCCGACAGCCGTGACACCATAGAAGTAGCAGGTACGCAAAATATTCCCCAGATTGCCAGGATCCGTGATCCCGTCAAGAAACACAATCAACGGATTTCGTGATGGGCGCTGCGGGACTTTGAGGGAGGTCGGGGCGCCGTTGATGGCTCTTTCTTCAGCGCTTTGCGCTTTGCTGCTCAAGACGAGCGGGATGCTCAAGAAGCTGGGATCAAAAGCACCCATGGAATCTATAGGCGGAAAGGGCAGAGGTGACGCTTCGACAATGACACCGTTGTGCGGCCGTCCCCCAGCCATGTGATCCATCTCCCGTAAGAACGTGTTTCCGACTTGCTTTATCGTGGCATTGCACTCTTTGGCCAGACGCGCGATCTCCGCGCCATTGCCGTCCTCGTCATTGAACGCACGACTGTGCAGATACACTTTGTAAATCTTTCTCTTTCGAGATTTCAATACTGCAATTACCACGTTCGCTCCGTATAGAAATTCAGATGCTGCAGTCGTGTATGGTATTGATACCGGATCATTTCCAGAGTCTGCTTCTTCAAGCTGTCTGCTACTCTGTGTAGGTCCTGAGACGCGAGCTTTCCTTCTCGGATAATCGTGAGCGTCGAGAGTCTGTGTTGACGGCCCTTTCCTGGGACTTCGAGACTCATGTCTCGGAGGGCGAAATCCAAGATCGCTGGATGAGGAAGTGCTTTCGAACTCCTCAACATCCCTGTCTCTCTCCCTGGTTGATCTGTGTCTGGTTGGTTCCTGGCCTCCTGGAGCCTTCGCTTCGTCTTGAGCATAAAGTTCCCGTCCGGATTTTGGCTCTAGACGCCCAGCATCCGTTCGGTTATTGTCTTTATGGTATGGACTCCTATCCGAATCTTGGAAATCGGGACGCCGTCCAAGCTGCGGCCTTAGCCGTGAACGACTAGTCTTGTCATGTTCCTTGCGGTATGCGCTCCGCGACGATTGTACTTGTTCGCGGACGGATAGGGTGCGCGGCCTTCCGCCTGTTCTGCTTTCTCGGAGGCCCTGTTTGATGGCAGATAGCGTAGACCTCTTGCGAACAATGGAACCAATAAAGCTGCTGATAGTGAAGGGACTCCTCGTCGATGGGGTAGTGGCTGATATCATGGTTTGTTCAGGGCAAAAAGATGGCATTGATGGAGCCACATTAAACTCCGATGTCCGTGCGCGAACCCTAATTGGGGTAGTGTCTCTCCACAATTCGCGTCTTCCACGTCCATGTATGTAAATGTAAATATAACTATCACGAATCACGAATCACCTCTCCTGTTTCTCTTCTCCGATGGACGTGAGGTTAAATGTTGGACGTGTTAAGAGGTGACGAGGAGCACTATATCAGATCAAACTCCTCCTGGACGCGCCTTATCACTCGCGACAATCGACCGCGACCTCGCGCCTCTTACTAGGCGTACTTTCTATTGCACAGGAACTGCGAGCCTTTAAACACCGTGTTCTCTAAACCCGGATCGCGCAAGATACACGAGAACAGCCAAAATGGCGGCCCTCCGCGCGACCTCCTCCCCGGATGACGAGCTAGGCGACATCTCCAAATGGACGAAGCGCACCGCGCCCACCAAGGCGGCCACCACAGCTATAGTAACTACTCCAGCAAAGTCGACCGTGTTCAAGCCAACGGCGTCAGTGTCGGTCAGGTCCAGCCCGCGTAGTGTATCGCGGGAGGTCTCCGTGCCCATCGCTGTCAAGGTGCCCGACATCGCGTCGCGCATGCAGGGATATATCGACTACACTGAAGGCAACGATATGGTGAGGCAGGTGCTGAAGCAGGAGACGGGAAGAGGAGGGCTCATTACGTATGAGGTGGAGTTTGAGGATTATCATACAGAGCAGGTAAGCGACTACCTCTGCCGGCAAAGAACCGGTTAGGCGAAGCAACAAGAGTTGGTAGCCGGGCAGCTGTGACCTTCTTGCTGTCTCAATTGTTGAGTTCAAATATTCTTGCGTCTCCATTGTTACTTCATTCACGGTTTTTCCTGATTGGGAATTGGCACGAGGTTGCCTGCAATCTTACTTACAATCAGGATCTCTACCACTCTCTTCCTTCACATCTTCACGCCTTTCTTTTTCATCATAGTACGTATTTCTATGACAACGATCTCATCAGACATTCGTTCGACAAGATCTTCAATACCAGTTCTTTCCCAATTTTGGCTATTATCAGCGAACACACAGTGTGTCTCGGTTGAAGAGCTACTCCAGAGCAGTATACTAACAGATCACTCATAGATCAGTTTCCAAGAGCTACTAGATTACGAGAACGGCCAGGAAGCACTCCGCGAGTTCGAGGAGTCAATGGCAAAGGAATCCGAAAGTGAAGAAAGCGAAGAGAGCGACAATATGGTGGCGTCGAGGAGATCCAACCCGCGCAAAACCCGCAAGGATGAATATGTGAAGACTGCAGACTACGTGGAGGCCTCAGATGATGACGATGAGGTCGCAAGCGTCGAGTTCGCTCTTTCTGGCGATTCTGAGGAAGAAGATCAACCAAAGCTTCGCCGATCTCGACGTGTCGTAGAGAAGCCAACTACCCGAGGTGGTGCAGCACGATCTCTGCGTAACACTCGACAGAGTCAAAGATCGGCAGACACAGATGATGAGGAAGATGAAGAGGTGCTCTCAGACAACGAGATCCCGTTCCTCCAGTCAGATGTTCTACCTTCGCGCAAGCGCAAGCGTGGGCTTCGGTCGTTAGGGCCAAGCCAGCCGTCCCACACACATGACGGCATCAACTATGACAAGGCTCCCAAGCCACGCCGTGAGGGCGTTCGGCAATCGGGAAGGGCTACAAGACATCGAGGCGGCATGGAAGAAGTGGACATAAACGACATCTACCGTTCAGATTCAGAGCCTCGCCCAGTCGCGCCACCAAAGGCTGTCGCAGTACGCGAGATCTTCAAGGACCTTCCACGCAACAATGACTTTCGTCAACGTCATTGCCAACAGTGCGATACCTGTGGGAACGGTACTAATTTTGGCCCACTTGTCTACTGTCAAGGCTGTGTCCTGGCCTACCACAAAGGCTGCCTGGGTCATCGGACGACGCGCGAGCATCTGGTCACTAAGGTCGGGGACGGCGGTTTCGTCCTGCAGTGTCGGCGCTGTATCAGCTTCCCACGGAAGAAGGAGCATACTGCTCCTGTACAAAGCAGGTGCCAAGACTGCAAAGAAGATGGCCCTAGCTGTCGCCCGTTCCGAGCACGTAAGACTCCAGCACAGGAGCAGAAAGAGCGCGAGGAGAACAACGGGGAGGATCCAGTCTACCCAGTCGATCCCGCCCTTATCAACAATGCTGATAACGTCATGTTTCGCTGCACCAACTGCTGGAGGGGTTTTCACTTCGAGCATCTGCCATCTCGCTCAGATGTTATGGACCTTGACACGGACTCCATGGCTGCGCAGCGATTTGCGGAGTATTCCCAGGACTGGCGCTGCAAGGAGTGTGTGACCATGCCTGCTAAGGTCAGCGGACTCGTAGCTTGGAAGCCGGTGGATGAAGACACTTATGACACCCGACTGACTTTCGAAGAGATTGACGAAGATGAGAAGGTGTATTTGGTTCGCTGGGAGAACAAGTCCTACTTCCAAGCAACCTGGATGCCCGGTGCATGGGTGTGGGGCGTCACTAACGGCGTCATGCGCAAATCATTCGCCAAGCGCGAGGAAGCACGTTTACCTAAGATGCGGACAGAAGACGCCATCCCCGAGGATTTCTTACGGACAGACATCGTGCTAGATGTTAAGTACACTAGCTATGTCGATATCTCCACCGAGGAGATTGACAAGGCTCGCATACGTGAGGTGGATCAGGCGCTTATCAAATTCAAGGGGCTTGGATACGAAGACGCGGTCTGGGAGAAGCCTCCCTTGCCTGAAGATGGAGATCGCTGGACGGACTTCGTCACGGCGTACAATGACTGGGTTCTCGGCAAGCATGTACACACTCCCAAGGCGGTGCCGCTGAAGTCCCGTCTAGAGAAGGCTCGCAGTCAAGATTTCGCTGCGAAGTTGGAGAAGAAGAAGCAGCCTGACAATCTGATCGGCGGAGAGCTTATGAAGTATCAGATGGAAGGCCTCAACTGGCTTTGCTACAAGTGGTACAGCCAAAAGAACGCGATTCTGGCTGACGAGATGGGTCTCGGAAAGACGATTCAGGTCATCAGTTTCCTTGCGACCCTTGTTCACGACTGGAACTGCTTCCCTTTCCTTGTTGTAGTGCCAAACTCTACCTGTGCCAATTGGAGGCGTGAGGTCAAGCAGTGGGCGCCCTCGCTGAGGGTAGTTGCTTATTTCGGCAGCAAGGACGCGAGAGATATGGCCCACCGGTACGAACTCTTTCCGCGAGCCAGCAAGGATCTCCGATGTCACATCGTGGTCACTTCATATGACGCCGCGGCCGACGACAGCTGCCGCAAGTTTTTCAAGAGCCAGCCGTGGCAAGCTCTGATTGTGGACGAAGGCCAGCGGTTGAAGAACGACAAGAACCAGCTTTACACCGCCTTGTCTGCAATCAAGTTTCCGTTCAAGCTGCTTCTTACGGGTACACCACTGCAGAACAATGCACGTGAGCTATTCAACCTTTTGCAGTTTCTAGATGACAGCTTTGACGCTGCTCGACTGGAGGAGGAATATAACGAGTTAGACTCGACGACCATCCCAAAATTGCACGACTTGATCCGACCCTTCTTCTTGCGTCGTACTAAGGCACAGGTTCTTACCTTCCTTCCGCCAATGGCGCAGATCATTGTACCCGTGTCGATGTCTGTAGTGCAGAAGAAGCTGTATCTCTCCATTCTCGCCAAGAACCCAGACTTGATCCGCGGAATTTTGGGTGGAGGAAAGGACCTGCACGCCAAAGAGCGTGCAACCTTGAGTAACATCTTGATGCAGCTCCGGAAGTGTCTCTGCCACCCTTTCGTTTACAGTCAGACCATCGAAGAGAGAAACGTCTCATCAGCAGTCAGCCACCGTAACCTGGTGGAAGCTAGTGGCAAGTTGCAGCTCCTGGAGTTGCTGCTCCCGAAGCTTCACGAACGTGGACACAGAGTTCTGATCTTTAGTCAATTCCTGGATATGCTAAACATCGTTGAGGACTTCCTTGATGGCTTGGAGCTTCAGTACCAGCGTCTGGACGGCTCGATGGGCAGCTTGCAGAAACAGAAGCGCATTGACGAGTTCAACGCTCCTGACTCGCCTCTCTTTGCCTTCTTGCTTTCCACCCGTGCCGGTGGTGTCGGCATCAACCTTGCAACCGCAGATACCGTAATCATCCTCGATCCAGACTTCAACCCACACCAGGATATCCAGGCACTGAGCAGAGCTCACCGTATCGGTCAGAAGAAGAAGGTACTATGCTTTCAGCTCGTGACGAGAGCCAGTGTCGAGGAAAAGATTACTCAAATCGGCCGCAAGAAGATGGCACTCGACCATGTCTTGATCGAGCAGATGGATGCCGATGACGCGGATGACCGTGACCTTGCGGAGATTCTTCGCCACGGAGCGGCAGAGCTGTTCAACGACGACGGAGAACGCGATATCAAATACGACAACGCTTCTATTGACAAACTTCTTGACAGGAGCCATATGGAGGATACCCAAGCCGGCGAGGACAAATCTGCAGAAAGCCAGTTCTCCTTCGCCAGAATTTGGGCCAATGACCATCTAGAGAACACGCTTCCAGATACCGAAGAGGAAGCTCCTGACCCTACTGTGTGGGACAAGATCCTGAAGGAGAGAGAGCGTGCGGCGGCGGCCGAGGCTGCAGCAGCTCAGCAAGCGTTTGGTAGAGGAAGGCGGGCTAAAGCTGTATCTATCCTCCGTTATGCACTTCGTGATTGAAGATCGCTAACACGCTACAGGCTATGAACTACGCGACGGAGCATGGCAATGACGAAGCTGCGCCCGGCCTGCAACCGTCGCCTCCGTCCAAGAAGGGCAAGAGGCAGGTGAATGACAGTGACACAGATTTTCAAGCGGAGAGTGAAGAGGACAGCGGTCCAGACGAGACTGACGCGGTCAGCGACCGTATGGATCTCGCGGACGGTCAGAGGCCTGAGGTGCCACCCAAGGCTATCAAGCCAAAGACCGGTAAGGGAAACATCTCCTCAACTACATCACCACCGAAGGCACGGGTCAAGAAGGCTACCAAAGTATTGGCCAAACCGAGGGCTTCTACTTCAAATATGAAGAAGCCAACGGCCAAGGCCAAGGTCAACATGTCCACACCAAAGCAGCCTTCAGCGAGCGGCGGCAACAAACCCAAGCCTCCCGCCCCAGAGAGCAACAGCGCGCTCGATCTAGGCTCTCAGGTGCGCCTTGTTGAAGCGACTGATAACATCGCTAATGGACGTATCGTTGGCGCCGACGAAGAGCTCATCTCGTCCAATGCCCCGGCAGCGGCCTCGACGTCAATGGTGCCGCTTATCATAGACCTCACCTTGAACGACGAAGCGGCACCGATAATACCTCCATTCACGCCTGCAGAGCCCACAATCCCCCGCGAACCATGAATGCATCTTGCTAACCGTCGTTCCGCAGCACCCACATTCCGCAGAGTCAGTCTACCCACGCCCCGCCGCTCATACACAATCGATGGTCTTCCCATGCACCCCGGCACATCCACCACCATTTTCAACCCCACGAATGCCCCTCCGCCACCCTCAATCCAACAAACCTCAACCTTCCTCCCATGGTCGGTTGTGTCGCCTGTGAAAGCATCCATGCACTCGGCAGCTGTCCGCTCAAAGTGGCAGGCGTGGAGCACTGCAACCTCTGCGGCATCGCGCACTACGGCCACGGCCGTATCTGCCCACACATCCAATCAGAGACGCAGGTCAGGGAGATGCTGGCCGCTCTCAAGCAGTCCCCAGAAGCGGGTCACCTGATCAGAGAAGCGAAGAAATATCTCGTCGGCGTCAAGGGAGCGCTGGTGCAGAAGAAGAAAACGTTGCAGCAGCAACAACAACAGCAGCAGCAGCAGCAGCAGCAGCAGCTACCGGTTGCGCCTACGAGCACGAATTCCCCTGGGGTTGCAGATGGAATGTCGAACGTTTCGTCGTGATGATTAAGTTAGGCCGATGTGGTAGGGTGAAGGGTGGATGGAGGGTGGCTTGTTCTTTCTCAACTTTGCACATGACTCCTGCTACTCCATGTAGATATAGTGATAGGCAGCGTTATGCCATTGCTTCTGCAGGAGCTGTCGACTCGTTAGTTCCATAATTCCGTGATCGAGCCTGGAACCTCTCGTCGCCGTCTCATAACGCACACCACCGCCACCACTACACCCGCCGCCACAAAACCTGTTGCTGCAAATACATCAAGTCACGCGTGCCAGACCGGTGAAACCCAGTTTCAACGGACCCTCGAAACCCGTGGCGGAACGATACAGTTTCCCGTCCTGTCCCCCCCCCCCCCGTAAACCACGTCCAACAACAACAACAACAACAACTCGAACCGTCTCGAAGCAGAAGAAGGCTAGCTCAAGGGAACAAAGACGCTGCCACCGTAGGGACCCTCTCTCCGGGTTCCGGGCCGTGACTATATACAGCCTGCAGTCTCAAATCTCTGCGACCGTCATGCAAAAAACTGCGCGAAAAAAAACAAAGCAGGGTCGGCTCGAGCTATATATGTATGTACAGCTCTCTCCTCTGATTCGAGATAACCCAAATCACAGGTGTAGTTTGATCGGAAATCCTTCGCGTTTACAGCGAACTTTTACGGCCTGGGGTCTTGCTTGGAACATCCCGCGTCTATATAGCTGGGACCGTTGTCGTGTGCAAGCAGCGCAATCCTTCTTGCCCATCCCTGTTTTTTCCGACCACAAACCCGAGCGGGTCAGGATCTCGGCTTCTCAATGAAGACAAATGCCCCCTCAAGGAAACGGTAAGGAAGGGTTTGGAATTCATGATCGTTTTGTTTCTGATTACTCGCATGTGCTACCTGTCCTATCTACTCCGCCTACGCCGCCCCCAAGGGGAAAATGACCGGGTTGGGACAGCAGTCGCACAGGGGCACACACACACACACACACCTGTCAACTGCAAACTCTCCACTCGCATTGCCCTTTTTCCTTCCTCTCTCCATATCCTCATGCCAGCGAGTGAGTCAGCGCGTTTTCGCATTCCGTGCTCCCCAAGCCCCCCAGCGCCCCCCCCCCCCTTTCCTCGCATTCCCAACGACGGACCCACATGAGAACAAGACAGCCTAAGAGCACACTGGACACCATATCTACGACTCGCCCACAACTTGCCCCAACTTCTCCCCGCTCGAAGCAGCTCGGCGTAAACGTTTTTAGCCTTGCTGTCTGCGACGCTTTCCGACCTGTGCCGAGAAACCGGTCTTGATGGCGGCGACCGACCGACGAGAACCGCAGGAGTTGCAGGTAACGAAGTAGAGACGGTTTTCGCCCTTGTTGAGTTCGGTGTCTGGCGAGCGGCAGGTCTTGCAGGTGACGTATTCGACTGTAGGGTGTTGTTAGTGGATTGCTGGATTGATGGGTTGATGTGATGGGGTAACCAGAGGGTTAAAGGGGCGCGTGAGAATAGCGGAGGAGAGAGGGGCCGGGTTGGGTGTAAGGCCGAGTTGAATCGGGGGAGCAGAGTGACAGAGAAGAGAAGGGGGGGGGGACATACCAATATACCGCCTCAACACATTCTCAATCTGCTTCTGCTGGAAACGACCCTTAATGACCAATCTCCTGCTTCCGTCCACCGAACCACTCGTTCCCAACTCGGCGAACAAGAACTGCGTAACGTGCTCATCCGTCCTCTTCATGCGCTTGCAAATCTCGGCAATGTTGGCGAAAATCGTCTTCTTGTTGCCTTCACGGAGACACTGCGGCGGCGGGATCTTGTAGCTCTTGCTACCGGAGGAGGCGAGGTCGGGGTGGTGGGAGTGCAGCTGGGTGAAGAAGCGGGAGAGCAGGAGCGGGTATTGGATAGACACTGTGCTGTCATGCGACCAAATGCCTGTGCCCTTCTCCAAATCGCCTTCCTGCTCGACCGATGGCTCCTCGGCCGCCTTCTCGGCTTCCTCGTCCGCGTTGTCGACGGCGCCGGCCTCAGCCAGCTTAGCCTCGAAGTCGTCGGCATCGGCGGTCTTAACCTTCTTCTTCTTTTTCTTCTTGAGGGCGGAGGGGTCGAACTCGCCATCCGCGGCGGGGGCCTCTGCATCTTCGTCATCGGCCTTCTTCTCCTTCTTCGATGACGTCTTCTTCTTCTTCTTTGCTAGCCCGGCGAACATGTCGGCCATTTCGTCGACTTCTTTGTCGCCGCCTTCGGGTGCGGAGTGGGCTTGGGCGCTGTCTTTGTCGCCATGTTCGCCGTTCGTCTGGGTGACTTCGCCGTTGCTGTCAACGATGGTGGTGCCTTCGCTAAAGGCCACAGACTTGCGCTGCTTCGCGGGCGCGGGTGAGGTCTCCTGTTGCACCATGGTGGGTTAGAATTTGTGTGGACGTGGATGTGGGTATGGATGAGGGGCTGATGGTGGTGGGAAATTGTTTCGGTGTTGGTGTTGAAGTAACAGGTGGTGAGATGAGGTGGTAGTTAGACGTACTGTGTCGGCCATGATTGCAGTCGGGCGTATGTGGTCAGCTGCAAGCTTCTGTCGACTTCCTTCCAGTAGCAAGAGGTGGTGGTTGTGCTTTGACTCACCTCACCAAGCTTGCGTCAGAGGGAAACCGCGACCCTCCGGCTAATGTTCGGAAGATGGCGCCTACCACGAGCATGTATGGTAGTCCATCTCAGTACGTATCACTACACGATACACACATATTGCTACATCCCTTCTCCGCGTAGTAATCGAACAGACGCTCAGCCAGCTGCAGACACAGCCGTAAAGCACGCCCGCCATGTCCGACATGCTCGCCGAAGGCCCTCTCATGTCCGACTCCTCCTACCAGGACATCTCCTACACCGTTTCCGGCGACGAGGTCGACTCCTCCCCTCCACTTCCGCCTCCACAACCTCACTCTCCCCTCCGAAGAGGAAGCAGAAAGCGACGCCGAGCGGGAATGGCGCGAGAGCTTGCAACAACTAGAACTGCTCTTGACCATGGTGCTGGTGCCGTACCTGGGGAAGTACTTTGGCCGGAAGGCTGCCTACTGGGGTAAGAATGAGCGGGGGCGTGATGACACGACTATCTGGGCTGATTGACGGCGTAGGTTGGGCACGGTTCATGGAGTGGAAATACCCTGTGAGCGTCGAGGTCACAAGTCCGGGACTGTTCAAGGGTGCTGGAGCTGTCGAGGCTGCCGCTTCACTGTGAGGTCGCGGTGAGGTAGGCTTCGGTTACGCCGCACGAGTGTATGCAAACTGGCTTCGGTGGAGTCCATGGCAGGAAATACGACAAGAACTGAATAAGGCCAAAGAGCTGGTCTCTTAAGAGGATCCTGCTGGTTGGGGAGGGAGCAGATACCAGGGACGCAACTGAGCTTGCTATGAGGATAGTAGCTGGGCTGTGAACAATTGAAAAGGCCACGAATCGCATTAGCCCGCAGTCCCAGAGGAGGTCGGAGGGATGCAACGCTGTACGACAAGCCGTGGTTGTGGGATAGGGCAAGTGGGGAAAGTCGATGATGCATGAGACAAGCCGCACACACATACATCGGCACAGATACATGATACCCATTGGATGCATGCGTATTCGTTTCAGGAGCACATCACGAAAACAGGAATGAGGAGCGGCAATGTTAATAAGATAAACCGGTTCTATTGCGATAGCGGTTGATGCTATACATGCTGGGTATGTACGTTTGAGATCAAATAAATCGTGTCGAAGACCGCCTCCATGTATCCCTCTCCAGCCCTCACTTTTTCCATCAAACGACAAAAGAAATATCAGAACGAAAATGAGACGATATGAAGTGTGCGTTCAAGCTCTCTTTCCGTGTGCAGTCAAGCTCTCTTTCTGCAGGGCAAAAGACGACAGAAAGGAAAGGATATATAACGCCCATGGGCACGAAAAGTAAATATCAACAACGACAACGATCTCCATTGCCCCTCTATACGGGGACAACCAGACCCTTGTACACTCCGCCGATACAAGAACCAAGATCCAATCGTGAAACCTTTGACGAACGACAAGCCGCGTGCGATCTCACCTTCGCACCCGACAGTAGCAATCCCGAGGCAGACGAGCCAGACGAGCCCGACAGCACCGTACCACGACCCTGAACAGCGAGTATAGCTACAGCAGCAGCAAGTAGTACCAGGTCTGAGTACCGGACCCAGAAGAGCAGCGATTTCGCAAGCATAGCTAGCACACCCGCACAGAGAAGTGGGAACGAGGCCCAGGCGGAACGGGTCTGTCCATGTAGTAACATGTCTTTGACCCTATCTCCTTCGGTGCGTAGATGCCCTGGGGCCCGGGAGTCGGTGTACCCCGGAGTCCAAGAGTCGGAAGGACGACGCATTCCTGCTGACGTGACTTGAGGTACCCGCAGAGAGCCCGTCGACCCTGCGCCGGATGAGGCGCTAGACGGTGAGAGCCCGCCATAGAGGCCTTCGGACGCTGTGGCGTTGGAGCTGGGCTGGGATGACTGTACGCCCGCTTGTGCTGGTGATGCAGATACGGGGACGGGCGAGCTGATCTGGTGGACTTGCAATAGTCCGGGGCTGGGTCCTTGTAGTAACGCGCTGCTGGACGAGCCTTGAAGTGACGCGCTGCGGGATAGTCCTTCGGACAGTACCGCGTTGCTGGACGAAATATGACGGCGCAGACTACTGACGGCTTGAAGACTTGGCGTTCGGGGCGAACAACTTCTTGCACAGACGTACTGGATGAGCTGGGCTGGACTGAGCCTTGAGACGGGGATTGAATGGGTTCTTGTAGTCCTTGTGGTGACGTTCCCTGTGCGGTCGCACGGACTAGGCCAGCTTGAGCTGCGGTCTGGGGTAGGGACTCAACAGGTCCTTGTATTACTGGTCGAGCGGCCCGGCCTTGTAGCAATGGAGATTGGGTGGACCCTTGTGGTAACGTTTGAGCGGCCCGTACTTGTAGTAATGGCTGGGCGGTTCCGTTTGCAATCGTACGGGTCTGAACTGTACCTTGGACCAGATCGGAGTAAGCGTTGTGTCGACTGTAGATTGCAGCGCTTTCCTGTACAGAGGTAGCATTAGGGCGTTGAGCAGCGTGGGCGTGGAAGGTGTGGGTCGGCGCCAGTGGCTCGGTGACTCCGTAGAAGAGGTCGTTGCCTGCGGCAAGGTCGGCGAGTGGGGCGTCGATTAGGGTGAAGTCTTGAGTGTTGCTCCATGGCCATGGTTGCGTTTCGCCGGCTAGGCTCATCGGGGCTTGTGAAGCGAAGTTGAAGTCGACCATGTCGCCGAAGTCGAAGTTTGAGTTCGTCTCATCAAGCACAGTGAGAGTCATGGCGGCGTCAGTGCTGAGGAAAGCGAAGGGGTCGTCGCTGAAGTCTGCTAGAGACGAAGGCGGTGGTGGCTGTGTTTCAGCGGCTGGTGCCTTGGATCTTTGGCTCGTCGTGACGGACCTGCTCACTTGATTAGAAACCACGTGCGGCGTGTTGGTCAAGCTCACTGACCTTTTGGAAGCGCCCTTCTGCGAGAGGGTCTCCATTTGTGCCTGGTTGTGGTGGCACTTTCGCTTGCGCTTTGCGCACTTGTCGCAAGCCTTGACGATGCGTCGCTTGCGGTACTCGATCTTCTCGGTTTCAGTCATCTTGCGCCGCACGCGGGTCTTAGGCTGAGTCTGGGAAGACAGGCTGAAGACGCTGGTCATCTGGTCGAGTGCTGGCGGGCTGGCAGTGCTGTCGAGCCGTTAGCGGGATTCTCTTCTGCCATGGGAGTTGGGCGAGCGTTCAGAGAAAAGACAAGAGAACCGACCTGCGAGTGGGTTGCCTGCTGAGGGTGGCTGGTTGCGCAGCCGGAGAAGCAAGAGATGCCGGGGTCGCCCAGCCGAGCAGGTCGGGACTGCTGAATGCCGAGGAGGAAGAGGCGGAGGGGTAGGAAGACCAAGGGGAGGCGGCGGAGCTTTCGAAAGATGCGGTGGATTCTGCTGGCATGGTCGGCTCGGAAGGTGCGAGAGCAGCTTGGTTTTTGAGCTGTTCTTCATCGCGCTCCCTCATGAGAAATTCGATGACAGCGTTTCGCATGCGCTCGGAGTGGGTTTTACAAGAGGATAGTGAGCCTTGAGAGCGAAGAAAAGCTCGTCCGAGTCCTTTGGTGGGTAGAACTGGGGAGGAGCGCAGGGGTCGAATGGTTCGTTAAGGACGTTGTCACGGTAGACAAGGAAACCGGGAGAAGGCAGAGACATGGAGAAATCCATTGCGGAATAGTTTTGAAGGAGAATAGGGTTTTGTGGAAAGGTCTGAATGGTTGGCAACGTCTCTGCGGTAGGGCAGAGAGGGGGTGAGACTGTAGATGGACTAAGGATAGTGATAGTGATAGTGATTCGGATCAAGTGTAATGCTTGCTGGTGTGTTTGTGTTTGTGTGTCGCCCTTGGCGAAGGGCGAAGAGCGAAGAGCGAAGAGCGAAGAGCGAAGTTGAACTTCTCGTCGCTCTCGTGGTGGAGGTGTGTAGGAAGGAAGGGAACAGAAGGATGCTGAGGACGCGAGGCAGAGCGCTGGATAGATAAATCGCACTGTGACAGTTTGTGGTAGCCTGACGATGCGAGGGTGCAGCTCGGTGTCGAAGACTCGACACCGCACCTCCCAAAGCGTGCTAGCGCGGCGCTGGTACGCTTTGGGAATGGCCGGCCTGCCAAAGCGAAACTCAATTGGAGTGAGTCAACGCGATCGTCCGGGCAGCCTCAAGTTCAGTCATCCTTTGCGGCCGTTACGTGAGGAGAGGGGAGGAAGCTGCCACGCCATGCTGTGCTACTGCCGTGCTATCGCTGCGCTGTGCTGTGCTGTGCTGTCCTGATGATCCTGCCTGCAAATGGATAACCATCTCTATTTCTATACAAGAATCCATCACGCTGAACACAGCAAGAGTATGGAAACAGCAGAATGCAATTCACGTGAAAGCCACAATGTGCATCCGTATGCGTGGTCAGCCCTGTGCGACGTGGTGGTGAGATGCGGTTGTGTTGCGTGCAGTATGGGAGTTTGAGGACGTCGTAGGGAATAAGTTCATGTGTCAGTCTTGGGTCGCAGTCAAGGGCAAAGGCTGGTAGGGCAAAGGGGTGGGAGCCAGCTTGGCAGTTGAACGCTCTCTCGCTCTGTATGCATAGAAAGCAAGGCACGCCTGCATTGTTGTAGCACCGCGTCGTCCCGGACATGGAAGTGCCGTGTGCCGTTGAGCTACTCAAAGCCCATCTGGTGTGCTGCTTGGTCCTCTGCAAGATACAGGATACAGGATACAGGACACAGGATACAGGGCTGTCTAGCACTGGAACAGATCTGGAGATGCGAGCGGTCCGTGCCCAGTCTGTTTCAGCTTCAGCTTCAGCTCCAGCTCCATTCTCCGCTCGAACCTGCTGCTGTCTTTCTTCCATGCCAGGTACGGTACGGTACGGTACACATACCAAACATATCCACACAATCTCACACTTTGCCAAGGAACACCGCTGCATCTCCGTCTCCGTCTCTGTCTCTGTCGCTGTCAGACATGGCCGGCTGATCTAATCCAAGCAGAACGCCACGGCCGCCCATGCTGTAGCCGCCCACTCCTGCCCCGCTTCCTCTGGCGCTTCGCATCATCTACCAATGGCGTTTCGACACCTGAGTAGCACATGCGCGTCCGGCGCGTCGTCTGACATTCTAATATCTGACCGAAAGCAGCTCTCGTAGGTACTCTCATATTCGACTATCATCTTTCCTTACCTGTCACTACCATTCATTCCCACTCCATCCCCACGTACTCGTGATATACCGGTCGACAAGCATCCGCGTTGTGAGACATAGGACAACCGGAATAGCCCTTGTACCACAGACGACGCTGTCCTGTCTTCCTTTGTCTCTTCCTCCTCCGGCTACTTGCCGAAGTCACGCTTCTTGATATAGCAACTACACTCAACATGTCTGCAAGTCAAGCGCAGTATTTCGCTCGTAAGTCCGTGTCTTTCTCTGGTATTCTCCCCTTTACTGACAATCGCCAGCACCTCCCCAAGGTACAGTAAGCGTGCGATCAACCGCAGAATGCCATACTGATCGTATAGGGGACGACCGTCCGTCTCCACCGCCTGAGCAAACGTCTTACTTCCCGCCGCCTCAGTCTCACACTTCTCCTAACGGATCCTACTCCTATCCTCCGCCTCCGCAACAGCAGCCCCAGCAACAGTACCCTTCGCCGGACAACTGGCGGGCATCCTACATACCGACTCCACCACCACCGCAACAGCATTTCACTCCACCTCCGCAACAGCAACAACAGAGGCAGCACTTTACTCCTCCGCCCACATCATCATCCCAGCAACAGTTCACGCCTCCCCGACGCACGCAGTGGGAGAAGTCCCTTCTCCATCACCACAATTCCAGCCTCCGCCGCAACAGAGTCTTCCAGTCTACCCCGGACCACCACAGAACGCCGCAGCTGCACCAGTGCAAGAGAAGACACACATGAATACTACACAAGCGGTCAGCACCCCGGGAGGTGCACCCTCGCAGGCCCACTTCGTAGGAGCCGGAACTACAGTCGACGACGTGGGCACTTTCAACGGAGGAAGCTACAGGGTCAGCCACCGGGACACTAATACCGTTCTGACCATCCAACTGGCCATGGGGTGTCCGTTGACGGTCAAGCCGGGCGCCATGATCGCAATGTCACCAACAATGACACTAAAGGGCGCAGTGAAGTTCTCATTGAAGAAGCTCGCCATTGGAGGACAGATGTCGGCGTCCACATTTACCGGGCCGGGAGAGTTGCTGCTCGCGCCGGCTTCGCTGGGCGATATCACCAATATCAGATTGACGGGCAGTGAGACGTGGAGTGTAGGAAAAGACGCCTTTCTGGCATGCACCCAAGGTGAGAACATCCTCTCGTCTGATATGGAGCGGATAGTGGGCCAACTCACACGCTCGCAGGTGTTACGAAGGACTACAAAGCGCAGGGCATCAGCAAAGCAATCTTTTCCGGCGAAGGACTGTTTACGTTCAAAATGTCCGGCGTTGGCTTGGTCTGGATCACCAGCTTAGGCGCCATTATCCGAAAAGATGTGAGCGACACCTTCCTCCCCCTTCCTCACCTGTTCCGCGCAAAGCTGATGTTTCGGAATAGCTCCAAGCAGGCGAGAAATACATCATCGACAACGGGCACCTCGTTGCCTGGAACTGCGATTACAAACTCGAGCGCATCGCGAGCGGTGGTATCATCTCTAACATGAGCGCTGGCGAAGGCCTTATTTGCAAATTCACTGGTGAGTACATATCCCTCGGCATCCGAAGCGAGAAAGAGTGACCCGACTGATGTGAACGTGATGTTGCAGGTCCAGGAACCGTCTTCATGCAGAGCAGAAATCCAGTCGCATTTGCTGCGTGGCTTGCAGGTCAAGGTCTGCAAGTGTAAAAACCCTTCAGTTCAGATTGTCAGACTTGGTGCACGAGAGCAGATTGTGGCGGATTGAGCCTGTTTAGGCATCCCGTGCTGCGCTATTACCACAAGTCTGAGAGAGCTAAAGAACCCCCAAGGTGTGGGGGGTACTGATACCCTAAAATACCCCAATCCAGTGCCGTACTTACTACTCCTGACCCTTCACCCCGATGTCCTTCATCCCGATAGTTCGAGTTCGTACAGTTCCGCAAACCGCCTCCGCGCCTTATTGGTGGTGCCCTCGTCCCCGTTCCCGTCACCCGTTCGCCGATCTAGCCTCTTCCGCCGGCCCCTGCGGCGGTCCAGGTCTCCCCGCGGGTTTGCGTCGAGAATACCAGCCCCCACCCGTCGCCTCTCCACTTCCCTGAGACACTTGATGGCGTTTTCGGACAGGCGCATGTCGCTTTGTGTTCTCCTGAGAACGGACACGAATGCGCGTTTGCGTCTTTGACCGACCTGGACTACGGACAAGCGGGAGTGCTGAGTGAAACCCGTCCTCAGGGGAACGGGTCAGTTCAGGTTCGAAAGACAGGCAGGTCATCCCAAGGCAGGGGGTCCAGTATCAGAACGTTCCGCAAGCAAGAGGACAAGTAGCGCAAGATAAGGCCGGTTGCTGCTTCCTCTCGAACCCCTGAGTACACTACGGCCAGCGATGATGCGGCCAGGGCCTTGTTCCCAACGCGCCGTAGACCCAGCCCGACGGTGGCTCTGTTCGAAGGGGCGGGCGTGTGGCGAGTTAGTCCGCAGCGGAGCAGAGCGCAAAGGGGGGGGGGGGGGTATGTGTACGGTTGCTGGCCCGTTGCGGGATGCGGACGGCGGAGCTTTGGGATTTCAGGCCTGCTCTCGAGAGGCAGTGAGCTGGCATCGGTCTCGGTCTGTCTGTTCGGAGGCGAGAGTCTAGCGAAGGCGTCAGCGGCTGACGAAGACTTCAAACGCTCACGGGCTGTCCTCCTGGCCGTTGTGGATGGCGGACCGTGAAGTCCCTGGCCAGAGTCTGCTCTCGAGAGGTAGTGGATTTCGATCAACAGTGGTCTATGGCGAATGCAAGAGGGTGACGAGGAGTGTCTGTAGCAGAGAGACGATGTATGAGGTTTCTTGTTTGCTCCCTTGAACCCGAACGTGCCGTGGCCGGCGAGTGTGAGAAAGAGTAGTACCTGTTCTTGGGGAGTAGTGGATTTCAGTCCACAACAGTTGCACGAATGCAAGAGTTGCGTGGGGTTAACATGTAGCAGGTGAAAAGTGCAGAAAGTCGAGAAGCAGTTTTTTTGTCTACAGTCCAGAGGAGCTATAAGCTTTCCGTACTATACAACCTCTCTACTTACACACTTTCTCCACACCTCACCCACTGCTACTATGCTTCACATATCAACAGACTTTCCGCAGCAAACCTTAAAGAGTCGCCTACTTGTCGTGTTTGATCTGTTTCTTCGTCATGCTTGGTCCGCTTCTCCATTGCCTTCTCATGCCTTGACGGTCTTCCGACCCATGCTCTTCCTCATGTTCTTCTCCCTCTCCTTCTCCAAGAACTTCCTCGACTCCTCAGCGCTCATGCCCTTGAGCTTCCTGTCGCGTTCCTCCTTCTTCGCTTTGTCGCTCAGCAGCTTGCGTTCCTCGGCCTTCTCCTCCTCGTCCTGCCGTTTGATCTTACGCATCTCGTCCTCGCGCGTCTGGCGCACACGACGCATGACTTCAGGGCGGAAATGTGCGGCGCTGACGAGATGGTCCGGCAAGCGGAGGAAGTAAGAGAAGAGAGGGAGGTCGTGGGGGTTGGTGCTGGAGTTGAAGCGGAGGGAGAGTTGGATGCGCTTTTGGGGACGAGCTCGTCGAGTCTGGATCGCGTGTCAGTGTCTGAATAGCGGCGTGTAGTGTGCAGTGCGATTGAGCAAACTTACTTTTTCGGCGCATCCATGGGCATGTCCGTGATGACGAGCGCCTCGAGGTCTTCGCCGCAGCTCTCGATAGCCTTGATGAGATCGGGGGTGAGCAGGGTTTCGGTGATCTCGGCGCTCTCGCTCATGACGGTGGCCCACTGAGGCAGCTTCGGGTGGTCTTTGGTGGTGGTGAGACTGATGTCGTATCTCTCATCGCGCAAGCGCTTCATCTGGTCCTTGTGCGCAACAACCCACACGAAGCCATCATACGTGCTGTCCCTGCCCCTTCTCTCGACCTCCTCGCCCCTTGCTCTCGGGATGACTTGAGCCTCCTTTCCGTCAAAAGCGTAAATGGTGATCTCGGCCTTCTCAGTCGGCGCAGGCATGCTCTCGAAGAAGAACCCAATGGCGGCATCACCGATGAGCGCGAGCGGGTTGTAGCGTTTCAGCAGGGACAGCTTGATATCGACAAACGCAACGTTCTGTCTTCCAGTCGCGTAGCTGACAAACACGTCCTTGCTCTTCTCCTTCAGGGCCTCCTCTGGCGCCTCGAGCCCCTGCGCGCTCATGGCCTTGGCTAGACCCTGGCTCTGCACATCAGCAGCGCTGGGGCTGTTGCGTCTACCGCCGAACCCTACAGACGCGAACTCCTGCTGGAGCGAAGGCGTATGTGCGGCCATCCAAGAACGGGCTTTGCGACGGTTGGTGCGCGTGCCGTAGACGTGAATCAGGACGACCAGGGCCAGGAAGGGCAAGATGAACATCTCGAGGTAGAAGTCGGCGAGGGTGACGCGTTCGTGCACGCGGTACCATTTGGTGTAGGGTCGGCCCTGCATGGCTTGGACATTACCACCCCAGAATGAAGGGGTTTCCCTGTGGGTGAGGCTTCTGGGGTCACATAGAGGGAGGTGGGCGATGGTGCGGCGGGAGATGCGAAGTCGGCAAAATCTGAGCACAAGTCGCGCGTCAGTGATGTTCAATGGCTCTGCTCATAAAGCTTCCCATCCCTGCGAAGCTGAATTGTCGACCTGTTCGTACCTGCATCTTGCGAAGGAGCTGGCGCGGCCGACGACGACGACTTTGCGCCGAAGAAGCCCTTGACAAAGTCGGCCATTTTCCCAGCAACCTCAGGAGTCGTAAGCAAGGGGAGGTGGAGGGAGGTGGAAGGTGTTTGCGGATTGGGCACCTCCTCGCGTGGACTGAATTGACTGTGGTGGGTGGTGGGTGCGACGGACTGCGGTATGAGGTCAAGGTGCTTAGCCAGCTTGGCCGAAACGAGGGGCGTAAAGAACAGCTCACTACGGAAGCTGCCAAGTATGCTCTACGATAAAAACCGCCTAGTGTTATCTATGGTACCATCCTACTATTACGCATCCGGTTACTCTGGCTCACTGCAACACTGCCACAGTGAACGTGTCCGGGGTGCAACATTCGTAAAGTTCGTGCGGACATGTCGACAGTGCCACTACTGTGCACAGGTGGCTATCCTGTAACTACCGTCTCAATCATGCGTCCCATCGCGTACAACCGATGCTTTCTCCACGTCATGACTAGAACCAGCCCTCTTCATCTCCTCTTTCAGCAAGCTTCCCCAACACATCTGTCGCTACCTTTGCCAACCCGTAACTCCCACTCTTCCTGATCCTCGCGGCCGTCCACCGCAATACCACCTCCACCAAGCTCAATGCCACCGCTCCGCTTCCATTCTCTACCTGCTCCAGCAGCTGTCGGAACGTGTAATCCAATTCGGCTCGTCTCAGCGGCTGCCGTGTCGCTGAGACACCACCAGTGGCTTGGTGAGCGGCGTACTTGAGGGGGATATGGGAGAGGTTGTTTGCGGCGTAGGAGCGGGCCCAGAGCACGAGGGAGGCGAGATGCAACGCCCAGGGGGCGAAGAGGAGGCCAGTGCTCCAACCTCTGCTCGCACCGTCGCTCTGCCAATCCGTGTTTACATTGTTCTTGCTGTCGTTGGCGACGAGACGCAGTATCTCCCATGCGTGCGCCACTGCAGTGTCCACGGCTCGAGGCGCTGAAGTTGTGAGCTCGAACGTGTCATCGGATTCGTTGCATGTTGAGTTCAGTGCCCAGCTTCTGACCTCCGCGCGTGCTGTTGCGAACTCTACCGCGTCCACAATCTTTTCGGTGACAAGCCAGGATTCGCCGCTGACTGCCAAAAGGGCCCTGACTGGAGTGGATCGCGCGAGACTGAAAGTATGGTAGGCCAACCTTGTCCGGTGAGACGAGTAGGGGTTTGGTCTTGTATCCAGAGCAGGGTCGCTGCAAAGAATGATGAGCTGACAGTGCAGGAGATCCACGTGATCAATTTGAAGTATGCTGTCTCGACGGAACTGTGTCATCGGGTAGTACGGTTGTTGGAGCGTAGGTGATGATGCTGGATGAAGTGCTTTTACCGGCGTCAGAACCATCGAGATGAGTTCGGTTAAGTGAGATTCTGCGACCCCGATTTCCAGCACGAGCGATCGACCAAACAGGAGCGAGTGTTGTCTGTCCAACACATAGTACGCTACGAACAAGCGATCCGCAAGCTGTGCATACTCTGTAGATTGGTCGGGGTCCAGCTGTGCAGAACCCGATGCTACCGCATCATACCGAGATGTAGGTTCTAGGGTCGTGCGAAGCTGGCAAGTCAGCGAAGGTCGTGATGTTGACGCAATTGAAAACTCACTGATTGGTAGGCAAGGCAAAACGCGGTCGAGAAAGCCCGAAGCGGTCGTCGAGCTTTGAAAACGGAAAACAACTCGACCGAGAAGATCGCCTGCATATCACATAACCGGAAGGAATGGGTTGTCGCCTGCTCCCTCTGCGTTCTTGTCAGATAGGGTCTGCTCTCAGTGAGCATCATTCCATACCTCCCGCAGACATTGCAAGCAGCTCTCATGGATGGAGATGGCTGTTTTATCCTGCCCCAGACAATGCGCGCCTAGGGCAAGCATAGTAGCCCTCAACAGGGGATTTGCTTGCTCAAGCATGAATGTGTCCCGGTGAAGGATAGGAAATACAGGATGTATGCACTCCCAGTAAGCCTCAAGATAGTTGAGATTCTCCCTATACTCATCAGAAGCCAAAGCTTGATCAAGAGCGAACGACAGCACCTTTTGTTGTTCCAGCTCGTCCCTCTCCGCGGGGTCATACTGTAGCCCTCGCCGTGGTTCACCAACATGTTCCTCGCCCCGTACGTATCGTAAACCTGCTCCATGGGCGGATCTGGTGCTTCCATATCGTAAGAGGATTCGGAGATGCTGTACGTCGAATATTGGTTCATTGGGGGTATCATCTCTGTTGGATACATGATTGAGGATGTGTTGGACAACGGGGAGCGCGAGGTTGCAGGGTGCATGTAGTAGTTGTTTCCAGCACTCAGATAATTGGAAGATTGGCCTCGGGTTTGATAAATGGAGGAACTGGTCGCGAGGGACAGGGCGTTCCATGGTGATTCGGTTCCACCGGCGTGCTGAAACGGATTGTTCCACTGCGCACCAATGCCCAAACCATCTTGAGCTGCAGGCTCAGGGGTAATATGCAGCGATGGTTGGGGCTGGGACTGGGGTGGTGTGGAGGTGTAGCTTGGTGGAAAGCTAGGGAAACAAGTCAGCACTGAGCGGTTCAGGTGTCACAAATATTCCACGGCGATCGTTGTTGCAGACAAACAATGAGAGCGGTTTTGCCAGCTTCAGACCTTCCGATGCTGCTGGTTCAGCGAAGAAAACCGTGCTGGTAGATACGCACCTTGCGTTGTCCCTTGTTTCCCACACAGCATCTGGATATGCAGGTCCATGCGTAACGTTTGAGTACTGCTGCTCAGCGGCAGCGGCAGGCGCACTAATCGTCCGTAAGCCGCTGGGCCTTCGACCCGGGATGTTGCCGCTGTCTGGAGCCGATGATGGACGACTTGAGCCACCGCGAGAGCGTAGTGAAGGTGTTGATGAACTGCTGCTTCGATGACATGTTAGTCCATGGAAGAGAACTTCAGATGGTTCGCCTAACTCACTGCCGTGCTTTATGTCTTATGAGCAGGTCTTCTCGATGGAAAGACCTTTCGCAACCTTCCAAATCACAAGGGAATTCGCCCGGTTCATGGTTCTTTTGATGTCGCCTGCAACTGCTGTTAGTTCGTTGCCATATCTGGAGGTTTTGCGTCGTACTTCAAGTGCTCGTTGCGCGTGTAAACCTATCGAACAAGTAAGCCTCGAGCTCGACAACTCTGATCAACTCGCTAGATATGAACGCCAGATAGAAACCTGCACAAACGCCAAAACGCCTTTGGCTTCCTCGTTGGGGTGACTCCGAAATTGGTTGAGAAGTGCGTGGTCTTGCACACAAAACGGCAGTCCTACCTTTCCACATATTTCACACTCGTGTATCCGCAAACCCTTGGTTGCTTTCTTAATGCGCCCGGTTGCGGTGAGTCGAACTTCAGGATCACCTTCCATCAAGTGCTTTTGAGAATCCATAGCGGCGGAGGTTGCGGAAGAGCCGCGCTGATTCAAGGGTCGTCTTGGCCCCAGGTGAGGGGTGGATCTGGGGCAATTTGTACTGGCACTCCTCGCCTGTCCTGGAATGGCGTCTTTGTTTTTGCGGTGTTCTTTCGTCTTTTGCGATGCGTTACCTGTAGACTGCGTGCGGGTATCGGCACGGTTGTTTCTTGTTGACTCTCGCGCCATGACGGAGGATCTCTCGGAAACTTATATGTGGTTTCAAGTATTGCTGCTGAACAGAGCAAGAGCACTCGACAAGGGTTTCCCCAGAGACGCAGACGAGCGCAAGGCAAAGGAGGAAGGACTATAGGTTCGGACTAATTCCAGAAGAGAGAGTGTCGGATCTTGTTGGCTGGTTGTTGGATGTATAAACATAGGGCACAATGATATGCAAGCGCAGTAGCTGAGAGGGCTGAGTTTAAGACTGACGACTCACGGAATCGAGGCTCCACGGAAGAGAAAAGAGTTACTGGATCGAAGATAGAATTCAGGAACAATTGCATGCTTACTGATGCAGATCGATGGTTGGCACACGTTTGAAACGAAGACAGTGTCTGCTAGGCGGCTCCAGGCAGCTCATCAATGACGAAGTACCATGGTTTAAGGTAGACGTCTGGACGCAATTAGCACACGCATACATGGTAGGGCTGCAGCAAAGGATTCAGTACCATCCACATCGACGTCCGCCATAGCGCGGGATGGATCAAGGGCCGTGCCTGAGTTCAGGTCCGGCTGGCGCACAAAGTTTCTAGTGTTGGTAGCGTTCCCCTCGGGGAGTTGTGGCGAGCAATCGGAGCTAGCGGCATAGTATGGTTCCGCCGTGAACATGAGGCATGCCGACTACGGCCTTACCGAAACACAATCTGCAAACACGCGACGATTAACGTCTGCGTCCGCACAAGAAAAGAAAAGGAACATGTTGTTTCTGCGAGGGAGCTCGTGCCACCGTTTAGATGTGTTCATACGTGCAATTACGTGCGCTCGCACTAGTGAGCGAGCTGGTGATAGGCTGGGCGACGCACTATTTTGAGGTGCAGTTGCAGGATACAGCATCGAATAGTGGCTTCCGAAGCCGAATTTGTGCAGGATTAGCCTTGCGGCCCGAGGCAACAAAGCGTAATTAATGGAGCAGGTTCGCTCGCGACATGCTGCAATCTCGCGGAGTCATATCGGAGAGCTTGGCTTCCAGTGCAGTGGTGTAGTTAGCTAGAGATGCTATACCACAGCGGGCGTGGTACAAACAAGCAGGTTCCCTATGGGTGCACGACCGCAGTGTGGATGCCGCCCGTTCCATCGCGTCCGTCAGCCTGCAGGGGCCCCTCCTACACCGGTCGGGAAGGTATCGAATGGAGTCGCAGAAGTCCAGAAGATCTTCATCCCTAGGGTTAGCATGGAAGAGGACACATAGAGCCATCTGGAGTGTCGACTAGGCGTCCCCGTGATGAGCAAGCGGAATGCCCGAGATCTCTTGCGATTTTCAAAGAAGTTCGCGCTCACCGACGAGGAGTCACCGAGATCAACAAGAAGATCAACGAGGAGGAGAGCAGATGAGGTTTGGTGTGCGGGGAAAACGCCGGGATGTTTTCCACGTGCCCAGCAGCCCAGCCCAGTAGACAGCTCCCGCTCTATAACAGCTCCCGACATATGACTGCTTAGATTGTTCAAGCAAGTGTGACTGCGGGTCAAGGCAAAGCGGCTCTCCGTGTCATCGGGCCATCGCTGCAAGCGAGTCTCTGTTTTACACCCGCGTCCCCGTGTTTCAGATTGATTCTGATCATGAAATGGGACGCCTGGAAGATCCCACCAGGCCCTCAGCCGCATCCCTGTTACTCATTAACCTAGCTTTACTCAAATTCCCATTGGACGCTAATGTTAGCAATGCGCGCAATCCTTGATCCGCTGCCGTGCTTCGACTCTCCGACCTTCCCCATTCGATCATCATTCTACATTTGAGTCGTCCTGGTTCCATCTGGGACTTCGGTACTTTGGGAGCCTGCTCTTGGCGCCAAGTTCTCCTTCTGTAGGGTTCCCAGGGGTTTGACTAGTTCCAGATTGTCCAAGTATCAGCCTCGAGGATCGTGAGCCCTATCAAGCGCCCCTCGATCTGTTGATACAGACACCCCAGCTCGCTTATCAGCGCGATCGTTATACCCGAGCCACGTGACATGCTTCGAGTCATGCATCGTAGAATTGGCACCGTAGGTTTCGAACTATTCATCATGCATGCAACACTATGTCCTTGATCGAAGATGCTTCCAAAGGGCTTGGTAATGCGTCTATTACATACAATATTATGTCTTCGTATATCGGCGAAAACTTCGGTAATGCCTTCATTACTATTAGTGGATTAGCATACATGATTAGCATACTCATACACACCTTGGCAAGATAGGAGGCCGTTAAGCATCTTGACTCAAGACCTGAATAATGAATTTTTCAGCGTAGGACGCAGCTCGGGTATGAGAATTACGCTGATAAGCGAGCTGAGGTGCCTGTATCAATAGATCGAGGGGCGCTCAATAGTGCTCACGCTCGAGCATAGGCTACAACGGTATAGTCTATCCTGTACGGCATCCAACAAGAGATGTCGGTGGTCGACCGTATACAGCAAGCGTGTATCAAGGCAAATTAACGGTCTCGGCGAACAACGATTCCGGCTGGCGGCAGCACATTCCTCTATCATAACCTCAGTCCATCAGAGGATTGCTAGCAACTACCGCGTCTTGTGCTGGGACAATCAAGGCGAACTCATACGGAGGCAAATAACAAACATCAGAGGATTCTTCAACCAGATTGCCTGCAGATTCGAGGGCCAGTGCCCACAACACTTGGTTCCAAAAACATTATCCAATCGGCCGACCGCTACTGCCCGCCAGCAGCTTTACGATGTAGCAATTGTGGAAATCCAAACGCCAAGTTTCCTGTGCCTCTACAGCCGCTGCTAGATGCCAAAGATGAGAGCAAGATCCTCTACGTCTGGACACCCTGCATGTATGCACGCAGGATGAGGTTACTCTTGCCTGATGTATGGATTATGCGGTCCGGAAAGGAGACCTCGGAAAATCCAGTCCATGGCCCGCGAACTGCGCGAACGGCTCCTCGGTTGTAATCATGGCAGGAAGACCAGGACAATTCAATACTTGTTCACTGTTACCGGAGTTTGACGGTGTAGGCAATACTGCTGTAGAACGCGGCATGTCGGTTCCAGGAACGCCCCATTAGTTCTCAGGATGGAGCAAATGGGGCGCATCTCGCTTGATCGAGCGAAGGGCATGATTGGGTAACGGAGAATAGACGACCAGGTTTCCATAAGAGTACGAATTATGTCCTCGAGCCTTCCGTTCTGTTCGGTCTCTCGTTCGGCCTGCTTTTCAAGTTGAACAATCTTCAAATCCTTTTGGTGAGATTCGCACTCATACTGGCGATTGCGCGCCTCAACTCCTTGAAGTCGATCGCACAGATTTCTGAGCTTGTCTAGTTGCTGCTGGGCATTGTTCGATCGCTTCTGTGCCCGTGGCCTATCCTCAGCACCATGAGCTTGCCGTACGCTGAACGTGAAAGCTAAGTTGGTGTCAAAGCTCGAACACAACCGTACATATGAATCTGACACTCACTGGGATCTGGAATCACAACCGACGTGTTTGTGGGAGTGAGATGACATGACTCATACAGAAACCCGAAAAGATCTTTCAGATCAGCTTTGGTGCCCTCGGGATTGGTTGAGCGTCTTGGTCTGGGTGGGCAGCAGTTCTTGCGCCAAACATGACGGCGATTGACAGGAGACTGTGTTGCATCGCACGCAGAAGATATGCACTGCACTGTACAACCAGCGTGGACGTTCAGCTCCTCCACTTGCTCGAAATGCTCGTAACACCGTAAGCATACGAAGATACCGTGTTTGTCTTTGAAAGCTTTTCTATTGACTCGATCAGCGATCCCCATGCAGCAGGACCAATCTCGAGGAGCTTACAGCAGTTCGGAGGGTGTCGGAGTTTTACCAGAGCAATTGTCGATAAAACAAGAAATCTGCCAACTTTCTTTCACATTCAGACCGTCATCGCCACCAGGATCCGGTGGATCCCCGAACGCTTTGTGCCGTTTGTTGTTCCGGCCACCATCATCGCCTGAGCCGCCTGAGGTGTCGTCCAGAAATGGGCGCTTGCTGCCACCTTCTCTTGTATGGTTGCCGGACTCGCCACTAGAGGTTTGTGAAGAGTTTCCGGACGTCGCGCTTTCGCTCCGGCTGCCATGTTGGTGCTGTCTGTAGCCCTTCTGTGGAAGGATCTCAGCAAGGTGCAACGACTCCGCCACTTCGACTCCCATTTCATCGTTTCCCTCTTGCTCAACTGACCCGGCATCGCTCCAGGATCCTTTGTCGCTCACACAATCGCTGTAACATGGCAAACCACGAGGGCTATCAGCTAACGATGCACTCAGATCATCGATGATCCATCTGATTTGCCCCAGCAGACCTTCTGAAGGCTCGGCCAAAGGCGCTGAAGGCGCTCCGCCATCACCGCTAGACAAAATAGAGCCAGGTGTGTCGGAGGGCTCGCTAGGGGGCAGGTCTCTAATCGGTACATTATGTGCGTTGTGGACTTGAAGCACGTCGTCTGGAAAAGTCTCCAGCCATGTGGTAAGTGCAGTTCCGCTGATACCTTGTCCTGTGGCATCTGCGGCAACAACCGCTTTGGTGTTCACTTTCGAGCCAGGTGTTCCGGAGACTGTTTCTGCAAGGACTGGAAACTCAGTGACCCTGTTGTCTTGCCGTGATCTGGACTGTGCCGGTATCAGGGGCCGAACACCGTCAATCTGTTTTGCCACAGAGGACCTTTCTGGTGTAGTCGTCTTGGGGATCCCAGTTCTGGGGACTTTGGAACGCTGGTTGTCTTGGATGCAAGACGGACCGTTCCTGACGAACTCGTTTCGGATGATCGTATCGTTGGGGAGTATAAATGTTCGAGGAGGGACTGTTTGTGACGGTTGCTTTGCATATGCCTCATTAGGCTGTACTTGCTCGTGAAAGCTTCGCGAATGTTGCACCCTTGGAGTGTGCAGCATCTCTCGGAGCCTTGATACCACTCCTGGTATCTCCTGTTTGTGCTATGAGTGCTTGCAACTCATGATGCTTCATCACCGACGTACCGTGCGAGGTATTCATCAGATTGCCAGATAGATTCGTGACTGGGCACGGTTCTGCTACTACCACTCGACTTGTAGAGCGAAAACGCAGCCGGTGTTGTAGGTAGTTTAGACCGTTTATCAGCTTCAAACGTGCCATGTGGAGGACCATCGCTGATGAAAGCGGTTATATCCGTGTTGTAATCCCGTTCCAGTTGACAGTCGAGATTGATCGGATCCGTTTGTGTCCAATCAGTGTTTGTGTAACCTTCACTTGCTTGATCATTTGATGGTATAGCTCGTTGTGATTCCTGCCACGATGGGTGTGGAAGCGCCCAACTATCGAAGACAGAATCATCTAATGATGACTGCGTGGTGGTAGCAGTGTTCGTTAGAGATGAACAAGAGCTCTCCGAGGATTTGGAGGGGAAGCTGAACGTCGCCCCTCATTCGCTGAATGCGGTCGTCTGAAGTGTTCCATTGTATTTGTTCATTGGGACGGTAGTAGCGTCAGGTAGGACGGAGCGTTCTGCATGGTACGTTTACTCGCGAATACACGCGTTCACAAATGTGCATCTGGTCAGCAATTCCGTTCTGCCGGATAGGTTTTAATCACGAAATGGTGGCAAGCCAGCTAGGTTGCCTGCTTGGGATGGAAGCTCTGCTTGCGAGACAAAAAAGCCTTGAGAACGGTTTCTCCCCATGCTCTTGAGTGTCGTGGAAGACTCATTTGGATGAGTGATCCCGAAGCTGCGCATTGCTCTCTGTTCGAGTTGGCAGGCAAGTTAATCCTCGGGAATCAACTTGCTGTTTTCCAACAACTTGTCTGCAAGTCGTTGGCGCGAAATATGACGTAATCTCACAGTGGCTGTTCAGCTGACCCCAAGCAACAAAGCAGTCGAGTACAATTAGTGAATCGAACTTTCCATCCAAGTTGCCCACAAGAGCCTTCTGTAACTTGATCCTATTTCCTTTGCACGGAATGTTTCTTCTCAACTCGTGCGCTCGTTGGACACGATATTTGCCGTGTTGCAAGTGATGGTGATTTGCTATCATGCCTTGCCGAGTTGCAAATAAATTGAGAGAAGTAGCAAAGGCCTAATACAAAGGCCGCCTATGAGACCAAAAATCATGGACCGGATCGAACTCACCCGGAAGCATAGCACCCACCTTCTACCGCATCACCGCCAGATATCCAATGTTCACCGGAAGTTTGAGCATACTCAACGAAGATAAGGCTATCGAACGTGAGGAGTTGGGGCTCAGCCGCTGTTCACCTGCTCCCTTTGCTCGTGTTCCAACCCCACCTCAATTATGGGTCGGTCTCGAGACCTTGAGAGGTATTCGGATGGTTGATCAGTGTGAGTTTCCTGGCGCGGCACCACAAGTTATGGAGGGGCTTTGGGCGTGGTACAAGCAGAAAACGGCAGGGTGGAAACATGCTGTGCTCGCAAAGATCCTCTGCAAGAGGCCGATGGTTGCGATTGGCACACTGCAAGCTGTGAGTGTAAGTCGGGAAAACGAGAGATGGTGACTAATCAGTTTCAGAGCTGTACAGCTGTCATTGAGGCGCAGGACTTCCCGCATGCCACCCAATTCGAATCACTCGAACGGAATGATCTTCTCACACGCGGTCTAATGGTCCCGTCGTCTCTCGTGGATGCCGGCAGCTTCTTCGAACGCGACACATCGTTCCTTGTTAACCAGCCGGCTGGTGCAGCTGCTCCCTGCCATCGCCACGTCCTTTTCGTCGGCCTCGAGGCAGACAGGAACTCTCTTGGATACTATGCTGTTACAGCGGCGCTGCTCGCGTTCATCGCGGGTGTTATCACCGCAGTGTGTAAGCACGACGTCGGAACAGGGGCTGAAGTAGGAGCAGGTGTCGGCGGCACTATGGGACTGATTCTGGTGTATGTTTTCTGGAGGTTGAGTTAAGTTGTTGTCTGAACAAGGCACACAGGCAACGACATCCTTTCGATGGGAGCCTGGAATTGGAAAAACGTGGTCTTGGGTTGTAGCTGTCGTGTACTATCTCATCCCGTAAACTCTCGATATAACCAGTGGTGGGCAATCTGTAGGCCAATATGCCCGGTACCTAAAGATGCACCTTCGGCTCAAGTATGTTGTGCTACACAGCGCAAGTCCATCAGGTAAAGGTGGGTTTGACTCTAGACCTTCCCCAGATCTGCCAATCTGCCAATCGGGCGCCGAAGTCGGAGTGGTTCCGGCTTAGCTGCATGCGCGTTGGAAAAAGCCAGAGCTTGAGGCTTGCGACTCACACAGCAACCGCATATTATCTCCCTGCATCGCGAACCTCTTCCTTCTCATTCTCATATACCCCAAAAATGTCTTCCCGCACAGCAAGCAGAGCCGCCACCCGCGCATTGAGGCAATTGAGCCGTCCTGCTGCCCACCAGCAGCGCACTTTCCTGACTGCAGCCCTCAACGCTGGCAGGCAGACTGCGCCCAAGCAGCTGCTCCCAAAGGCCACCTTCGCTGCCCAGCAGACCAGAGGCATCAAGACCGTCGACTTCGCTGGCACGAAGGAGGACGTTTTCGGTATGTGTCGACTCGTTACATTCATACAACATGTGCCTTTGAACGGGACGAGGCAGGAGCTGACATGGCCTCTACAGAGAGAGCCGACTGGCCGCGCGACAGACTTCTTGTGAGTAGCATCAACCATCACCTCCAGCTTCACCACACCCCAAAACGAGCTCGGCGACTGACTTTGTCATTACAGGAATACTTCAAGAATGACACTCTTGCTCTGATTGGTTACGGCTCCCAGGGTCACGGCCAGGGTCTCAACCTCCGTGACCAAGGTCTCAATGTTATTGTTGGTGTCCGCAAGGATGGTGCCTCATGGAAGGAGGCCATCCAGGATGGCTGGATTCCCGGCAAGAACCTGTTCGACATCGACGAGGCCATCAACAAGGGCACAATCATCATGAACCTGCTTTCCGATGCCGCCCAGGCCGAGACATGGCCACACATCAAGCCAATGCTCACCAAGGGCAAGGTGCGTACAAAACACAAAAAAACCAAAATTGGGAAGCCGGTGCAATGAACCTAACACATGGCTCTGATAGACCCTCTACTTCTCTCACGGTTTCTCCCCGTTTTCAGGGACCAGACCAAGGTCGAGGTCCCATCCGACATCGACGTTATCCTCGTCGCCCCCAAGGGTTCCGGCCGTACCGTCCGCACCCTCTTCCGTGAGGGCCGTGGTATCAACTCTTCCATTGCCGTCTACCAGGACGTTACGGGCAAGGCCAAGGAGAAGGCCATTGCCATGGGTGTTGCCGTCGGTTCCGGTTACCTCTACGAGACCACCTTCGAGAAGGAGGTCTACTCCGATTTGTATGGTGAGCGTGGTTGCCTGATGGGTGGTATCCACGGTATGTTCCTCGCTCAGTACGAGGTCCTGCGTGAGCGCGGCCACAGCCCCTCTGAGGCCTTCAACGAGACCGTTGAGGAGGCCACTCAGTCTCTCTACCCTTTGATCGGTGCCAACGGCATGGACTGGATGTATGCCGCTTGCTCCACCACTGCCCGTCGTGGCGCCATCGACTGGTCCAGCCGCTTCAAGGACACCCTGAAGCCCGTCTTCGATGACCTGTACACCTCTGTTCAGACCGGCGAGGAGACCCGCCGCACTCTCGAGTACGCCGGCCAGAAGGACTACCGTGAGAAGTTCGAGGCTGAGATGCAGGAGATCCGCGAGCTGGAGATCTGGAGGGCTGGCAAGGCTGTGCGTAGCTTGAGACCCGAGAACAACTAGACAACGACACGTCTGGGGGGTGTGGACGACGAATAGTCTGACCTAAACACTGGGGGACGGGAAGCGGTGGGGAGGTCCGTGTGGTGGTGAAGAGGAGAGGAGATGCTTTGCTTGTATAACGCAACAGTGGGCCCGGTTTCGGCCGCTGTCGCTTTGTAGACTTAGGCGCTGAGGTGCGGTCGATCCGCTCGATGCGAAATCAACAAAAAGCTGGTATCGGCGTTTTCTCCCTTGAAAGACACATCTTCTTTAACAGTCGCCGTGCGTACTCTCGCTTATTGCTTGGTTGACGAAGGTGTTCACGTTACGGATCTATTCCTACCCTTTCGACGACTGGCTGTGGAGCTGGATACATGCAATGGGGCCAATATGTGAACTTCGTTCGATCATGTTTACAGCGCGCTTGCGGTTGAGGGACTGATGGGCATGAGTGCGATGCGATGCGTCAACAGGGTATTAACCCCGGGGATTGCGTCCTTGTACAACTGCTGGGATGCCCCGCTGGTTTCTAACATCGGAAGGATGGGAGGACGGGGCTGGTATATAGAAGCCGGGAATGAGCTTCGAGAGTCTACGCTTGTCAAGGCAGTGGAAGGTACGAGTTGATTCGCATTGCAGGACTACGTCCTTCTTCTGCGCATGGCCACCCGCCTTCCTGTATCCTCGTACATGGCCATCACAGCGGAGAAGTCGCGCCACGATAATACCGCTCAACCGCCTCCGTTGGCGTGGTCTGGTTGAATGTATCCGCCGCCCAGATGCAGCAGCTCCGCCTCGTAGATCCAGAACAAAAGGATATCCGCCCCACGCTCTGGACAGGGATATATATCCACACAGGTGTCCCATCGAATTGAGATCCGCCACGAGCTGGTCCCTGAAGTGGGAAACATTCTAAACAGTCAAAGAAACGAAGAAGGCTTCAGCAGGAGAAAAAAAGGCGGCCTCGAGGCCCCTCTCACATATATCCTCTTCTAATCTACACGGAACATCCTGCACAGACGGGCTGGCTCTCTACAACCCGAGGCCACCCCATATATTTGACTATACAAAAACCAACCCCAAGGGTTACCTTCCATCGTTGAAGAATGTAAACCAAAGTCCGCCGTTGTTTTCCCTTGTCCGACTGCCTTCTCCCCGGGGGACGTTTCGGTCGTGAAAGTTAATGATTACACCCGGGAACCCTTTCTGTTCCGCCATGCTGAATTAGGATGATGGGTACGCGATCACGAAGTAAGAGTGCGAGAGGGGTATATGTCCCAAGAAAGAGATTTGCAAGAAGAAGAAGAAAAAAAACATTAGCGACATGCGAGACAAGACACGGATAAACGCCGGAGCCCGAAGGTATAGGGTGGAGGGAGAGACGAGACGTTTAGACACCGGAGTCGTCGGTGGAGAGGTCGTGGTTGTCGGCCCACTTGCGCCAGGTGGCACAAGTGTCGTCGAGCATGCAGGTGTCAGACACGTTGCCCTTGATGTACTCCTGGCCCTCGATGATCTGGAGGGCGAAACCCATGGAGACGTGCCAGCCGATGTGGCAGTGCATGAGCCAGGCACCTGGGTTGTCGGTGTAGAAGGCAAGCACCAGGTAACCACCCTGACCGGTTGGGCCGTCACCGGGCAAGAACGCCACGTCACGACGCGGAGGGTTGTTCAGGTTCAGGGTTGGGTTGGCGGCCTCGTAGGTACCGTAGCCGTGGGCAAGGACGAAGAAGTCGTGACCGTGCAAGTGGATAGGGTGACCGAGAGGGACTGGAGACTCGATGATGATGTAGACCCACTCGCCAAGGTTGGGGACCTCGATGGCAAGGTTGCCAGAGTAGTCGGGCACGGTGCCGTTGTTGACGATATCGTAGAGGGTGGCATCGGCCCAGTTGGTTTGGAAGGTGGTGCCATCGAGGTACCAGCGGTACAGGTTGATCGGGTTGGAGTTGGAGACGATGACAGTGTGCTCGATCTGCTGGGAGGAGGCACCGACGGTCATTGGGGCAATGGGGACCAGATTGGTGGAGTTCTCGTCAACACAGTAACCGACCGCAGTGTCGCCAAGGTACTTGCGGTCGTAGTCGTACGCGGTGGAGTTCGGGCTGCCACTGTAGCCGCTGTAGTTGATGATGGCCTTGATGTCGTAGCTCTGGATGGTGGAAGCGCAAGCGTTCTGGTTGTCGAAGCGCATCCAGTAGCTTCCGGGAGTCTGGTCGGCAGTGACAACAATCTCGTAACGCTGACCGATGTTGATGTTCAGGATGTCGGTTTCGTAAGGCACGATGGGGACGAAGTCAGCGGAGATGACCTGGAACTTGTGGCCGTCGATGTAGAACTTGTAGGTAGACTGGATGGCACCATTGAGCAGACGGATCAGGTACTTCTTGCCCGGCTCGAAGTCAGTTGGAACAGTGTAGCGCACACCAGTCTGGTTAGCGGTACCATCGGCACCCCAGGTGTTCTTGCCGTTGATGAGACCGTTGTCCATGGTGCGGACGCCGTTGATCTCCGCGTCGCGGTACATAGCGTCGACTGGGATATGGCTCCAGTCCTGAACGATGACAGGATCAAGCTCGACATCGTAGGTGGCAGAGTGAGGACCGTGGATGATGATAGGACCGAAGATACCCTCGTAGGTCTGGAGAGACAAGTGAGAGTGGTACCAGGAGAAACCGTAGTTCTCAGCCCTGAAGGTGTAGGTCATAGACTCGCCAGGAGCAAGGGCACACTGAGTGACAGAGACGACACCGTCCATCTCGTTGGAGTTGAGCTGGCGGAAACCGTGCCAGTGGACAGAGGTACCGTTGAGAGACATGCTGTTGGTGACAGTGATCTGGAGAATGTCACCCCAGTTGGCTTCGATGAGAGGACCGGGGGTCTGGCCGTTGACACAGAGGGCGGTGCGCTCAATGCCATCGGGAGACACAGTGCACTCGGTCAGGTCGAGCTGGACTGGGACAACGTTGCAAGTGATAGGGGTGTTTTCGTACGAGTTGGTGTTGACGTCGAAGCCACAGTATTGGCCGCTCCCTTGACCCTCACAAGGAACGCAAGCTGCGGTGGCAGTTGGCTTGACAGAGCACAGGGTGGTGTTGGTGACAACGGTATGGTTGGGCGAGAGGCCAGGGCTGGGGAACAGGGGAGCAGCGGAGCTGGTGCTGGTAATGGTGGCGTTGCTCGAGGTGGTCGAGTTCAGGGACGCAGTGCTGGTGGTAAGAGGAGCGGTTGGGCCAACAGTGGTAGAGCTGGTGCCGTTGTAGCCAACCGAGGTGCTGGAGCTGGTAGTAACTGGGGCAGTGGGTCCAACGGGGACAGAGCTGGTGGTACCGTTGTAGCCGAAAGAGCTGGTGGAGGAAGAGCTGCTGGAGATGCTGAGCGTCACAGTGGAACCAGTGCCGGTTGGGCCAACGTAGGTGAAGCTAGTGCTGTTGTAGTTGACGGACGATGCAGAGCTGCTGCTGTCGGTACCGTATCCACCAGTGCCAGTTGGGTAAGATGGCAGACTGGAAGTCGAGCTGATGACAGTGTAGACACCGGTGCCGGGATAAGATGGCACAGTAGAAGAGGAGGTCTGGTTCTCGTATGGGGCTGGGACGCTGCTAGAGCTGTCGACGGTGCTGCTGGAACCAGTACCGACTGGGGCGGTTGGGTAGACAGGGCCGCTGTAAGTGGGAAGGCTGGAGGAGCTCTCACTGGAGAAGCTGGACGAACCAGTGGAGATCGGACCGACTGGGTAGGTGCTGCTGAGGGACGAGCTCAGGCTCGAAGAGGAAGAGCCGGTGCCGTAGCCGCCAGTTCCAATAGGGTAGGATGGAAGAGTTGAACTCGAGCTAGCGGAAGCGGAAGCGGAAGACGAAGAACCGGTCGAGATTGGGCCCACCGGGTAAGTCGAGGCAGAAGACACAGTGGAAGAGCTCGCGCTGGAGGAGACAGAGCTACTGTCAGCGTAAGCACCGGTACCCGTTGGGTAGGATGGAACAGAGGTGGTGCCATTGCCGTATGGAGCATCGCTGGAGCTGACAGTGACTGGGACGGTGATGCAGGTTGTGGTCGAAACAACAGCAGTTGTTATGTAAGTGCTGGTCGAACCGCTGATGACCGACGTAGCAGTCGTCGTGTAAACCGTGCTTACAACGGTAGTGGTGCTGCCGACTGGAATGGTGATGGTGCTGGTGCTGTCGGCAGGAGTAGTGACGGTGCTGGAGCTCTCAGTGGCAGAGCTCGAGCTGCTGGACTCGGTGACCGGACCAGCTGGGTAAGTGCTGGACTCAGAGGCAGAGCCAGAGCTGGAAGCACTGGTTGGCTGGTAAACCGAGCCACTGTACGCTGGCAGGCTGTCGCTGGCGCTGTCGGAAACGGTCACAGACGAAGAGCTGCTCGATTCGGTGGCAGAGGCACCGGAGGAGGTAGGGCCGACTGGGCTGACCGGAGATGAGCTCGATTGAGAAGCAGAGGAAGGAAGAGAAGTAGAGTCCAAGCTGGAGCCGGACACAGTCGATGGCTCGTAAACAGAGCCGCTGTAGGTTGGGAGACCAGTGCTGGAGCTGGTAGACTCGGTGACTGGGGAAACCACAACTGGGCCGGAGGAAGAGCTGCTGGCCTCGGACGCCATGCTGGTAAGAATGGAAGAGCTGTCATACGAAGGGAAGCCGCTGGTTGGGATGGGAGACGCGCTGGAGGCGGAGGCACTGGTGCCGGGGTAAGAGACGAGGCTGCCGCTCGAGCTTCCGGAGACAGGGCCGATGATGGTGGAGCTGCTGCTGGCGGGTGTGGCAGAAGCAACGGAGCTGCTGGCGGTAGATCCAGGGACCACAGACGAGGTGACGGTGTCAGTCTCAGTGTATGTGCTTGTGATGATGCTGGATGTGCTCAGGACGGTTGTGGTGCCGGAGGTGGTGATGGTCTCGCCAGACAGGCAGGTTGTGATGGTGGTCTTGATAACGGAAGTCACGTAGACCTTGCTGCGGGAGCTGAAGCCGTGGTTCTCGGCCTGGGGGCCCATGGCTGGTAGGGCTGTGGTGCCTTGTAGGGCTGCGGCTTGTGCTCCTCCGCAGCCTTCTCCCACGCGCTGGCCCACTTGCCAAAGTTGCCAAAGTTCATCCAAGAGTTGTCGGCGGGCTTCTTGGCTTCCTGCTCACCCCATCCCTGGAATCCTGGTGCAGCGAGCGCCGGGACAGCGCTGACTGCCGCGAGGGCGACGGCGAACCTCATGGCGGAGAGGTGTGAAGGTAGTTGACGGTGCTGGAACGAATGCTGAACGAAGCAAGTCTATGTCTAGGTAACGATTGTGATAACGAAAGACAGACGGACGAACAAAGGCCGAACGAATGAAACCTGTGTCGAACAAATGCAGTACCCTACCTCTGGGATTGGGACAGGTGTGCGCGAACTAAGCAAGTTGCACAGAGGTGCAGCAGCCTATCTTATAATTGCAAACATGGGCGCCCAATGACCCATCAACAGTAAGCACAGCGAGCCAAAGGATCCGCAGTGACGCTGTTTTAGGATACAGATACCAAGAGGTGCCATCTCCAGCCGCGGTGCCGGCCTGAGCTCTGGATTAGACGAGGCTTGTCTTTGCCCCATGCGGTTACGAGCATAATCTTCCCAAAGTAGAGTGAGGCTGGGTGTCAATGCTCATCAGAAACCGGCAGCAACAAGTGCCACGAGCGGCGTGCAACCGTGCCGCGTGATGGGAACGGGTTGAAGGAAACGTCGTTCGCCTGGGTGGCTGGGCGTCCTTGACGGTACCAAGGATGCAAGATACCACTAGACATGCGGGCGGCAGCAAGAAAATGCCCCGATTTGCTCTTATCCCTACCGCTTTTCGTTAGCACGCAGACACCCTAGCTCGTATATGCAGACGGGTACCTAGCGCTGCTCCTGGACGGTTGACCCTTTGCGGTTGTTCATCCTGAACCACACCGTAACCTTGGACTCACTGCAGACCCCCAAGAAACATGGCGATTGTGCTCTCTGGCAAGATCAGAATCAGAAGAGGACGTCTAGCGGTTCTCTGGTGTAGAACGGCTCCCCTCCGGAGTTCTCACTCAGCTGCAAACGTTTGATTAAGGCACGGCTAGCCGTCGATTGGCGACTTTTTGGACTCAGGTACGGGGCGGATCCAAGCGTCGAAGCGGCTTGCTGGATGGGCGGGCGGCTGTTGTTCCTCTCGCGAAGTAGAGCCGCTATTCCCACAGGAGCAAGCAAGCACATCGCTACTACATACGGTAGGAGGTTTGATGGGCCGCTCGTTTCGCCTTGTCAGCCTTCTTCTTAGAGGCTGTTCACAGCCCACTTTTCATTTCCACAGACTGCGTTCTCTTCGTCGAGATGGGCCGATGAACCCGTCGCACGCGACACAAGGCGAATCGTTTGAACTGATTCAACTGCTTCAACTGCCCAATCCTCAAACACAACGCTCACAGCGTCACTGTTCTCAGCACCGTCATCGTGCCGTATGTGTCTCAACCGTCTGAGACCAGCCAACGTTCACGCAGCAACGCGAATTCATCGCTTTTTATCTCGTGCAATGGTATCGGTTGGTCGAATGCGATATGGGCAGTGCCAAGCTTCATCCTCTACCGCCGCTATGGAGCGCCGTCTAGTCTACGCTCGTAAAGCCTGCATCCTACCCAATAGTCTGCATTCTACCTTGCCATGCTGACTCGAGCTGATTGGCAAGAGATTCATATGTGCTTAATCTGCCCATTTTGATGTGCTCGTATCGTGTACAAGCGCAATCGGTCACTATCGTTGTCAATGTTTGTGTCAGCAGTGTGGAAGTGGCGTATGAAAGGAGACTGATTTCTCTGCCGAGTGACCCTGACGATCACATTGCCTGAATCACATGCAGAAGAAACACGAAGGCAGACCCGAAAATAGCAGTTGCAAGGATCATGGCTAGCGCGGACCGCTACTGCAGGCACGAAAGCTAAAGTCCCGCTGGCCTATCTTGCAGAATTTCCAGCTCTCATCCCAGATTCTGGGAAGACGATCAAACGCCAGTTCTGATCGTGGGGTGTTTCTCTGTATCTTAGGCAGCAAAAGAAGCACCGTCGCGTAATTGTCATAGTCTGTCTTCTTTCTCCACCCGTGCTAGTTTGACTCTATACCGCGATCGCAGTTAGCTAGCTATCGCAGTGTGCAGAGTCGGTAACTCACGTGAGTCAGAAGGGCATCCGGCTAAGTGCATGCCGGCATGGCACAAGGATGATCGGCCAACGCCTGGTTTCTGACCCTTTGCCAACCGGAGTTTTTCTTCAAAGTGGAGTGGCAGAATCCTCCGTGACAGCGGCACTCCTGCATACGAGAAACCTGGCACTGTCTATCCATTAAGAACCATGCTAGCTTTCCCTAGAACCTTCGAGTTGGTCGCGCTCCAGGGCAAGGCAAAAAAACACGAGAGGGCTGGGTGCTTGGCTCGAATGGATCTGTAGAACCCCAGTCCTTCGTTGCAATCTCAACGGGGAGAACGGCGGATCACAGCACACAGACACACGCTCACTCGCTTCGCAATTTCCACATAGATCCGTATCTCACGTCCAAGTGGAGATGGCCTGCTTGGGGTTTTGGTTCTGTCTGCCGCATGACGTATCCGCGCTATTTCAGGGGCCATCTCCAACGTCTTCCCATCGCCCGATCTCCAGAGAGAAGCACCATTGTTTGTTTGTGAGAGGCCCACGTTCGTGCGTTGTTTGCGGATTCGCTGGCGCCGAATCTTGCCGTGGCTGCCGTGGTATGGGGCAAAAATCACGTCCCACGCCTTACATCGAATTGTTATCTCTGCGCTAGACTGACAATGCATGCATGCGTGCGTGCTATTCGCGTTATTGAAGCACAACTCAACACTGTCTTGGCATTTCCCACGCAGCTGGAATCGCACAAGCTTGGCTCTCTATCGACGTTATCACATCTCCATGTCTTACTACACAAGCCACAGTTGCCTTTCTTGGCCTGCTCGCTTCGACTTCACCAGCCTCCCCGTCGCTTGACGAAGTGCACGAGGCAGCGCTGAGCCCTGACGCCCCTCGCCGCAGGCAGGCCCGTCGGGCACGTCGGTGCAACCCGGTGTTTATCCCACGTGCATCTCCATATGCCCACCTTGCTGCCAATTCTGACAAGGTTACGAACAGCACCACTCTTCGCTACCAACCTCCAATTCGGCATTCCAGAACACCCAAGAGAAACGCTTGACTCTCATGGCAGCGCTGATCCGTCAGTCGGGGCAAGCGCAACCCGAACCCAACGACTCGGTCCGAACGGCGTGAGCCTGTCGAATACCTGGGAATAACACGACCGGCACCCCGAATGAAGAGCCAGCGAAAACGGCATACCGTCATGCCCGTTTGTGGAGTGCGCAAAACGGGCGACGAACTGCACGCTTCGCTTCTCAGCACTGTTCTCAACCTCTGCGTTGCCATCGTCGAAGTGCTGGTGAGAGAGAGTTGTCTCACTCAACGGCTCGACCGGCGCTGTCCTCGTTTCCAAAACCGTTCGGCACTCTATGTCAAGCCAAGCCCGAGCGCGCCGGTTGTGTGGTTGTGCGGGCGCCGTTGGTATGTATTCACTGTTGCATTTCTTGCGTCAGTCCGTAGTGTGCGAGGGCAAAAATCGGGTCTCGGTGCGTTGATGATCGATGGGAGAAAAGATCGCTCGAGTGGAGTGCGTGTGGTGGAGGTGTACAGTTGTCAAGCAAAGCTTCCTCGTACTCGGTATACCCGATGGGAGTGCTCACGGCAGGTCTTCTCTCAGCTGCTTACTTCCTTGGGGTTCGAACTTCCATCGTATGCTGCGTCGCGGCGCTGTTGATTTCATTGGATGCGCGCCATCGGCTAGTTTTTGTGCTACGATCCGGACTCCAATATTGTTCATCACACATGTTGGAGGGCGCCATTCTCTCAGAGCAAACGCTGTCTGCAAAGACACTCGTTGCTCCGAATATTGCGAAATGTGGTCCGCACACTCGGTTGACGTCGACCGTGGGTAGGATTCAGCATCTCCCTTACATTCACGCATAACAGAGGGCATTATCCTTCCGGCTCATGTCTACTTTCGTTTGACACGGGGATCAACAACACGAGTTTCGGTGTGTTACAGGAAGACCTTGCACATCGCATACAATCTCTCGTAGCCCTCCTGAATGATCATCACAAATAAACACATCCCTGTCTTTCATTGTTTACTAATCCAGCTTAAGAATCACACTTGATCTTCCTCTCTACACAATGCTCAGACCTCGTCCAGAATGTATTGGATAGCGTTTCTACTACGCAAATACCGTAGATAGTCTGCGCACCAGCTCATCGTCCAACAAATTTCCCCACATGAACGGATCATGAGAACAGACGGGCAATTTGGTACGCAACTCCATCCTGATTCCAATACCTATCCGGGAACCCGCGTCGACCTCATCGTGAGGGAGCCTCACAAGCTCATCACACCCGCACGGAAAAGCGCCTCGCCGTCAACGCAACCAACCGAAACGCCGAAAGACCAGCCAACGAATCCGCCATGATCATTCCACTTCCAAGATGCAAGCTCTGGCAGATTGCCTCGATTCCTCTTTTGAAAACGACTATTCCGCCGTCACGAAGCTCGACAATAGCTTCTCTTTCCAGTCCTTGTCTCCCATTGACGGATTCCTGTACGAGCCCATTGGACAATGCAGGAGTCCCTCGAGCTCTGACAACCCCATCAGCGCATGCCGGTGCAGGCGCAGCTCGCCGAGTCTCAACCGCGTGGTTCTCCCCCCCCCCCCCAAGACTCGACCCCGAGCTGTTTTTCTTCTCCGGGCTGGCTCTGGAACATCTGTTCCTGGGAGGCGAACGTCTTTCACACGTTTCCAACCCGAGCGAGCGGGCTGCGTTTCAATTTGCGAATTGTGAGATCCGCGATCTTTCTCCCGTCTTCTGCCGCCGGTTTTGGAACGCAGAGCGTCTTTCTCAACCCCCTCTGCAGTGACCGTCTTGTTTGAGTTTCCCTTCTCGTTTTCTTCTTCCCCCCTTCTTTTCGTTCTCGCACTCGCGGGACTCGCTGTTGTAGTGCTCTTCTTTCGCCGCATCCTGCAGTCTCTTCGTGTGCGGTATCGAGGAGTTGCTGGTGGAAATCGACATAGCGTGCCAGGTGTCGGTGGTGTCAAAGAAAACTACAAGTCTAGGACCAAAAGCTTATTGTCAGGATTTTGTAAGATACGGAAACTCGAAAGGAGAGTTTCAGTGCCAAGAAAATATGTGTCGAAGGAGAGAACAATGCGGACACACGAGAATATCCGTCTCGCCTTCGACAACACAGTGTTCGAGTCCCTGGCTCTCTACCATATACTGAGACAAGTGCGTAGTGACTCCAACTTCGTGAGACGTATTTTAATCATTGTTTTTCGCGTTCATCGCACGTCTTGAGATACAGAACGTGCCGGTCCAGCTCTCCAAAGAGCGGCGATCTATGCCGCAGAATCAGGACCCTCCTATGCCACAAGTGCCGTCGCCACCACAACCGCAGCAAGCGCCACGAACGCCGGGACAGCGCCCAACCCGCTCGCAGCACCAGTCTGACTGCTGGTCTGCGCCGCAGCGCTCGCGGTACCACTCGCCGCAGCCGCCGTCGTGTTCGTCGCCGCCTCCTTTTCCTCCAGAGAGTAGCCCCCACACCCGTCGAGTTGACGCAGTCAGCGCCGGCAAGCAGCTGCGCGTCGTCGGTGAACGTGATATCCGCACACTATCTCCATCAGTCTTTCTCCCCAACAACCCGATCATTCACCCGCAGCAGTATGAGAGAAGGGAAGGATGGGAGGGAGGGAGGGAGATAGGACACTCGCTCGGAGGCTTGTTCGAAAAATTGGGACACCAAAACTTACGTTATACAGCGCATTCCCGGTATGACTGATCTGCACGAATTGCAAGCTCGCGTTGGTGCCGGCGACGATGCCCGCCTGCGCCAGCGCCGCGCGTCCGACTTGGGGCAGGCAGAAGGAGCCGTTGCCCGTCTGGTTGAAGTCGCCGAGGAGCGAGATGTTGAAGTTTGTCACGGTGTTGCCGAGGCCGAGGTTGATGTAGGTGAAGGCGAAGGGGTGCGAGACGTGCATGGAGACGGAACCGCCGGTGAGCGGCCACGCGGTGCGGTTGTTGGCCGATGTGTCTTGGGAGATGTTGGCGCCTGGGGACGGTGAGTAAGTATGGAGGAGAGATGGGACTGGAGGAGGAAAGGGAACAGGAAAGGGAACAGGAAAGGGAAGGTGCAGGAGGGGAAAAGAGAGGACGACGCACAGGGCCAGATCCATTCAGATGCGTCGTCGGCGAAGGCATCGCCGCGCCACCACGGGTATTGAACCGTGAAGTGTGCGGCGGTAAGGTGTAGCAGGCTCAGAAGGACAGCTACGAGGACGGCCATGGTGTTCGTTGATGTTCGGTATGATATCGGGAAAGGCGTAGTATCACTGGGAGCAGAGGAAACTGTGTTGTAGAGAAGGAAACTGTGGAATGTACTTATCCCCCAGCAGGACGCAGGCATAGCCACTTTATACGCCATCGTCGCCTACCCTTTTCGCCAAGGCCTGTTCACAGGACGATGCATGTGGTGTGCATGTTCAGCGTCAGGAGCGGTCTAGAGGCGCGCCACCAATGCTACTGAAACACAGCCGTCTTCAACTGGCACGCTTCACAAGCGACACGGGCTGAACGTCTGCATACCAGACCGTTGCGTTCCGGTGTTTATAGCCCTCAAACTTGCTCAAGATTTCTCTTGGCGCGCCAAAATCCATCTCACCGTCTTGGCGTTCCCTCACCGCAGAACACGAGATATCCCGAGCGCAGGCCGTTGCACTGCTTCGAAGTGTATTATCAGGCACCTGAATACCCGATAGGTCCTAGCTGTATCCCGGTCCCAATGAAGAATACCCTCGTCCACATCCCGCCCACGCCGCTCTCAAAGATGCGGCACTCCCGCGCTCGCAAGCGCCAGGTTCACGATACTACACAATCCCTCTCCCAGAATCAACCCGCTCGCAAGCACAATGATCGGCGTCTCGCTCTGCCCTCTCCAACCCCTCCAATACGCATTCACCAACCCACCAATCGTCCTGGCCAGCGTGAAACTCGGGGTGTTGTACATGCCCACCGCCACCGCGATGCCGCCCGGGATCCAACTTACCCATTTAGCCCGCTTGGAATTGCCGTAGATGCGCAGGGCGGTGAGTGCGGCGAAGAGAGCGGCGGCACCGAAGGCCCATTCGCCGACTTTTGGAGGTAAGCCTTGTCCGGTTACGAGGCGGGCGGTGAAGATCCAGACGTAGCCGGTCGGGACTTGGAACATGCCGCCTGGGACGGTGTAGACATGTGTGTAGAGCTTGTAGCTGCGGATCGTCAGTGGTGATTAACTCTCTTCTGCTTTGGTAAATGGTAGGTGTTGCAAAGAAGAGAACAGAGAGAACAGAGAGAGAGAGAGAGAAAGGAAGAGGGAAAGGGTAGGGAAGGAGGGGTGGAACCACGTACACGCAAGCGCTGACAACGGCACCGAATCCGCTGCCGATCATTTGGCCGTAGAACTGGGCTTTGGGGCTTGCGCCGAGGAGGTGGCCTGTTTTGAGGTCCTGCATCATGTCGCCGGCCTGCAGGGCGCCGGACTCGCTGATCGCGCCCGCCAGCAGATTGATGATGACGGCGTTGGGCGACGAGGACGGCGTGGCGAGCGCGAAGAACAGTTGCGTCAGTTTCGAGATGCCTGACACGGGGTTCAAGTCTGTTTCGCCGAGGGCGCGGACGCCCATTACGGAGAGCAGGAGCGCTGTGGGAGGTTAGCAGGTAGCAAGAGGTCAGAAGGGGTACGGGAAGGAAAGGCGGATGCGGGGCAGTCTACAAACCGAGAAGCAATGCGAGGATAGTCAATGAGAGCGGGATCAGACTGGCGAAGGCGTAGTGGACTGCACCAACACAGACGCCCAACGATAGAAAGAGGCCGACGAGAGTGGTCTTCGTGCCAACGAGATGTTCAGGCGGTGCATCCGGTTCCGGTTGTGTATCCTGTTTGCTTTTCCCATTGGAAGCTCCGGAGTGATTCGCCGGCTGTCCATCTTCATTCAGATTCACCGGACTGTAACCTCTGAGTGTAGGGTTCATGAACCCGCGCAGGTCCTGTCGCCACGTGCCATTCTTGAGACTCCGCCGGGTTCTAGGAGCGTAGATGCGCGCGTAGTAGATGGTAGGACGCAGCACCAGCCAGCCAAGACTAACGACGGAATCGGCGAGCATGATCGCCAGACTGACCCAGACAATCCAGCCTTTGCTTCCGTGTTCCCAGTCACCGACCGGTCCTGCAGCCCAGCCCTTTGCTTTTGCGAGGGGTGACAGGATGCCCCAGCCAACAACAGCACCCAGAAGCATATGCAATGTTGTGGCTGGACCCATAATGATGCCCTGCCCAACATACGCGGGGGACGGATTAAGAGTCCAGAGCCAGGTGTCTGCGAGGTACATGCCGAGGAAGGGTATATCATGCAGCCTGGGTATAAAGTACGAAGCGATGGTCTAAGGTATATGATGAGTGGTGGATTTGTTACAGAAGAGTATACAGAATTTCAACGATACTATGGAAGAGAAAAGACGTACATATACAGCCGATACCCCGAAAGATATCGTAAGCAACCTTATCTTGGCCTTCCAGTCGTTGTGGTCATCCAGACTCAGACCGCGCTCGTCCGCGTGCGCCGTCTCTGGGTACTGTTGCGGCGGCTGCTCGTCGTGCCCGCCCTCGGGGCCATTCGGAGCGCTCGCAATCAATCTTTGCTCCTCCTCGCGGCCCTCATCATCCCTCGTACCACTGTTCCCGTCATCACCATCGCCCATCTTCACGATTCCATGCTCTTTGTCCCCGCCATGCAACACCCCGATCATCAGTGCCGTAGCCGTTCCAGACGGAAATTTGAGCTTCTCCCTTATAATAACCTCTTTCCTCAGGGGTACCGCGAACACGACACCAAAGAAGCATATCCCGAGCGCCCAAACGACCAAATGGCCCAATTTCAGGTTCAGTCCACCGCTCTGATCCGGCGTCTCCTCCGGCTTCAGCAGGAACTCGAGCGCGGGGATCACGCCCACGAATCCGCAACCCAGCGGCATCGTCCCCACAGCACCGGCGACCGTCTGCACAAGCACGTTCTCGACAGGCGTGAAGGGAAAGCGCAGAGAGGGCGCGAGCGTCTTGAAGACTGCGAATCCGATCAGTGCAGACGGCATGGCCATGCCAGAGATCCAGCCGGTCTGCAAACCGAAGTAGGTGTTGGAGAAGCAGATGACGACGCCGATGAGCAGGCCCACGATCAGCGACCGCAGCGTGAAATTCTGGGGCGCTGACGCCCGCGACACGAGCTCCGACTCGGCCGCTCTTCTGTCGAAGGAGGTCGAGGATCGGTTGGACGTCTCATCGCTCTCACGAGGATGCTGTGAGCCCCTGTCGGGCGCCATGGTATACTCTATATGAGAGCGATGTGTGAAGGAGGGGAGGAGGGGAAGGGGAAGGGGAAGGACAACAGGAGTCAATCAGAGGACGAGACGAGTAGAGACCTGTAGGAAACCAGAACAGGAAGGTGGATGAAGCGTGAATTGACGTGATCGCGCACCTTCCCCGGAAGGTGACGTTGATCGGCAGTTCGGCACTGAGCGGTACCGTACCGTACAGATTAGAGGGGTTTGGCTTGCTGTTCTGCATCAAAAAACATGCATACTCTTCTAGCCTAGAAATGGCTTTCTTGCGGCCGTTCCGCGATCTAATTCAACTCGGCCAAGTGCATTGCTGAACAAAAATGGCAAGAGAAGGAAAACGTCCTGAGAAGTTCGAAGACGATGTATCTTCGACTTCTTCTTCCGAAGACGAGCTGGAACGCGAAGACAGCGAGGGATGGGAAGATGCAGAGCCTGACGAAGAAATCGTCAATGTCAAGGACTTTTTCAGCGACGAAACTTTCCCTGATGCCCCGGCTATGATTAAATACTGCAAAGAGAAGCACGGGTTTGATTTTTGGACGCTTACAAAAAGTTGGGTGGGTGCGTCTTTCGCTGTGTTCATGTTGAAAAATCGGATTTTGGGAGGGGAATAGCTAATGTCAAGGTGAACAGATCTTGATTTCTTCGGCGGCATCAAGCTCGTCAATTACATCAGGAGCGAAGCACAGAAGGGCAACACCTCCCTGATGTCTCCTCCAAAGCTCTCTTTGAGGATGACACGTTCATGCAGCCCACGCTGGAAGACGATGCATTGCTCTTTACCCTCGACGATGTCATCGGCTCCCTAGACGGCCAACCGGCTGGTGGCGAAGAGCAGTCGGGTGGCGCATCCAACGCCAGAGTTCGTGAGCTGGAAGAAGAGCTGCAACGTCTGCAGATGCAATTCTCAGAGTATCGCTCGGCAGTAGAGAAGACTCTTGACGAACGGTGGACCGAGCCCGAGCCATCGAACGGAGAAAGGCCGTCCAAGCCAAGCGCCCGTGATGAAAAGGATGCAAACATCGACCAGGGATATTTCGATTCCTATTCCTACAACGGTACGCTGAGTCCCTTGCCTTCAACCTGGACCCACAAGTGCCGACGTGCTAATGCAAGATCACAGAGATCCACCAAACCATGCTCCAAGACACCGTCCGCACAGACGCATACCGCGACTTCATCTACAGCAACAAGCACCTCTTCTCCGGCAAAACCGTCTTGGACGTCGGCTGCGGAACGGGCATCCTGTCACTCTTCTGCGCCAAAGCCGGCGCCGCGCGCGTCATCGCCGTCGACAACAGCGGCATCATCACCAAAGCCCAAGCCAACATCCACCTGAACGGCCAGTCCTCCGTCATCACCTGCATCCGCGGAAAGATCGAAGAGATCAGTCTGCCCCCGGCGTCGACAAAGTCGACATCATCGTCAGTGAGTGGATGGGCTACACGCTCCTCTACGAAGCCATGCTCGACTCCGTCCTCTACGCCAGAGACAAATACCTCAAGCCGGACGGGCTCATGGTACCCTCGCACTGCACCTTGCACGTCGCCCCGCTCGCCGACCCGGACTACGTGGCCGACAACGTGACGTTCTGGCGCGACGTCTACGGCTTCGACATGACGGCCATGATGGAGAAGATCTACGACGAATGCCTCGTCCGCTACCCCGCCAAGGACACCATCGTCGGCCGCGCGGCCGCCAATCTCCCCTTCAAGATCCTCGATCTGCACACCGTCACCGTACCCGAGCTCGAATTCGAGGAGGCCTTCGAGGCGAAGCTGGATCGGGACGTCGATGCCCTGGATGGCTGGTGCGTGTGGTTCGATACCTTGTTCCTCACCTCGCGGACGCAAACGCCGAGCGAGGTGATGCTGAAGGGTGCTGTGGGTGAGAACCCGCAGAAGGATGGGTCCGTGTTCTTCACTACGGGTCCGTATGGACCGGAGACGCACTGGAGGTGCGGCGTTTGTCTGATTGATCGGAGTGAGAAGCAGGGTGTCGGTCTCGGCAAGGACCAAGCGGTCAAGGGACGCGTTACGTTCGCGAAGAATAAGGACGAGAAGCGTGCGTACAATATCAAGGTGCAGTGGGATGCGGAGGGGAGCGGCGAGAAGGGGAAGCAGTTGTGGTTCATGAAGTAAAGCAGCATCAGTGCTGTTGATGTGACTGACAATGCATATGAAGAGTTTTTGTTTGCTGGTTATGTGGCGCTCTCGAATGGCGTGACGAGCGTGTGTTCCCGTGCGGTCCCCTTTGGAGATCAACATGCAGTTGACCAATCACATCCAAAGGTCCTCCCAAGTGAGGGTCCACCATCAGGTGGAAGCCGGAGTGTCCAAATGGTATGAGCCACAACGGTCCTGATGTTTTCCTCAGAGTGCGACACGGTAGCAGTCAAGCGACATCCGTACCCGCAGGAACCATGCTAGCTAGAGCGGTAACATACTAAAACGCCATCCTCCCCGTCTTAACCGTCTTCAGCACGCCCTCATCCGCTAACTTCTCAATCAAATTCAAGAGCATAAAATCGCATCCCCGTTTAACAACCATGTTAACCGTAACCGGCACCCACTCCTCGTGAAAGGTGACATTGCTCATATACCTCACCTGCCCGATTGGTACGATGAAATCCGCACAGCCATAAATCGGGCATATGTTCGCCCCTGTGACCGCCGCCCCAGGCGGCTTGACCGCTAGAAACGTGGTTCCGGGGCCGCCGTTAAGGTCTTCCTCACGGTAAGACGCCAATCCACCGGTCCCGATGTCGTAGAGCATGATGGACTCGGAGCAGCAGTCGGGCGTGCTGTATTGGAGATTCTGCTCGTACCATTGCACGGCGGCGTTTTTCTGCTCCAAGGCTGTTTGATACGCGGCTGCGGTGTACAGGCTTTCGTTATATGCGCGCCACCCCGGGCGGCGGGCGGAGTCTATGGGCGGAAAGCGGCCGTCGAAGAGCTCGGCCCAGCGGGTGATGAGCGGTTTGGCGACGACTTCCCATTGCGTGTAGCTATTGATGACGCCGAGTGGGCCATTAGCCAGAGCCGTCAGGTTGTTGACAGCGGAGTCGGACACGTTTTGCACTGTGGCGGTGAAGTTGAAGTGGGTGACTTTCATGTTAAAGATGCGTGTCATGTTGGCAATGAAGGCTTGCAGTACGGCTTCAGCGTCTGGGTTTGCGAGAGGAAGGTAGTCCGTTGGGTAAAGGATACGTTTTGGAAATGCGGTTGTATCGGGTACGACCAGTGGTGAGAGTCCCGTGGTGGCAGTGTCTTGGTATAAGGTCGGCGTGTACCAGGCCTTGGAGAACTTGATCCATTTCCAAGGATCCCGGCTGAAGACTCCTGCTGTGTCGGTTGCACCACCTAAAGGAATCACCCGATCCAGGTTCATGAGTCCCTGGCTAGGCCGCTGTCCGTAAGTTCCGGACACGGCAGCCGGCCGACGCATCGAGGACCCGGTGTCGCTGCCAATAGCGAAGTCGAGCCAGTCATACGCGGCGATCGAGCATCCACCGCCTGATGAGGATGCCGAGCATGTCAACCAACCGTCGCCGCGCGGATTGAACGGATACTGTTCATCCTGCCAGTCCCAGGGGTTCGCACCAGACGCAAACTGCGCCAGCTTGTATTTTCCAACCACGACACCGCCCAGGTCAATGATACGCTGGATAGACGGGGCAGTGCCATTCGCGATCGGCGTAATGTACGCCCATGCCTGGCTTCCGCCGGAGGTCTGCAAGCCTTTGATGTCGAACAGGTCCTTGACAGCGACTCGTTCGCCCGCTAGCGGCCGGGTATCGCCCCAGCTGTAGATACGTGAAGGGACGGGGATGAGCGGGTCCCAAAATTTGGGCAGGAAAGCTCCAAGAGCGTTGTACGTGGCGTTGCTATCGTTTGAATCATAGGCGCCAAATAGGAAATCGCGATAAGAGTCCGCATACAGCCGGTAGACAAGGGCAAAAGAGACAGTGGCTGGACCGATTGAAGCAACGTATGGACCTGCGGGCAGCGAGGCACTGCCCTCCACGTATGTGAGAGTGAACGGTCCGCTGATGTTGCGGCTCACAAAATTGGTGGACAGGAGCACGTGCGATGTGTTGTATGACTCGAGATACGCGATGGCAGAAGTATCCAGCACTGGGTTACCTGCGGAAGAGGTGATGTACACACCCTCGAGGAAGTCTTCGCTGAAAACGTCGTCACCGGTCAGATAGCTTTCAATGGTGCTCTGCAGCACACCGTCAGTGACCAGGGAGGTATTCGTTGAGATCACTGTAAAAGGGACACCATTGCTGCCAACGATGCTTGCTGCAGACGAGCAATCCCCGCTTAGGGCCGCTTTTGGATGCTGGAGGTTCGCAAGGTACGTTAGATTTCCCAGCTCAAACAAGGCGTCTCCGTTTGGAGTTGGCTGAAGAAAAGTGTAAGGGTTACGCCTCAATATTGGTGCTCCTGTGACAAGTGAAATACAAACTGCCAAACTGGCAAAGGTCTGTGGGAATGGAGCCATGGCGTGAGCAGGAGCGAAGCAGAGGGGCCATCTGTCAACTGTGTTGCACACTCAACATACGTTCTATATGTAGCAAGCAACGCCGACAAGTAATCACTTATCTTGCCGTGCGTACCGCACATTGTCTACGTTCTTCTTGGCTGCAGCAAGTGAGTTTTGTAGATGCCTTTTCGGGCTCTGCAGGATCGAACCATGGTTGTCTTTGAACAGAAGCCGTGCTTGGCTGCAGTAAACAGCCTTCGAGCGAACCCGATGCGTCGTTAAGCGTGGGGCTTATCTTCGCTGTCTGCTGGAGGTGCAAAGGAAGTTGCCCTATCTCAGATGCCAAGTGCGGAAATCCCGCAAAAGTGCAGAGCGGAATCGAACACTTGGCGTGTACTCGCACTCTGGAAAGCTCGAGGTCAGGTTCAGCGAAGTCCGCACAGACAGCAAGATGTGAGCATTGAGTGTGAGGTCTTGCCTGTACTGCAAAGTATATGTGCTGCTCGCGTGAACGACGCGGGTTCGCTGGTCTTGCTCGCCGCTGAGCCTCGCGCCTGCCAAAGGTTTCACGAACGTTGTTCGATTTTGCATGCATCCCTGACACAATGGCAATTCTCAAAATTCATCTTGTGGTCGCCGACGTGGCACGCTTTGTATGCAAGGACATGCCCTCCGCACTCAGTCCGGCTGCTACACAGCTTGCCGAAAATTGGCAATGTCAAGGTTAACAACGAGTCCGCTAGGACAACAAGCAACGCGTGCGACAGATCCTTTGATGGCGCCATGAGCGCAGGTTGTTGAGGCAAAGAAGGCGAGGCTTGTAGAGCAGCGTTCGTGCGCTGTGAGCGGTTCGTATTTGTGAGGCTGCAATTCTGCACGGTCTATTCCGAGATCGCTGGTCTTGAAGCCAATGATCAGCACCCAGGGCGGGCATCTGCATCCGGTGAAGCACCGGGCAGGGATGCGGAGGGCGGACGTGCGACGCGACACAGGCAAACGTCGGCGTGCGCGCAGAAACGCAATGTTCTGTGTTGTTAGCGACCACAACAGCGGTGTTTTCGCGCCCCGCAGCACATGAACAGAGCAGCGAGGGAAGAGGCCGTGCGCCCGACATTGGCAAAGTCTGATAAGGACAACGTCCTTCTGGATTCGGCAGTCCGTTCCCCGGACATTCTTCCGCTGCGTGCTTGCCTGTCTCTGGCTAGTGATGACGACTTGCCGTCGGAGTTGGCAGCAACAGCAACAGCAGCAGCAGCAGCAGCAGCAGCAGCAGCAGCAGCAGCAGCAGCAGCAGCTGATAGTGTGGAATACTTGGGGAACCCTACCGGACTCCAGCTGACAGAAATGATGGTGCATGCGACAAGACGACGAATGAATGACTGCAGATGATGGCGGGCGTGCGTGCGTACAGAGTCAGGGGCAGCCGCGGAAAAGCAAGGCGGTGTGCAAGCGCAGGAAAACGAAGCCCGCTGACCGCTTCAAGCAGACAGCTCTCTTGTGGCTGTCTTGTGGCTCTCTGCTGCAACACGCAGTCGTCTCACACAAGCATACGAGCAGAAGCAGACAGCGTTTCTGTCAAGCGCAAAGCTTCATCCGTCTCTTCGCTCAACGGGCGGACTAACCGGACCGGGCAGTGATTGCCAACCTTATTCCCTAGCCTCCGTTCCTGTCGGTGTGTGGCGCTTGGTCTGCTTCTGCTTCCCCGGCCAAGCAGAGCAGCCTGGCTACGGGTGACGACCTTGGTCGTCCGATGCAAGCACGCAGCACACGCACTAACTGATTGAAGCCGTCTCGTCTCCGGAGTCATCTCGACCTTCTCTTCGACTCCTGGAACTCGCGTCTTCTTCTCCGTCCTCGTCTGGCACCGGCTTCTTGTCTTGCGTGTCTCTGTTCGGAGAAACAAGCGGTCACGACGTCCCTATTCTTGAGTCATCAAGCCCGCTCTAGCGCTGTGTCACAAGAGCCTCCTCGACCATCTCGAGCAGCACCACCTTGATAAGCTCAACCACCAAACACCGAGCTCGTGGTGCATCAAGGACCGCTTTGTCCTCGACCAGCTCCTCCTGATTTAGCACGCGTACCCTGGTGTCCTCTCAAGGCAAAGCTCAAAGCCACTTCTTGCGTGATATAGCTTGTGCCTCGCACGGAAATGGCGCAAGCGTAGCCGCGGAAAGCCAAAAACTGCTCGACACCACGACCTCTAAAGGACTTGCATGTGGGCCTCGAGCTCTCTTCAGCATCTTCAACAGCTGCTTCTATCATGGATCATCCAACGATCCACATCAGACTCATCCCCAGACGCATTTGACCTCGCGAGCCAGAACGCCATCCCCATACCGTCGGCAACTAGGTTGAGATACACCTAGCAGCCCTTCGAACAACACGACTTGATATATACGTATATCCGAACATACGGAAACAGCAAGAATGCACCAACATCCTCGTCCTGCGCCGAAGAGCGCCTCGCCCGCCAACGCTCCCCAAACCAACCCGATGAGAACCAACAACCAGAGGGAAGAGACATTCGCCCAATCTCAGTCCAGTCAGGAGCTCAGGGGCGATACGGAAAGAGACAGCAGCAGTAGAGACGGGGGAGCGAGGGAGGGCGCCCAGACGGGGCGTCTGCAGCATCGAACACAGAGATGGACAGGTTGAACTTGATTGTTCAGGTACATATATATACGCGCTCCTGGGAGTCCTTTGCGTACGGGAAGCTGACGAGGAGATACAGCATTTCTTTTCCAAGGCGGCGCTTATTATACTCTCGTCTCGTGTGGGCCTTTCGCCTGCATACACCAAGGACAATGAAATCCGGCTTGACAAGTGGGTAAGTTTGCTTCTCTGTATCTCGTTGGACCCGTAATACAGGGACGAGGCAAGTCGGCCTTACCTGCATTCTGCTTGCAGTGGAGCCTGCCGGGTAGAGCAGAGCAGTGTAGGTATCGGAGCATTCTGGTTGAAGCAGGACTATCTTTATGCGTGGGCAGAGTGCTGTGCATGCCCATTCGTGCTCCATGCTCCATCATCTTGTCCCGATCAGGATACGCAGCAGACTCTACTCATTGCTCAGAGGTGTTTGTCCTTCTCTTTGCATCCGCCCTTGCCGTCTCTGTTTGTCCGTTGTAGAAAGGAGTTTGTGGCTCGCGCTCTTGCACAAAGAGGGCAGGATAGTTGCAGACACGGGCTTTATTCATTAGCCTAAAGTTTCTGTCTTCTTGATGACATTCCGGTGCTGATCAATGGTGCAGTTCAACATATGGCTCGAGGACACGAACGCTTTAAGCGATGTGTTGCAAGAATGGAAGACCATGAATGCTGTCAAGCGGCGACCGTCTCGTCTAGTCATCGAGCTGTATCTTGACACGGCGAAGTTGACCCAGAACCAAACGCTCGTTGTAGTGGATGACGAGGGCAAACGGTGGTCGGTCGATGAGGCTCTGGAGAGGGAGGGCGTGTCAGGGACGCCTCCGCCCTCGGAGGTAGTTTATGAGCGCTGGACAATTAGCCTGGACGATCCCTCTACTGCACCAGCAGTGCAGCTCACAGATGCGCCGCCTAATGTCTACAAGAAGGGAGTGGTGTTGCTGAGGTCACTGTGGACGTACCTGCGGTTCCTACCTGCGTGGAAGCTCGGACGCCGCATGAATAGGCAAGCCGGTAACGTGCAAACCATAAAGCCGCGTTTCAGGATCTTCAGCGACGCGTCTCCGACACCACCACCGACAACTCTGACCTGCCCTCTCACATCAGACACATTGTCCACAACAGAAGATTATCACTTCGCACCTCTCCTCTGCGGCTTTGGCCCCTGAACATCCAAGTTACCTACCGAACCAACACGGATTTCCATGTCGAGTCTGCAGAACAGCTACTCTCTGAACATCTACTGGGAGCCGCATCCGGACAGCCCTTCCTTCAGCTATCTTCGGGGAAGGAGGTGAAGTGGGACAAATGGAGTATCGAATTTCACCCAAACACGGCCCACGATCCGAACAGGTGCCCGGAACTCGCCGAGTACACCAGACGTCTTCAGCAGGCGGGATGGACGTGCAACCTGATGGTCCTAGCCCCTCACGACGACATGATTACCCGAATTCCACCAGAGCTGGGCTTGCCGCCACTCCAAGCATTCAGGCTGTCCAGGACCGTCCCGGCCTTCTGGGTGAGACGCTTGTAGGTTCTGTGCCTACCAAATTACCGCCCGATCACCGCACAGCTACGGGTTCGAAATCCTCACTCAAGTCCACCGAGGGCGGCATCTCAGCACAGCGGCGTCCGTCAGTCACATTCAACCCGTTCAAAGCAGGTTCATTGTCTTCTTCTCCCGGTACCACACAGCTTCCATCACCTTCGCCAAGCAGCTCGCTCGGCAGAAACGCAGCAGCGGCCACAGCAGCGATCAATACCCCTTTACGCACCAGCGAAACCGATCCTCCCTCTCTACACTACCACAACAGGCACTTCGCGCACCATCCGCCTCTACCATGCAAAACGAAAGCGCAATAGCACCATCCTCAACATCTAGTTCGCCAAAACCAGCGCCCCTCCAGCGCTACTCCAGCTCCTTCAGCAACCGACGCGCGCGCTTCCTCCAGCGCTGGCAGCAAGGTCGACGAAGACGCGACTAGCAGCGGGCGTGGCAGCGTCTCCTCCGCGCGCCGCAGCTCCGCCACTATCGACCCCACGACTACTTCCACCTCCGACACCGCGCCCGCAGATGACTCGACCGACATCGCGGACTTCCTGAAGCTGCTGGATAAGGGCAGCAGAGGTCTGACATCCTTCTCGACCCCGGACGTGGCGGCGAACAGCGCGCGCACCGCCGCGCAGTACAACCGCTTCGCAAGGATGAGGGATAGCACGGCCCAGCTGAGCGATAGTCTGAGTAGCAGCGTTATGCTGCATAGGAGCAGTACGTCGAGTTCGCGCGTGCCTCCGCTCTCCTCCTCCAGCTCGCCCGGCAAGACTGTTAGCCCGCTGACGCCGCATACGCCGGCTGTGCCGAGTAGGCTGAGAGAGGGCAGTGGGGAGGTGGGTGGGGGTGAGAGGGGGAGGAGAGGGACAGGGATGAGGGTGCGGGTGCGGGTGGTGGGGAGGGAGAAGAGGAGGGCGAGGAGCCGTTGCTTTTCGCCATGAGCGAGATGGGCCGCTAGATGGGCTAAATTGGGGCCGGAATCGGCGTAGGGTGGGAGGATTAGGAGTTAGGGGCAGTTGTATATAGCGTGGAGTTGGTGGTGTATAATTTGGTTTTCCGTTGTCCCCTTTGCGTATGCGGTCCCGTGGTTGGATGGTCCATGTGCCCGTCTCGAGCGTGGCGTGTGATGTAGGTTCACCATCGTGATGCGAAGGACTGGTATGGGTATATATGCATAAAGGCAGGAGCGGGAGAATGGTGGACAGAGCAGGACGGTCAGAGCGGCTGGTCACTCGATTACTAGTCTATGGCACGTTCTCAAACATGCGACTCGCACGTAAAACTATCTATACAGATGCAGGAGTGGAACAGCAAGTGGTAAGAGGTGGGCAGGTTTTGTAAGAGGAGAGATGTTCGCTGACCAACCCATGCCGCGGATCCGATAGTCCTGGTCCCATGAGGGGCTTCAAGCATCCTAGACGTACAGCAAAGATGCTACCCAGATGCAAAGTGCTTTCCGGCATATGTTGTGGTCGTTTTTGGGTCCGGCAATCTGCATTTGTATTTCTTTGCCCCACTGGGACTCGGGGGCCTTAGGTGTTCCTCGCTTGATGCGTTCTCAAAGTAATTCCGTAATTTGCGACAAGCAACCATCCAAATGCGGAGACGAGGAAAAGAAACGTAGCAGTTCTGGCGAAAAATGGGAGAAGTGAGCGCTTTGTTGGCCGCTAGCCCATCCGGCCGTGATATCGATCGGTTATATAGAATTCTCACAGGCGGCCTACGGGTTGTGGGGTTGCCTGTGTGAATGCGAGCAACATTCTGCCAAAGAAGTATACTGACTGTCGGAAAGAATAGTGTGCGGTGCTTACTGGCCGCTATGATTAGCGGGCTGTAGGGGTTTGATGTATAGGAGTTCTCGGAAATACTCAGATAATGGTGGTTCGAACATCTATACCAATGCGAAGTTGAAGGAGTAGAGGTGTGATCCAGGCAAGGGATTTAGGTTCGTTAATGGTGGTAAGGGTAAAGGTACAAGACAGGTGTAGCTTTTGAGAGAGAACCTGTCATATGTGTGCTATGTGTGCGTGCGGACAACCTCGGCCAGTGATTGGTTGATTGGCATCGGCATCCCACTTGGAGTGAATACATGCATCACCGAGCCGCAACCCCTCCCTGTGTTAACAAATAACTATACAATACTGTGTCTACTGCTTGAACTCCAGAATACTTCGCAGTAGTCCCATCTTCGAAACCTCTAGACTGTCAAGCACACTATAGCCACCGGATCCATCTCGAAAGCACTCAAAACCGCATTCGCCACTCCACAAGACAAAGGAGCTTCGTCATAGATCGATTAGGACAGGACACGAAACACAACACAACCGGAACAGGAACAGCATCGCCGCCATTCGCATCGCCGTCACTCGCATCGCCTCCATTCATCAAGTATATCGCGCAACACCAAGCCTTATCGCCTCAGAAGAACTCGTCTACCGACTAAACTCAAGGAGAGCTCCCCGCCAGCTTTCCTTACCTTCTTCCTCCTTCTTGGGGACTTTCTAGGCTTCGTCAAAGCACCTTTAAACACGCTTTGATCCCCGTGATCATAGCGAGGTGCACTTGCCGAAGCGCCAGGAAAGTCTTCCCTGGTGCAACACCGTCTAGCCTATGAGCAGCTATCTCTGGAAATATTATCTTCAAGATGATGTCGACCGATTTCGACATCTGCTGGAAACAGCAACTTATAATTTAAAGACGCCAGGACAAAAAGCCGGAGGCGGGCCACAGAATATCGGAAGTGGCGCAATAGTGGGAAGCCCGGGTGCACTGAGTACTTCTCCTACCCTTACTACCAAGAGTGGTCGCAAGAGCTCGGGATGGGGTCAGGCTGGAACACCACAAGGTGGACCTAGCACAGTCACTCTGACAAGAGCAGACATAAACTGGCGCGACGGGAACGGCCTGACCATACTGCACCATGCGGCCTCTTCCACATCGGAGAATGCGGTCGACTTTGCGCAAGCGCTGATCGACCATCCCCTGACGGATCTCTATCTGCAAGACCAAGAGAACGGCTGGACTGCGCTTCACAGAGCGTTCTATTTTGGGAACGTTACCATCGCGCGTACGATACTAGAGCGTGATGCGGAAGACGCGCTGTCCGGACAAGGAGGAGCGCACCATGCTGTTGGTTTGATCAAGATCAAGGATAAAGAAGGCCACGGTCCGCTTGACTTGTATTCAGCCACTATCAAGGACAGGACACTACGACCGGACGTGGAAGGGCACAGGCGTTCTGGTTCAGACGCAGGAAGCGTGGACGAGCGTCATCCTGGCGATTATGACGAGGACGACGAGGACGGCCGGTGGAGATCCCACATAGAAACTGCTGATATCTCGGGAGATGAGGTGCTCACTTTTGGAAGCAACAGGAATAACACTCTCGGATTTGGCAACGAAGATGATCGGCAGTTTCCCGAGCGTGTCAAGCTACGACGGCCTGACCATCTGCTCCAGCGCTTCTATCGGGAGCATCAAATGCAACACGAGAAGACCTGGGCACCGTTTGATCCTTCGGTGTCAGAACACTCTCGCCCAAGCAGGATTCCGAAGTTGCCGGTCGAGTCCATGCCATGGACGGCCAAAAGCAGGCCGCTCGTCATTCAAGATGTGCACATGTCAAAGCTCCATACAGCTGTTCTTACAACGGATCCCGAATCCAACCTTTACATGTGCGGCCATGGACCAGGCGGCCGTCTTGGAACCGGTGACGAGAGGACTCGCTTCAACCTTGTCTGTATCGAAGGTGGTGCTTTAGCTGGAAAGAAGATCGCGACTGTTGCTCTTGGCCAGAACCACTCGCTGGCCCTCTCAGACGAAGGAGAGATATTCTCGTGGGGTAACAACGGTTATGGACAACTCGGCTACACGTTGCCGAACGCATCGCTCAAGGACGAGGATCCTGTCCAGACTCTTCCGGTCCAGATCTTCGGCCCACTCAAGAGGGAGTTGGTCATTGGCGTGGCAGCTTCACGGATACATTCCGTAGCGCATACCTCTTCGTCCATCTATACGTTTGGCAAGAATGAGGGGCAGCTTGGTATCATGGATTCAGACGCCCGCTCATTGGATATGCAGATCGTTCCTCGTAAGGTCGCAGCATCACGCTTCCAATACCCTATTCAGTCTGTGTCTGCAATTGACAAAGCCACCATCTGCCTTTTGGAGAATCATGATGTCTGGGTGTTCGCAAACTACGGCTACGTCAAAGTGCAGTTTCCGCTTGACGGCTTCTCCAACTACTTCTTGAAGCAGAGCTTCTTCGTCACGAAGTACGATAACACGGCCAATCATATCTCCAAAATTACCTCAGGCGGCGACACCATCTGCGCTTTGTCTAGCAGTGGAGAGGTTTACACTCTCTCCGTCTCACAGCACGCCGGTCAGAGTACCTCATCCACGACTAATCCAGCCAAGATTCGTGACGCAATCTCACAGCCTCACCGCATCTGGTCACTGAAGAAGAACAACATGGCAGCAAGAGACGTTGGCGTTGACGCAGACGGCTCCATTATCCTCACCACTGAAGAGGGCAGCGTATGGAAGCGCTCCAGACGAGCAAAAATAAAGGACGCAAGCGCATCAGGTGGTGACTATAAGCCTAAAGACTATAAGTTTTCGCGTATCTCCGGCTTGACTCGTGTCATCGCAGTGCGAGCATCAGCCTACGGTGCCTATGCGGCGGTGCGAAGGGACTGCAACGTTACCAAAACGCAGGTCGTGGTCGAAGATCAGACTCTCTGGCAAGACATCTTCCCATTGCTCTGTTTCAACGACCTTAGAGACGCAGAAGAGGTGCCAGACAGCGAGAGCGAAGAACCTGAACTGCGCTTCTGGCAAGGTCGCAAAAGCCGGACGAGCTTGCGCTTCTCAAGAGGCACCTTCTGGAGTCAAAGGACGTCGAAAAGGACCTGGAAAAGCACCTTCGGCAGGATGCCGCTGACGACTTTGCTGACTATGATGTTGTCCTTGGCACAACCGTTTCAGAAATTCGCATACCGGTGCATCATTTCGTTCTCGCTGGCCGCAGCCGTGTGCTGCGGCAAGGCTTCCACGAGCTGCGTCAAGGGGGCAACATGTGGCCTGAACTCTTCGCTGTCCCTGATCTCTTCGTTTGCGAGAGAGGCCCGCAAGGCAAGCCTTTACTCATGTTCCAGGGTATTGACATCCTGGCCTTGGTGAACTTTGTGCTCTACTGTTACACGGATAATGTTGTCGATTACTGGCATTACACTCGACGATCTCCGCAAAATGCCTTCCGTTACCGCCAAATACGGACAGAGCTGATGAAAATTGCCAGCAAGCTCGATCTACACCATTTGGAACCCGCGGTCCGACAGATGATCGAAACTACTCATGCGCTTAACATGGATCTTGATGTTGCCGTTAAGGATCCTTCGTTCTTCGAGAACGGCGACATCCGGGTGCAGCTTGCTGATCAGGACATACTTGTGCATCGTGCGTTGATCTGTCAGAGATGCCCTTTCTTCGAGGGTCTCTTCATGGGCCGCGCCGGAGGCCGCTGGCTGGAGGAACGTATTGGGCAGTTGAGTGATGCATCAGAAGCTGTTGCGGTCGACCTGAAGCATATCGAAAGCAGGATCTTCCGGATGGTGCTGCGGTACATCTATGCCGATACCGGAGAGGAGCTCTTCGATGGCATCGTCAGTACGGATCTCGATGAATTCCTGGACGTGGTTATGGAGGTCATGAGCGTTGCCAACGAGTTGATGCTGGATCGGCTGTCGCAGGTTTGTCAGAAAGTTGTTGGCCGATATGTGAACGTCCGCAATGTCTGTGGCCTGCTTAATGCTATTGCACCTAGCTCGGTCACGGAGTTCAAGGACGCCGCACTAGAGTATCTGTGTCTCAGTTTGGAGGCTATGCTTCAGGGAGGGTGAGTCCGCATCTACCGTTCTTACCTGTGTGATGAATCACTAACAATCAAACAGTCTGCTGGACGAACTTGACGACGATCTCCTGCTCGAACTCGACAATGTTGTCCGAGACAATCAACTCGCTTACATGCCATTTGCGAAGAGCGGACGTGCTGAAGCCCTGCTTCACGAGAGACATCCAGAGCTAGCGGCACTCATCGACCGTGACAGACAGGCGAAGATCGACTCTATTCTGCTCCACACGAAGTATCATGACCCTGATATATGGGCAGCCGGTTCGTTCAAGGCTTACAGCTTGGATGATGATCAAGCACCTTCCCCGACGCAGCTCAAAGCACGTAGGAAATCATCGAAAGAGGGTCAGAGCGGCCTTCTCCGTCCTATGCTCAAGGGCAAAGACTCGGCTAGAAATATTGCGGACCTGGATTCAGATGGCTCCGAGCTGGGCAAGTCTCTGCCACGTGACAGAGTCCAAATCCACGAGGTCGCAGTCGGCACACCGCCAGCAGATGTGTGGTACGATTCCAACGGCAAGCAGCTCGCTCAAGACGACCGCACTCCCGGCACTGCCAAGGGCACACCTAGGTTGGAGGCTAAGAGTCCTGCTCTCGCGCCTTCGGCGAGTCCATCGTTAGGACCTTCGGCTGCGCCATGGGCATCAGCGACTCCTTCACCAGGCGCCAAGCTAGGCATGAAGGACATCATGGCACAAGCGTCGTCAAGCCGTGTTTCGAACCTGTCCCTCGGTCTCGCAGCAACGCACTCTTCCTCCCCCGATACATCGGCTGCTGGCCCCTTCGGCTCTAAGCTTTCCCAAAAGGAGCGCAAGAAGATGCAACAGGCACAGCAAGCGGCTCTGGAAACGACGTCGACACCACCGAAGAGCGACTCGGAAAAACCGTCTTCGCCTTGGCAGATTGCGTCTGCAACCAAGGTCCCGTCTCTGAAGGATGTCATCGATGGTGGCAATCAGACTTCTACCAGCCCCAAACCACCAGTCGCTCGCACGACCACGACGCCACAGCTCACTATGCGCCAGACCATCGCGAACGCCAAGCCTGCAGCGGCCTCAAAGAGCATCGGGCCAGGCGCACAGCTCCCGGCGCAACAACAACGCTCCGTCTCCGGTCCCGCAGCGCAAGCCAAACCCGACCGGACGCCGACCAAGCCCGCCGCATCACCCTCCGCGTCTTCGCGTCCCACGCCATCTCCACACCAACCCACACCCACCCCACGCAAGCCTTCGGGCCTGGCCGCAGCACTTGCGCCCGTGCAGCCGCCGGACCTCAGTTCATCGTCCGCCTTCCCATCCATCCAATCGATCCGCCACCAGCCCCGTCCCGTCGAACCGAGCCTGCAGCTGTCCATGGCCGACATTCTCGCGCAGCAGCAGGCGGAGAAAGACATCATCCAAGAAGCGAAGGCGGCGAGGAGTCTGCAAGATATCCAGGCGGAGCAGGAGTTTATGGAGTGGTGGGACAAGGAAGCCGCGAGGATGCGAGAGGAGGAGGAGTTGATGAGGAATGGAAGGGGTGCTGGTGGGGAGAGTAGGGGACGGAGGGGGAAGAGGGGTGGAAAGGGTGCGGGTCCTAAGGCTGGTGGTCCCAAGGTCACTAACGCTAGCGATGCTGCCAACACCGTTAATTCTGCTGGTGGTAGGGGTGCTGTTGCTGGAGGTAGAGGCAGAGGAGGCAGTGCGAGAGGCGGCGGTGGGCAGAGGGGTGGACGTGGCGGTGCCGTGCCGGTTGGAGGTGCAGAGAGGGGAAGGGAAGAGTTGCGTGATTGGATGGTTGTATGATTATGCCCTGAAGGCGTTGGATCCCCATTTGGATGTGATGCAGGGTGGGATATCTCTCAGACTTTCTCGGTTCTTGGGTGATACCAATATATAGGGGTTAGACTGTATTTTTTCTGTATATTGACGACAGCTCGCTGCTGTTTTGTTTAACAGCACCAGTTCAAACTGGTCCTTGAAGGGGAAGATAACGGAAGAACCCGTGAAAGAGCACATTTGTTCGTTTCATCTACGATCGTTGTCGTACCTACGCAGAGAACACCGTTACACACAAACCCACCCCACACTTATCTCTCTCTCTCTCTACGGGAAGCCCACGCCGGTCGCTAGAACGCAGCAAAATCCCAACCCCTCCATTAAAGCCCACTCTGCCAAACCAACACTTTTCCTGCACAGAGCCTATCCCATCTCTGCGCCGCAAAAACAACCGCCAAGTGCGCACCGAACAGCATCAACGAGCCCATCATTCCCAGATCCAGGAGTCCCAGATCCAGCACCGCGGTACATAGCAGCGGGTAGAAGAACCACGGACTAGCCGCATAAGGCGTACAGGGATAACTCAACGTGACGACCTTCGTCACAAATAACGCCGCCTTGAGGGACAGAGCCGGCATGGGATGGTACAGTATCTCACGGAGGCTCTGGTGAAGGCGGTTGCGGACGGGTGGAGGCGGTGGTGGGAGCAGACGCGGTGGATGCAGCGGTGCTTCTCCGCGCATGCCTGGCGACTTGGGTACTTGTGGAGGTAGGGGAGCTCGTTGACCTTCCGAGTCCGGAGCACGACGCTCGATTCCAGTGCCGGATTGTCCGGCCGAGGCAGCGGTCGGCTGCGCTTCACGGGACTCAGCGCCCTCTCCGCATCCGCGTCTCCGGATGTGTGGCGACGGAGCTGCGAGAGGCCGGGTCGGACGTCTGGATTACGCGCGCCCGTGGGCTTCGGGGCCGGAGAATCGACGGCCGAGATGCGCGACCGGCGGTCGTCAAGTCCAGCAGCTGGACCGGTCTTGTAGTCCTCCAGTCCGGCGCCGGCTCTGATGCCCTGGAGGATATCCTCAGTACTGGGCCGTTCCGCGGGGTCGAGGCTCAGCAGGCGCTTCAGGAATCTATACAGCTTCTCGGGCAGATCTGCACGAACTCTAGCGGCGTCGTCGAAGCCGGCCCAGGCCGTGATCTCGGCTCTGAGTTGGTCCAAGTCCTCGCTGTCCTCGTCGATGCCGTCGGCGTTGGCGTAGGGAGGCGTCCGAAGCACATGAAGTAAACGATCATGCCGAGCGAGAAGATATCTGATTTTGTGGAAAAGTTGCCGAAGACGCCGCGCGAGGCATCGAGGCGCAGGACCTCGGGCGCACAGTAGGAGATTGTGCCCGTTGCGCCCGTCGAGTTGCGGACCGAGGTTGTGGTTTGCACTTCTCCAAAGTCGGAGACGAGGACGCTGAGCTTTTGCCCGTCGTTGTGTAAGAGACAGTTCGAGGGCTTCAGGTCTCGGTGAATATAGCCGTTGGTGTGTAGGTGGTGGAGACCAGATGTGATGTCCCGAAAGAAAGAGAAGATCTCTTCGAATTGCATTCGGCGGGGCCCGTTGAGGTTGTTGGCAACATCTGATTGCCCTCGAGACTTGCGCCGCATGCGCTCTTTCATGTCCTGTGGCGTCGTGGTCGATTTGAGGTCTCCGAGAACATGGTTGTGTAGATCCCCAGCATTGCAGTACTGTTGCAGGATAAACACGCACGGCACGCTTGGACCAAAGTTGGTGATTTGCGCATCTTCGAGCCAGACATGGCGGTACGAGACTAGATTCTGATGATTGAGGCGCTGCAACAATTGCACCTCGAGCAAAACCTTGGCGAGCCAGTCGTGATCGTTTCCGACGGGGATCCGCTTGCATGCAAAGTCCCCTAGGAGGACGCCGTCAAGCCGATGCTCAACCAGCAACACGACGCCTCGGCCTCCGCGCCCGAGCTCACGCTTCTCTACGAAGAAGCTCTTGAAGTAACCCGGCAGGAAGCTGGACCCGCTGATACCGTGTTCGGCAGACTGCGGCGCAGGCGCACTGCCCATGAATTCTGCGCCAGTCGGCGGTGCAGAGCTGCTCGGACTTCGCGATCCCGTTGATAACGCTGGTTGCGGGAGTTGCTTCCTAGGCGACGACGGCCTTGACGAGTTTACAGATCCGGGTGTGCTGTGCGCCAGCATGCGGAAGTAGTCGGGATTGACAAATCCAGGTTCGGTGCCTGATGATGCAGCGTGTTCGTCTCCATCGAGGTGCGGTGAAGCATCGTGGAGCGGCCGGTGGCAGTATGGACAGTCGGTGAGCTCTATGGTGTGTTGCGCGCTCGGGGGCGCTCGCAGAGAGAGTTGACGGGATTGCGAATCATAGACGACGACAGCGTTTCCATGGCGCCTGTGAAGACTGGCATAAGCGTGCTGTCCATTTTAGGGTAAAGTAACTATTGTACGAGGAAGCGGGGTGGAGCTGTTGGCGGCTTACAATACAACTTCGCGAGAGTCGTTGGAATATGGAACGAGGCTCATTTGCCGTTGCAGATATTCGTGAGGTTCTTCAGCCATGACTCTGGATTGGTAAAGGCACGAGGTCCAGCATATAGATTATGTTCATAGCTTGGCGGTGTTTCACGGGCGTGGAGTGTCGTTGCAATGGTTAATTCGATTAGGTAGCTCCAAGCAATGAAGCCTGTCCGGATCGATGTTCCGAGGGCAGTCACGAGCGGACAACTTCACTGGCACAAAGACGGAAACGTATATTTCGAGAACAGTGCTTGATTTCACGGGATTAGATTGTTCAAGATCACTAGTTATCTCAAGAGTGTCTCGTAGATACAACTAATCACTTCACGTGACCATGTTCACGCTTCGAACTGCACAACACTTTCCGCCTGTTACGAGCTACATGTACGTACGAGTGTGCAGCGCCTGTCGGTTGCGGTGGACTGCAGCATACCTCGCAGGGTCCATTTGAGGGCCGCCACTGTACCGGCCTAGCGCACAACGTGCTTAGGGAATCCCGTGTAGCGTTGGGGGAGACAACTTGGCAGACCGACTCCTTCCCAAACATCGCTGTATATATGCGAAGCGGAACTGGCATCGTCGATGTAAACATATGGCTGAACCGCGCGACGGTGAATTCGCTGGCCAGAGGGTTCGGCGGAGCACGACGGAATGGGATCTCGACAAGCGGTATAGCCGTTATCCGTGGTAATGTGTAGTATGGCCGAGTTTGCGACTGGTATATGTTCAAGATCTCGGAATCTCAAAACGGGTCCACCATCTTCACATCTTTAGCGCCTGTACCAGCACTGACTGCCGCCACAGTCCCTAGCATTTTGCCGAACTCAGGCCCTTGGGCAGCCTCATTCCTGGCGGTATCTTCATCGGCGACAAGAACGCCCAGTCCAGAAAACGCCTCGCACAACGCGCGGGATTGGAATTCCTGAAGATCATAGCCGCCATTGGCGTAAGCGGAGTTTGTATTGAACTGATCGAGCCAGTCCCACTGGTACCGGTCTTGAAGAACGTAGTACTCAGGCCGGTCGAACGACAGGCCTCCGAACGGATCGTGCGGCTTCTCGGGACCCTTCTCTTGCTTCGCTTTCAAGCCCTTGATCACGAAGCCAGCGCTGCCATTTGTGGCGTCTGCCGGTGCCTGTAGTTGCCTCTGGCGCTCCATCGCGGATTTCTTGTCAAGCCGCTTTTTCAGCTGGATGCGTTGGCTCTCTTGCATGATCTTCTCCGCATCCCCGGTGCCAGTAGCGATGCGGTTGAGGATGTCTTGTCTGCCTTCTGCCCTTGCTCTTCGTTCTTCTTCTTCCTCCCGACGTGCGGCTTCCCGCCTGAGGCGCGTTTGTTCTCTCTCCGCGGCTTGCAGGGCAGTGTAGTCTTGTTGTTCCTGGGAGGTGAGGGCAGCATTTGCAGCTATAGATTGAAAGTTCTGCTCGCGGTAGGCATCCAGCTTGCGCCTGCTCTCTGCAACGTCTATCCGGTTCACCAGGTTGAATGTAATGTCCTCGACGTCGTTCAAATAGTCGTTGTAGTCTTTCAACGTTTCGAAGTCTTCTTCACGTTTGTTGAATACCGCAGCGACCTCCTTCCTGATATCTACTTCACGCTCGACTTGCAAGTCCTCGAACGTCTGCTTCCTGAACCTGTTCTTCCTCAGCTGCTTGTTGCAGCCTGCAATGGGGCACTTGTTCGGTCCGTGAGAGAAAATCCGATCCACACATGACTCGCACATCTTATGGTAGCATTCTGGATTGACAAGAAACCGCATCGACGTGTTTAGATAGCGAGATGACTTGCACACTGGACATATGTCTGAAGGATCATTGTCAGTAAGTGATGGCTCTAACTGAAGACGCGAGAAGCCGCGATGGAGGTGCAGCTCACCATCTTGATCGCCAGACCGAGCTGCAGCAGGAGCTGCCTTGGACTGAGCGTGGCGAGACATGCAGAGGTTGCTGACAAGATGGTGAGCTGCCGGGCGATGGAATGTTACAGGCAACTGTACGCCAGCGGCTAGAGTTACGCGACACGCGCGGCTCTGCTGGTTCACATTCGCTTGCGGAGCACTCTCGGACCGAGCCGCCCGTGGTTGCTTGGCAATCAGTCTTGAAGGTCGATCGCCTCAGCTTTCCATATCATTCTCTCAAAGTCTGCTGTTTTCAGAAGAAAACTCGGACGGATTGTAAAATCGCAGACCGGCCTGTCACACATCCTCTTCAAGATGGCTGTCGCCAACCTAGAGCAAGTCGAAGAACAGCGCCTATCCTTAGAAGAAAACACAGCCAAGCTGCGCAAAGCCTTGCAGCACTGGCGGCAATGGGACGCAGAGTACGAAGGGCTGAAGGAGGAACTTCTCGCTCTGGATAGTGGAGCTTCGCACGATGACATGGTTGGTTTGCTTTTCAGTTTCGTGCGCTCTGGACTAAGCTTAGCCATATAGATCATCACAGGCAAAGATCTTGATGGCGAGCTTGTAAACGAACGAGGTTCGTATTGACCTTCCAGAAGGTTTCCCGATCGTGACTTGCTGAACTCAAGACGCGATAGAGGTTCGAGAGCTGGTTGGCCTCGACAAGGGCCAGGCTCGTGGTAGAGATCAAGTTGTACATCTTGTCATGAGACGCCAGGACTACGTCCAACAAAACATCAGAACAATCGAAAAACAGCTCGATTCAATCCAGGCGCAACTCGAACGTCTTGATGACTTTGGCGACACTCAAAGCGCTCCGAGCCTACCTCTAACAGAGATCGTCGAAGAGCTCGACGAAGACGGCAATGTCGTTTGTAAGCCTCCAGCACCTGAAGTCGGAATGGTCAGATCTGACGATTGGTGCAGCTAGCAAAGTCACTCAACCGGAAAATGCTACAGCTAACATCATCGAAACACTGCGCAAAGCGGGCGTGACGGAGCTGGAAGGCAAGGAGTCTTCTGCGTCCAAACTCGAAACTCCCGCCGTGGCAGGTACCGCAGAAGAGAAAGGGCCACAGCCGTCCGCCCGCGAGCAGATCTTGACAGTGTCTGAAAGCTCTACCAGGGATATCCATAAGGCGGGCGCCACCAAAGGCATTCCGGAGCGTCCTAGGCCACGCAAGAAGTCGGTGTCTTTCACCGAAGATACGAAGCCTGCGTCGGATGTGCCCGATGCACAAAAGCACAGCGTCAAAAAGCCTAGCGATCCTATAGGCAATATTAAGGAAAGAAACAATATGACGACCTCTCCAAGTGCGGCTGAACAGAGCTTTCTGCCGGACAAGGCGCCAGAGGCCCAACGCAGGCAGCCGGCCGCTTCCTTGATCAAAGGGTCTTTCAACAGCAACGATCGAGTCATCGAGATCGACGATGACGATGAGATTATAGGAAGTACTCCTGTCATCCCTGAGGATGAATCTCCGGAAGATGCTCGATTGCGACGGGAAATGCTACAGTACAGCCTGAATGAGGTTGGTTCAGTTGTCGCTGAACTGGAGCTTGACGAGAACTGGTCAGATGACGACGAAGATGATGATCTCGATCTCGACGATGGAGGCGTACCCTACACTAGCGATGAGGAGGAAGAAGACGAATTTGGAAGATCGCTGGGTAAAGGGATCTCTGACGACTACCGTAAACAGATGCTTGAGCTTCAGGAAAAGCTTGGCACGGGAGTCATTGGGAATCTCGGTCCAGATCCCGAAGCAGTGCTGGACTCTGCTCAAATGAATCCAGAAGAGCTGCGACGATTGGTGATCAGAGACACAACCACCTCTGATGTTAAGGATCAGCCGTCTAAAGAGACGGGGCAGCCCGCGAAGAAGGCCGACCAACCAAGGAAAGGAGTGCGTTTTGCGGACACGCTGGATGTCGCCCCGAACAAGCCAGCGCCGCAAACTCAGCTCGCCCAGCCAAAGGAGTCCAAGCCCAGAGCTGCCGAACCCAGCCCTCTGTCTGATGTTGTATTCGAGCGTAAAGCTGCAGCAGATCCGCCAGCATCGGCACCTTCAGCAGAAAAGAAGGCTTCGCGATTCAAGCAAAGCAGGCAGGCTAACGCAGCTCCGCCTAAAAGCCAAGAAGATCCTTTACTGTCGGACACAGTCATCGAACGACCCTCAACCGACACCACTCGTCCTCCAGAGGTGCCGGATGAGTTCGATCCCGAGCTTCAAGAACGCCAACTGGCGTCAGAGTATTACCGCCTGCGCAACAACATGATACGGCAGCAAGGAGGTTTCCGAGCTACGGAAGAAGACGAGGATGCGCCGCTCATGGAAGAGGCAGAAGACGGGAGGGTCAAGAAAGTGAGCAGGTTCAAGGCGGCGAGGTTGAAGTCCTGAGCAAGGCGACAAGGCTAGAACGGCTATGATGGGCTGTGACCTTGTCCGGAAGCCAAAGGATGAGAATACAACCGTTCTCAATAGGCCTTCAATTCTGCTGATAACGGCTTCTCACAATGCTTGCGCTTGACAGTGTAGCAGACATATGACAGCATCTGCTTCAATGGACTGTCTTTAGGAGGGCCGGTCTGTACACTGGGCACGCCAAAGAAACTCATTTGCATGCCCTTGTCTGCCCACTTCGAAATTTGCAGCGCCCTCATGACGCGGCACTCTTCATTCTTACTTGTCCCCTGATCCCACCAGCGGTACGGCCTCAGCGCTATTGTTGTCCGGCAACTTCCATCTCTTCTACCCCATGGAAAGCTGCTACTGTCCCAAAACTGCCGCTTTGGGGATTGATGACCCGTTTGATACCGGACGGATGGTGCCCGAATGTCGACCGAGGCCTCATCGGCGTTGTCAACGGTGATCCTTGAACATCAGGCACCGATTGTGGAAAGTCTGCCCACTAGAGACGCTAGTAAGATTACGAGGGAGTTAGTAAAGCAAGAAGTTCTGGCACAGTACAGCCGGCCTCCAACACCCGTTTTCGATCTCGTGATCAACAACGACAACGTAGTGACAGAAATTTTGAAGTAGGCTAAATATGCCGAGCGGAAGTCCGCGACTAGAGGCATATACATTTCGAGTTATATTCATTGTAGTCAACGGAAGAGTACACAGTTTTGCGAAGTCCCTGAACAAATCTGGCGCGCGAATCGGCACTCGTGGAAAACGAACTCTGTACATCAAGTGTTGGAGTAAAACGAAAGCTTGCCAACAGACGCACGGATCCGGATAGGCAGTCAGTGCGGCCGTCAAAGCCGTCAAAGCGCGCTGTCGATCCACGCACGGCAGTTGCTCGATGTCTTACCTTCCTACACTCATCCCTGTTGACCTTCAACCACAACGTCTTGGTCTCAAGGCAGGACAGGTGCGAGTCCTACTAGCACCATATGCGCCAGGAGCCGCAGGGAGTTATACCCTTTGCTATAAGGTCGACAATCTTAGGATCACCGCTCAACACCTCGCTTGGCAGGGCTTGAACTCTACAACACCCCAGCTGCTAACCACATATGTAGAACACCCCTTAATGTGCTGCAGCTCCTATGCTACTTTTAGTAGTGCTCTGATGTACCACGAACGTGGGGATGCAAGCTGCGCGCTCGACCATTGAGCTTGGGCATGCGCTGATCCCAAGGTGACAATGGTACGGTATGGGGACAAAAAACCGGAGAGAACATATCTTCGGTGCGATGCGCTCCTGTTTGTATCGTGTTATGTTTTCTTTTCAATCACTTTCGTTTTATCCATTCTGATCCAGCCAAGGCAGTCTCTCCGAATTATATTGACGGTACTTTCGCTTGAAACCTTTCCTTTCTGCGTTGCAAAAGTATCTCCTTGACCCCGTCCATACCGCCAAGCGCTTGCTCTCCACGCACCTCCGACGCCGAGATGTCGTACGAGGACAGAAGCGGCCAAATTCTGGCAGTTGGGGTGACGATGTTCCTCTTGGCGTGGATTTCCGTGTCCCTTCGTACCTATGTCAGGTAAGTCATACCCGAGAACTTCAGCATCCACAAGGCAGTCCTGACATGCTTCAAGAGTATTCCTGATCAAAGCATTCGGCCTTGACGATGCCGCCATGCTCGGCACCGCATGTTTCTTCACAGCATTCCTGGCTTGCGAGTTTGGGGGCATCAGATATGGCACGGGCAAGCGGCGCTCAGAGCTTACAGACGAGAATGCACAAACGGCATTACGCTACTGGTTCTTCTGCGAAATATTCTACACACTCTGCACATCGAGTCTCAAAATCGCAGTCGGCCTGTTTCTGCTGCGGATTGCCATCAGACCAGTGCATGTCTGGATTATCCACGCCATTATGATCTGCGCTGGCCTTCTCGGACTGGTATACTGTGGAATCATGACATTCCAATGCAACCCGGTCAGTTTCTGGTGGGATCTCAACCCCAATCACCACGGCAAATGCATCAGTCCGAAGGTCGTCATCGACACCACCTACCTTGTCTCCGCTCTCAACTCCTTCGCCGACTGGACCTTTGCGATTCTGCCAATCTTCATCGTCAAGGATCTCCAGATGAAGAAGCGACAGAAGGTACTCGTGGCCGTGATTCTCGGCTTCGCGGCTGTGGGGAGTTTCGCGACCATCATCCGCGCGCCCTTTCTCTGGACGATGGAGGAATACAAAGGCGAGTTCCTCTGGCGGACGTCCGATATTGCAATCTGGACGAGCACAGAGGTCGGCATCGGTATCATGGCTGGCTGCTTGGCCACTCTGCGCCCGCTTCTGAGACGCTTTGGCTTTGCCGATTCGAGCTCACCGGATCCGAGCAATAAACCGTCGTGGTCTGGACCAGCCAACGATTGTAGCCGTAGAAGAAGACCTTATCCGCATGGCTATGAGACCATGGATGAAGAGAGATTTGCGAACGGCGGAGCGGTCAATCTGACCACTGTGGCCGCTGGAAGAGGCTCGGTTGCTGCGAAGGAGGATGCAGAGACGGACGGACTTACGCACTCGAGCGACGACAGCAGGGTTGGAATCCTGCGTGGCAAAGCAGCAGAGGGCATCAGCAGGAAAGTCGTGGTGACCACGACCGTGGAAAGAAGTCATAGCCCAGCAAATTCGGACATGGAAACGGATGACGGAGAGGGACCGCGAAAGCCTGCTACAACCTACACAAGGGTTTGATAGATGAACTTGTTTTCCTATGTAGATTCAGACGGCCTGAAGGCATCGATGGCATGTGTGTCAACAAGACCCTATGCAATCCAGTGTTCTCGACAGTCAGTCCAAATGGAATCATACCGTCGCAATGTAACCCTACAGCTACAATGGCATTATCGAGGCTTAAACACTAGGCCTTGTCTGTCTTCGTAGCCGCGGATAAGCATCAAGGTCAAGCACGCCACAGTTCGTATGCGTACGTAGCAAGAGCGATGCTACCTGGCGACAGCAGTCGGTCAATCAATTCAACCGACGACTGAAGCATCGGTGGGATCTCAATTGTCGCGTCCTAGAATGGCTTTTGCCTTGCGCCGAAACCGTGAGCGGCCTGTTGCGAGCGCGGAATCGCTATCAATACCATCTCTTGAAAGTGCGGATTACCATCGTCTTAAGCGGTCCCTTATATCGAGTGCGTCGGTATGCGGCCAGCCTTCCATCGCCTTGTATGCCTTGAACTTGGCTTACGTGTCAGATTGTGGTGATCGATGAGCTAGAGAAACTTGCAGAGACCGTGACCTTTGATGTTTGATATGATATCTCTTGGGGTGCGCCATTGATGCATGGCTAAGGGGCAGATCTCGCGCCCGTTCTGGATCGTGGTATGGCGCGCTCCAATGATGCGACGGCAGGCTGGTCTCTCGTGTTCGTGGCGGTGCGGGAGGTGATGTCATTGATCGCCTGCAGGGAAAAAGGTGGTGCATGCGTTGCAACAAAGGCCGAGTCGAGAAACCGTCAAAGTAAATAAAGCAGTGCGACCGCCGCTCCGCCGCATGTTTTCCCAAACAAATCTGCGATTCGCATACACTTCACGCACACACTCTTCCTTACACTATTCTTCAAGCTCAGGGATAGACGGAAAGCAATCTCAACTCGGGTTTGAAAGTAAGTTCGGCGGTGGGTCCACGCCCAGCATCCTCCACACTCTCGCCTCGATCACGCGCCGAGAGGCATCAACTCGAAATGTCTCAACAGATTTCACTAACACTTCGCCGCAACAGACCACACACCGATCCAAAATGGCTGCCGCACAGCAAAACCTGCCTACGCGCACAATGACCAACAGCACCGATGCTGAAGACGCTATCCCCGGCGAGGACACCAGCGAGGTGGGACACGAGCACTGTTCTCAACACTCAGTTGGGCTGCCTGAGGGCTGCTGTCGCAAGGCAATGATAACCCGAAGTATTTGCATATGCGCAACATGTGTAGACACGGAGAGTCTGTTGCTGGCCTCCTAGTGGTCAGGGCAACCACATGAGCAACACAGGTCCAGTACTTGGGCGTTCTAACGCCTGCGTAATCCAAACCTTGACCTGCGACGGCAGTCAGTCAGGCAGTCGACCTGCCTGTTGAGAAACACTGATGATAATGGTCGGTTTACTGACAGTGAGGCTTCCAGGTCACCAAGCTCTTCCTTGAGCGTCTCCAGGCATACAAGCATGCTTGTGGTTACCTCGAGGATTATGTCGAGGCTACTGAGAAGATGCAGCATGCGCATGGCAAGGAGTACGAGAAGGTTCTGAAGGTAAGCAAAACAGCCATCTACATCCGCTCCCCGTATACTCACTCTGCGCCCAGACCGTGTCCCACCCACTCAAGGAAGGCCACCACTTTGAGCAGAACCTCGGCGGTGTTGCTGGCATGTTTGACAACATTCGATCGAACACCCAGGGCATCTCCAACTCGCACACCGAAACCGCCAAGACGATTAAGGGCTCCGTCCTGCCTATGTTCGAGCGTCTGCACTCGGAGATCAAGAACAAGAACAAGGAGTTGGCCAAGGGTGCCGGCAAGGGCAGCAAGCTTGTAGACAAGGCACGACACAGCACACAGAAGCATGTCGAGCTTTTGGGACAGCATACTGCCTCCTTCGACAGCACCGGAGGCAAGGTCGCTGCACATGAGGACCCATACGTCCTTCAGCGCGGCGTCTACCACCGCCTGAACAAGCAAGTCATTGAGGAGAACAACAATCGCGAAGATCTTCTTGCGGTCCAGAACTCCTTCGCTCAGTTCGAGGCACATATTCTGCAGACGATTCAGAATGGACTGGGCCAGTTCAACCAGGCTCTTGCGCATCAGGCTGACCAAACCCGCTCGATGTACGGTGATATGGTCAGCACAGCCCAGCGCATCCCGCCCGACTTTGAGTGGAATGGCTTCGTCAAGAGGAACAACCAGGTGCTCATTGACCCATCGGCACCCAAGCGCAGCGTTGAGAACATTGCCTTCCCCAATCAAGACCACCGTGCCACCCAGCCGCTCATTGCAGGTTCGCTTGAGCGCAAGGGTAAAGTACTTAAGAAGTACGAAACCGGTTACTGGGTCGTCACGCCATCCAAATACCTACACGAGTTCAAGACGGACGACGACTTCGCGAAGGACCCAGAGCCAGAGACCTCTCTGTATCTGCCAGACTGTGTGATCGGTGCTCTTGACGGCGCCAAGTTCAACGTGAAGGGCAAAGATGTTTCTAAGGGCAAGGTCGGCAATGCGTTCAGCATGAACCACGAGTTCGCGTTCAAGGCCCACACGCCTCAGGATGCTGAGAAATGGTACGTCCAACAACATGTAATCAAACGTCAGCGTTCTCGACAGGCCATCTGCGTTAGACATCGACTGCTTGCCGATATGCGCCTTACGGCAGTCGCAGGAGACATCGGGCAGGTGTCTCTCCAACGCGCCGACCTTTTATGGGCCACTTCACTTACGTAGTCGGCCTGTCGAGAGTCGACGCATCTTGGTTTTGTGAGCTACGCTATGAATTTTGATGGTATACTGACCCCTGCCAGGTACGACGCCATTTCTCGCGCCGCCGGCCGCGTCACAAATGAGCGGCCAACTAGTAGCCTGGACAGCCCAATTGAGTCCAGGACTGGTACAGGGTTCTCTTCCGAGACCGCTCCCCACTCTGCAGGAGCATACGAGAGCGCGCCTACCAGTGCAACAACCGCACAGTCGACAGGAGGCGCCTACGATGGTCCTCTGACTACTGGCGGATCTGCTGCTGGATACGGAACAGCTCCTGGATACGGAACAGCTTCTGGATATGGAACAGCTTCTGGATACGGAACAGCTGCAGAGAAGGAGGCTGCAGGCGCGAGCCACGGTGTCGCTACTGGAGACGCCGCCTATGGTGGCACCGCCCAGACCGGCCACAACCCGTACGGATACGGCAGTGTTGACGAGAAGCGCTACTAGTCGAGTTGTGCACGATGTCCAGGCTGAAGAGAGATGTGGTGGAGGACGTAATGGCAGGTGGAGAGCGCTCTGATGATCGACGTGCATGTTTACGATATGACATCATAAGTGATCTGCAGCAAGCGTGCCTTACATATTTTGATACCTATGTTTGGAAGCTCTGAAACATTACTAGTTTACAACCTCTGTCCTTCCATATCCCTTGTACCTACTTTTGCAACCAGAACTTGAGTACCGACACGATTTTCGGAGCAATGGCCACTAACAAATCTGCAATCGACCCCTCAATCCCACCTCTCAAACCCCACTACGAGCCGCCATCAACAGCGCCAGACCCGTCGAACCCGCCCAAGGAACCGCCTCACCTGGCCTCTCTGATCAAGACACTGAGCCTGCAACCACACATCGAGGGCGGTTACTTCGTCGAAACGGACCGCGACGCCTGGCGCATCCCGTCACCCTTCCCAAAACAAGAGGAGAACACGACGACGTTCTACACCGCCACAGGTGCCGTCGGCGCGGACCTGAGCAACAAACTCAGCTCCGCCGACAAAGCGAACCCCTCCACGGAGGTGCAAAAGAGCGGCGATGTGGTGAACAAGGACGACGGTCGGCAGGGAGAGAAAGGGGACACGAGAAACGCGTCCACGACGATACACTACCTCCTCACGCCCAGTTCCCCGCTGGGTGCGTTCCACAGGAACAGGGGCAGGACCGTGCATACGCTGCACAAGGGACGAGGGAGGTATGTGATCGTTCACGCGGACGAGGTTATGGGGGTTACGATTCCCATCATCAGCTCAAGGGGCGAGCGAGGGTGGAGACGTTTGTAGTGGGCCAGGATGTGGAGAAGGGAGAGCGGCTGCAGTGGGTCGTTGGGGGTGGGAAGTATAAGAGTAGTTTCTTGCTGCCCGTGGAGGGGGTGGGGAGGAGGAGGAGGAGGCGTTGCTGATTAGTGAGGTGAGTAAGAAGGAAAGGGAGAGGATGGGACGGGATGAGGGTGGGAAAGGGGAAGAAGAGGGGGAGGAAGAGGACGTAGGCTATGGACATTGCTGACGGGTGGACAGACTGTGGTTCCTGGATTCGAGTTCGAGGATCACGACTTCATGCGACCGGAGAGATTGGAGGCGCTGGTCACGAAGGAGCAGGCGGACGAGATGAGGTGGATGCTCCGGAAGGGACCTCAGGATTCGGATAGGATGCTTTGAGGGTGACCGGTTCCATTATTGGTCTGTGATATCCCACGTTTTCGAGGAGGAGCGAGGCGAGCACGCAGACAAAGGAAACGCCTTATGGAAAATCATCCTAATGAGAAGGAATCATCCCTGCATCACTACGAAATTTGATGCAAGCACGTTACGTGGATGACACCTTTTTTCTTTCTATCTTGAAGTCCACTGACTTGACTCGAAAACATGCAAGATTGAGAGATAAGACGGAATGCACGTAATATTCATTCTCCTTGTTTCTGTCAACCTCTCACGTAGCGGTCATCACAGCAAATCCTTCATCACACTACCGCTCACCGCCTCGCTAGTGTGACCGTTCTGGGCATATATGGCTTCCTCTTCCTTGTGTGATTCAAGAACTATCAACAAGACCTCTATCCACCTTCTGTTCGGGGCAATGAGACGTAAAGCATGTCGGTAAATGGCGGAACTACTGGAAGACTGGAAGCTTCCAAGCGGACCTCGATCATTTACAGCAGCCTAAGCTGGTCTGTGATAGGAGGAATCATACGAAACCATTTCTCCTCTACGTTTCCTAAAAGACGTATCGCAAACCGGACTCCCATCAAGCGCTCAGAACCATGCCGTATACAAATCCGGACATGAGCCAAGCTCGCTTCATTCGACCGCTTCGTGTATGTATACGCCGGCGAACCGCGCTGACGGAGACGGGGTGTAAGGACAGCGTGATGTGGAATACACATGCCACGACGAGAAGAAACGTACTCCTGTGGGCTATTCTCCTAATTGGCCGTTTCGCAGCCACGGTGCTCTTGTGTCAAAACGAGAACAGGCTCCGCTCAGCTTATCGTATGCGAGCATGGAAGGTGGGGAACAATGGCTCCTTCGGAAACTAGCATGGTTAGGATGATGCAGTCAATGGAGCCCGCACATCGGCACCAGTCCAAGACGGCGGAGTGGAAGCTGTCCGCTGAACTGCCTATAGTGGTAGGCCGTCGTTGCTTTGCAGATTGCCTCTTTGTAGTAAGCGAAGAAGAAGAAGAAGAAGAAGGAGGAGGAGGAGGAGGAGGAGGAGGAGGAGGAGGAGGAGGAATGCGTTGTTCGAGGGGCTACTTCTAATCCGGTAAACCACGCCAGTGGGGGCGGTCTGTTGGATAGCGCGATATAGTTGCTCTCATGCCGGCCGTGATATCTTCACGAACGTGTGACCAAAGCACGCTTGGACGGGGATGCCTTCCGGATTCGGCAAAAAGTCGGCCGGAAGCGGGTCGAAAAGCGCTCCTGGAGTGCTCTGGAAGGTGCTTTTGAGTGACGGCCAAGGCCGGTGGTTTGTATGGGAGTGACTGAGACGCACTCTGGAAGTGCTTTTCGAGTGACTTCCTCGACTGAGCGAGTCGCAAGCGGGTCAGAAGCGACTCAAACGCGCTCCTGGAAGACGCGCTTCAGAACCACTTCTCTCGGCTGGGCATCGGGTAAGCAAGTCAGGAGCCACTCACAGGCGCGTCTTCGAGGATCTCGTCTACAAGGCGATGGTGTTTCCGCAGAAGTAAGGGGAGGGACGGAAGAGGATTCGATATCGTTGTCTCTCATGCGAAGCACAACCTGTCTCCAGTAGTATACACCACCCGTATGCACCATGCGCCATAGTCCGATCCGTGTAGCTTTGCCTCCCCCAATATGAACCCGATACACAAAGGGAACTGCGAAAGAAAAAAACCAACCTTTTCCTCTTTCCCCCACTGTCAGTGTGCCTCGGATGTCCTGCCGTGGATATCCTGCCGTGTTCCATGAGTTCCTTGTCCACGCCCTGTCGTACCGCCATCATCCATGAGCATGCCATCCCAAGTAGTGAACCTTTGTTCCCCTCATCCTGTACGTTCTCCTTCTCCATCTCCTTGCTCTCCTCAGTGGTACCCGTTCGTCGGTCTTCCGCCCTCGTAGTATACCGGACTGCTGAAGTAGCTGTGCAGACAAGCCTGCTTGGCACTGATCCTGCCAGCGGGATCATACACCAAGAGCGCCTCCAGCAGGTCCAGACCATGCTCGCCCAGCACCCTCGCGCCATCCTCTCCGATAATCTCGCTCTCGGGATTGCGGCTCCATTTCGGGAAGGACGGCTTGAAGTCCGGGAAGCTGGTGACGCCCGGCCAGTCCTGTTCGCTGGGTGTGCCCAGGATGCGGAAGATCTTGAAGATCTCGTCAATTTCCGAGTCGCCGGGGAAGAGAGGCTTGCGCGTGGCCATTTCGGCGAAGATGCAGCCCACGCTCCACATGTCGACGCCGGTGCTGTATTGTCGGCCGCCGAGGAGGATTTCAGGGGCGCGGTACCAGAGAGTGACGACCTGCGCGTGCCCTTGTCAGTACCAACACGAGACAAAAAATCCGCATAGAAGGATAACGGGAAAGAAAGTAGTGCGGGAAGGGGAAACCCCTACCTCGTGAGTGTAGGTGCGCAGGGGCACGCCAAATGCCCTCGCGAGACCAAAATCCGCCAACTTCAGATTGCCCTCCTTGTCGATGAGCAGGTTCTGGGGCTTGAGGTCGCGATGCAGGACGCGGTGGGCGTGGCAGTATTTCACACCGTCGCACAGTTGCTTCATGAACTTCTTGACCATGGCTTCGCCCAACCCCAAATGGCCGCCTCTTCCCTCCATGACGCCCTCGGGCAGTGGCTTGCCGCGGCCGCCCTGCGAGACGGGCAGCGTCTCCATGTACTTCTTCAGATCGAGGTCCAGGTACTCGAAGACGAGGTAGAGTTTGTGGCCGTCGGCGTGCACGATGTTGAACAGGCGCACGATGTTGGGGTCGTTCATTTCTTTCAGGAGGGAGATTTCGCGGATCGCGGTCGAGGGAACGCCTTCGTCTTCGGCTTCTAGGCGGATTTTCTTGAGGGCGACGATGCGCTGGTCTGGGGTTGTGAGGTCGCGGGCTTTGTAGACGACACCATATGTGCCTGCGAGCGGTGGAGTGAAGTGTTAGCTGAAGCTCTGGTGTTGCGTGGTGATGGGTGTGGTTGTGGGTATGGGATAGAGTGAAGGATGGATACAAGACGTACCCTCGCCAATCTTCTCCATCTTTTGATAGTTCTCCATGGTTGCGTCGTTGCAGGAGCTGGCTCGACTTGTGTGTGTATGAGGGTCGTTTACGCGCCGCGTTATATGTCTACGACGGGCTTGTCGTCCAGAAGAAGCGTTGACCGAATTCCTTTGCAGCAACTGACGGACGAAGGAGCTTCCAGGAGGTTAGTGGAGTGACTATTGGAAGTCGTTGTCGAGTCTTTGCGTAGTGGTTGAACCTGGCGGGTTAGTAGTCGCTGAACCTTTCGGTGGTGTTGGTTTTGTGGTTCTGGCAGTAAACAACGCAAGGACCGCGGCAGAGGGCGATTGGCGTGTCTGACAGGGGTTCACCCAATCAGCCGGTGAAACCCTGGCAGCCAAAACTCTTCTATTTAACCTAAGACACGACAGGACAGGACAGGACAGGACAGAAAACGGCCGCCTCGATAGCAGCCAAACACCGTTGTTATCTGCTTAACCACGTATCGGACCCGTGCAATACAGGTACAAGCCTGAGCAACTCGAAAAGAGACGCCACCATGTCATCGAAACCATCCCTAGATGCGCATGCGCGGCCGCCGGACCATCTGCGGATACTGTACAAGCGGTACCAAAAGATGAAGCGGCAAGATCTAGACGCCGACGATGTCATCTTCGACCACCGCAAGAACCGACTGGCAGGCTTCACAGCACGTTCCGTACCGCAGCCCCCACTTACCCTCCAGATTGTCTTCTCGCAGTTCCTACAAAGTCCCAACGAACGCAGCGAAATAGACACCGCGGCGAGGGATTTCTACGAACACCCACTCCTCCCAGGTAAGTCGCCGCCCCCTCACCCGCTTCGCCTTCCCATCTTTTCTTCTCCCAATCTCAATGGCTCAAGGTAGGTCTTCTCATCTACCCCTCTCTCCTCCCATCCGCTGTTCAAACCCGTCTTCTCGACAAGCTGCTCCACCGCGATCTCGCAGATCCCGTGCACCAAACCAACATCCATCTGCATTATGACATCTCTTATCCTCCCGACCACCAATCGTTCTTCAGCCCATCAGCCGGCACCCTCACGCAGGTGCCCAAGGATCCCGGGCTGCACAAACCGCTCTCCATCACTTCTTTGCTGAACAAGAAGTTGCGGTGGATCACGCTCGGCGGGCAGTACGACTGGACCCAGAAAGCTTATCCGGATGCGCCACCGCCGGAGTTTCCAAGGGATGTGGGCGCGTTGGTGGAGGGACTCTTCCCGGATATGAAGGCGCAGGCTGCCATTTGTAATCTGTACAGTCCCGGGGATACACTCAGTCTTCACCGCGATGTGAGCGAGGAGTGTGATCGCCCGTTGGTCAGTGTGAGTTTGGGGTGTGATGGCATCTTTCTCGCTGCTTTGGAAGACGTGGAGAGCGGGGAAGGGAAGGAGGGGAAAGGAAATCCGGATGGAAAGGCAGGGAAGGCACCGAGGGTTGTGGTGACCCGGCTCAGCAGTGGTGATGTGGTGGTTATGTCGGGCGAGGCGAGGTTTGCGTGGCATGCTGTGCCGCAGATTGTCGCAGAGTCATGTCCGGAGTGGATGGCTGAGTGGCCATTTGTTGGTGATGTTGAAAAGGGAAACGAGGGAAGGGAAGGCACGAAGAATGATGGAGAGAGATTTGAGGTGTGGAAAGGGTGGATGGCTGGGAAGAGGGTCAATCTGAACGTGAGGCAGATGAGGAATTAAATCGATATCTTCTCTGATGATATGCTAGCATATCTAACGTCTCTCCCTCGATAACCAACTGTGAGGCTAGCCATGCAATGGGGCCCTGGACCTCGTCAATTTCGCCTCGATGTGTATGCTCATTCTCCTGTTCAGGCGCCAACCTTCTGTATGCCGCAAGATGAGTCGTGCTGAGAGATCCTTTGAATTCTCGTTGGAGTCCTATTCACCACGACTGTAAGTGACGCTGCCGTGCCGTTTTGGCGAGTGCTCTGCAGTTTCAGCAATGGAGGCCCGGTAACGGGTTCCAGTGGCTGACCTGAGGGCGTGCGGAGAAACCCGCTGTTGCCCTCAAGCGACACGCTCGTTCGAAGGGACAGACCTGGCAGCCCTTGCCCGCCAAAGGTCGTCATACTTCTCGCCACCATAACTTCAGCAATGCGCAGGGCAGTAGTTCTTCACCTCGTTCCCTTCTCCCTCTCCGCCTTCTCTTCCACCATCTTCAAAAACCCCTTTGAAAATCTTTCCACCTGCTCATACGCAATTTCGAACCCATCCCTACCACCGTAATACGGATCTCCCACCTCCTCTTCTCCCCTCCACCCCAAACTCCAAACAGCATGACCTTCCCCGCCTGCTCCTCACTCAATTCACCCTTGGCTACCACCCTCTTCCTCAGGTGTTCCAGATATTCTTTGTTCTCCTCATCCATAGCGAAGATGTAATCGAAATCCTTGAAGTCGCTCTGCCGGAATTTCCGCGCTTCGTGAGTGTAGAACGACGGACGAATGCCATGATCCGAGAGCACGGAGAGGGTGCGCGGGTCCGGAGCGTCACCGACGTGGTAGGCGCCGGTGCCGCAACTGTCTACGGATTTTATGAGGGGTGCGCGTTGGGGAGCGTGAAGTTGGTGAGGTGCCGGAAGACGCCCTCGGCCATGGGAGACCGGCAGATGTTACCGAGACAGACGAAGAGGACGGATATGGGACGGTTGCGTGAGGGCGCTGGTGGAGGAGCCATTTCTGGTGGACTTTTCGTGCAAGCGAACAGGGATGAAGGTGAAGAGTCAAGACTGGGATGTCGAATGTTTACGAAAATCAACAGAAACGGTTCTTCATGTGACAGCGATTGGCGGTGTGGCGGTTTGCTCTGTTTGCTAGGCGGGACGTATGGTCTTTGATGCCGGAACACTTACTTCGTTTCGAAACATCTCACTGTTTCTGTTCACAACATGTCTGGAGGGGACCTGTGGCTGTTTGGATATGGGTTCGAACAGTCCATGGAGTTTTCGGATGGATCGAGGTGCTGATATTTAAACAGAAGTCTCATTTGGAAGCCTCCGCCCCATTTTGGTACATACACTGGTTCACCATGATGAAAAGCGGTACTGAGATACTTCAGATAAGAGGCTTCCAGGCTATATCGAAGGCTACGTACGTCGCTTCTGGCAGGTATGTGGTAGGTAGGGAAGCCATGAGAAAGTATCTTGACTAAATAGTTTGCGCCTCAGGCAAGGTAGGTCTCTCCAGTTGCACGTTTCTTATATCAGCATCTTAATCACCCATTACCTCAGTGAGGACCATCGCGGAACACCAGAGGCACCCGGTAGAGTCGTTACGTTGATCGATCGCGAACTGTGGGAGACTTTGACCGATCATGTGCGCAAAACCTTGTACTTCATTCTCACCAAGACTCACTTCCTGATACCTAGCAGCATGCCACCGCACCACCACGAACCTGGGGTGCAGCGTACCGGATTCCAGCACCCAAGGTAGCGGAGGTGCGCGAGTATCTCGATATCCGCGAGATCAATGGATACAGTATCCAGCACACGCCATTCCACGTCTCGGAAGCGTATCAACATGAACATGGAAACGCCGGACCCATCAATTGCCTTGTGTATATCGGGTTGCCGGACAACCCGCAGTTTCTTGGCCCACAGGATCCGCAGGTCCTGGCGGAGCATATTGTGCGCAGCAGAGGCCCCAGTGGAGAGAACAAAGATTATCTGTACGGGCTGGATCAGGCGTTGAAGGAACTCAGCGCGGACAGCGGGGACGAGCATGTTCATGATTTGGCAAGGAGGTGCAGAGAAATCGAATCTAGAAAACTAGGAATGAAGCCGAAGCAGGAGGACGTTTTGCAGAACGAGTTGAAGAAGGTGGGAAGTACGGATGAGCAGGAGGAGGTAGAGAAATGAAGTGTTGTCTGTTCTATAGATGGTGATGGAGAAGAGATATACATAGACGTTGCATTAGGCTGTCCGTCTCTGTCGGAGCGTTCTGTGATCAAGTCTAGAATTTGATACACGCTTCATGTCTGTAACAATATTTTCTCCCTGGAACCTTCTCTACTGCATGACAACCCCTAAACATTGTTCTGGAGATGAGGCTCGGCTTAGCGGCCGTCAGATTCCGGCAGCCGAGAACCCCGTATTACGAATGCCCTGACACTTCTATTCAGACGCAACGAACACTTGGCGCACTGCCTGGCGCTGTGTATTCCCCTAATTGCTGCAGGTCTGGATTGTGTCCTGTGATGATGCGCGCAGATTTCACTTGTGCGGACAGCCTACCAACATCCCTAGACGAAAGACACGGCAACGATGCAAGATGAGGCGTCGCCAGGAAGTGAGACTACACACAGTATAAGCCATGGCGGTATAGAGGGGACTAACCGATTTACAGACCTTCCTGTGACTTGGACAGGCATCCCTACCTCCCTCCTCCAGGCAGAACTGTCGCGGAGACAAGAGAAGCCAGAACGACCGCAATGCGGGTCCGGCGACGACAGACATGGTTATAATACACCACTCCACGTCTTCGCTCTGTTCCTCATTCTTATTCTAAGCGTTCTGGGTGTGTGAGACATACTTCCAGATGCAGGCACTGTCGACTGACCTCTGAAACAGCATGCTCGTTTCCGATCATCGTCAAACGATTTCCTAAACTCCCCGTACCACACCATGCGCTCTTCCTCTCGCGGCACTTCGGTACAGGCGTCCTCATCGCGACTGGATTCGTGCACCTGCTGCCGACAGCATTCACATCTCTGACAGACCCATGTCTACCGCCGTTCTGGACAGAAGGATATCCCGCAATGGCAGGCTTCATTGCTATGGTTGCTATGTTTGTTGTCGTGGGAGTGGAGATGTTCTTTGCTACGAAGGGAGCCGGACATTCGCATGCTAGTGAATACACCACTTTTGGGAACACAGAGAACGGTACTGCGTCACGCGGAGGTCACGGCCACGGACACAATAGGCCGCCGATGCATGCAAGAAAAGAAAGTTTGAGACCCTTCAAGCAAGGACACATTGGGCCAGATGGAGACCGGGAGGGTATCGCTCTGCAGGATGCGCCGCAGCCCAAGCGCCGAGATAGCGGCGAGAGCGGCAACGATGATTCCGACCTTGACCTGGATGAACTGGACCCGGATACCGATGTGGACACTTCAGCATTTCTAAGCGGGCGCAGTAATGGCGCAGCTAACGGCTCTGCAAACCACCAGCACGGCGCAGGAAGCGCCAGTCCAACACCCGGTCATCTGTCCGAGTACCAACAGCAGCAGAAGATGCTGCTTCAATGCATGCTCCTGGAAGCCGGTATCCTGTTTCACAGCGTCTTCATCGGCATGGCACTTTCCGTAGCCACAGGAACCCCCTTCATCGTCCTCCTGATCGCCATCTCCTTTCACCAAACCTTTGAAGGTCTCGCTCTGGGCTCTCGCATCGCAGCCATCACAGCGTTTCCCAAGGGTTCTGCAAAACCGTGGCTGATGGCGCTCGCATACGGTACTACGACACCCGCAGGTCAGGCAATCGGGCTGCTGGTGCACAATCTGTACGACCCTGCGAGTCAGATGGGACTGCTGATGGTCGGCATCATGAATGCCATCAGCAGCGGGTTGCTGCTGTTTGCGGGACTGGTGGAACTGCTGGCGGAGGATTTCTTGAGCGATCAGAGTTATGAGACGCTGCAGGGGACGAAGAGGCTGGAGGCGTGCGCGGCGGTGGTGGCAGGGGCTATGCTCATGGCGCTCGTGGGAGCGTGGGCTTGAACATGTGGATCGGGGTGTTGTTCTTGTATCACAATGCAATACTGCGTGTTCGGGGTTTACATGCGCAATGCCGCTTCCATGGCTTGGCTCAGCGTGGCATGTGGGCGGAGTAAAGTGTGGGGGTTCTTCTGTTATCTTGGCGCAGGCACTGGAACGCATCATGTGGTCATGTACAATTGAGTGTATATAACAAAAGATATCTAATCAGTCGGGTACGCGTGCCGATGCCGGTGATGTGAGAAATCTTGATCATGTCTTGCCTTGTGTGACTCTGAAAGACAGGCCTCCGTTCAAACAGCAAAGGCTTGTTTTCCCTTCCGTGCTTTTTGTTTCATGCGAACACCTAGGGAAGCTCTGTGCCGTTCGCAGGGCCGGGTGTTTTCGAACAGGAGGTGGGTGCATTTTGAGGGGTCTCGGCTCGGTCGGCGCAGATCCGGCCTAATGCAAAGTGACAGATGTACATGCAGCAGTTTCGCCGAAGGATGGCGTGGCCGCTGTGGCAGGGAGCGTCTGGACATTGTCGGCAGCAAGCGTCTTGACACCACTGTCAAGAGAACGGGATCGCGTGGATGTTTGTGCTCGCGACCAAAGCAGCAGACTGCGTTTCTAGATTGTTTGAGGGAAATGTTGGCGACTGGTGGTGATGAGAATGGTGATATCGTGCGACAGTCGGAATTCGCCAGGATCTGCTAGACCGGTACTGGTACTTGCCAAGAACATATAGGGTTGCGGAGGTGATCCTTGGTGATCAGCGCTTGGTCCGCTTGGTCCGCTTACCTCTTCTGCCGTGCCTTGCTTGAGTGCTGACGGCTCCGCTTCTTATACACCAAGACCGTCCCTCCTCCCTCTCTCTCCACACGATAACGCCTCGGCGACACCCACTTAGCCTTGTGAGCACACATTGCTCTCCATTTCTCCCGGACGCGACCTGAACGAATATTGCGCGCCTGTACCGCGCTGCACGCTGCGCCCTGCACACTGCACATCATCACCTCCGTCCGACGACTGCCGCCAAGCGACGGTGCCGGGTTCCATCCACTTCTGGCCTGCGCTCATCTATCTACCGCCGCCCGCTCGCCACCACACCACATCCGCCTATTCAGTCCCGTCTATGATGATCATTTGTTATTGCCTCAAGCGATCGTAACTCAGCCACACTGCTTACATTATACCTTGTCATCGGTTGCCCTGCAGAACATTATAACAGTAGGGAACAGCGCGGCATACCACCTGCATCGTTAGGTCATCTGTCTCCATACGGGTTATACGGGCATCGCGTTCCATTAGGCGGTAAAAGTGTCTATTGGAAGGGCTTTGACTTTGGGAATACTACCACAACCGTTCCTCCTGGATTGTCTGCTTCGCAACGTTTAGTCCGCGCAACACCTTTCCTCTGAGCCTTGAGTTCCCACACTACCACCATGTCTTCGACCACGACGTCGGCTATGCCGAGCGCAACAAGCTCCGGCAACAATGGCAATAGCGGTGGTGGGCCTACCAGCTCGCCATTGTTGTTCTTCGTCGCTCTCGGTTTCGGTGTCGTTTTTACCAATTTATGGTATGCCGGACCTTGTTCTGGGTTCAACGTATCAACAAAAGGCTGATCATACATGATAGGATCATTGTCGGGGTAAAGTACTGCTTCCGCTACAACCAACGCAATCGCCAGCGCGTACTCGGCGAAGATGGCACACCCATCGATCTCATGCCCATGCCGCGGCCACATCGCAGGAGGAGGGAAAAGAAACTGATGACTATGGACGAAGTGAACGAGCGCTTCCCGCTCACGAAATACAAGACTTGGAGATCAACACGCGCTGCCGAGGGCCTGCCTACAGAGGGCGGTGTGACTGCACCACCGAGTCGCGCTGCTAGTATCAGGGATGAGGCTGGTGTACTTGGGTCCTCAGCAAACGCTCGTGCTTCAGTGGAGTCAACTCGTCACGGCGCAGCTAGGGAAATTAATCCGCAAGATTACTCCGCCTCTCCACAAGACCACGCCACTGCTACCAATGAGAAACAGCCTCTCGAAAAGACCGGCACAGCCACGTCTGTTCTGGCAGGCGACCACCGCGAGCACGCCGAGTCTGATGATGAGGACGACCCAATCCGCACTGCCACAGCACCCGAAATGCTGTCCACTCCCGGCGACACCTGCGCCATCTGCCTAGACACACTCGAAGACGACGATGACATCCGCGGTCTAACATGTGGTCATGCCTTCCACGCTTCCTGCGTCGATCCCTGGCTCACCACCCGTCGCGCCTGCTGTCCGCTGTGCAAAGCCGACTACTACGTTCCCAAGCCGCGTTCTCAGCCCGAGGGTGAAGACCCTGAAGCGGCCCGGCGGGGTCTAAGGAGCCCACCGCCCGCATGGCTGGGCGGCAGCGGAGGCAGAGGAGGTCGCATCGGACCTCGGTTGATCCTCGCAGGCCCGAGATTCTTGATGGTCGAGGCGCCGAGAGACGGCCATGGTTTCCCTAGGTTCGTTGACCGACGTGCGGACGCGAGTCTCGGTGCGCAACAGTCGAACCAGGAAACTGGCCAAGACGTTCCGACTTGGAGGAGTCGACTACGGCTAGGCAGACTGCCGTTCAGGCGGCAGGACACCGCTGCTGCCCAGGGCAATGAGGCAGCGCCTGCAACACCGGGGCAGTTGGAAGCTGGTGCACGCTCGTAAGCGTGGCCCTTCCACCCCTCCGAAGCTGGGATTGGGATAGGTGGATGGGTGTCCAGGCGTTCGGGCGCCTGAGTGCGAGGACAAGGGTAAGGGTAAAGCGTGGAGCGGGCATGATATGTTGGTTCTTTGAACTTTTTTCCGAGAGTACCCCCTACTGTTATTATTGTTGTTTTTCCTATCGAGCGGGCATGTTGCATCTTGTGGCGATGTTCGAGCGTGTTCGACCTCGCTGTTAGGGCTGAGAGGTCATGGTATGAACCCATCTCCCTTCCATCAAATCCAATTTATTTGCCACAACGTTTGAAGTCTCTATATGGATTTCAAGGAGCGTCACCCTTCGTCGAACTGCTTGTGCTACCAGCTTCCCAGCTGTAACAACCACCGTGTGTCGTTGACCGGCCTTCAAGCATCTGTCAAGGGAGCTCAGCGACTGCGGTGAGCGGCCTTTCTGTAAGCAAACCCATTCCGCGCCAACAAAGGCGGTGAGAGTTTGGCGTGACCAGTTGGTTTTGCCATGGTTCCTTCCGCGTAGAGCTCCCTGTGCAGGACGATGTAATGTAGAGTAATGAAGGGTGCTGCACCTGCATGTGATTCAGCTCCGGCGGACCAAAGCCGCTAGAACCACGTCCACCTCGCGACAACAATCTCCCTTACATCACAACCTTTCCATAAAGCAACACTCATCCCCAATACAGTTTATTCTACCACAATGTCGGACGATGAGATTGTTGCAGGGCCTCCAGGCGCGACCAGCGCTGATCTGCGCGCACCAGACTTAAAGCCAAAGTACAAATCATGGCGCAAGAAGTACCGCAAGATGAAGTTCAAGTTCGAAGACGTGATGAAGGACAGCAACAACCTGTATAAGGAAGAGAAGAAACTGGAGGCTTTGTCTAAGAGATTGCAGGAGCAGAATGAGTATGTCCCATTCTATCGCTTGTACACACCACGCAATGCTTCTCCTGCTCGAAAACCACTACGCGTTGCTCTCTCTCCGCTCGCATAGCTAATAGGCCACACAGTCAACTGCTCGACCTCCTCCTCGACCTCAACTCAAACCTACACATTCCCCAGGAGTTGCGCTACAACCTCCTCAACCCCTCCGACGACATAAACCCCGCCAGCGACGTAGTAGAACCGCTCGATCCGGCCACAGCCGAGCTGGAAGTCCGCAACGCGCATCAAGGAGTCGCAAGCGGCGAGTATCTGCAAACACACTTCCTGAAGGTGAAGAAGGAGTACCAAGAGAAACTGGCGCGTCAAAACGCGACGAAACTCGTCGACATGGAAGCGCGAATCCCGCACACCGTCTTCAACGGCCGCGAGGATGACATCCCCGACCACCTGGTCGACATGGCCGAAGGCACTCAGCCGGGCTTCATGAGCGCGCAGCACGAGGACGACTACCTGCTGCGCATGGACGCGAAGCTAGGGGACCAATACTCGCTCGCGCAGCCCCGTCCGACCTCGCCGCCCAATCTCTCGACCATGACGCCCCGCGAGCTGGAACGCGAGATCGAGCTCAAGAACCCGCAATCCGTGCACAACTGGCTCAAGAAGCACAACCCGCAAGTCGTCGCCGATATCGACAAGGACTCGGAAGTCGGCGGGCCCACGACGAGCGCGACGCCCGGCGGCGGCGGCGGCGGCAAGGGCAAGCGCGGGACCAACCTCGCGAAGAAGATGGGCGATCGTGCGGTCGAGAGGGCGAGGGGCAGGGAGGAGGGGAGTCCGGGGAGTGCGGCGACGAAGACGGAGCAGGATTTGCTGGATGAGGAGATTGGGTATGTGGACGAGACGCCTGCGAGTGCTGGGAAGGGGAAAAGGACGAGGGATCCGGATGAGAGTTATAGGCCGAAGGGGGACGGAGTGGGAAGAGTAAGAGGAAGAGGGAGGATGGGGAGGGTGGGGGAGGGGGAAGAAGGCGAGGATGAGTATGGCGAGTGCGGCTAGTGAGCTGTGAGGTGTGAGGTGCGAGGTGAGTCCATCAATGAGGGATTAGGGCTGAGGTTGGTGTACGATGGCGTTGCTAAGTATATTGTTTGTTGATACAGAAGGATATCCGCATCTGAAAGTGGCATTGTAAGCCTCTCGAGAGCAGTAGTGATTGAGTTCCTTCCTGGTAGTTTAACACGCGTGCAGTGCTGGCTGAGCCCGATGCTACGGACTGCATGCTCCACTTTGTATACTCGGCTCACCCAACGATGGCATTGCGTACGAAACGGTGCCAGCTTTTGAGGATGCTCGGATTCGATGCCTGGGCAATCTCGCTCGTTGCCGTACGACAGTTGGGGAAGACATGCGCGATCGCGAAATTTAGGATGGTGTTGCTCGCTTCTGGTATGGCTTAGGCGTGACCGTGTTCTTCTTTCTTTACCGCCCCCCCCCCCCCCTTTCCTTTTGTTTGTTTTTCCGTTTCGATCAAGTCGTCGTGTTCCCTTTCTCCGGTCAATCATTCTTCAATCCCCTACTAACCCTCGCTCTCCGAGTACGGGTTGTCTATATCACCACGAAGCCCTTTCGGGGTAATATTGAGCATACACCGCGGCGACCGTTGCACTGGAACGTTTAGTCCCGTCGACAGGGAGGTTCATAAGAGGAACGCGGATGTCCGAAGTCACGTTCTCATACGGGTTGCTAACGGCATAGTGCTGGGGTATATTGTACAGAGACGATGACAGAAAGATTGCGCTTCAGGCTCGACCGGAAAACAAACTGAAAGACGTGTGAACAGTTCTTGTTGAGCGCCGCAAAGAATGTGCTAAATAGAGGACAGGCAAGGTTCTCTTTCCAGGGAATGCCTGCACAGCATGGTGATGTATAGCTGCGCATCAAGTTGCATTGTGACCGCGAAGGTTTCGGAACTCTAGGTGACATCAGCATCATGCCTGATCTCTGGGACATGTCTGTCGGGGAGAAAGGTTTACTTACCAATGTCTTCGCCACGGTTGCGCGGGGTACGGTGGAGTTGGAGGTAGGCCAAAAGGATAGTGATGACGGCTTCCAACACGGTCATGACACCGAAAGAGATAGCCAAGATGTCGGAAATCGTCAGTTGAGACATGACTGTGATTCTCGCTTTCTTTTGTGTATCGATGGGTCCTGAGTTGAATCGAAACGCTTTCAATCGAGCACTACGTGTGTCAGTCAAGGTACGTACGGACAGCTCAACACGACCTATCGTATTCCTGATGGAAAGCTTACGGTGAAGGTTCGAAATGAGAAAGTCTCGCAGATTATTCAGGAGGAAGTAGGCCAGCTTCTATACCACGCCCATTATTGGCGACTTTACCCTTTCTGACCGAGACAGGTGGGGGCTCAGCCATGGTCCATGTTGTCAGTATGCGTGCCCTGAGCGTTAGCGGTGGTGTAGTTGCCCGCCGCCGGGATGGTCCAATGCAGGCACAACATGCACAATAGGACCAAGGTGCACTGACGGAGTACTACTTGTCCGACTGCTAGCAGCGGTGCTGAGAACCTTCTACCTGTTATAGCGCGTCATAAGGCAGATGCCGAGCAGCCACGCGACAGGTCAGTCCGGGATGGGCTTGAGGCGTAATTGCGCCAGGGTGATCTAACAGGCAGAGCTTGTACGACGGGAAAGTGAGACATTCCTTCCTTGATGTGGATCAGTTGCCGTGCCGGGCGATGCATGGCAGGCGGACTCAAGCGCATCATCCGGCGAGCCACGCATACTCGGATAAAGTGGACAGTCAAACTATGTCGTACATGCAGAGATTCAAAAGACACCGTCGTATAGAGTCCGAAGAACCATTAGATCTCTGATGGACGAGGCCAGAACGGTTCATAACCATAATGAGCAGTTGTTGCCATGGACTCCTTTAGGAACTCTACTTGGTATCAAGCTATGCAGGCGGTCATCAATCGAGCGCTAACCTTCCTGGTACTAGCAGTGGTGCGCTTGGTCCGCGTCCCGATCGCCGGAACAGCAAGCATGTCCTGAAACGCCTCAGCGCATCACCCCGGACTGCCCCAACCCGACAGGACGGTGTGCACCACTGCTAAAGCACTAGTTCCCGTGGAGCTGAACCTCACTGCCTCACAATGCTGTAAACAAGCGTAAGGCCTGGTCTTCCACTCATGTATATGTACTTGAACAGGACGACCTCGAGAATGATTGTGTTACTCGTGCCATCTCCCTTAGCTTCTTTGCTACCAGTACAACTGCTTAAGAGCTCACCCTCCAGCATCATCCTATGGCCGAAATTACGTCCTCTAGACGATGTGATGCCTGTGATACCGGCGCGTTTCCCACCAAACATCTCTGGGAGAACCACCAGAAGTCCTTGACGCACAAGAGAAATATAGGACAGCTCCCGATCTCGGAATTTCGATGTAATCTTTGCGGCGTTGCTTTCACTCGCAAAGACAGTCTGGATAGACACAACAAGTCAGCAACTCATACTGCCAGATTGAGCGGTCTGATCCCATATCAGTCCCTAAACTGGTCAGGGTCCGAACAGCCAGATGTTGCATCTTTTGGGGTCCATCTACCAGGCGCGACTACGCACATTAGTGTGCCGCGCGGTGGACTGCCATCTAACAGAGCTTTCCACCCTATTTCCCTGCCCAATTGCTCACCATACACCGGCGACGTGACCGCGAAAGGCTCGCAGATTGGTCGGGTACCATCTCTTGAAAGATCGCGTGAGCTCCCGCATACAGTTCCGGCCCCCGCAGCCCAAACAGAGACTGGGTATTCACTGGTGTCTCATGGAATCCTACCACAACCGAGTATTACAACAAACAACTCTGATTCAGCGGAAAAGGCTAGGACAGTGCTGGGAGGTGATCCCGGAGGTTCTTGTTCAGCTGGTCTTACGACACCGGCTTCAGCGGAGGCTGTCAGCAGAACGGCGGAAAGCAGGATGTCCACATATCCCCGCGATCAGTGTACCACGCCTCTTACTTCAACCAAACGTAAGTGGGATGAAACCGCGGATGGCAACACCGATCCGTACCCACGTCGCTCCAAGAACGTCTTCGAAGACCAAACCCTCCAGCATGCTGGAACATGGTCTCGCAACTGGTATCCTCAATTTATGGCAGCAGCAAGCAGAGCTGATGATGAGAACCATACTGGTACTCGAACCCTCCATTCCACAGCTGCTGTCATGGAAGCGCGCGACTTGCATGGACCATTTTTATCCGTGACCACAGTACATGACGCTGGAGAGATGTCCGGAAACGACCCTCCAGACGGCCAAGTACGGTCTTCACAGGCGACATCTACCGGCTGGTCTTCTCTGCTTTTACCAACTCTTGAGGAACAGGCGCAAGAAGATGGGCTCTCGGCCGATCTGACTGACAGAATTCACCGTGTGTCATTGGAAGGAGGGCAAGACTCATCGTCCAAGGACGTCTCCAAGGCCGCAACTGTCGATCCTCTCAGCCACGTCTCCAGTGATTTTGACCGTATGTCTCTGACACTTTCGGAGGATACAGCCTCCAAGGATGTCATTCCGAGGCCACCCAGCATCGCCAGTTACAGAACGAATGCTAGTCGAGCTTCTTGGCTTAGTGTGGGCGAGCTGTTCGGTAACGCAAGCGGGAAAATATCTATTCCTACGTCGATTCGCCTGTCGATCTCCTCATCCAGCAGGACTATCGGGTCCTTCCGGTCAGAGATGGCTGCACCATTTCTTACTTCCATGGACGAAGAATTGCGCAACGCACGAGGTCGTTTGGTCACTGGCCTCCAAAAGAGGCGGTTGGCTCTTCGTACCTCATCACAGCTTCGTGCAGACCTCGTGGAAAGCATAAGAGCCGGCAACCTCAGTCGCTTCGAACTCATACTCGGCACCGGTAGGGTGGACGTAGATGCTACGCTGTTGTTCGAGGCTGTGTGTCACGGTAGAGACGCAATGGTCGCATTGTTGCTCAAGATGCCGCCGTACCGAACCAATCCAGCTGGAACCCTAGACTACTTAGACGAGTCTGGTATGACGGCTTTTGATAAGGCCATGGAGCTGGGCAACGAGGCAATCATCGAAACATTCATCGTCATTGCGGGTGCTGACGTGAATGCCACGGGTTCCGACGGCCTTACGCCGTTGGCTAGAGCCGTCTGTCAGGGAAATGAAGCGATCGTACAGCTCTTGCTCAACAATGGCGCGGCTGTGGATAGCCTGGAGCCAAATGAGACTTGGAGACCCGGACACAGAAACGTCTTCACTCCTTTGCAGAAAGCGGCAGAGCTAGGAAACGAGACGATCGCCAGATTGCTACTCCAAAACGGAGCGACCGTGGATAAAGCCGGTCGGCTTGGTCAGACACCTCTGTTCTCCGCAGCATCGGAAGGACATGTAGCGGTCGCCAGAGTACTACTCGAGGGAGGAGCGAATCAGTCGTCCACCAATCCGCTCGATCGGACGGCGCTACATGCAGCCGCATCTCATGGACACATCTCAGTTGTGGAACTACTGCTCGAATGGGACGCTCCCCTCTACCTGAAAGACAAGATTGGCCGGACTGCGTTGCATCTGGCAGCAGAGTGGGGGCACATAGGCGTGGCGGAGCTACTGCTCGAAAGAGACCCTCCTCTGGACCTGAAAGACAAAATTGGTGAGACTGCGTTGCATCGGGCAGCAGAGTGGGGGCACATACGCGTGGCGGAGCTGCTGCTCGAGAAAGGAGCTTCAGCCGGGCAGTCGAATGCGGCAGGCCAAACACCACTGCATATAGCATCGAGACGGGGAGTAAGGAGCTAGTACAGCTACTGCTTGACCGTGGAGCCTGCGCGCGGTCAACAGATCGCTGGGGTCGAACGCCGCTGTCTCTGGCGATTGCAGCGTGCGCGCAACAATGACCTGAAAGCCGCGAAGAGATATCTGGTATACTGCTTGAGAACAAAGTTCTGAAAAACCTGAAGATTATTAAGGACTCAGCTATACCGATAAGTGTAGCAACAGTGGAAGAGCATAAGGAGACGGTGCGATTGTTGTGCGAATACGAAGGTATAAATAGCGAACTGGGCCTTCCGGTGTTGGATTCTTCGCCTCCTCCTCGCCCGGGTTTCTTCTAGCTAGTGTGTAAACCGATCAATCGGTCATAACTCCTCTCCAACGTGGCTTCTACCATCACTTCTCCTCGTCTGTAATAAACCAAAGCTCGATAGCTCACATCCCCGCATCCACTGCAACTGCCTGGCAAGGGCACTAATTGCCTGTGGTATTCAACACTTCGAGCTTCTTCATGCCTTTGGCTCGCTCCTGCCTAGATGGGCTCGGATCCTGCATTCTTGCACTGCCCGCAACGTCTTTCTCAATAGGCCGTCAATTCAGCAGGCAATTGACTACCAGAATGCACTTCAAAGGCGATCCCCTACCGGGCTGGCAACTGAGGAGCCCTCGGGTTGCCTCCCAGCGGGGCAATCCGACCGCCGGACAATGCAGTGTGCGCTGGAGACAGAATTGTGAAACCTCCTTGAAGCACTATTGCGTACCATGCGTGACGCGGTGCTCAACGAGGAATTGCTTGGTGCTCGAAATTGTGAATTTATCAGTAATCTGAACGAACACGATCTTTCTTATCAAGCCTTTACTATCGCTTCATACCCTTTGCCGCTGCACGTACATCCGATCCTCATTGCATAAAGTATCTCCCACCTGTAGGCGACCTGCGCGGCCGTCCTACAACATCACACCTGCCCTGCCTCCTCAAGCCGCTTCAACGCAGCTTCTCTCTTCTCAGTTACCTCCTCCGCCTCCTTCACCTCGCATTTCTTATCGAAATTGTATTCCCACCACCCATCCCCCAAATCGCCCTTCTCCTCATCGCAGAACTCCTCGAAATTCATGTTCGCCACATCCAAGTTGGCGTACATAGACCACGTCTGGTCCCACGGCAGCCTCGTCTTCCGGAACCGATCCGTCATCTCTTCCTTTTCGGGATCGTAAACTTGGTCAAAGATGATGCAGTTACCTTCAGCCTTGCCTTTAGCATCTACGACGATGAAATTAGAGGCGTGCCCGAGCATGAAGCGCTCGATTTCTTCGACGTCCCTGCCTGCCCATTCGTTGGTGAACGGTCCCACGGGAGGCGATGCGACGGTGAGAGTCTTGGGGAAACTCTTGGATGTTATGAAGGCGTAACGATGGTCAGTGCCGTATTCGTAATCGTTCAGGTACGTCAGGAGACGGTTGACGAACTGCAGGCAAAAACAGCGTCAGGACTGGCTTCATGGAGGTGACGGACAATGATTGGATTGAAGCACTCACTTTCTCATCCGCGTCCGGAGCGGTAACGAAAAGGAACCAGTCTGCAGTATCCGACATCTCGATTGATACGTTTAGTCAAGAGAACGAGAGCAGGTGCTTGAAGAAAGACGAGTTTTTAATACCAAAGAGCTGCCAAATACGCCACCAGAAAGACCGCGGCTCGTCAGGCATCCACACCAAACATGGAAGTTGTGATATCCATGCGCGAGAAGGCGGAGCGCGTTAGGCGGACTTCTGCCTGGCAGCCAAGCCGCTCAGCCGGTGAGGGATTCCGCTATGACGCACTTCGCGGGGAATCAAACGAGAGAACCTTCATCGCGACAGATGGTATAGAGACAACAGAACAGGGATACACGCAACACACGACATCGTTCTGAACAAATCAGTCTCGACCTTCAAACGCAGTAGTCCGGTTCCTTTCGTTGTAGTCTGGCGGCGTCGGAACCTCAGCTGGTAATTCATAGCGCACAAATCTTTGATGCGACGGTAAGTTACCAAGCAATTCCTCAGAAGGACTGTTCGCTGGGAGTTCCTTGTACGAGGTGTCTTCGGCCTCGGCCAGCGTCGGGGGTTGCGTTCCAGTGGTACCGACCGACATCTGGCGTGCCTTCTCGATCGGACTCTGGTACGCGGGCAGAGCGGCATCGGGATCCAGCTCTTGCCGTTGTGTCATCTCTTGCAGTTGCGCCTGGCGGCGGTGATTGGACTTCATACGCCTCAGCCAGAGTGCCAAGCAAGCAATACCAGCGAGCCCGACGACGCCGCCTACCACTCCTCCTGCGATGGCACCGGTGTTGGAGGAATGTTGCTGTCTGGAATCGGGTACAGCGGTTGCATTTGTCGATGGTGTGGCAGTAGGTGGCGGGGGATGGAACATCGTGTAGACGGCGGCATTGGCGAATCCGCCAACCGGTTGCGTCATGGTAGCTCCTCCTTCTCCGCTGTGCGGCGTCAACGTTCTGATCAAGCATAGGCTGTACAGGGCACTTACGATCCCCCAATTTTATCGACTACAGCTTTGGGCACCTGGTATGGTGGTGCATAGTAATCGAATTGTGTTCCCCAAGTTAGATTGCTTAGGTCGAAGATAGCCACCCCTTCACTCCAAGGATCGCAGGTCAAGGTGGTGAGGTTGGGAAGCTGCCCGGTTGTTTCGACCCCGTAGAGGCTGGCATCGAGTGCTCCGCCCACTACCATCATCTGCCGCTTGCCCGCGGTGTGGCATGTGTGTCCAAAGCGAGGGGTCGTAAAGTTGCTTGTTCCGTCGTACAGTTTTGTCCAGGTGAAGGAAGGAACAGAGAGAACATACACGTCGTCGTAAAGCGTCGACGTTGTAGGATCATAACCTCCATATATATAACTGTTACCGGGGTTAGACTGTGTCTCACACCGGACAGTAAGGACTCACAAGTTATTACTCGAGTTGTCTTGAGCGGTTTTCGGTGCAGGGAGAGTGCAGAAATCGATACGCGGAGGGGGTATATCGCCTGACGTCGTCTGGTTGACCCAAACTACCTCTTCTTCGTCGAATGAGTCACAGAGAGAAACATTCTTAAAATCGACCTAGGAGAGCGTTAGTGACCGTCAAGGAAATCCCAACTGGGAAGGATCACAAGAATGCCATTCGTGAACGTATTGTCACCCCTCCCTGCACTCCGCATGCCCCCGAAGGCGACTACCGTACCATTCTCTGTCTTGCCGAATCGTTGAGCCCAGACGAGACCTCCGGCCACGCGAGAGGCTCCGAGCGTCTCTGTCGAGACGTTCCTTACCGTCTGTGTCGCCATGTCAACAATGAGCATACCGTCAAGGTAAGAGATCTCGTCGTTTGTAGAGTTAGACGCGACGCCCCCGACGTACTCGACCGCGCTATACAACGCACTATCAGAGCCGCGATCAATCTGGCCGTTAACAAAGAACCCAGTGCCAAGTGGGATCGCCTCTGTGACCAAGCCCCGATTCGGACGCCGCGGCACAGCGGAAGACACGTCGTACTGGGCCCACGTCTGCGAAGATGTATCGTACGACCATAGGGATATTTCATCCGAGCTTGGCATCGTCCAGGCTGGGTCGGTGGTGTTGGCGATGAAAGTAGAGCCTCCAAAAGTGAAGAGTTTCGAATCTTTGAAAGAGTTTCTATACAGAGCTCCGCGGACCATGTATGGAGGATTGAAGCCGTTGCCAAACCTGCCGATTTGCGTCACGGTGTAGTTGGTGGCAGTATCCCATGAATCGCCCAGGTCGATTTGATAAATATATCGGCCTGTAGGTAAGCTAGTCTGCGGCATTCTCATCAAGGGATGACTTACTGAATCCAAGCCATGTGGTTCCATTGTCTCGAAAGAGCTGCACTCCGCCGTCAACAAAAACCTGGGGATTCTTGAGCATAGCTGGAAAGATGTGATCAGAAGATTATTCAAGCGCGCAGAAAGCTCCACTCACAAGCATGATGCCACCGTGCACATATGGCGTTTTCATCTGCTGCCGAAGAAAACGTAACAAGTAGAAGAAACAAGAAGCTCTGGAGCAGCTTAGCCACTCCGTGCGCTTTCCGACGAGCCGTGTATGTAAGCATCGCGCTCGAGAGTGTTGCTATATGATCCGAATTGTGATATGCAGTGAACTGAAACACGACCTAAACTAAGTGATAGAAGTAAGTATCCTCCCGACAAACCACCCGTATTTGGGCTCCGTAGGCCTTACGTTTCAAGTGTTGTGGTGAAGGATCTCCTGATTGCGCGTGCCAGAGATCCCTGGCGGAATCGCTCCAGTCAGCTCAATCCGTCTGTGCTAAGTTATCAGAGCCTTGTCACAAGAGAAGCTGCGGCGCGCTCGAGGTCAGGCAACTAAGAGACTTGTACGGGTACTGCAAAATCAGACGGTGCGCCACCACGATGAGCGCTGCTGGACACATTGTTGCCCAGGTGGTGGCTGGCGGTAGGTACATCTATAGGCAGTCAGCAGTGTGAGGGGCCATCATCAACCCCAGCATCCGTATCGCATCCCGGAGCCTTCGAACAGCCGCCATAGGACACAGTCAGCAAGCTCGCCAATGATAGGCTCAGGGAGGTTCCCGGCGTTGTGGTGTGAGCAACGTGGTTCGACGGGTCCGCTCGCTTCTCTGCGAGACACAAGTCATTGTGACACCAACCGTACCAACCATGTCGCTGTTGCACTTGTGATGATGCTTTCTCGGGGGCCCTTTGCTCCGGTGGAAATCCGCGCTTCTCATCGGGCCCTTGTGTTGTCGAGATGCCCCGATGCCTACGCGGATTTATGCTGTGGAACCGTGATCCAGCATTCGCCACCAAAAGCGAGGCCATTGCAAGAGTTCCTTGCGCAGAAGGCCTCGCTGGTTGCTTAATGGTAGAGCCAGCCCTACACGATATCGATTGTATCATGTCAGTGCAAACCATGCAAAGCGACTCCGGAGGCCGCGGGCCCGATTTTGTTTGTAAATAGTGCACGCAATGGCACTGTCCTTTTACTTCTGATTCTTGAACGTTCAAACTCGACCGACAACTGACGACTGTTCCCGCAGAAACATCAACCAGCCACGGCAGGAAGCATCGCATATCATGCCGCCTCTACTCCGGCGTGCCTCGGCGGAGTGATGAGGGCACGGCACGACCCATCGAGTGTGGCAGCATTGAGAGTTAGGTAGGTACTACTCGAAGCGCCCATGTTCCCCGCTGCTTTTGCGAAGTGCAATAACCTCGGATCGGAAACCGCACGGCATGTACAGTGCAGTACGTGTGTCCATGGAAATCGTCCATGGTGGCATCGTGAAAGAGACGAGAAGACGCGTCTCGGAAGCAGCCGCAATGTGCCTCTCTCATTGTCCTGTCGGCAGAGAAGCTTCTCCGAACCTCCGCGCTCAGCCTTTGCCCTGCATACGACTTCCCCATCCGTTTATCACGGCCCGCGATAGAACAGGCCCGCGATAGAACAACTGCAGGACAATCAAACAAGGCGGATGATCCCTGCTTGCTTTCTGATAGGCAATGTCAGAACCGCCGACCACTCGCCAGTCATACTCACGTTTGCGCCTTGCCACTGGATCAGGAGATAACTCGAGTTTCGGCCGGTAACAAGCACTCGATAACCTATACGGCTCTGATAAAAGAACCAGCAGAGGCTGAATGCATTTGTTTCTCTCGCCTACTTACCGCGCCAAACTACCCTTTGGAAGGGTGTTGGAGGCAGAAGCACGAAGAAGCCATGGCATGCTGGTCTTATCTATGCCCCGTACGCTAATGTTCCAGGCCACTCGAACGTCTAGAATATCGGCAATGCTTTCGCCCTCCGAGTCCCGGAACTCATTGCTACTGAAACGCACAAGGGAAGTCGCAGCAATCTCGCCAGCCTTATCTACGCTTTGGGAAACTCTATTGGCATTGGTCCCGCATGCACCCTCGTCAGCGCTGATGCGCTCTCATTTGGAAGTTTTGGCCCGGCTGCTTTGATAGGCTTCTCGATCTGCGATAAGCGTTTTAAGTCGAGCATTGCAAGTATAAGATGAAAGGTAGCTCGTGAAGTCATATTTCATTCGGCCCCTCACCCATTTTTCTTGCCCGTCTGCAAGTTATTTTGTACCTGCCAACAGCCGCAATGGACGACTTCAGCGACCCAGCATGGCCGCCGGGGACTGTCAAGCTCCAACAGCTCCTCGAAGCTGAGACGAAGAGCGAGAAGAGCGCGGAGGTCATACTTCAACCAAGACCCACCGATGACCCTAACGACCCCCTGAACTGGCCGAAATGGCAGAAGTCTCTCAATTACTTCCTCGCGTCCTTCTATGCCATGATGGTGTTCGCCTTCGTGAACGCAACCTCTCCGACGTGGGGTCCGCTGGCAGACGAGCTGGGCTTCAGTGATGCTACTTTGACGAACACATACGCGATAGGGTGCGCTACGCTGGCCCTCGGAGCGCCGATGCTCATACCCTTCGCACTCAAGTATGGGTCAAGGCCAGTGTACGTGATCTCGTCCTTTGCGCAGTTCGCCATTGCCATTTGGGCCGCCAGGACTCAAACAGCGGCAGACTGGTGGGGTGTGAACTCTGTCCAGTGCTGGATTGGTGCGCTCTCAGAAGTCCTCATCCAGATGACCATCGGCGACATGTATTTTGTGCATCAGCGTGGTTTGATGAACGCCATCTACATCTGGACGGCTAACGTTGGTTCCAACCTGGCAATCGTCGCAGCTGGCTTCATCACGGTCGACCAAGGCTGGCGATGGGTCTGGTGGTGGTGTGCCATCTTCTTCGGCATCCAGAGCATTATGTTCGTCTTTGGGTTTGAGGAGACCAAGTACACGCACATCGAAACACTGGAAGCACGTCAGGGAAGTGTGGTCACCGTTCCAGGTTCAGGGACAGGCGACCAAAACCCGCTCTCGACCAATAGCAAGGTCTCGAAAGAGACTCTCACTGCACCGGGTCAAGCAGTCGTCGGTATCAACTCGCAAGAAGATCTTGCCCACCAGCTCAATAGCCTTCACATATCTCCCAACAAGTCGCGCAAGCCGTACTGGCAGCGTCTCAACCTGCTGACCGCGACTCCCGGCCCGTGGTCGCACTTCCTCCGACATTCCTGGCAACCCTTCATGATTCTCGCTACCATCCCCGGTGTGCTCTACTGCGCGCTCATCTACGCCCTGCTCACCGCCCAATCTACTGTCCAGACCACCGCAGTTAGCATGTACATGCTTGATCCACCCTACAACTTCAACGCGTCGCAAATCGGCCTCATGAGCCTTGCCCCGTTCGTTGGCACTACACTGGGTACTATTGTCTGCGGTCCAATCTCCGACTATGTGGCCCTGCGCCTAGCGAAGCGCAACAGAGGAATCTACGAGCCTGAGATGCGCTTCTGGGTTTTCCTGCCATTCATTCCGTTCCAGCTTGCCGGCGGCTGGTGGTTCGGATACTCGCTCGCACAAGGGAGGCCTTGGCCCCAGGTTGCCGTCGCCTACGGATTCTGTAACTTCGGCTCTGCGCCGATCCAGAGTTTGGCGCTGACTTACATGCTCGATGCGTACAATGGTAAGTCCCCCATCGATCTATGTGTCTTGCACCATAGCACTGACTCATGCTCTATAGACATTATCGGCGACGCCCTCACCGGAGTGACATTTGTCCGCAACCTCTTCAGCACCATCTTCGTCTTCGCAATGCCTGCGTGGATCGCCGCGATCGGCATGGCGAACGTGTTCAATATGATCGGCGCATTCAGCGTCGCCATCCTGTGCTCCGCCGCCCTCTTCATCTGGCGGGGCAAGCTTTTCCGTGTCAAGACGGCGAAGGTGTATCAGTACTACGCCAGGAAGCAATTTGAGGCGAGGCCGATCTATTAAATATGTCTTGAAGTCCGTCAACGTATGCAGACAAGTTGAAGCAATCTAAACTATGGGCCGAATAATAGTGTGCTATACGGGCTCATGGATCTCCAGTACTGCAATCAGCCTATCCTCATATCGAGACTGTTGATGCCTGTTCCCAAGCGTCGGGTTGTGTCGATTTAGTCGGTTTTCAAGGAGATTTCGAGCGGCAGGAGGAAGCACTGTGGAATAACGGGAGACGGTATTGAGGTAGCGGTGATACAATATATACAATAGAAAACAATTGTATTTCAAGTCAGATCACAGTGACAGAGCATCAGTGGTTTAGTGGTAAAATCCATCGTTGCCATCAAATCCAGATGTCGATGGGCCCCGCGTTCGATTCGCGGCTGATGCAATCCTTTTGCTTTTGCACTTTATCTTGTTGCAAGGACATGGAATTCAGGAAGGTGATGGATGGTAAGTAAGAAAGAAAAGATAAGTTTTGTTTTATAGTCTCGGCGACCTCCGGCAACAGCCTGCTACACATGAGTACGAAGGCAATTTTCTGTTGGTAAGAAAGACAGACGTCTCATAGAAGGTTGCAACTTACTTAAGTATGTTGTGATAAGTCGACATGATTTAGCAGGGTATTCAGCAGGGTATTCAGCAGGGCATTTGTTGGTATTAACAGCATGGAGTTGCTAGCACAGGCGTGGGAAGCACTGCCGGGGATCAGAAGCCGGTTCCGTGTAACCAACCATACACGGCTCATCACAGATAGAGCTGTTTGCCTGTCGTATCAAATACTAGGAGTATACCCAAAAAGTTTGCCTTGGGCTGTCTCGATGATAACCACAGATCTTGGGGCTGTATATATATGCTGTATAAGGGCAAAAAATGCATCAGCCGCGAATCGAACGCGGGGCCCATCGACATCTGGATTTGATGGCAACGATGGATTTTACCACTAAACCACTGATGCTCTGCTATGGAAGATAAGCAGTATTAGTATTATATATAGCAGACCATAACGCGATACGCGCGCGAACCTGCCTAGAGTCTAGAGAAGTGCCGCAGCGCCGTACATCGTTTGGTAGGTGCCAGGAACAAGGAGGTATGCGATACTTCGAGCTCTAGTGGCTCGATCTTATTACTTTAATCGTGGAGAGGAGACGAATTATCGACACCTAACGCCAGGGGTGGACGAGTCCGATTCGAATCCGATGCATCTCTACCATCGGGAACGCTTCTGAGGAGCATAGTTGATCTCTCTATAAATTGCTTCAGCGGCCGCGACACCATCTGTCTGTGTATTCCCAATTGATGTAATGAACAGTAATATCTCCAGCCAGTGAAGGGGGATCAAGACGAAGGCGTCGGCGTCGGCGTCGGCGTCGACGTCTGCACCACCCTAACCTCGTCCACATACCACGTAAAACTAGGACTAGGCGTCGCCGCATTGTAGCAAAACACCGCCGCACTTGGGCAAGGCGCCGCGGCGGCCCACATTCTGAACGTCGCGGTACCGTCTCCGTTGTCAGTCCCATAACTAGCCACCACGTCCTCCGAGATCGTGCCTGGGAACGTCTGCAGGGCCCAGTCCCCGTTCGCATTCACGATGCTGGGCGTATCGAGTGTCAAGCAGCTGCCACATTCCGTTATGCTTGTCGGGCCGAGAAAAATGGCCTGAACGGTCTGGACGCCGCTAGGGACCACGGTCTTCCAGTAGAACGTGAAGGAGAACCCACCAGGGAAGGGAATCGTAATATCCTGATAGATCGAGCCGCCATTAGCAGCCGAGAAGGCCCAGGTACCGACTGCAGCGTCGTAGTTTTCGAAGAAGCAGGTCCCGGTGCCGCCATTGCACCCCCGATGGTCCAGCCTTCAGTGGTGTCGGTCGTTTGTGTCGCGCTTTGCCGCTTCTGCTGACGGGACGCACCACGCTTGATTCTGCTATTGGCAGTGCTGGACTCGAACGAAGGATTTTTATTGCGACAGCAGAGCCGGAAAGGGTGGCGATGGTGCCTGTGAAGGTTTTGGTAGGTATCGGGGTCCTGACGCTTGCAGCAGTCGTTGATGTTGATGTTGATCTCGAATTGGAAGTCGTGGTCGCGCGAGAACTGTGACGATATGAGCAGCGCTCTGAGCAAAACGTATGGCTACTTACGACGTAGACGATGTCCTACTCGAGCTTGATGTCCTGCTCGAGCTCGATGTTCGCGACGAGGTCTTCGACGTACTAGACTTTGCAGAAGACGAAACCGCTACAACGCCGCACACACCGTACTTTGGTTGGCAACCGACCCCACTGTATAGAGGGTTACTCTGTGGGCCGCAAAATCCGAGCAGGGAACATGAGCTGCCGAACTTGGAGCCGATACATGTCTGCTTGACCAGTGGTCCGCACAGCCCGAGCTTGCTGACTGTCAAGGCGCTGTCACGGACAGCCAAAGACAAGGCAGGTTCGACCGCTTGAGAGAGAATGAGCAGCAAAGGGATCGAGATAGAACGCCACATGGTAAGATAGATATCGGCGCGTTTCAAGCATAGGTTGTGCACAGAAGAAATGCTTGAGCTTACCTTCTTGTACTCTCTTGCCTACAAGGATGTCACCAGTTGAGTTCCTGCCCAGGCTGAACGTGTTATACACTTTTCTCTTTTTGGTCAAGAACATGCATAACAAGTCCCTCGTTAAGCTGAATCTGTGAGTTTGATGAGGTGTCAAGGTGGTGGTTCAGCCAGCCATGTGCCGTTCGAGGCTTCTTCAGGCCCTCTGGTAAGGTTCTCATCATTGAGTTGGGGTTCCAAGCCTTCGCCAACTTTAATATAAGATAGAGGGATCATGTGACCTAATCCCACCGTCACTTCGGTATCACCCTCTTCCCGATTCGACCATTCGGTAGAGCCGAGGCTACGCGAGTCGACGAATCGCTGCAGCATGCGGGCTCAGCAACGCGAAAACACCGCAAGACGCGTTTGTTTGACATCCTACTCTGAAGGTTGCCTTGAGGAAGTGTGAATGACGGTCAGGTTGGTGTGGCGCTTGCACTCGTCTAGATTCGAGCATGAGCTTGGGACTCAGGTCACACATCTCGTCACGTATCTGCATGCATTTATATGTGAGTATAGTGAGAAGGGAATAAGCGATTCGCCATTACGAGTGTGCAGACCTTGTCTTATTTTCACACTCCGCATTGTCCTCCTCGTCGAATCTGACCATCCTCGGGCAGCACAGAAACACAAACCCCTTGTCAAGGAGGAAACATACCATGATATCCTTTGCCCACCAACGCCACGCTAACGAAGAATGACATGATCCCATATTCCAAAGTTCCCCGACTCAACCTCCTCTACCGCCTCTCCATCCACCACGACCGCCACCCCTCTCCGTCTCCTTCCCCAGCCTCTTCCCGCTCCGCCTTCACCCCGCTCAAACCTCTCCCTTCTCCTCTCCTCTTCTGCGTAGAACTCTTCTTCGCGCTCCTCCTGTTCCCTCTTCAACTCCTCCTCATCCTTGACTTTCCGCACTTCGGGCTTCCTCATGTCCTTGTCATCTATCCACTTCGGATGCGCTCCGTGCTCACAAGATACAACGTTATCTCTATCTGGCGGACCGGCGCGACCATTCGGACAGAACCCGGCGAGGTAGAAGGGGCAGATGTTGGCGTGTTTGATGTGTCGGAGGCTGCAGTGGGGCCCTAATGGGCAGAAGCCGCGCGCATAGTGCGGACAGGGCGGAAGGCGGAGCGGGAGGTGGGCGCGATATGGATGTATGTGCCTATCAAGTCATCGCGTCAGCGTGCCCTGCACATAGTACAGATGCGACAGGTCCGTCAGAGCAGCAAAAACAGAAGCAACACTTACAGTCATCTCCTGGGGACAGATTCCGTATCGCGAAAACTCCTTGCATTCCCTCTCTCCCCTCAGATCAAAGGTATGCGCAAACTCGCACGCGTCTCCCTTCTTGCATAACCCTCGTTGGTAGTGTTTGCAGATGAGATGGCCGATTCCGGAACGCTCGTTGGGCGGCGTGTAGTGGCGATCAGGGCATGCTGGACCCAGTGGACAGTGACCTGCTTTGTATGCGGAGCAGATGGGCCGCGTGAGCTTGGAGGGGTAGCCGAAGCCGGGATAGGTTTGTTTTAGGAAGGGGAGGAAGCCGAGCTGTGGGGTGGGCGCAGAGGAGGGATTGACGATCTGATCGGTGAGTGACGGGTGTACGGTAGCTGTTGCCATGACGGAAACAGTGTAGAGCGTGTTGATGTGTTGTGCGGTCGAGTTCGTGTGTAATGACTGTTGTAGAACGATTTTCATATGAAGCTCGATGGAAGCTGAAGCTGCAGCAAGCGGCTCCTACGGGCGCTAGTCAACTGAACCTTATATAAGCGGCTGGCCGGGATGCTGGCATTCAATTCAATGCAAGATGGGCCATGAATAGAAGATGCGTCCACACCTTCCGGAACGGGGCAGTTGTGTGCCGTTACAAATCGAACACTTCTTACGAGCATCGTTCTTATTCGCGCTAGGCGAATGCAACAGTTCTGAAGCGCTGAAGAAGCGTGGAGCAGAGCGACTTTCGATCTCGCATGCCAAGAAGCGGTAGATCGTCCATCTCCACAGTTGCTGTCAGTCCAGGGCAAGGCGAGGCAGTGACGGTGACGGTGAGCTTGAACGTTGCAGCACCGCCGGAGCCTCTCTCGCTTCCTCCACACTGCCACCTCCCAATCTGCGACGATAACAACGGCCATCATCACCCCTCGCCCGTCACGCTTTCCCACTCAGACAACACTGCCCTATAGCAGCGCCTGCTAAGCAGCCACCGCCTTCACTCGCCTGAGACCTCGCCGCGTTTGGCGTGGCCTGCCCTTACCGCTGCCACCAACCCTCCGTGTCCTCCGCGCCTAACGACAACAACCCGACTGCTTTGAGAGCTGTCGCCCCCTTCTATGCAGCGCGTTATCAAGTACCATCTCCGGAGTACCCCTGTTAAGCATAGCTTCACGAGAACATGGTCTCGGACAAGATCTACGACATCTGCCTGCCGGTCCTGCGGGACGACTCCATCTCTGAGGAGGACAAGACCGACAAGCTCGAGGAAGTCCTCAGGAAGGAGGCCTCTCTGACCGGCAAGGCGCTCGAAGATGCCGTTCTAGGTGTTTTATGGCGGCGCAGAGACTCGCAGACCAATTCCACCTCTCCTCCGTATACACGCCCGACCATCATCCGGCGTCCGTCGCCCGCGCCATGGCAGCAGATCCAGCGCTCCGCCACTCCAGTCTCGTCCTCACCACGTAGCGTGAGTGGCACCATCAACCCGCCTCCTGGCTTCGGAATAGCACCCCTGCTCTTACGCGCGCAAAATCACACACCGCATCTCCCTTCACCTCGCCAAGACCATCACCGCGTCTTGCGTTCGCAAGCCCCGTCATTCCACACAGCCCTAGCCTGAGCGCTTACCAATTCAGCGAGCCCAGTCCAACGACAGAAAACTATGGAGATTTGGGCAGCGACAATGTGGACTGGCTGGTCAATGACGATGCAAGCAGCAGCACCTCCTTCGGAGATAGCGGCTTTTACGGTTCTGGAGAGTATGTGCAGCCATACATCGACATGAGCCCGTACGACATGCTGCGCTCAATCCTGCGCGATGACAAGTCTGACGAAGAGCTGGAGAAGATCCTCGAGGCCAATGGGTACGATTTGAGCCAGACCATCATGGCATTGACCGAAGCACAAAATACCGAGGACCAGCAGATGGCAGCTCAGTCGCACAATCGGACCTACCTGGTTGGAAAGTCCATGAGTCCAAATTCGAGGCCGCTCACGCCTGCCGGCCAGGCCAAGAGCCCCGTAGTGTGCAGGTACTGGCTCCAGACGGGACACTGCGCGCGCGCAGACTGCAGATTTGCCCACGATCTTACTAACCACATCTGCAAGTGCGTGGTGTGTTTACCGATCCAATGTTCGTGGCTGACAGTAACAGGTATTGGATGATGGGTAATTGTTTGGCCGGTGACTCCTGCATATTTTCTCACGACCCATCTGCTCTGATGTCCCGCATGGCTATTGATGGCAACTCCACTCCACCTACACAGACTGCTCAGCCGAACTTCCAATTGTCGGACTACGACTCTTTCCCTGCCCTACAGCCGACTACGTCGAATCCGTACGAGGATCAGCAACCAGCGATGAGCACGCCGCCAATGCAGCCTTCAGCTATGGCATTCGTACCTGGACTGAACGTCTTTCCGAATTTTGTCCCAGCGGCGTCACGCAGCAGACCAGGCTCGCGCCCGACCAGCCGCCACGCATCTCGCACAGTCACGCCATCTGCTCCAGCACTCAACGACGACGAAGCGTTCCCGACCCTGGGATCCGCAGCAGCCAACAGGCCAAACAAACGCCACGGCAAGCGCGGCCACGGTCACAGTTCTCAAAAGGAGAGCTCAGCGCCCACGCCCTCTTCTCTTGCCGACGTCGTCCGCATGTCGCCATCGCCATCGCCCATGTTGCAAACACGCCGCGGTCTCCGCCCGACAAAATCATACACCGGCAGCCGCGAAGACAGCGCCGCAGCGCAAGCCATTCCCGCGCCTGAGCATGTACCATGGCTGGAAACTGGCGAGAGCGCGAATCGTGCGTACCTCAAGGCGCGCGCCGAGGCCTTCAAACACGGAGGACTGCGCAACAAGTTCCTGCAGAGCGCAGCGCAGGCCTGGAACCGCAACGACGCGCGTGGCGCAAAGGCTCTGAGTCTGCGCGGACAGAACGAGAACGATCTGATGCGCAAGGCGCACCGGGAGGCTGCGCAGTTGCTGTACGAGGAGCGCAACAAGAGCAGCAACAGCTCTCAGGAGCTGTACGTCGATCTACACGGTAAGTCTTGCCCCCGATCTTCTACTCCCCCCCCCCCGCCACCCGCACGAAAGCTGACGTGTGTGAACCAGGTCTTCACCCTGAAGAAGCAGTCTCGTACCTAACAACCTGCCTCCTGGAACACGCAATTTCTTCACGTCCCGTCTACGCCATCTGCGGCACCGGCCATCACTCCAAGAACGGCAAGGACAAAGTCGGCAAGGCCGTCCGCACGTTCCTGAACGAGTGGCGCTACGCCTTCCGCGAGTTCAGCGTGCCTGGAGATCGCAACAACGTCGGTGGCATTCTGGGCATCGACCCCAGCAGCTACGACAAAGAGCTGGCGAAGAAGGGAAGTCCCGAGGTAGAGGGCGATAGGGATAGCGGGGTTGGTGGGATGGAAGATACCAAGGTCAGGATCGTTAAGGCGAGGGAGGGCTCGCGGGAGACGAGCGAAACGATACGATAGAAGACGAATTAATGATTGAAAGAAACGTCACGATATTTCAACCCGTCCGTCCTCTGTTCCCACATAGGTGTTGTGACTTGTGCATCAGGCTACCACCACACCGGAAGCGCTGCTTCGTCAACTAATGTGCCTCTCCTTTCCTTTCCACGCTCTACCACTTCTCTATCCCGCGCCTCCCTCCTACACCATCCACCTGCGGGATATACCCAGTCCTCTACATTCCATCGCTACAAAACTCACTCGACCCCCAACATACTCTTACTCCAATCCAGATCCGTGATCCCGTTCCCGCCCGCACCCGGGTCATACCTTTCCACGTCCGGCTCCAGATCCTCCTTCTGCAGCCGCACGCCCGCCGTATACGGCGTTCCGAAATAGTTCGCCGTCGCCCTCCGGGGGCGCACGTCTTCGTCCTCGCCCCTCTTCGCGGCCCTCAAGTCCCCGACGTTGTTGTCCTTGTCAGGCGACGAGGGCATGCTCCAGCCGTGGTCGTTCTTGCCGGAGAGGTCCAGGCGCACGCCCTGGGATACTGCGCGCGAGGGGTCGCGGTCGTGGAAGTTGTGGGGCACGAACATGACGCTCGAGGCGGACGTGTGCATGAGCGTGTTCGGGATGTCGCCGCTGTGGGGCACGTGGTGCGCGCCGATGTTGAAGTAGAGCACCAGGTCGTCGCCGGCCTCTTCCTCTTCCTCTTCCGGGCCCGGGTTGGAGAGGGCTTCTCCGTTCGCGATCAGCGAGAAGTCGACCAAGGGGTCGTGGGGAGATGTAGTTGAGCGGATCCGCGGCCCGGGGTTCTGTGTCGTGGTGTTTGAGCACCCAGACGTCGCGTTCGGACCACAGTGCTGACCGGCCCAGTGTTGTGCTGTTCTGGATCGTCAGGTGTGGTGGCGAACCCATGCCCGTGCCAGGTGTGATGCGGTAGCCTCTCCGCTCTCCCCATTTGTTCGTCTTGGAGGAGTGGTACACGATGTACATCTCACCCGAGTTCTTCGGCCAGTTGAGTCCCGTCTCCTCTGTCATGGGGTATTCGACGAGGTGCATTGTGTTGCGCTGAGGCGCTTCGGGTTTGTCCCAGGCGTAGGATGTAGTTAGAGGTTCTATTCCAAGACGAGTGAAGGTGTTGGAAGAGCCGGCGACGTCCATGTCGGCTTTAAAGTTGATGACGTGGTCATGCATGGATGAGGATGCGGCATCGTGAAGGCGGTAGCCGTAGTGGCTTGAGGAGGGGCCCGGAGGAGGGTAGAAAGCTGCGAAGATGAAGCCGCTGGCGCGTACTTTGACTTCGATTGTGCCGTCGAGGTAGAACTGAAGATGGTTAGAGAAGGGGGTTTGGATGAGAGCGTGGTAAGTGGCTTACGAGGTAATCAATTGTGTAATCGTAGTTGCCCACGGTTGAAACAGCGCGGACCACTAGGTAGGTGGATCTTGAGACGGAGACGTGGAAGCGAGATGTGTGGCGCTGGAGGAGATGATCTGGTAACGTCAACAACGAAACAATCACATCAATCTTGAGCGTGTGCCGTACCTGCAGTGTACTCGAATACACAGATGGCGTTCGGGTTGACCTTCTTCTTTTCGGCCTGGTGGTAGGTATTATCCAGATAGTCCGCATAGCCTGGGCAGTCATAACCTCGCACGAGCTCGAACTGGAATTTGCCCATGCCGAAGAAAGTATCCAGAAACTCCTGGCCGCCCTGCACGGGGTCGCTGCCCGCATAGTGTGCCATTGCTTCCTGCAAGCCCAACTCATAGATGACGGATTCGCCTTTGAAACGAATGTCGAAAAGACTAAGACCTGTAGCTTGTGATGTGGCGATGAAGAACTCGAAGCCCATCCAGGAGACATATTGCTCCTTCTTGTCCAGCTGGTAGCGAACCCCATTTGGTTGGACCATGACGGGTGGTGGTAGTTCCCTTCCCGAAGGGGTTGCGTCAAAGTCTTCGACATCTGTCCATGGGCCATCCTCGTTGATAGGCAAGAGCTCAAAGTCCGGTCTGGCTATCGCAGCACGGAACTCCTCGACCGTATCGTAGTATATGTCGTTGTAATACCATTGGAGTATTTCCCATTCCCCTGAGTTTACGTTGGAGGTGTTCAACTTGATGTAGAAACCTTGCGGCAAGATCGACCTTGCATTGCTCGGAATACCAGGCCTGTAAAACTCCATCCAGTTTACGATACTGCCATCCTCGATCCGTACAGCGCGACCGCCGATGACCAGCCCGTCCGGGTCATCCTGATCATCCGGATTTGCAGCTGCCCCGAGGAGTTGCCAGGTTATGTCCGATATGTTCGCTGCCAGTTTGATTCCCCAGCTTTGGTATTCTAAGAAGCTCGGGATGGGGTTCTTGACCCAATTGCGTCCAGCATTGTAGCAGTATTCCAGGGGGTCATCGTGCTCTCCGCGGTTATTGGAAGCGGACCCACAGCATAGTACTCGATGTAGGCTTCGTTGTCGACGTTCCGGGACAGAGCGACCCTCGCCCATCTTTGCGGAGCTGCAGCCTTGTTCGCTAGATATGGAAGTACATCTGTCTTGTTCGGCCGAAGGACCTCGGCGTACATGATGTAGTTGTCATAGCCATTGCGGGGATTTCGGGTCAAGTTAAGATTACGAGCCTCTTTGTGAAGGAAATGGTAGACTTGGGCAGTCTCGGTCTCATCAAGTTCGGCCCATGCGTTCTGCTTGGGTGCAGTAAATGCGTGTTTTGGGTCAATCTTCAGTAGCGGAGTGTTATCTGGAGATTTGAAGAACAGGGACAAAAGAAGACAGAAAGCACCAAACCATACGATGCAACCGACAAAGATGATGGAACGCTGTTGCACTGCCATGATGGCGGCAACTAAGCAGGAGGCAAGTGTGTCAACTGCAGATATTGGGACGCAAGGGAGAACGCAGAACAAGGCTGAATTGGGGAAGCGTTCTAGCCGCGACCTGGCCTCTGTAGTGTAGTAGGAGGCGATGTCTCTATATCTACCTCCGTCAATGGCTTCGTAGGCGGCCGCGTTGCCCTGGCCGTAGAGGATTTGGAGCGATAGGAAGATGCAATCAATACGCAGGGCTTATCAACGATCCTTCTCTCGGCTGCGACTTCTAGATTTGGAAGGCGCGGCGCATAGCCCGGGACGCAGTACCGATAACCGACAACCGACCCAATCCATCGCATCACGCGCGAAAAGAGCGTCTTGCCCACTTAAATCGTTTCTCCGGTATGCCAAGAAGAAGGAAGAGGATGCAACCCTGCTCGTGATTTGGAGAGTTGCACAAGGCCCGGATCTCGCCGGCTGATAAATGCCTAGACGCTAAACCTAATGGGCCTGACCAGACATGACATAAACCCATTCTGGATCTAGAGTCTGCGTTAGCCTGGATAGGGACTCCCAGTAACTGTTCAAAAACTATTGTCGGTGACACTTCCAGTTCTTCAAAAGAATTCTGCCTGAGTCCGACTGCCCGGTATATACCCCTGTATGCAGGGCAACATGACTTGCAAGGATCGAACTGCACCCTCAGGACCGCATTGCAGCCAGCCCGAAGTGACAAGGACCATATCGTTGCCACAATCCACCCAAAAGCGCGCCATCACAAACTGGAGTGGTCCCATCTATTCGCTTCTCGGATACCGTCCAGCAGACGTAGAATGCACCTTGGAATGGTGGCTCGCGCTCATTCATGAGGAGGACCGTCCCGAAGTTTCCAGTGAGTTGAACGTTCAACTCACGCCAGCACGCGGAAATCCGTGCGCGTCAGATTCTCGCATATGGGGTTGCGACTACAGGATTAGACACTCTCAGGGGCACTATGTCCTGGTCTCTGACCGCAGTACTACGACCAGAGATGGTCTGGGCAATGCAGTTCATATCAACAGCGTCGTCTTCGACAAGGAGAGGAAACGCAGCGAGCGGAAAGTGAACGAGCAGCGGATGAGTGCGCAAAACCATCTGGTCACCATTGCCAACAACACACCATCCGGTATCTACATGTTGGATCCACAAGGCTACACCATTTACATGAATACTGCTGGCACGTTAACGTCAACATTCACCCTAGCGTGCGTCGTCATTACTGACTTATTCTAGCGGAGCAAATCACTGGATATACCCTAGAGGAGATCTACGACTATACGTTCCATGCAGCGATCCACAGCTGTCGGCCCAACGGAGACCCTTATCCCATGCACGAATGTCCGATCATCTGCCACAAGCAGAGAGGTACTGCGGCCAAGAATGAACCCGAGGTCTTCGTTCACAAGGACGGCCATTTCTATGACATTGTGTATAGCGTTTCTCCGATCGGAGACTATGCGTCAGGTGGTTCGGTTATCGAGTTCCGAGACGTAACAGAGGAAAAGAGGATCGAGCGTGAGCGGATGAATGCCATCCTTATGAACGAGCAACAATCTAGTTGGTCCCCCTACCCTTTGCGTCTCTGATTTCCTTTAACGTATCGAAGTACGCATCAAGGAGGCCGAAGTACACAAGGGAAACATGACATCCTTTGTCTCATACGTTTGCCATGAACTGCGTAACCCACTTCAGGGTGTGACTTCAGGAGCCGTAAGCCACCTTCATCAGAACCCTATGTGCTTGCTGACGAGAGTAGGAGTTCTTGTCCGATACACTCGACAAGCTGGAAAGCTTGACGAAAAGCATTTCATTGCTCCACGTCGCCAACGGCTCAGCTGATGGTGTCGACGGCATACCCTCGGTCAGTAAAATGGATAGTCTAAATCTGCGGCCCACCCCTCCCGTACGCAAGCGGAGTACTGGGGCTATTGAACTACCAACCATGACGGCGATAGAAGGACTCATCACTTACGCCAAGGAGTTGGTCGCCAACATTGCGACATGCGCTGCACATCAAGCACTAATCACGAACAACGTTCTGGATCTTGCCCGGTTGGACGCCGGGAAAGTAGAGCCTTCAAACGACGTATTGGATGTCGCATCACTTGGGCAACAGACCGTCTCAATGCTTGCTGCGAAGGCGCAAGCCAAATCCATAGATTTCCAAATGGCTCACCCTGACAACCCACCGTTGTATCTTAAAGCGGATGCAACTATCCTTTCCCAGGTCTTGCTCAATCTTGTCAGCAATGCCATCAAATTCACGCCGGATTATGGGACCGTAACTATCGACCTTTACCCCGATCCGCCTGACGAACACGGCCGGGTAACGCTTCATGGATCTGTGACCGACACTGGGTTTGGCATGACGGATGCTGAGCAGGGAGGCTCTTTCATCGATTCTCCCAATGCAACCGGAAAGTTGCTCAACTGTATGGCGGCAGTGGTCTCGGTCTCAACATCAGCAAAGAACTCGTCCGAGTGATGGGAGGCGAGATGTCTGTTCAGAGCGTTCAAGGCAGAGGCAGCACATTCAGCTTCACCTCCGTTCACGACGTCCCTACCAAAGCCGAGCTCGTCAAGTTCTTGCGAAGCACGAGCGTGCAGTCTGCACAGAAAGACGCCCTTCCCGGTGCCAGGCAATTCGAGAATACCATGAGCACAGCACCATCCTTCCGCAAGGTCTGTGTCGCTGAGGACAACCCCATCAACCTCAAACATCTTTCCAAGAATCTGTCTGTCCTGGGTTATCAACAGGTTCTCTGTACCAACGGCAAGGAAGCGCTCGATAAATTCACCGAACCTGGCAGCGACATCGACGCTGTTATCGTTGACATGTCGATGCCGATAATGGATGGGTTGGAAGCTACACGTCTCATGCGTGAGTTCGAAGCTGCCCATGCCACACGTATCCGCACGCCTATCATCGCGCTCTCCGGCAACGCACTCAAAGATCAGGTCGACCAAGCAATGGTGGCAGGGACCTCGGATTACCTCGTCAAGCCCTGCAAGAGAGCAGACCTGGCACGTACGCTGAAGTATTGGGAGCATGTCGTGCACACAGGTGCGCCGCACCAACGCTCGCAGCCTTAATGAGCGAAGTTAGGCGTTTGTGCAAGAACTTTTTCCAAAAGACGGTGGATGACAGAGGCATGTCACTTTCATCCTTCCACGCATCAAGCGGTTCATCTAACCAGTTGCGGCCTTAGATGGCTTTGAGATGCACACGAATCGAGACCCATCGGAGGTGCATCCTCGTCGATGGCCGTCTGTGTGCAGGAGGTGGGGAAGGCATTATCAGGGCCAGCAGCCAGAAGCTGGGGGTGTTCTTCCGGCAGACATGGAATTTTATGGACACATGCAGTTGGAGGAAAATATCAGGATGGGCACCTAATAATGCGCCGGATCAGCTCTCGGCAGTCACCGACGATTTAGCACTAGGTGACCACACGATAAGTTTGGTTCTCCTACTGTCTTAGTGCACGTTAGGTGGGACGAAGTGTAACAGAAGTTGGTCTGTAGGTCTGTAGTCCGTAGTGTGATCATTGACTCAGATTTGATGGGAATTATGGAGCTGGCGGGCGAGAAATCCCAACGATTCTGCAAGTGAGAGGCCGCGGTCAAGTTCAGATCACCACTACCGATCGTTGACGCGTCTAAACACTGCGCGACGTACAGTTGCTTTGGTATGTACTTCAAACGACTGCACCCGTTCGGCATCTACAAAGAATCTCTTGGACCCTTGCAGGACATTGTTGTAAGAGCACTGCAAGGTAGTTGCAGGACAACCTACTCTCGTTGACCATTGAACCCATGTCATGGTGGCAAAAACTCAGCACCTTTTTATATCGACCAGCAAGTGAAGCTTTCCGCCACGGAACTACGGCTACGAAACACCCCTCACGCCTATACCACGTTGAGGTCCGACCAGCTTTTGTTGACAAGGTTGTGCTACCTATCAGGTCCTTGCGCATCACAAATCCCGCTCACGGTGAGAAGGACGACCCCGGGTTCGTCCATCGCCACTCATGAACGCACTTCAGGCCTATCTCGGTTTCAGCCCTCATACAAAGACGAGTGAATCCGCTCAAACTGGACTTGCTATCTTGGACAACGCATTCGACATCGACAAGCCGGCGCCTCATCCCTTCAAGTCCGATCCCATCTTCATTTGCATCGATCTCGAGGCATTCGAGCGCGCCATCCATAAGATTACCGAGATTGGCATCGCCACCCTGGATACACGCTACCTGAAAGACCTGGCTCCTGGTCCAAACGGCGCAAATTGGATAGCTAAAACACAGTGCAAGCACTTGCGCATCAGCGAGCATCTCAATCTGTTGAACAAACGCTTCGTCAAGGGATGTCCGGACAAATTCAACTTCGGTGTGTCGCAGACGGTCAGCCTCAGCGACGCTCGTGGGATCCTCGAGCGCGTTTTCGCAACCGGATGCGACACTGCCGGAGTCGTGGAGAAGAGGAACGTTGTCATTGTGGGCCATGATCTGCCGAGTGATATCAAGTTCCTGAAGAGACTGGACTTCTCGCCCTTTGCTGCAGGGACCGTTGTCGGCCAGCTCGATACGCAAAACTTAGCAGGCTCGACCAAGAAATTCACCATCGGTTTGGAGCGTCTACTTCGAATGCTAGGTCAAGATCCCGTTCACCTGTAAGACCCTCCCTTTCACCTTGCTGTTTCTCCCCTTTCCCTGTTTCCTTTTCAGTCTTTTTCCTGAGTGTCAGTCGATTTCGCAAACTGATAAGTGCACCAAGCCACAACGCCGGGAATGACGCAGCATACACCCTCCAGGCAATGGTTATGATTGCGATCAAACACAACGCCGAACCTGGAGCCCTACGGGCTACTGTTCAAGGAATTCTCCAGCAGAACGCCGCCGCTCATCCACAGTCATCCCATGCCGACAGAATGGCGCGGCTGGATGCGAAACGCAAGCGACGAGCTGAGCGTCTTGCGCTGAAGTACGAAGATGCGGTCAGGTTACCACCAGTGGTGCGCGTTGGCGCGGAACAGCAAGAGAAAACGCCAGAAGACGAGCGGGTGCGCAATGTCACGAGGCAGACGCAGACGGCATCCGCAGACCCAGCCATCCCGCCACCGACGACAACGGTACGCTATGTGGGCGGACGGCGCGCCCATGACACCGTGGAATGAGGCCCCCTCACGCACACGAACACCGTGGGGTAAACCAACCATCGACCATGGCGATTAAAGGTCTTCCTAGTTTGTCTTGGTGACAGCCCTGCTCTCTAATAAGACTCGGATATCGAAACCGCAGCCTCATGGATGCGTCGTCGGTCACACACCTACATGTTACTAGAGTGCTGTATCGTCACCGTCTGGCTTTTTGTTCAGTCGTGGCAGTACCTCATCTGCAGAGCAACACGGGCTTGCCGGTCAAACACTATTTGGTCTTGACGCAGAAGCTTGGTGGAAGCACGAGTAAGCATACTTCATGCCTCTGTTCCGTTGCCTCCCTTTCTGATTTTCAGCTTCACATCCGGTCCCATACGCCGAGCTTTGACAGACTGGACAGAGAAGGTGTCTTCAGGCGGGTTGGGAGTCGCACGATGGAGAAGGCGGGAACCAAGAGGGCAGTTGGGGTAAGGGGAGAGGTGTCTGATCCAAGCCGAGACTTCTGGAGGAAAAAGAGAAGAAAAACGCCAGCGGAAAGCCAGCTTTGTGCATGTAATGTCCTTTGGTGGGGCTGGTGGCAAGAGGTCTTCGCCTCGTTCGAGTGGAGAGCAGCGGACTGTATACGTGACTATTGAAGGCGTTGAACGATAGCGCATTTAAACCCCCTTTATCACATGATACCCTCTTGCCTCTTAAAGAGGATCTCTCCGCCGTTGACATCGCTGTAACCCGCCACGCTCGGCTTCACAATGCCCGCCTTGGTCAGATCCTCGACGAGACCGAAGATCATGCCATCGCAGCCGCGAGCCGCCATAATGTCAACGGTGACGGGGAGGTACTCTGTATGGTTGGTGATGTCGGAGTAATATTTGGCTTGACCCACTGCACACGGCCACAGTCAGCAAAACCCATCTATAACAGAACCCTCCCGAGGAAATCAAAGAGAATCGAGGAGAAAGAGCCACTTACGCGGCACCACGAAATCCGGTCCGCCCCAGAACGGAGACACCCTGCTGGTGCCGAAGCCATACGGTACGCCTGGCGGCCCGCTGTATTGGTTCCTGTAGTTCACGTCCGCGTCGCTGCCGACGTAGATCAGCAAGCTGTCACTGCAGGTGCGCTCGTCCGCCACGAGCACGTTGTCCGCCCACCAGTCGGCGAACAGGGTCCGGTTTGCGTTAGCCTGGTCGAGGGTGGAGTCCGGGAACGAGTCGGCGAAGCCCCAGCGGATGAGCGGGGCGGGGTCGACAAAGGGCAGACGGCCGTCGTGTGCGGCCGCGTAGTCGGCGTAGAAGGGATCACGGACAAGCTTGGTCTGCTCCTGGCCGATGATGATGGGGTATGTGATGTTGAGGAGGGTGGTGAGGGAGACGTTTGAAGGACCGGAGCTCAGCCAGGCGGCAGTCGTGTTGAAGGGTGCGGCTTGCGCGGACAGGAAGGAGGTGATGTTGGCGAGGAAGTCGAGTAGGATGGTGTCGCCATCGGAGTCGGCGGTCGTTGGGAAGCCGATGGTCTTGATCTGAGAGGGGAAAGAGTGGCTAACGGTGATGTTGGTTTGGTACAGGGCTTGCGCGGCAGCGGTCCAGAGGAAGGGATCACGCGTCAGGAAACCGGCCGTGTCGAGCTCAGGAGCCAGTGGCATGACGCCTGTCAAAGGAACAAGGTCGTGTGATGGCCGATTGCCGAATAGACCTTGGACCTCCGATGGACCACGGATACTACCACCAGTATCACTGCCGATGGTCAGGTCGAGCCAAGCGTAGGAGCCTGCGCCCGCGCCCGGACCAGAGGAGGAAGAGGAGGGGTCCTGGTAACCGTCACCGCGAGGGTTAAATGGTGAGTGGTAGTCGACCCAGTCTGCGGTAGCCTCTTCTCCGTTGGCGAACTGTGACGTCTTCATTTTTCCCACCACGATAGCTCCAGCATCGATTAGGCGCTGGATCGCAACAGCTGTAGTGCTCGCTGGAGGGTAAAAGTGATACCACGCCCTGTTGCCGTTGGAAGTCCGCAAGCCAGCGATATCGTAGATATCCTTAACACCCAGGCGAACACCAGCCAAGGGCTTCTCTGCAGTCTTGGTGTAGTAGAGCCGAGAAGGTACCGCAATGGCAAGAGATTGGCCGGGGATATTCGCAGGAAGAACAGAAAAGGTGCCGTCAGTGCTTGGTGCGGTCGTCTCAAGGAAGGCTCCCTGGAAGTCGCTGTACAGTCTCCACGCCTCGTACACTGCAAGGTTCGCGTCGACAAAGTATGGTCCGTTAGGAATAGCGGTGGTGTTTGAGGCAAAGGAGGAACCGACGGTCAATGTGCCGTTGGTAGGGCTGGACAGCTTCGGAGAGAAGCCATGTCTGGATCCTACTGCACCGACGTATTGGATGTACACAGCTAGCGAAAGTCAGTATGCTAAGAACACAGCAAACATAGAATGGCAATGCGATCAGTGCTCTCAACAATTGATCCAGCCGACCGGCCAACTGCTATCGCGAGGGAACAGGACTACTGCTCGATCCGCATACAGACAACATATGCGCACACGGACTGTGCCTCACTTGACCTCAATGCTTAGCGGCAGCTGTAGAGGCAAAGAAGGTCCAGCACTTGAGCCTCGATGATGCCTCCGTAGTTGCGGCGTCGCATCGCGATAGCAGTTACGCAGTCATCTGGACTTACTGACGAGAACAGTAGATGCGGCGTACCTTCCAGGAAGCCCTCCGACCACACATCGTCCGAGGCCGTGAAACCGGAGAGGGTGGCTGCAAAGTCACTGCTGCTGTAGCCCAACGAGGTGGTTGAGATAACAGTTAAAGGAACAAGACCACCAGCTGCCTCAGCGGCCTTGTGGAGAGATCTTTGAGAGGTCGGAAGGGTAGCCACTGGAGCTGGCGGCACATAGTACGGGACACCATCGAGCTCGACCGTCTGACCTGTAGGAGCGAATGTGAATGCAGAGGCAGTCTGCAGGAGCTGAGCGAGAGAAAAGAAAACGAAAGATCTGGTAAGGGAATCCATGACCGCTATCGAGGACGCGGTGCCTGTCCTGGCCTACTGCTCGACGGGAGCACACATCGATTTATACGCAACAGTTTTTCACGCCGGGCCTTTCTCTTCCACAGGATACTCATGGCTTACCACGCTTTCGTCAGCGGGGACAGCTGTGAATTATCCGGAGCTCGACAAACAGCTCCGCAAGTACCTGGAGCTAGCTGCAAGTCGCCGGTGCCGAAAGTCTTGGTGAAGGCTCCAAGGATTCTACAGATCCCGTATTTCTTGACGGCTGCCTAGATAGGAAAGCAATCAACGGAGTCGACAGGTACAAAGGCGGCATTTGATAAGGTTGCAGTAGTTCGGTAGCCGTACCTGACATAGACGCGGCGCAGCGTTGCGCCTATCTCTGTATCCACTCACCAAACCCCACTGTTGACCGCCGGCCTACGGCAATCCTGCTGCGATCGGAGCACTCATTGTGCATGGATGTGCGGTCGAGCAGAGTTCGACCGGTAGAACGAGTCAAGACTGGAAAGAAGAAGATGAGTTTGCTAAGATTGACGATGAGCTGAGGTGCGCTTGGCAGCCGAGGCGAGCTGCGAGTCATGCCGAACCATGGGACTTCAATCCTTCCGGAACATCTTATCGTTGTTGTACACTAGACGAGCCTGTCATCTCTGCATGAACATAGAGGTCGAGATAAGGTAGCGAAAACAGTGTGACTAAGATGCCTGTACAGTATACTACCGTATCCGGCTATTTCGCGCAGGACGATCCAACCACCGCTCCCAAAACCTTCGATTACGTGAGTACGCCTCCTTTCATCCACTAAAGCTCTCTCCCCTTCCTCACTTAGTCCAAGCAATTGACTCAACTATTCGAAGACGGTTGGAGACTTCGGTCTCATCCAGCAACGATACGAGACGGACTTTGAATTCGATCCCTCCAATTCCCGGACGCAATGGGAGCGGTTCTCGCATTTCCTCGCCTCGCTCAACAAGCATGCACCTCAGGGCGTGCAGTACAAACTCCTCTATCTGGGCCGCCACGGTGAAGGCTATCACAACGTCGCTGAAGCGCGCTATGGCACACTAGCATGGGACGCGTACTGGTCGAAGTTAGACGGGGATGGGCAGACGACCTGGGACGACGCGCAACTAACCGCGACCGGGGTCGCGCAAGCGCATACCGCGCACGAGTTCTGGAAGCGTGGGCTTCGGGCCGCGAAAATGCCGGCGCCGCAGACCTACTACGTGAGTCCGCACCGGAGATGTATCGCGACCGCGCTCGGGACGTTTTCCGGGCTCGAACTGCCTCAAGGCCAGCCCTTCGCTCCGGTAGTGAAAGAGCTTCTCCGCGAGTGCATCGGCGAGCACACGTGTGACCGTCGAAGCGCCAAATCCGTCATTGAGGCCGAATTTCCAACCTGCACTTTCGAGCCCGGCTTCGCTGAAACGGATCCCTTCTGGCGAGCCGATTACAGGGAAACCGATGCCGAGATGATCGCACGCGTGCGTAGCTTGTTGGACGACATCTTCACCAGCGACTCGAGTACATACATTTCGTTTTCGAGCCATTCCGGAGCGATCAGAGCGATTCTGGCCGCGGTCGGACATATTGTGTTTCCTTTGGCAACGGGCGCGGTTATCCCTGTCATGGTGAAGGCGACCATGGTCTGATGCTGCCCCGACCTACCATGGCATGCCAGTAGTTGCCAACGATCAGCCAGACTAACTGGTCAAGCGCTTTTGCGAGCTGACGGTATAGCCGAAAAAGCACCAGGTGATCTGAGTGCTGGATCATTGATGCCGGGGCTGAGGACCAGAGTTGAGAACAACATACCCTACCCATATATGTCGTATATACGTAGATATAGAAGTGTTGCCGCTGCCATGCGGTAGCCGTTCGTCAGCCTGTTCAGCTTCCAGTTCCAACATGCCCAGTATTCATGTCTCAGGCATTGAGCCCCTCAAGAAGCAGGCTAAAATGATCGACATCAACGGGTCCTTCGATCTTTTGCCTCTCGGGTATCTTCCGCCACATCTTCCCCTCAATCTGCCACGTGCTCTCCAGATCATCCGGATCCAGGACGCCAAACGCACTCTGCAGCTCCGGACGATATGCCTCAATTTCGTAATCCTCACACTCGAACGTTTCCACTGCCGGTGGGGCACCCGTCAGATTGGTCATGATGTTTGTCAACAGACGAGTGGCGATGTTCGAGTACGCGCGGTGGACGGCGGCCCAGCAGTCTGACAAGACTGCTTTGCCGACGCGCTGGGGATCGTCGAGGATCCATTGGTCTTGTTTTGACGGCGCGACTTGCAGGCTGACGTGCTTGACGAGGTGCAGACGGTGCAGGGAGCGTGTGAAATCGTTCGTGCCGCGGACGTGGTTCGGGAAGGGAAAATGGCCGTGTAGGAGAAGTTTTTGATGCGGAAGAGACCGTGTGACGTGTACTTGTCCCCCGGGCGGAGCTTCATCGCGCCGGGGGTCGCTGGGAAGAGAACGTTCAACAACGATTGTATACTAGTCGGAGCGCCGTGCTCGAAGAAGTCGTAGGTCCCGTAGGCGCTCAGGAACGAACCCTCGTTGTAGCCGACTGTGGCCCAGTGTCGCACCCTGAAGAGGCTTGAAGGCGCGATACGCGAGTCTCTCGCGATGTTCCAGGTTCCGTGGGAAGAATCATAACCCGGCACTTTCCCTCCGTACAACTCAGTGTCCTGTTGCAATTCCAGGAACTGATACCTACTGTCCGGAAACCCCTCTATATAGCGGCCTCCGACATGACAGTTTGACAGTGTCGAAAGACGACCCAGTGTCGCCAGAATCGCGATACGCTGCGGTTCGATGACCTCGAATAAAGGCCCCCACAGGCTTGCGCTAAATTGCTTCCCTCCATAGACCGGTGAGAGGGGTCAGTATTCTGGCCGGGCTCTACGTCCTCATCAACAAAGATAAGGAAGCTCTCGATGCGCTTCTCCAGCGAACTCGCCTTGACGAATTCGAGAAAGGAGCGCTCGACCTCATCGCCGAGTATGGTAGGGCCATCGGGAGCTTTTCCACCGTGGCTACCGATACCCTGCCAGGTAAGCACACGTTGCTTGGCGAGCACCCATTCTTTCACCAGATCGAACCGAGCGCATCTGAACAACGCGGGCAAGGCGATCCGCCTGAGCTTCCTGCAGGTTGAAGACAGATTCCTCAGCGGCGTCCCTGTTTCTGTGTCGGCGTCGACCAGGTGTTTGGAGGGCTCATGTCTCGCCCTCCTCACACTGGGAGGGTCTGTGTCCAGAGCGCCGACGATGCGCAAGAGTATCTCTTCAGGCAGCGATGTGAGATGGACTGGAGCCATCCTTGATGCAGACATACGGTACGCTCTGATGTAGAAGTGGACGTTTCCGCTCCGTTGGGACTTGCGAACGTATTTGGTTCGTCAAGCAAGGAAGCTTTGCCAAGACCCACCTGCCCGCAGGGAAGCGGGGAGACATATAACCTCTGGCGAGCTCTCCGGAACCCTCTCCGGGCACATACGATATCGCACGTGAGCCCACCAGCTGTTTACTCCTTTGCTCCTTTACTCCTTTACTCCTCACCGTGTGCAGATCGACACGGCTCCACGCGTACTGTTTCTCATGGAAGGAGCTTTCGTTGCTCTCACCGCTTTCACTAGCGTGGTTTGCCCGAGCATATCATATCATACAATACATGCTCCTTCTTCCAGAGATGCGAGATGCGGAATGCGCAATGCGCAATGCAGAATGCGGGGAGCGCCGATCTTCCATCGTAAACCTTTTACCCGGCGAGGCGTGCCGTGTATCATGTATAGCGAGCAGCAAGGCATCGTCGATTCTTCCCTTCATTGTCGTGTCTACCATCTCTTCGTCCTTAACCCCCAAGATCAACATCCTCCAGAGGTCCGCAGAACAAGAAGCCAGCCAGTGATCTGCTGCACTCATCTCCAAGTCGACATGAAAACCATCAAGGGCCCCGGCATCTTCGTCGCCCAATACGTCAGCGACACCGCACCCTTCAACACGCTCGACTCAATAGCAGAATGGGCCTCCAAGCTCGGCTACAAAGGCCTCCAGATCCCAGTCGACTCGCGCTTGATCGACATCCACCGCGCCGCCACCTCGCAACCGTACTGCAACTCGCTCCTCTCCACCCTCCGCAAGCACAACATCGAGCTCACCGAGCTCTCCACGCACCTGCAGGGCCAACTCATCGCCGTCCACCCCGCCTACGACGCCCTCTTCGACGGCTTCTGCCCGCCCGAGCACCGCGGCAACCCCAGAGCGCGGCAGGAATGGGCGCGCGGCGTGCTGCTCGCATCCGCGCGCGCGTCCCAGAACCTGGGCCTGCAGGCGCACGCGACCTTCAGCGGCGCGCTCGCCTGGCCCTACTTCTACGCCTGGCCGCAGCGGCCCGAGGTCCTGATCGAGACGGCGTTCAAGGAGCTCGCCGCGCGCTGGACGCCCATCCTCGACGCCTTTGACGAGTGCGCCGTCGACGTGTGTTTCGAGATCCACCCGGGCGAGGACCTGCACGATGGCGTCTCCTTCGAGCGGTTTCTGGCCGAGGTGGACGGGCATAGGAGGGCGTGTCTGATTTACGATCCCAGTCATTTTGTCCTGCAGCAGCTTGATTATCTCGCCTTCTTAGACCGTTATCACGAGCGCATCAAAATCGTCCACGTCAAGGATGCAGAGTTTAGGCCGGACGGAAGACAGGGTGTTTACGGCGGGTATAGCGATTGGAAGGACCGTGCTGGCCGCTTTAGGGCGCTGGGGGATGGGCAAGTGGATTTCAAGGGCATTTTCACGAGGCTGGCCAAGTATGGATATGAGGGTTGGGCTACGCTGGAGAATGAATGTGCGTTCAAAGACAAGGAAGTGTGCGCTGAAGAGGGCGCAAAGTTCATCAAGGAACATATTATTCCGGTGACAGAGACGGCGTTCGACGACTTCGCAGGGACTAGTGTAGATGCAGCGCAAGCGAAGGAGATACTGGGAATTGACAGAAGATAGTGCTTCTTTGATCTTCGTACGAAGGGTACTAAATGGTGAATATCTATCAAAAGCTCACCTGGCCTCTCCCACTTAACCCGCATCCCTTCCTTTTCCGACTTGTGTCCCACTTTCCCAACTACCAGATGCGCCTTGATCATGCGTAGACGTCCATGGAGACAGCGGACTCATCTCCCTTTACATCCTGTAAGTCAAGTCAGCACAACCCCATCACGCGCGAAGACAGCGCCACAGCTCTCAGTGCAGCACATACCTCTCAACAGGGTTAAGACCCAACAGCCTCATACCATTACTCAACACCTGCCTCGCACACTCGTACAGCGCCGCCCTCGCCTTCTTAACCTCCGGTTCCGCCTTCATGACATTAAGCTGCTCGTAGCTACTGCTCAACAGATGCGTCATCTTAAACAAATACGTCAGAATGGTGACCGGCTCTTGAGTCCTGAGCGTATTGACAAAAGTATCGGGCCACTGGGCCAGCGATCTCACGACCTCGATGGCGTGCTTCTCGGTCAGCAGCGAGAGGTCCGCGGCCGCGAGGTCGGCGGTTGAGAGCTCGGCCTTGCGGGCGATGGAGCAGAGACGGGCGTGCGCGTACTGCAGGTAGGGCCCGGTGTCACCCTCGAAGCTGGTCATGCGGTTGATGTCGAATTCGTAGTTGTTGATGCGCTTGCCGCTCATATCCTGCACCATGACGGCGCTGATGCCGAGGGTGTCGGCCGTCTTCTCGGGGTCCTCGACTTGCACGTATTTGCCCTCGTTGCTGCGCATGACCTCGTGCATCTTCTCGCCCACGTCGCGCAGGATGTCATCGAGAAATTTGGCCGTGCCTTTGCGCGTGCTCATGCCCAGCACCATGCCGAAGTTGATGTGTTGGCACCGCGACGCGATCTCTTTGTAGTCTCCGCCCATGATTTCCAGGATCTTGAAAAGCTGCGCCAGGTGCAGGTCCTGCTGCGATGCGACGACGTAGATCATCTTGTCAAAGTTGTAGTGCTGGTAGCGCTCGTAGGCGGCCCCGATGTCGCGCGTCAGGTATAGTGTAGTGCCGTCTTTCTTGCGCACGAGCGCCTTGCCCAGCTTCTTCGAGTACTTGGTCAGGTCCACCACGATGGCTCCCTCGCTCTCCTCGCTGACGCCCTTGTCCGCCATCACCCGGGCCGCGTCTTCCATGCTCTCGTTCTTGACCGTCGACTCGCCCGAATAGTCCTCGAAGTTGATGTTCAGGCGCGCGTATGTCTGCTTGTACTTGACGATGCTCAGGTCGCGAAATTTCCTCCACACCTGGAGCGCCTCTTCGTCGCCGTCCGACATGCGCTTGAAGTACTTGCGGGCCTGCTCGTCCACACCCTCGGTTTGTATCCTTTGAATCTCCGCCTCTTGCTCCGTTACCGGTTCGTTCTTCGCCTGCAGCTCCTGAGCCTGCTTCTGGAGCTCCTTGACCTTCTCGCCTTCGTCGTGAGAGATCTTGCTGATTTGCACGTAGACGTCGTACAGGTGTCCAATCGGGTTCTCCTTCAGCTTCTTCTCGCTTCCGAACTTGTCAAATCCGATAGCCAGCACACCGTACTGCTTTCCCCAATCTCCCAGGTAGTTCATCCGTGTGACGTCCCATCCGGCCTCTTTGTAGAGGTTGCTCAGGAAGCCTCCGATGATGGTAGAGCGCAAGTGACCGGCGTGGAATGGCTTTGCAATGTTCGGCGACGAGAACTCCACAATCATTTTCTTGCTTCCGGACTTGGGGTCTGCAGGGTCCCTCAGACCAAGATTGGGGTTGTATCCGTACTTGTCGCTGTTCTTGAGGATGTTAGGTAGGACGAGCTGGGCAACGACCGCAGGCTTGAAGAAGAAGCGGAGGAAGGTCTTGTCGACGCTGGGTTTTTGGATAAGAGAGGACTCTGGGAACTGCAGGACACACCGTCAGTTCCCAACGCTTGTGCCTCAGAAAGTTCGGTAGCTGGGCTGTAACTCGTAATCCTCCTAACACCTCTGGACATACCTTCTCTGCAATCTCCTTCGCCAATTCATCCGGCTTCTTGCCCTTTATGCGCAGCGCCGGCACAGCGAGCATGAGATCGCCGTTGTCGAGCGTCTGCGTCCATTGTATAGCATTGTAAATGATCTTTCCATCCACGCCTGTTATAGGCGCAAGTTGGTCTGCGATGTGAGAGCGGAAGATGTCGACTTGGTTATATGTGGGGTAGGAGATGATTCCGTGGACGGAGGGGACCTCAGAGACGCCTAGCGACTTGAGGGAAGAGGTCAGTTCCTCCATGATTGCGGAATGCGTTGCGCGCGCTTGCAACGGAGAGGGAGAGGTCGTGGTGGAAGTAGATGCTGGACGACGTTCGGCGAAGCGGTTTGCTGCGACGGTAGAGGAGATGCGGGCTCCGAACAAGCAAGAATGACTCAAGGCCGGTACAAACGGGTATGAGGAGGAAGAAGAGAAATTGTTGGAGAGTCTCGTGAAGATGCGGGACATGGACTAGCTAGGTAGTGGGGCATCTGTAGAAACTACGAAAGCCCGAGGGAAATTTTTATGATGCGCTTTCTGTCACGCGTGAGTCAACAAGATGCGCAAACGAGATCAACCAAGCTGTGATTGATTGCATTTCGAATGTTCGGTCTGCAATATCCCATGTGCTGGGACAAATGAACACCACGTGGCACCAAGATACAAATCATGAACAAGAAGACGAATGCATTTATTCAATAAAAAGCAGCCTTTACGGCTCCTGTTTGCTGTCTGTACGCCGCCCTTTAAAATCATAAGTGCGGACAACAACCAACAGCAAACGCCTGAACTGCCCCCAAGAAATTCCCCAATCCCCAAATGCAAGTCGTTCAGGCACCAGAAGCATCTCGGTGCGCTGCTGTACATAGGGATATCCGTTGGATGCCTCCCTGTTCGACCGGATGGACCCCAGGCTGGGCGTTAGGAGACATCTACCTCTAACGGTAATACATGTCAACAACCGTGTCAATTATCTTTTCTCCTTCTCCGTCATATTTAGTGCTCGTATCCGGCTCCCCTTTGCCACGGACTCGCTCGCACATTGTCACGAAAACCAGGTGCCGGCGAGCTGCTTTGGCTGCGCACGTTCGCTTGTGAGTAACCCGTCTTCTCGTTCGTATACATGGGCGGTGCGTGTCTTGCGGACCCGTTGTCGGTCGGGAAGCTCATAACGCTTGGATCCGCAGGACTGCGTGGTGGGTCGTTGTACCGACCTGCCATTGAGCTGTGGTTCCCACCAACCCGTGGATCGCTGGAGCCGGACCAGGAGTCTTCGTCGTCCTCGATACGAGTACCGCCGGACTTCCATCCAGCATGCTTGCCCTCACCACGTGCGGTCGCTCCCAGGGCGTCCAGCTCGGTGGTAAGTTGTGATTGGGATTTGATGAACGAGCCTCTGTCATCGCGCATTGGTTGGTACCGGGTGTCAGGGTTCTTGGAGAAGATCGCAAAGCCCGACGCGACGAGAATCATGATTAGAAGAATCGTCGAGAAAACGGCATTGTAAACGAAGAAAATGACGCCCATAACACCGGTAACGATGCCTGGCTGGTTGAAGACCTCAGTGAAGACCAAGAGGAACCAAGCGCTGATGAAATTGATGACGCTGATGGCAATGTTGAAGGCGTTGGTCTTCTTGTCCATGTATGGCCTGAAAACGCAGAGCGTGACCAGAAAAGCGCCCTCGATGATGACTAGTGCAATGGCCTGCACCACGCCGTTACCTTGTGCGAGGGCGACAAACATTCCCTTGATGAGCAGGTAGACAAGGACCGGTACGATGAAGTAGTACGCCGTCGCTTTGAACTGCACGTAGAGGAAGCCCCACTTGTTAAGCGAGACGGGGTCGGAGTACAGAATATAAGCCGGGTTCTTGTGCATTGCGATCGAGCGGCGGGCGAGGCGGATCACCTTAGAGGCAGCCCACGCAAGAATGGCAATCATCGTAAAGACGGTGAAGATGGCCAGAACGACTTCGCCGGTAGAGTCACGCTGTGTGAGCTCCCAAAAGCAGAGCACGACCATTTGCGGGAAACCGATCAGAATCTGGGACGGTCAGCATATCGCATTGCGATAATAGTGGATTGTGTGAACTCACGCATCTAAAGAGGATACCCTTCAGGACAGTAGTCCAGCCATTGCGGAAATCCTGGAATTTGTCGCCCTTCATGCGGCCCATCTTAACAAGCAATTCGCAAATAAGCTTGAAGAGGATGACACCGATGATGACAAAGACGACGAAGATAAGGAAGAAGATGTAGCCGGTCAAGAAGATGTTCGTGATCTCAATGTGGGCACGGAATCCGACACGCTTGATCCCACGGATAACGACAGTGTTGGATGTGTCGGTACCAGTGCTGCCGCTCGCGTTTGTACGCTTTGTGAGATGGTGGTGCAGCTCTTGGGAAGCGCGCTTCATCAGCCTCTCGACAAAGTCCAAAGAACGCTTTTGAACCTGCACAGAGTTTGTAGCAAGGTCTGAGAGCACCTGAGATGGAGTACCGCCAGTCGAACGCTGGTACCAAGTCGCGATGTTCTGGAGGAAACCCACACGGATTATGCCCATGCTCCACTGGAAGTTCTGCGTCCATGATGCGACAATTGGTGGGAGGGTGACAGCCGTCATGCCAATCAGGGCTTGTGCCTGGAAGTAACCAAAGAGTGCCATTGCGTTGGCTGCAACGTGTGCGGCTGTGTTGGAGTGTCCCAGACCAGAGGTGATGGCCGATATGAGCAGGGCAAGACCTGAGATGACCGCAATGGTCCAAGAGACAGCTTTCTGATCGACGGTTTTGCCGTTTGACAATTCTGCCTCGACACAAGCCACCGACTGACCGGTAGAAGTGCTGTTGATGTACACTTGAACCTTGGCGTCCAGATCAGGGACGGTGTATGTAATGCCTACCACGAGGTTAGCAGATCACACGATGCGAAGCGGTTTCTGTTGAATCGACGTACCAGGGACGGCCGCAAGAGCGCTTTCTGGGAGGTCGATGTTGGAGTTCAGGTTGATCTGTCCTTCGTTCATCGGGCAAAGTCCTTGAAGGCCCATAGCGCATGGGTCCAGTGTGGTCCTGTACGCTTGCAGACCGTATGCATCGACAATGAGTTCAACGCTAATGTTTCCTGCAATAGTCGAGACGCCGACGATGTCGAAAGCGAGCGACCGGTTGTTGGGCGTGAAGACGACATTGAAGAGGGTTGCCGAGAAACTCGAGTTGGACTGGCAGGGGTTCAGAGAGGAGGACTGAAGGATGCGCTGCTCGGCGGATGATATGGGTAGGAGGGCGAGGAGGGATGTTATTAGGAGGGTTGTAGGCGACTTTCTACTTGAGAGGCGCATCTTGAATTATTACGATGGTGTTGCTGGTGAGGGGCAGTGGTTGCGGAGGATCGCCTCCAAGTTGGTGTTGTCCGGGACTGTCCGGCTAAGAGAGCGAAGGCGACAATGCGACAGTTGCTTGTTGACGTCTGTTGTACAGTATCCCGGCCGTGAGAGCCTCTGTGCGTCGGGATGGATGTTGAGCGAGAGACGGGAGGCAGTCGATGATGCGTGAAGCACAAGAGGCGAGGCGGTTGGAAGTGTGGTTGTCAAGGAAAGAGCGAGCGGCTGGGATGTCGTCGCAAATCCGGGAAATGGTGACTAGCGCTGAGATCCGCGAGGTTACGACACCAACAAAGAGGTGCCCTGCCAACTCGATCCGCTTAGGAAAACCGTTGCCAGCAAACGAGTGACGCTGGCGACTGTGCTGATCGGTGAATGTGAGCAGGTATCAACTCAGGTGCTGAGGCCAAGGAGAATGTCGAGGAGAGATGGTAGGAGACGGAGAACAAAGAGTTGAAGGCGGGCAGTCGTCAGCAGCAGCAGCAGCAGCAGCGTGTGATGGGGCTTGGAATGTGTTCGTATTCTCAGGGGTCTTTTCTTGGCCCTCACTCCGGTCACTCGGCTCAAGCGCCACCAATGCAACACGCGGCCACTCAGGAAAACTGGGGAAGTCCGCAACTCAAACGGCAGTAAACAGCGCTGGCCGTTAACGAGATCTCTTGAAACTCTCTCTGCGACGCTTGCCACGAAGATTCTGCGTGCTGCTGGACCGCGAAAATGCCTCACTGTTTACGTACTCCTGCTCCTTTGCAATCCTCCTGTCGTGCAACGCAATACATAACGGCGGCGTCTCAGACAACCGCTTCAACGGTGTTGTCCTATATTCATCTTACGACCCCGTGCTACGCCGCGAATACGGCGTACTAAGCTGTACCTGCGCAGGAGACAGCGCACCGCTCATGCCGTGCGCACATGCGAACAACGGACGTGCATTACAACGTGAACGCTCTTGCACGGTTGTCGTAGAGGCTATTAAAATAAGGATAGTCTTGCACAGCCACGGCAGCCGCATCATCCGTGTGTACGAGTACTGAGCGGATCCGTATTTTCGCCTTTTGATTGGCTCCGAGCGTCAACGTTTGAAAAGTGATCTGCCTCAACGACTGGCGGTCTGACACTCTGTAACATCCCACACTCGCTGTTGTAAAGCACGCTGCGTCCCGGAGTTCAACAAGAGCCGATTTCACGCAGACCATTGCCTGACCCCCAAACAGCATAATCTGCTGTTCTGCCAACCAAGCGCTAGCCGAAAAGCTGTCCGAGACTAATGGTGCTGGGCGCCTTCGTACTGCAGGACGTCACCATACAACGACAACACTATTACGTCCTCTCCAAGATACCTGAGATATGCCCCAGATCTTCAGTGTGCTTTGATGGGTCTACCATGGACTCAGTATTGGTGAATTGCACGTCCGATAAACTCCTGCGAATTTCTCTTCATCAGCAGGAACATCTGATCACGCCAGCCTTCACCGCTCTCCCTAGTGAAGTCTGGATAGACATACGCACAGCCTTCTTTTCTTCCTTTTATATCTAGCAGACATTCATCAAAAGCCACTGTCCTTGGCCATCACTGCCGCCTATTTCCAAAATGAGAACATGAGCAACGACACCTCGTACCGAGCCCGGACTACCGGTTCATTGCGAGTATCAGCACTTTCGCTGGTCTGCAAAGGGGCATAAATAGGACGTGTTTCAAGTGAACTGTTCACAAATGTTTCGTAGAATGGCGCTGTCTCAACATCCCACGCCGCGAGCCTCCAGTGATGTCCGAGGCCAGAAACTACGATTCGAGCGAACGTTCGCAACCGATATAGACATGCCTGAACCAATTGCAGCATCCCATCGAGTCCATCGTCAAGCAGCGTACTGCAGTACAGCATCCTCACGTTGTACTAGTACTCAACAGTGTGTGGGACAATTGAGAACCTCTTTGCTTTAGTTTCTTTATATCGGATTGGCTCAAGCTCCGCGGCAGTTAGCCAAATTAGGTTAGCGGCATCAGAGATCGGCGGCCGAGGCGCGCAAAGTTCAAAGTTGCAGCGCAGTCTTCGCAAAAAGTTGGCGAACAAGCATTCTCAAACTTGAGCATTTTCCGACACACATATTGCCGGATAACAGTGTGAGATTTGGAGACCGAGTTGAAACCCATGTCGAACACTTCCGCGGAACAACAGTCGCGCAAGCGAAAGAGAAAGCACACTTCGAAGCCTGTTGAAGATTCGCCTGTCGCAGTCACCGCAGACGACAAGAGCAAGGTCAAGGCTGTCAAGAAGGCGAAGAAGGAACACAAGAAGCACAATGGAGATGTAGACGAAAAGACTGCAGCTGCAAGGGATGAGGACGTCAGCGCGGAGGAGGATTTGAATGAAGAGCTCAGGGCGACGGCGCTCGAGACTGATGCTGCAGACGTGAACGAAGAGGCCGCTCAAGTCAGCGATGATGCAGCGGAGGATGAAGCGGTCGAGGAAGAGTTGGACGGCAAGGCTGGGAATGTTGATATCGGCGAACCGTCAGATCTACCTTCTGCCCTCGGTGTGTCGCTGCCGGGCGAAGAGCAAGCGAAGAAGCGGTTCGATGAGCTGGGTCTGTCCGAGAAGACTTTGAAGGCCATACAGGAGATGGGTAAGAGCGAGCGACTCTACAATCATCATAGGCATAGCTGACATTGGGCTAGGCTTCGAAACCATGACCGAGATACAACAGCGAGGTATCCCACCACTGTTAGCGGGCAAAGATGTTTTGGGCGCAGCGAAGACCGGCTCGGGCAAGACCTTGTCTTTCCTTATCCCGGCTGTGGAGATGTTGAGCTCTTTACGCTTCAAACCACGGAATGGCACTGGTGTCATTGTGGTTTCTCCTACGAGAGAGCTGGCTTTGCAGATCTTTGGTGTCGCCAGGGAGTTGATGAAGCATCACTCTCAGACATTTGGTATTGTAATTGGAGGTAGGATCTTCTAGTTGTCCAATCTTCGCTATCCGCTAATGCGTTGGATTAGGAGCGAACAGGCGCGCGGAAGCCGAGAAGCTGAGCAAGGGTGTGAACTTGTTAATCGCGACACCCGGCCGTCTTCTCGATCACCTACAGAACACCCAAGGTTTCGTGTATAAAAACATCAAGGCGCTGGTCATCGATGAAGCCGACCGCATCCTGGAGGTAGGTTTCGAGGATGAAATGCGGCAGATCGTCAAGATACTCCCAAAGGATGAGCGACAAACGATGCTGTTCTCCGCCACACAGACCACAAAGGTTGAGGATCTCGCCAGAATCTCTCTCCGACCTGGACCTCTCTACATCAACGTTGATCACCGGAAGGAGCACAGCACAGTCGAAGGTCTCGAACAGGGTTACGTCATCTGCGACAGTGACATGCGCTTCCGGCTGCTTTTCACTTTCCTCAAAAAGCACCCCAAGAAAAAGATCATCGTCTTCCTGTCGTCCTGCGCTTGCGTCGATTATTTTGCTACTCTGCTCAACTACATCGATCTGCCCGTGCTGTCCCTGCACGGCAAACAGAAGCAACAAAAACGCACAAATACCTTCTTCGAGTACTGTAACGCGCAATCAGGCATACTGCTCTGCACGGACGTCGCTGCTAGAGGACTCGATATCCCGGCCGTCGACTGGATCGTGCAGTTCGACCCGCCAGATGACCCGAGGGACTACATTCACCGTGTCGGTCGGACAGCCAGAGGCGCGAGCGGCAAAGGCAAAAGTTTGATGTTCCTGCAGCCGTCCGAAGTCGGGTTTCTGAAGTACCTCGAGGAGGCCCGAGTGCCGTTGGCCGAGTTCGAGATCTCGCCCAAGAAGATCCTAAACATCCAGAGCCAGTTGGAGATGCTCATCGGCAAGAACTACTACCTCAACAAGGTGCGTTTATCTCCCTACTCTAGTTTTTGACGTTTTCGTGAAATTATGTGCTGATGCGTCGCAAAACAGTCCGCTAAAGACGGATACCGCTCCTATTTGCAAGCGTATGCATCGCACTCTTTGCGCTCCGTCTTCAACGTGCAACAGCTCGATCTCGTCAAGGTGGCTAAGAGCTTTGGTTTCCCGAATCCGCCACGCGTGGATATCACGCTTGGAGCCAGCATGAAGGGTGGCAAGGATAAGGTGGGCGGCAGGAGAGACTATGGGAGTCAGCCGCGGCAGAAAGGCGGGTTCCAGAAGAGGAGAAGGGACAGCTAGAGAGGATCTCCCCAATCTACTTTTCCTTTCCTTTTAGCCGCTCTGGGATTTTAGAAAGAGAGCTTGAACGCACGTTTCTTACATTCTCAGCAAGACGGCTCAAAGCATCGTACACATATATATATATATATATACGGAGCCAGTTGCTCGCTGAAGTTGCTGTTCCACGTCATGCTGTGAATCAGAACGGTGATCCAGGTCCCCTCCGTCCGCGTGAATTTAGCCAACATCAACAGTGGCGAGTCGCAGTGTCGGGAAGCTGTCTATGTGGAAACGTCAAGATCGAAATGACAGGCGAGCCTAGACATAAGGTAAAGGCGCAGCATTTCTCGTCACCAAACACGACCAAACCGCCTTGCAACCCTTTATACTCCTGCCGGATATCTTCTCCTTGTCATCGGTCCGTTCACTGACGCAGCAGCCTTGCGCCAAAAGGCCGTCTGCCACTGCCTAGACGACCGTAAGATCAGCAACTCGACCTACAGCTACGCCTGCAACTTCCCTAAATCGCAGTTCACGCTCACCTCCAACATCTCATCCTCCCTAAAAACCTACACCAAGACGTCCGACCACGGGAGTCAGATCACCAGTCACTTCTGCAGTAATTGCGGCGTCACGCTGTGGCGGAGTGGCGGGACCATGGGCGACGATGTCAATAACGTGAAGGCAGGAGTGATTGATGATCCGGAGTGGATCAACGAGCAAGGGAAGCCGGCCATTGAGGTGTATGTGGAGCGAAGGGTGAGCTGGGTTCCGAAGTTTGAGGGGTACTGCAGTTGAATGGGAAGTATGAGATCGTGGAGGGGCGATTCCGGAGGGGATGGAGGACAGAAGGAAGGAATGAACACGATCGTCCTGCGTGTTGCGACGACCTTTCTGGCACAAGTTTTGCGCGCATAGCAGAGCCTGAACACATGGTTTGGGAAACCAAGGCCAGTCCCGGTGCAGATGCATTCGTCCTCTCTACCGGCGATCCTCAGCTGTACGTCTGCGTACTTCACCGAAGAGGGCCAACTCCTAGAGCTCAAATCGCAAGTATGACGGTTGCTGCTGCAACAGAAGAGGATCGACATTATCCTGCCCCATCGCCGCTCTAAGCAAAGGGAGCGCTAGCGCTTCGTTGTGGTCAAGTGTGATGTCCCGCGAGGCGACTGCTGGCGACGATATGTGATCTGCGAAGCCAAAACCGATACACCTCCTCGGTGTTCTCCTTCCTCCTGTCGCCTAAAGCCTCCAAAAGAGACTGATTTAGGCCGCATAGATAGTTGAACCCCTTTAGAACGCTGGCGTCACGACTCGAGGCGTGGTCCGAGGAGACCGCTCCTGCAATCTTCCTCTTCTTCACTTCTTCGTGTCCGTCCCCTTTTTGCCACGTCGGGCTGTACGACGTTTCTTGCGCCCTGCATCCTGTTCGAGAGGCTTCTGACCTGGTACCGGATCGATAACGTAGCTGTCGAGCGTCTTGCGTCTTCCACGCCCGTCCGCTGCGGCGGCAGTACTGTGGTACTGAAACGTCGCGGGCCAGGGCTCGCCGTATGGCGCATATGCTGGCATCCAAGGAGAGTCACTCAGGCCTGGAGAGGTGTGCTGCCAGAGACCGAAGGGCGGCTTAGCTGCGAGTGTGGAGACCAGTGTGACGCGGACTGTGTGATCCATAGAGTTAGATATGCTGGTTAAGAGATCGTCGGATGTGAATATGAGTAGAATGAACGGGTTTTGCTTGTGCTGATGGCAGACGGCAAAACTTCTGGGTTGATGGATTGACGAACAAGGAAGGGCGAAGTTTGACTGTTCTGTTTTCCGATGCACTCTGTGGGTTTTCAAAAGCGATAATGGAGGGCTAAGAGGGTGAGGTCGTCTTCGGCTGAAGTGTTGCAGTCGCTTTCTGTATAGGTCTGAGACACTGAGACACGTAGCAAAGACATGTTTCGAGCAGCATCCTTGAGAGGCCGGCAATAGGAAAAACAGATCCTGTGTAAAGCAGTGTCTCGGTGTTTCTCTGCGACTGATGGGTGATAGGTGTTTGTCGCTACCTCGCGTGCTTTGTTTCTCTGGATCGCTCGGATGTTCCTGATGGACGACTTCAACCAACCCCCACAGCGATGGGGCTTTCCAAGTACTCGACAGATCCTCTGACTTGCTGCGTCTGTCGTTTGCCGGTCCTTTATGCGCGATTCACTAAAGCAGTCGAGAAGCATCCGAGGTCCTTCACCGCAGTCTGTTGCAGCATCAGCTTTTCGTCCGACAGGGACACGTTTTGCGAGCCGCAAGCAGTCTTCAATTCCTTGCAAGTCGTTGAGATTGGCATGTTATCTCAGCCTCACAACTTCGCCGTACTCTTCGTCCGTTCATCCCCATTAACCAAATTCCACACCTCAACACCCTCCTCCCACATAACATCATCCCACCAATCGACCTGCCCCTTCTCATTCAGCCTCTTAACCACCGTTTTCTTCTGCCTCTCCTTCTCCCACTGCACATCGTCCCCCTTCACAAAGCTCGCAAAAGCGCATTCAACGGCTTCAACGTCACCTTCTCGTCCTCCGTCAATCCCTCTCCCCATCCATTTCCCCAAAACCAGATACTCATATCCGTAGAATGCGTGACTTTCCACTCAGGCGGCAGAAACGCATCAACGCACTTGGCTCGCCACTCGATGCGATACCTCAGCACGTCCCTGCCGGGCCTTAACCCGCCTTCTGTTAACTTATCTACAAATCCGCGCTCTAGACAGTGTACCTGCATGTCCGCATACAGCCTGCCGAAACAATCCGCCCAGTCCTTGCAATCCGCTGGCAATTTGCCATCCGGTGAATAATATCGCATCAGGCGTTCGCATTGCTTGCGCGGATAGTCGGCCTCCAGACGATTCAGCACAGCGTCGTAGGAATCGGTAAGAGGCGGGCGCCAGGAGCCGTACACGAAGTGCTCGTCGCGGCATTCGCCGATAAGGAGTCTTACGCCACGGCGCCGCATGCGCTGCGCGAAAGCCCCGTGTTGATGTCGTGGATCAGGCTCCCGGAAACGAAGGCGCCGTCTGAGAGGGCGCGGAATTCGGAGTACTTGAGCTTGGATTGTATATCCACGAGTTCGTCGGAAGGTAGCTTACGCAGCGCGGCGAGTTTTTCGGGACCGGACAAGTGGAGAGGGATTCGGAGGGCGTTTAAGAGCTCGTCGAACTGGGTTTGGTGCTCGGAGAGAGACTTGGGCTGCACCCCGGACCCGTTGGAGAACATGATAGCGCGCTTGATTATGGACTTTGAGTCCGGGAGGTAGAGGTCATGAGCGAGCTGTTGGAAGGTGCTATGCGCGCCAGCAGACAAGCCTCCAACCGTGATATTCTCTGCATCGCCTCCGAAGCGATTGATGTTACTCTTCACCCACTCAAGCGCCATCCTCTGGTCCCAAAACCCCAGATTCCCAACTGTGTCTCCGTCGCCCTCCGCCTCCCACTGCAGCTCCTTGCACGCCAAGAACCCAAACGCATTCAACCTGTACGCTGGCTGTACGATAACAGCTCTAAACTGTGTCTCGCTCAGCAGCGGCGCCATAGCTTTGGGAGCCGTATTCGGGTTCCCAAACTGCAGCCAGCCGCCGTGAATGAAGAAGAACACCGGCCATCCCTCCTTTGGCGCGTCGCCAGTCGGTATATAGATATTCAACTGTAAACAGTCTTCATCCCACAAACTCTTATCAGGATTTCCCCGATACCCCGGCTGCGGACAGACGCCCGTCCCGCCCGCAAACCGACCCGGATTCGCCTTGGTGCCGTACCTAAAGAAATCCGGTAGCGGCCTTGCGCGACGAAAGCGGTACGGACCGACGGGAGGAAGGGCGTAGGGCAGGCCGCCGAAGTAATGGCAGAGTGTGCTGGATTTGTTGGAGACAGTGAGGCCTTCGATGCAGCCCAAAGGTCCGAGATCGAGAGGACAGGGCGCGGTGGTGTGGTCTGCGGGCATTGTGGCTGGGGTTTGTTGCGTGTTGTGAGATATAGAATAGCACTGCAGAGGAGGGAGGAAGAGAGCCGAAGAGGGAAGAAGAGAGGAGGGATTGTCTACGACATCGTTAGGAGGATTGAGTTTGGGGAAACTGTGGGGAAAAGTGGAGAGAAGCTGTGTGCGAACACCTTCCAGATTCGGTAATAGATCGCGTGAGCCACAACAAGAAGAAAAGAGAGCCTGCACAATCCCGAAATCAAGCACAACACATGCTGTTTTTGGCGGAGACCCAGCACGGGTCACAAATAAGTCTCTTGGATCGGCTTCCCTTGCAGTATTGGTACAACGAGGACATATGAGCATGTCAAACTAGTACTCCCAGAGCCCCAAAAACTCCTTCATGTTCTCGCAGCATTCCGATGACAACCGAGCCATGCACCCGAAGTAAACTATACACGAATGTCCATCATGACCAATGCTCTGTCTCCTCTGCAGAGAGCCATTGCTACTTGTCTAGTCCTGCCACTGCCACGGGGTCATGGTAATCGTCTTGCGCGTTCGACGAATCATGGATGTTCGGAGCGAGAGGTCACACCTTCGGTGTCTCAGAGACATGGCCTATAAACACGCCTCTTTCGGACCTGGTATTAGAGAACTGTAGTAGTGATGTCAGGTTCTGTCGAAGTAGGTTAAAAAGCCGATAAAGGTATCATGATCACAGAATGGTGTATGTTGTTACCTGCATAATGCTATTCATGAAGGACTGTAAGCTACGCTACTGACATACGGTTACATGCGGTTGTTGATCGATAAACAACGAGATATATAAGGATACACTCTTAGATGTTGAGGCAGACAGTTCAAGAGGAAAGCTACACCGCAATGGCATTGCTATGTTGCAGACCCAGCCCACTCATTGATCGATGCAAGAACCAGACGTCACACAGATGCCTCCAATATCAACACAACCTCACAAATCCTTCCTGTCTGACTCCCCAACAGGCTTGCCATAGTACTTTTTGATCAGCCTCTCCTCCTCTCCCGTCCACCTGGCCCAAGCCCTCACAGCTCCAGCCATCTGCGAAACAAGCCACAAATCCCACTGGGCAAAAGTGACCTCCGCCATAGCCAAGGTCAAACACGCGTGCACAAAGCTCTTGGGAACGGGGTCATCTTTGTTGCACAACCCATCCCTCGCCAATCCATACATGATGTGCAGCATGATCTCAAACCCTTGATGCGCGGGCGTCACCGTACCCTCAAACTCCATATCCTCGGTCTCGGACGGGTTGAAGAAGCGGTGCCACTTGCCGGCCGCGACATGCACCTCCTCGCCCGGTCCGTAGATGTGCGTCTTGGAGGCCTTGCCGTAACCGGTCTCTATGCCCATCTTTCCCCTGAGGCACTTGAGGTTTTCTGAGTAGGACGCATGCTTGTGGAGGATGGCGCCGCCTTTAGGTTTTACAACGCATTTTATGCTGAAGAAGGCGCCGTCGGTTTCGATGCCATAGTTTGTGAATTCGACTATGTCTTTGAGGATTGGGTTGGCGATTTTGCGCGCTTCGGGAACGGTGATGCCGAAGGGGATGTGTGTCGCGTTCCAGACCATTCTTGCTGTTGAGGGTATGTACAGAAACCAAAGAATAAAAGCAGAATGAGGGCGAGCAGAAGGCGGCTTGTTATTTGGATATGATTCGCGATTTGATAGTGAAAGGAATACAGCCCTAGAGAGCCCTGAAAAGCCAAGCTGAATACATATATATATACAGGAGAGCAAATGAACGAAAGGCGCGGATACCTAACTAGTCATAACTTCAGCTGTCCTATTTTGAGGCCTCCAATCTTACAAATGCTACTATTTGCTGACAGGAGGTATGCCACTCGATAACTTCCCAATCACAACGGAGTGGGTTTAGCTGTATACGGCTTGGCGTTAGGAATAGCCTGCGTCGCTTGCTATTATGTTGTACGAACGAAGAGTGAGACTCGCCCGTGCATCAAATCGTTCGAGTGCGAGTCTAGCACAACAATGTCCCTTGAACCTTTTCCTGGACGAAGAAGGGGAATATGAGCTGAAGAAGGTCGCATCGCGTCGTCGCGTCGAAAACGTCGGGCTTGGCCGGAGTCTCCGAGGGCGAAAGTTAAGCGAAGAATTTCCTATCTCGTGGCTGAGACTTCCCATACAGATCGACCTTTTGACTACCATATTCAATCGCGACTTGACATATAAACCCAGTATGGCGAAGAAAGAGAAGAAAGCCAAGGTCGAACCTGGGGAAGTCGCAGAAGACGACTTTGCGCACTTTTCGTCAGACGATGGACAGGAAGTCGCTTCGCCAACCTCTGCATCTCCCGAAACCTCATCCTCCAAGAAGCGCAAACGCTCATCCGCACCGACCGATGAGCTAGAAATCGACGTCAACCTTCCTGAGCCGCCCTCCAAAAAGCCCTCCGTAAAGCAAAAAGGCAAAGACCAAACCCACCACTGACGGCTCTACGACCGAGAATGTGACCGTCGCAGGCGCGAGCGGGAACGGCGCGGAGCTCGCCATTTCCGACAACACTCACCCAAAAGACACCGGCGCTGCAGTAACTGAAAAGGAGAAAAACCCGGAGAAGCGTTCCGCGCACGGGATTTGGATTGGTAACCTACCGTTCAGTTGCGACAAGGCCATGCTGCGGACTTTCTTCCTCGAAAAAGCCGGCATCGTGGATTCCGAGATCACGCGCGTGCACATGCCTACTCCAGGTGGTGGTGCCGCTGACGCGAAAAGAGGGCTAAAGCCGCAGAACAAGGGTTTCGCGTATGTCGACTTCAACGCGCAGGAGGTGGTACAGAGGGCCATTGGGTGCAGTGAGCAATTGATGACTGGGCGGAGGGTGTTGATCAAGGATGCGAAGAGCTTCGAGGGGAGACCGGAAAAGAGTGCTGCTGCTACTGCAAATGGCGAATCTGGGGAGGGAGTGGGTGCAAAGACAAGTGCTGCGGTTGGAGGAAGTACTAAACCACCCAGCAAGCGCGTATTTGTTGGAAATTTGGGCTTCGACGTCACGAAAGAGGATTTGGAGACGCATTTCAGTCAGGCGGGCGAAATCGAGGATGTGCATATGGCGACGTTTGAGGACACAGGGAAGTGCAAGGGATTCGCGTGGGTACGGTTTGTTGAGATTGAGGCTGCGGAGGCTGCCGTGAGGGGATTCATCTTCAAGCAAGACGAGGAGGAAGAGGAAGAGGACGCAGAATCTTCATCTTCAAGTGAATACGGAGAGGAAAACGAGGACGAGGACAAGAAACCCAGCAAAAATGCAAGCAAGAAGAAGAAGAAGAAGGCCAAGAAACAGAAGAAGCCCCGGAAATGGTTCATAAACCGCCTTCTTGGTCGCCCCTTACGCTGCGAATTTGCTGAAGATGCATCGACACGCTACAAAAAGCGGTTCGGCAAGAACGCGAATAGCGAAAGCAAGAATTCCTCCAGACCGGACTGGGAAATCCCCGCCGACGCCGCTGAAGCTGCCGATGTGGAGGGGGCAGAGTCAGCGAAGCGTAGACGCACCAAGGGCGACAAGGAACAGCGGGAGGAGCAGCGCAAGCGGAAGCATGTTGATGCAAGGAATATCCGGCCCGGTGCTGCGTTGGCGAATGCACCGAGGGCGTCTGGGGCGATCGTGGCGGGTGCAGGCAAGAAGATTTCGTTTGATGATTAGGGGCTTGCGTGAGCAAGATGTAGGATAAAGGTATGGGGTTGTACTGGCAAAGGAGTGAAAGAGAGAAACCACTGGATTAAGAAGGCGGGGTCTGGCACGTCAAGGGTGGAGGTGATATTGCGACGTTTTTGTCCGAGCTTGTTGGTAGGGCGAGGCATGTAGTGACATGGTAGGTGTCGCTTCAGGATGCATACAACCCTCATGGTGCAGTTGAACCTAATCCCAGCGGTGTTCGCGCGAGTATCATAGGACAGGTCTATTCCTCTCCATCTCCTTGTTGTTGACGTGGTTTCATATTCCATTGTGAGGTCATTGCCGGGGCTTTTGGGATGTCAAACGCGTTCACGGCGCGCTCGCTGTTCGTTCCTCATCTCCTTTATCCCCATTTTACATCACCTCAAACTCGCTCTTCACTGGCACTCCTTGACTGTTCTATTCCAATCGTTTCCGTCTCTTGAGGACATCATCTCGAGTAATTCCGTCAGTTTCGCATCGAGCAACAGTCCCCACCCCGACCGGGGTGGAAGACCTCATTACGCTTTGCCATCTTTCTTCGACCGCTCTACTCGATACCCCTTCACCAACTCAGTTCTTCATCCGTGGTCACGACTCTGAACCCGGTTTCTGTCAATACACACCCGGTCAGCATTCACCGCACTGCTCTATTCAGTTGTCGCGATTCTCGTCTTTCACGTCGCGTCGCGTCACGACCACAGGCAGACGCGTACGTATCTTAGCGAGTCATCCTCTGGCTTCACTTCACACCGGGTTGTCTTCTTTACTCGTCGCACCTTAGATCGTAGCCTGTCGATATACGAAGCACCCACATTGGCCAACATGATGTCTGTGGAGGAATGCGAAGAGCACATTCGCTTCATTCGAGAGGAGAAATGTCTCGACAAGCCCCCAAACTCAGTCACTGAGGATCTGGAATCCTCTCTTGAAATGCAAGTTCCACTCTTGCATCAGCTGTCTGATCAACGCTAATTGTATACTATTTTAGATTTGCTAGTCAGCTGTATACCACCTCCACTCACTTCCTCCTTGAACTCATCCAAAACGCCGACGACAACACCTACCCGGAGGATGTCGAGCCTCACCTCACGTTTTGCTATAGCAACAATGGCTACCTCTGGATCGGATGTAACGAAGTTGGCTTCAGCAGAGCCAACGTAGAGGCTATCTGCAGAATCAGCAGAAGCACGAAGAAGTCCAACAAAGGTGCCGGCGGATACATCGGCGAGAAAGGTATCGGTTTCAAGTCAGTCTTCAAGGTCGCAAACGAGGTCTACATCAAGTCTGGCAATTACTCTTTCAAATTCGACAAGACCAAGACGCTGGGGATGATTGCTCCGATCGTCTGCCAGTTTCCGGAAAGTCCCCACGTCATGGACAACACGGTCTCCTGTCTCAAGCTTGCAGATGGTTCCAGCTCGAAGGTGATCCAGGAGCAGCTGCAACAGTTGCAGCCTTCCATGCTGATCTTCCTCCGTCGATTGACCCGAATGTCCGTCATCGAGCTTTATGGACAGAACGGCGAGGTCCGGAGTCACCGACAGTTGCAGCGAACTGGGGACCAGACTGAGAGCAACGAGATGACTATCCACACCGTGACGGCCTCCACTTTGAACTGCGTTACCAACACGCTAGTCTCATCAGCACGGTACATGGTCACAGAATACAAATCAGAAAACATGCCAATAGAGGAGAAGCGAGCCGGCATCACTGAATCTTCCATAACTCTTGCCTTTCCTGTGACGGACACACTCGAGGCTGCTCCATCAAACCAGGACGTCTATGCTTTTCTACCAATACGCAGCTTTGGCTTCAAGGTTTGTTGCACGAAAGCCCTTGAGATCCTCTTGGGTGCATGTCGGTCCTAACGCTCATGCAGTTTCTCGTCCAAGCCGACTTCCTTTTAGTGGCCAGCAGAGAAGACATTGATACGTCATTAAGCTGGAACCAGAGCATCCGTGACCGAATTGTTGATGCTTTCGTCAAGGCTATATTTGTGCTCAATCACACGAATCTGAGGTACACTTGGCCTGGTTATCTTCCGCAAGTCGGGCAGCAGCAGGGCACCTTCTTTGGTTCGGTGGCCAAGCAATTAATGAATCGGCTCAAGTCAACACCGGTACTGGAGACTTATGCAGGTAGTTTTGATGCGCCATCAGCCATAACGTATCTACCCGAAAGCTACACAGGTCCGAATGGCGCTCCTCTTTTGAATGTTGGGCGCGGACTTTCTGCGCACCTCCACCCAGGTTACGGCATGGAGTATGCTGCTTTGCTGGGTGTCCTAACTATGGAACCTGAACCCTTTGTTCAGCAACTCAAGGCCTACGCATCCAAATCCCCACGGATTTCCAAGCGCAGCACCCTACATGGCACTCACGACTGGCTCTGGCTATTATAACCAACATGTCCACCAACCACAGTTTGAAGGAAAAGCTGCAAAGATCGTTCTCATTCCTCTCCGTGATGGCACCTGGTCAGCTGCCAACAAGAGGACCCTATATTTTCCTAGCTCCTCTGCCAATTCAGCGCCTGTGCCTGATGGAATCAACATGCTGACCATCCCTTCAACGGCCGCTCAAGACGCCAACAGACGACGTCTTTTTGCGTGGCTTGGTGCCAAGGATCTTAGCCCGCAGGAGGTCCGCCTTCGAATTGTAGGGGAGCACAACAAAGCATCGCAGCCTACTTGGTCCATGGACGTGCTTCTTTCCCATGCCAGATATGTGTTCCAGGAGACGCTACACGCAGGACTCAACGTCTCATGCGTATTGTTCGTGGCCACGAAAGGTTCCGGAACGCCAAAGAGAAGTTCCGAAGTGTACATGGATGAGCCAGGCCCAGCCCTTCCGATCAGCAGATATTTTGTTAGCAATCCCTCCATTGCAAACTTCATTCACCCGAGCTACCTCGAGCAGTATCAAGGCGAGTCCGGACTTTATCCCAAATGGGTTGACTGGCTTAAGAAGAATCTAGGAGTTTCGACGCAACCACGCGCCTTCCTTCCGGGCGCTAAAGCGATCACACCGGAGTTCAACCATATCCTCCTCCATTGCAGCACTCATGTTGCCCTAACCTGTATCAGGGACAACTGGGGTCGTTTCGGTCTCAAGAACGATAACCTGCAGAGCCCAGTTGTCCAAACGGTACGTGCGAGACTCTCGTCCATGCTGGTCTCCTGCAAAGGAACGCATGACAAGGTTAAGCTTTGCGATACCATTCTGCCTCACCTTCACAACGCAAGCCCTCTAGTCAAAGTAGCGGGCCTAAAGTTTCTGGACATACCCGATGAGCAGAACGAACACTGGCTTGAATTCAGGAAGCTGGGTGTCGTCACGGAAGACGATGTCGGTCTTCGTATCAGATTGTTGGCAGGTCTCCAGCGGGGAAAGTGCCTGCCAACAAAGGCAGAAATCATTCAGTTGTATCAGGAGATTCAAATCCGCTGCAAGGAGCAGTCCGCACAAGCGAACCTCAAGTACGTAGCTTAGTACAGGGTTCATGGAGATAAGATGAGACAGACTAACGTATCTCTCTAGGTCCTACTTTCAAAGTCAGCCTGTCGTCTATCTTCCATCGCGGAAAGCATGGGTCAAGATGGAACAATGCGTTTGGGACGCACCAAAGTGTCTGCGTAAGGTCATTCCTATTTCGCGAGATTATCGAGACCTTCGTGACTTCTTTACCAAGACCCTTGATCTCAGAAACGCATCTGTGAAGGAAATCTTCACTGAACTGCTCGAGCTGCAAAAGCAGACTGAGCAGACAAGCTTGATCAAAGAGATGTTACTGGAGCTAAGTCAAGAAATGAGGATAAGCAGGGAACGATACGATCCAACCCCACTGAGAACAGCTTACGTCTTTCCGGTAAAGACTGAAAAGGGTAAGACTGTCAGATCATCACTGATGGACACACACGATTCGACCTGGTACATTCCGGACCGAGAGTCGCTCCGAATGGCATTTGCTCCTCATGTCCCCTTGCTGGACTTCACTCTTGCCGAGCAGAAGACCCTTGAGCCGCTCTTGAAGAGATTGAACCTGGAACACAGGAAGCTCTCCGACCCGGCTCACTACATGGAGGAGAGGATCATCAATGGCTCGGCTTCTTTGGATCGCGAGTACACGGCCAAGTACCGCGAGAAAGCTCCATACCTTATCGCGTAAGTTATGTCAATTGCCCCAACCCGTGTTTTTAACAGATTGTGAGCTCAGCAGGCGATTGCTTGCTGGGACGCCTGCACAAGGCAGTTCCATAGCCACTGAGCAGTTAACGGCTTCTCTGAATGCTCTCCCGGATGACCAATTTGACCGCCAGCCGGCACATTGGCCAGGCTGATTTCGATTGTCAAAGAAGAGCTCTAACTGACGTGTTCGCAGGCTTGTTGATGAGGCCTTTCAAGATCGCGAGAGACGTCTCATTGAGGGTCTAGAAGTCTATTCTGTCGCCTCCATCACTCTTCGTCGATCACTCCGCCTGTCGAACAACAAACAGATTCACGCCAACGACGCTACCGGCGGCGTGCTTGTAGCATCCGGACTTCGTATCCATATGTCTTCGAGCAACTTACGCGGAAAGGAGGCAGAAGCCATGTATGAACTGAATGAGGAGATCTGCAAGTACTGCAACATTCCGGAGAAGTACAGGGACCTTGCCGGTACTGTCCTGCGAGAGGATTCTGTTGAAGTCATCGAAAAGATATTGGACAGCAAGGGTCTATACTTCGTTAAGCGCAAGCTTCCGCCGGTAGTCTCTGTTAACAGTGACTCATCTGTGGCCATGCCTCCTCCGCCTCCGTCTGCCAACGTACTGCGCAAGACGGTCAGCAATCAATCGCAGGCCTCGACGGCGATGACCCCAACATCTCCTCCACCGGTTACCGACTCTTCCGAAGCCCCTTCAGAACGCTCGTCTTCGCCAGCTACGTCGGAGAGTCCCTCGGACCCTCCTCCTACCGTCCGTAAAGTCCAGCTGCCTGCTCGGAAGCCTGTTGTTCTTGAGACACACAATGAACTATCAGAGATTCAGAAGCTTCAGAAGCACTTCGACAGGCTTGGAAGACTGGATCCGACTACCGAAGACCGGCAAGAAGTGAGGGTAAAGTCTTCCAGATCTGGTCCGGCCCGCAGCATTGCTCTCGAGAGAAGCACGTCGGCGTCATACGATGATCCAATTCTAAAGCCATCAGTGCTCGAGGACTTAGTACTAAGAGGCCCTGTGCGTTCTTCCGCGCCGGAAGTCACGCGCCCGATTCCTGCCAAGCGGGCCAAGTCGGCTATTTCACCTGCAATCATCAAGGCGAACGTGACAGGCGCTGAACTCGCGGGTGAGGATCCAGAGGCCATTCGTATCGGCGAAGAGGGTGAATATCTGGTATGTACCAATCCGTGCTATCTCGCCCCGCACGAAACCCACTGACTGGTGACACAGGTTTATCGGAAGCTACTTGATGTCCTAGGCGATGACTTCGACGAAGAGATATGGACCAGCGAGACGCGTAGCAAGTACACAACCGTCCCACTCGGTGGCTTCGAAGGCGACCATGCCGACTTCACTTTCACCGACACCAGTGGCAGCTTCACGAGCTTCATCGCCGGTACCAATAAGGCCAACCGAATCGCGAGCAAATGGGAAGACTGTCGGGTTACGTATCACGTCGAGGTCAAATCCACCAACGGCGAGCTGAAGGAAGGCTTCAACATGAGTCAAAACCAGGTTGATATGGTAAGCCACCATTCTTTGTCCCCTAATCCGAGCCACACTGACACTGCTTGCAGGCTCGTCGATGGCAGATCAGAGACGAGGAGGCCCCGGAGCACGTCTACCTCATCATGCGCGTGTGCAATCTAGACGATGATCCGCAATTCTGCGTCTACCTCGACCCCTGGAGGATGCTGGTTTCGGGAAAGATGCTGTTCCTTTCGCCAGGTGGCTACAAAGTCTTCAAGATCTGAGAAGTGTACTGAAGAGGAGTGAATCTACGGGCCAGTTTTGCTTTTCACCAGCAAGAAGATTGTGGTTTCACTGGTTTTGCTCAAGGCAGAAGATGTGTAAAAGGCCGCAAGGATCCAGTGGACGGTGTGTTGCAAGCATGTTGATCAGAACGAGAAGGGGTTGACTCCGTTTGCTCTGGGTGTACTGCCATAGCCGGTGGTTGACAAGGATTTTGACGCCGCTCTCTCAGACAGCTGAGTAACCTATCACAAGGCCGAACTGCTACCACAATATTTGCGAGTGCACATCGTAGTGGACAAGAGTCGAGATGAGAACAGTTGGTGTGTGCTTTGAGGAGAATCGAATATGCACCAGAAGTAGGCAACTTGAGTTGGTAGAACAGGGTATCTGTGACTGGGAATGCGAACCTCTCCAACGCCAAAAACCGCAAGATGTGCCTCACGCAGCGCCGAATTTCCACTCGTCGAAATCGTCGTCATCCTCATCCTCCTCCTCATCATCATCATCGCCATTCTCCTCCTTGGCATCCTCTTCTATCACCTCCATCTGCTGCGCACCCGGAGCCCCACTTCTAACCCCGGCATCAAGAAGCGCAACCCCAACCTCACCGCTCTGACTGCCCCGTCTCAGCGCCTCCCTCTTCTCGCGCAGCTTCCTAACCCTCTCCTCCAGATTCTCCATCTCCTCGAGTTCCTCGGCCAGCGCATTTGCCGCATCCTCCCTCTCTGCCTCAATCTCGGCATCCCGCCGGCCGCGCTGGGTGCTCTGTTCCTCCCGCGCCTGCGCCGCGATCTCCTCGGCGCTCATCGGCGCGGCCGAGATTGTGGCTCCAGAACGCGCTAATTGCGTTGCTGTTGTGGGAGGTGGGGAGGGGGTGCCGGTCGCGCGATGTCGCGCTCGAAAGCGGCGAAGAGGTCGTCGTCAGCCTGTGGTGCTGGCGCGGGTGTTGGCTGCGCGGGTTGCGGTTGCGGTTGCGACGGTGTACTCGCGTCCTCCTCCTCCTCTTCTTCTTCGCCGGTGGGAGGTAGTGTAGGCCCGGCCAGATCCACATCCACAGCTACATCCACATCCGCGTGGCCATCTTCCCCGTGCACTCCCCCGCCTTCTCATCGTCGTCGAAGAATCCCTCGGGCACGAAGCCAGCGGGCCCTTTGCTTCGTTTTCTTCCCCGTCCGCGCCAGTTGCGTCGTCGTCTGCCTTTCGCTTCTTCCCTTGTGCTGGGTTCCTGGATGACTTGGAGGCGTGCAGAGCGCGTTGTGCGTGTTGCGGCGTCCGGATGTGGTTGTCCCATAGCGACTCGGTTTTTATTTGGGCGTTGCAGAAGCTGCAGAAGAGCTTCCCGGATTCGGTGTATGATGCGCCGGGAGCGGTGATGCGGCGGGATGCACGTTCGGAGCGCAGGAGGGAGCGGATGTCGGCCATTGTTGGTCGTAGCCGTGTGACTGTTGTGTGTTCTTTTGAGGTACGAGTTGAGTGGTTGTGGTGGAGGTGGTAGAGGTGGGATAGTGGGATGGCTGATGTAGAATGTTCAAGGGCAGCAGGTACAGCTAGCCGATGACCTCGATGCCAAGCCAGCCGGCAATGTTTATAATGATGGCTCTCAATACCTTCGCAAACTGATAGTCGGATAGCCTCAAAATCATACTAGGGAAAGCGGTAAGATGGTTGGCATGATGGGATGTGCCTGCCGTGACAAGAACTCTGCACAACTCAGACAGATAGGGAAGGATGTACTATTACTGGTTTCTCCAAGGGCTTGAGAACAATATCTCATTGGATTCCGGACAGTAGCTGCGCCTTCCACTTGAATGCTTCTAGGTATCTGGTTCTAGCACCTGTTATACCCGTATGCGCATCAAGCAGCTAGGTCGTTCGCAGGCCCGAGCAGCTTCGAGAGCCAGGCGTCGCTGGCCTGTTTACGTGTGAGTACGATCGGGGAGCGGCAGCCTAAGAGGAAAGTTCAACCTGTAGTAATGCACCTTACGCTCTTGTGCTCTCAAGGGTTGAGCTGCCTATTCGCCGAGTTGGTATTGCAGGGCAGCAGCAGATTCCAACACATTTATCCTTATCGCGAGTGGGAAGACACAACCTCTTGTACTGTCCTAAATATCTGAAGCCAAGTCCAAAGTCAGAGGAGGGCACCTAACAGCCAAGCAGGCTACACTCCGCACAGGTACGAGTCCGGCTTGCAGTAGCGACTGAGCAAGGGCAGCCGGCTGCTGCACGCGAACCATCTTACTTCACCCTCTTGCACAACAACAATGGTACAGTTTCTCCAACGATGATAGGCGGTGACGGTGATGGCCATGTCCGGCTTCTGCTGCGCACTTTCCTGCAAATCATAACCCCGCAGCAGCTTGGTCGAAACGAACAACAGTGAGGGAGCAAATCCCTTGGGATCATGCTTCTTTGGCCTTTGACGGCTGACTACTGGCTTCTCAACCGAGCGGGCGTGGTTTGGCCTGGTTTGGCGTGGTTTGGCCTGTTTGCACACAGCTTTTGGAACAAAACTCATCGCCCGCCCGCCCGCCCGCCGCTGCTTCGAAGCTCCCCTCCAGCGACGACGCCAGGACACGAAACACGCTCACCGCACACTTCTTGTCTCTCGCCGCGTCGCATCAGCGCGTACATCAGCTTAGCCCTGAAGGAGACGGATCCGAACTGTTCTTGCGCTGCACTGGTCTGGGAGTCTGCTGCACAGCTGGCTGATCCTGCAAAGTTCAAAAGCTTTCGCAGGCATCGCGTCGCGTCTGCCATACCATACCATTGACGAGGTTGCGCAAGCTTCCCAGTCATCTTCAGCACCGCACGCCTTCAGCGCGCGAGTCCAGTTGTCTGTTTTCTGTATACATAGCGTGTCGTGAATTCCACGTTTGAGACGTCCAATCCAACGTCACCCTCGCCATACCCTCGCGTCGCGTGCTCCCAGTTGCACCGTACATCTCTCAATAACTCTCGCAACCACAATGGCTGGTAAGCTATCTCTGGACCCATCCGACACCTTCGCCCACGGCCACACATGTTCAGTGGTCGAGGGTCACGATACGAAACGACATGTCGCTAACTGCGCAACCACAGGTGAAGCACGTCGCTCTGGCCGTGCCACGAAGGGCCAGCACAGAGGCCTCGACGCAAACTCGGATGCCACACCCAAGTCCACAAAGAAAGGCCAGGCGAAGACAACCTCCAAGAAAGCCGCCGAGCCCACTCCTTCTGGAGACGAAGAGACAGAAACCATACGCTGCGTCTGCGGAGACACGCGCGACGATATCGAAGGACGCGAGTTCATCGCATGCGACGCGTGCGAAGTCTGGCAACACAACGTTTGTATGGACATTCACAAAGTCCCCGACCACTATTTCTGCGAAGTGTGCCATCCGGAAGACCACAAAGAGCTCCTAGCCGCAATTGCGCGCGGCGAGAAACCCTGGGAAGAGCGCATCAAAGCCAAAGAAGAAGCCGACCGAGCGGAGCGCAACCGCAAGAAGAGCGCGAAGAGAAAGTCCAAAGGTGGATCCAGACAAAGCCGAGTCAGCGACGTCAAATCGAACATTGCCAGCGAGGCCGTCTCCAGCAGTCCTGCACCCGCCGCTTCGTCGCAGTCCCAGGAACCCACCAATAAGCGCAAGTTTGAGGAGGAAGAGGAGGAGGAGGAGGAGGAGGGGGAGAATCGGCACCTGTATGTGAACACCTCTGGTCTGACGCAGTACGCAAACTGCCGCTAACCAAACTTTCTTGACAGTCACCAATCATTCCGGATGGCGATGCGAAGCAAGCGTCCCCTCCTGCTCCAGTCCCCGCAGCCGACGGTCCTCGCGATACTCCAGAAGCCCCAGAGTCAAAGAGGAGAAAGTCGAACGCAGCCAGTACAACGGCGCCCCAAAAGCCGGATGTGGAGACCGCCATCGTGAACATTGAGGAGCTGCCCAAGGATCGCCGAAACGTGGCTCTGGCCTTTTCGCCAGTCATCGCTGACGGCATACGCGATCGCTCCAGGGAGGAAAGTATCGCATCCCTGACGGCCACACCGCCGACTCGCTCGGCAAGTACCACTCCTCTCGCATCGAGTATGCGCTCTTCATGAACCACGGCGGACCCTCTTCAGGCGGCAACTATGGCCTTCAATTCCGTTCCATCCTCGCAAACATCAAGAAGAACCGCGCCCTTATCGACCGCCTCCTCAGCGGCACCCTCACCGCCGACGAACTCTCGACAATGTCATCACAAGACATGGCCAGCGAGGAGCTACAGAAACAACGCGCGGCTATGAAAGAAGAGGCAGACAAGCAAGCCGTCATGATACAAGAGGACGACAAACCTCGAGTCAGACGCACACACAAGGGCGAAGAGGTCGTGGACGATGACAACCAAAACCACGTCGAATCCGTCTTCGCCGCTCAGCCTGTCAGGCATAGGGAGTCCGCCGCCGACGTCGAGATGAGCGGCACGGCCGGCAGCCCACCGCGTCCCGAAAACGGTGTTGAGCATGCCGGTTCACCTACCACCAGATCCGGCGAAGTACTCAGACGCGAATCATCCAACTTTGATATCAACGCTGTCTGGGCGAAGACGCAAGCCTCCGAGACTCCACTACTCGCGCATCCTCCGCGCCGCCGCAGCTCCGTGGCCCAGTCACAGCCACCCCAAGCCACTCACGACGCCGACATCGACCGCATGCTGGCTGACGATCCAGACGACGAATACCAACCACCTGATTCCAAAGGGGAATTCGGCGACCCGACGATAGCGTGGCGCGGCCCGCTCATCCAGCCGGGCGTGACGGACCTCCTCGTCAATGCTCGCTTCGTCGCTGGTAACGACTTCAGCCGGCCGCCAGGGCAGATCCCGTGGTCCTCCTTCATCCCATCGAAACTGGAGATTGAGGGCCGACTTGCAAAGGCAAAAGCCGACGAGTACCTATGCGGCTTGCAATGGTCGCGCAAATCCGACGTCGCCGTGCTCGCCCTATCTCCTTACGACAACGAGCTCGCGTTCAACACAATCTTCGACTATTTCCATTCACGAGGGCGCTACGCCGTAGCAAAGAAAGCCCACGGCATCAGCCCGCTCGTCAAAGATCTCTACATCACCCCGGTCGAGGCCGGCACAGAACCTCCACCGCACATGGGCCTGCTCGACCACTGCGAGCTCGCATTCCCCGTGGGTGAAAGGAGCATGCTCGCCACATTCGTCGTCAACCGTCCTTCAGAGTGGGGCAGCCCGCCCAGCGAACTGCCGCAGGACTCGCCCGCCGTGCCCTCGGTCCCGCCGTTCACGCCCACCGACGCCCTGTCAGACGTCGACCGCATCCTAGGCCCGCTGGCGACCTCGCCGTCGGTGCAGGAGCTGCTGCGAGCGGCCGGAGGCGTGCTGGGCGAGCAACAGCTCCTCAACCTGCGCCACATCTTGGAACGCGACGAGCGCGCCCGCTACGACCTCAACATCTTGAACGGCCTGTTGCTGGCGGGCTCCTAGGAGGGCCTGCCGCCTGTGCCGACGTTTCGAGGTCCCGTCGCCCCTGCCCCGCCGCCTGGCATCCCGGTCCCTATGCCGCCTGCTACTGCCCGCAGGCGGAGGGGTAGGGCGGATCATGTGGAGGCGTGGGTGGAGGAGAGGGGAGGGGTGGGGTGGAGGCCCGTGGGTGGGCGGAGGGCGGCGTGCAGGACGGACAACTGGTGATCAGGGTATAGGAAAGCTTTTTCTTTTTTTTCTTCTTTTTCTTTTTTGGCATCGAGATGAGGGATTACGTGCACCCTTGATGTACATAAATAATGAGATGGGGCGTTTTGGGGTTGGGATACCCAGTCCGTCGGCGCTGGTTGGACAAGATAGGGAAATCACAATCGTTTTACTTTTTTTCTTTCCGTTTATATGACCGCCGGTGTCGCGCATGATGAAGACTATTCCGCATATGCGGAGCTTTCACCACAGTAGGACGGTATATGGGAAAACGATTTCGTGAAAGGGGAAAATTTCCGCTACGTGTTCCCCGCCCTGTCCTCGTAAACTCCCTCCCTAAAACTAATGCGTAGGCACTTCAATCGGTTGGAGGGATGGGATGATGGAGTATTGTATCAGAGCTGCAAGGCCGTTGTTGGGATATAGGCTGGTTGTAGCTACACCGGGGAGAGCAAGGTTCGCTATACTACTTGTATACTTTCTTCTGTTGTCCGAATCCTGGGGTGGTGGAAGGAAATGTGTAAGAGCTATCGGGTTCTTTTCTTTTCTTTTCTCTCTCTCTCTCTCTCTCTCTCTCTCTCTCTCCCTCCCCCCCTCTCCCCTGTCTCTCCATGTGTGTATCGCTTGCTCGAGCACCGTGAATTATCGCAAATACAGAGAGCGTGTTCACGCAACGAGATTATTGTCCATTTCCGCGGAAAGGAACCTCTGCTGCAAATTTTTGCGCGCCCGGATTTTGGATTACTGCGGCGTGTGTGATGGTAGTTCTTTTCTGCGGGTTTTTGACTGCAGGGGTGAGGATACGTCTGGTTATGTGTTTTCTTTGCACGCCCACGCCCGCCCCTCCCCTCGTTGTTCCGTGGAACTGGTTCTCAAGGATCTGACTCGCCTGCCGAGTGACGTCTATGGCCGTGTGGAGCAGGGTATTATCACTTGCACCATCTCAACTCTGTGTCGAGAGTTTTTAGTGCCGTGACTTGCCGTCTACTAGAAAGTCCCCCGAGATGATGGGGCCGTTGACTCCTCTCGAGTGCGAATGCTGTGATATCAGCGGAGGTAGTAGAGGTAGAACCGAATAGATGCAGTACGGCACGTATATGCACTCGTCCAAGTCTAAGCCCTGATACGAGCATGGTACGAAGGAGGAAAGAGACCCGAGGGTTGATTAAAGCGCTAGCAACGTCTGCGACGGAGCATAGTAAAATAAGAGGGGGGGAAGAGGGTTTAGAACAGGTCAGGTCCTTGATTCAGACTTGAGGATAGCCCAAAGCACGGGGGTTAGGGACAGCAATGATAGCAGGTGTATAGTAAAGAAAAAGAAAGGCTCAGGACTAATCGGGTCCGTTGCAACGCTTAGGAATAGCCTAACATCACCGTTCTTAGTGTTATTAGGCAGACAGTAATCGATGTGGTTACCCTTGATCGGCGGGTACTGTTTGCGTTATAAGGCCGGACGGATTCAAGTATGGCCCCAACTACACCACGACAAAAAAACAGGGCTCAGGAATGATCGGTTCCTCATTGCAATGCTTGAGGGTACCCTAAAACAGTCGTTCTTGATGCTACAAGGCCGAGATTCGTTGTTGATGTAGTTCCTCGCGGTTCCAAAACCAGACCCGACGCTAACCTCCCGGAATTCCACCAACGCAAAAGAGGGTTTGGAGGACTGATCAGGTCCTGTGTAATGCTAGGAATAGCCCAACGCGGGGTCGAACCCGCAACCTTCAGATGAATCTCTGATTCATGCGTTGATGATAAGAGTCTCACGCTCTACCGATTGAGCTAGCCCGGCGGCTCAATTGGATGCTACCATGGTGGACCAGGGTAAGACTTGGAATGATTGTGAGATAGCAGGGTATAACTACTTTCGTGTTGTGGCAAATGTGGTTCTTGCGAGGATGGGTATTCGGGCACCCGAAAGAACGAACGCTTAAGACAAACCTCTTGTAGGCATAAGAGCCACCCATGGGAAGGTACGGCTACGCGGTGGGGCGACGGCAATAACAGTTCAGCAAATTCTCCTTGGCTGACGGTGGCACATTGGAAAGCATGTGTTCGGTGTTCTGTCCGTTGGCTTTCTCTCCGTGGTTCGCTTGTTTTGAGCTCTTCCAATATACCGAAGGCGGCCGTCATGCAGCCACGCAACGGTCTCCAACAGGGATGAGGACACCATGTTTCCAAGTATCCTCATGTACTGTCCGCGGAATAAGCATGTAGAGGTTGTTGTGATGCTGCTCCAAGAGTATTAGAAAAGGGGAGTGATTAACGTCTGAGCAGCCTTGACATCGGACGTCAAGATTTTCCGCCCGGGCTTTTCGTTGCATTGTTGGGAGAACAACCTTGGACAAGTGTAGAAGGCATCTCGAAGACATGAGTACAAGATGTACATTACGTGGGCTCAGGAGATTGATCAACAACAGGGGCTTGAAGCTGGCCAGAGTCACGTTGTACAAGGCTGTCCGATAGATACTGGATCTGCCTGCCAGACCACCCTGTTCCAGGTCATGCATGACCTCTCCTGAACAACGACTATGCATGATCCGGGCTCGGAGAGACACGGCAAGGGTAACGCGGAGCGTCCATTTGGGGAAGGAAGAACAGGTACGTACCTTTTCATAAGCCATGGAGGAGAGATCTTTCAGGTTACGCATATCACGGGGCAGCAGCTTGAGTGTCTTATCAAGAATTCGCAAGTCACTGCCTTTCGAGCAACATCGGGATATCAGCATCAAACCGTTGAATGTTCTTAACATGTCCAGAAGATGGAGAGTTCAACACTCGGAAGACTTTCCTTGTGTAGTGCCAGAAATGCTCTCCACACTCAACTTACTCGCGCTAGCCGCTTTCCGCAACCCGCCCCCACTGGCGATCCCCGCGTTTTATGGGGGTACCAATCACACTACTGCATGTCTGTCATGGAAAACGCATGGGAACACGGCCTGGCGGTTTATTTCCGCGAGTCACACTTCAGGAAGACAGTACTTTCGGGTCTTGACCGTGAGTATTGCCGTCCGTAATCATGATGGTCACACTGCTTGGCAGGCCGGTGGGACTACATAACACTGGCTGTCCGCCATTCTGACAGTCCGCTTCCCTTCTTGATTGAACTTCAGGCAGGAGTTTGCAAAGACGAGGATCTTGAATATACCGAACGTTTCTGTCGACATTTCTTAAGCCTCTCAAGAACAGCCAAGCGAAGCTTGTACCGCTGTCGCGCAGTCTTGTCCACCGCCACGCAGCCAAGATGGGCTTCTTGTCCCGCACGCACCAAGAGCCAGACTCGATCACGCCAGAGTCTGGCTCAGGGTCCCAACCCTACACCTCACCGAACGAGAAAGATGAGACTAAGCAGGAAGTCATTCACCAGGAAAACGTTGCTCCCGAAGAGCACTCGAAATGGAAGGTCTCAAAGACCGGCGACGGAGATGTCGCCATGGCTCTCTTCCACTCCCCTACAGAAATTCATGAGCCGATCGATCCGGTAGAAGAGAAACGACTGGTCCGGAAGATCGACTTCATGATTCTGCCCTATCTGGCCGTTTGTTACGCATTCTTTTACATCGACAAGACGACACTGAGCTACGCGGCCATTTTCGGTATCAGGGATGACTTGAAGCTTCATGGCACGGAGTATAACTGGCTGAGCTCCATCTTCTATTTTGGATTCCTTGTTTGTAAGTACGGTGTGGTGCCTTACGTGCAACATCACTGATTGTTTGTAGGGGCTCTTCCGACAAACTTCTTGCTGCAAAAGTTCCCGGTCGGCCGTTATCTAGGTGCCAACATCTTCATGTGGGGTGCTCTCCTTATGTGCCAGGCTGCAGTTAGGGTAAGAACCAGCTTCTCATGGGGCCTGTCCGATGCTTTGTTAACCATCATTGCAGAACTTTACCGAACTCGCCGTCGTCCGCGCGCTCTCTGGAGCAGCAGAGGCATGCAGTGACCCAGCATTCATGCTCATCACATCCATGTGGTGGACCAGACGCCAGCAACCGGTCAGAATGGGCTTGTGGTATACGGCCAACGGGTTCGGTATCGCGCTCGGCGGTCTTCTCGGATACGGCATCGGAAACATCAAGGGAAGCCTTCCCAGCTGGAAATTCGAATTCATCATCATCGGCGCCGCGTGCTGTGTGTGGGGTGCCGTCATGTACATCTTCCTCCCCGACAGCCCTGTGACCGCGAAGGGCTTGAGCATGAGGAGAAGCGGATTGCCGTCGAGAGATTGAGGGAGAACCAGACAGGAGTGGAAAACAAGCACCTGAAACCCTACCAGGTGAAGGAGGCGTTTACTGACCCCAAGACTCCCCTGTTCTTCTTGCTTGGCGTTGTTGGTAACATTCCAAAGTAAGTCAAAGCCTGCAGTCTACAAGAAAGGCATGTTGACAACGTGCAGCGGAGGTATCTCCAACTTCGGAACCATCATCATCAAAGGCTTCGGTTTCGGCACTCTTGAGACCACGCTCATGCAAATTCCATACGGTTCGTACCAAATATCTATCCATTCTGCACTCGTCCGCACAACGCTAACGGGTTCACCCCAGGCTTCCTAATCGCCTGCAGCATCCTCACCTGCGTCTTCCTGAACAACTACATGTCGCGCAAAGGCGCGCAAACCCGCTGCTACTTCATCCTCCTCTTTCTCTGCCCCAACATCTGCGGCGCCTTCGGCCTCGCCTTCCTCGACGCCCACAACAAAGCCGGCCGTCTGATCTGCTACTACCTCACGGGCCCGTACAACGCAGCCTTCGTTATGATCCTCTCTCTCACAACCGCCAATACTGCCGGTCATACCAAAAAGGTCGTCACCAACGCCATCCTCTTCCTGGGTTACTGCACGGGCAACATCGCTGGCCCGTTCTTTTACAAGACGGAACAGAGCCCGAGATATGAGTTGGGGATTTGGAGTATGATTGTCAGCCACCTGATCGAAGTGGTTGTGATTATCGCGCTGCGTGTTCTGCTTAGTCGCGAGAACAAGCGCAGGGATCGTATTCAGAGTCAATTGCCCGGTGGGCTGGAGGGCAGAGATTTGGATGCGACGGCGTTTAGCGATATGACGGACATGGAGAACTTGAACTTTAGGTATATTTACTAGAGGGCATGGAGGATAGATAGCTGGATAGTTCTCGGTTCGAGCTTTGAATGCAAAGGATTGTCCAAGTCGTGCTTCCAGAGATTCGAGGGGCTATAGGGTACGGGCCGGACCATGAGGCGGCCCTCCAAATCCTGCCTTTGTGAAGGCACTGAAACACTCATCAAGGTGGAGGATAGTTGTCCCTGGCAAGGCGAGAGTGCAATCTGCACGTCAACCATACAGACCTCCTGGAGACGGGAGCCGTGATTACGGGCTGAAGCACAAAGCGGCTCTTCAACTATCGTCCACAACGGATGATGTCTGGTCAAAGTCATTTCCGCGTAAGGCATTAGGTTGCCATATTCCTACGTTTCTTCTGCATTCAGAGGGACCTCTAACACGCAGCGCAGTCAGTGTACTACGCTGCATCTCTGGAGTTGCGATATGCATGTTGGTCTTGCAGTGCGGTTGTTGCATTGCAACAACATCTCATCAACTTGGTGCAACACCCTTTGACATAGTAAACCACCGTCGTCCCGAGCTGGCCTCCAAAAAGCAGCACTTCCTCCTTACTCCTTCTTCATCCTGTTTTGTTGGATGGATTGAGTTCCCTTGCGTACGCCCAGAACATGGAAATGTCTTGGCAGGCCCTCGACCGCCCCGCTGTCGTCACCTCAGCTGCCTTGCGTCACTGCTTCCAGCTTTCAGGATCAGCTTGCGCAAGCAGGTCAAATTCAGGTACCAGAACTGCACGTTTAAGAAACCCTTCTTCTCAGTTCGATTCAGTCAATCCTCGTTTTCATCTCATTCACAGAAAGTACGTTGTAGTTAGTTTCATATCCCCTGCCATCCGTCGACACAGCTAACCCCGCATTGACAGACCTATACATACACACTCAATTCACAATGTCCTACAACGAAGGCTACGGCGGCGGCGAGTACGAGGGCGGTGAGCGCAGACACCACGGCGGTCACCACGGCCGTCGCGAAGAAGAAGGTAGCTACGGAGGCGGTGGATTCGAGGGCCGTCAACAAGGTGGAGGATACGGCGGAGGCCGCGACGACTACAACGACCGTCCATCTGGCGATTACGGAGGAGGCCGTCCGGATGAGTACGGCGGTCGCAACGATGGCGGCTATGGAGGCTCCTCTGGAGGTTATGGTGGCCGCGATGACGGATATGGCGGTCCATCAGGCGGAGGCTACGGTGGCCGCTCTGACGAGTACGGCGGCCGCGAGTCTGGCGGCTATGGTAGCGGTGGAGCTGGTGGGTTCGGTGGTGAGTCTGGACGTCATCACCGCCGGGATGATGAGTCAGGCTACGACGAGCGCCGTGAGTCTTTGCGCTTTCCTTCACAAAACGCTGTTGCTGATTGACTGGTGTAGGTCAGGAGCTCAGGAACCACGGTAATACTGGGTACGGGTCTGTAGAAGGACCTGGCGGCTACGGTCGTGGTTCAGAGGGCTACGGTAAGTTGAAGTGTCTCACTGTTAGTTCAACAGTAGGTATCTGATACGAATTGTACAACAGGTGGTCCCCAAGGCCGCGTGTCTAGCAACAACCCGGAGTACGGCGGCGGAGGAAGCGGCCGCGACAACTACTACGACCAGGGCAACCGCTTCGACGACAGCGGACGGCAGAGTGGAGGCTACGGTGGCTCATCCGGCGGCTACGGTGACCGTCCCTCAGGCCGTCAAGAGGGCTACGGCCACTCGACCGGCACTAGCTACGGCGGCGGCGGCGCCTACGGCGGCAGCAGCGACGACTTCTCCGGCGCTGCGCACGCCGCTCAACAACACGCCGGCTCCTCCGGCGACAGTAGCCTCTTCAGCAACGCGCTCGGCATGCTCTCGGGCCACAAGCAGAGCGCCGCGAGCGGCGACTTTGACGAGCAGGATGCCATGCGCCAGCACCAGCAGTTCTACGGCGGTGGAGGAGGAGGCCCGACGAACGCGAGCAGCAGCAGCATGGGTAGCGCGGCCGCCATGCAGGCGCTTAAGATGTTCTCTGGTGGTCAGGGCGGCGGTTCGGGAAAGAGCAGTCAGAATGAGTTCATTGGTATGGCAATGGGTCAGGCTGCGAAGCTGTTCGGTAAGTCGGCACTCCGTGCCTCCCAATATTGATTGAACGGATGTGTGTACTGATGTGATGTTGTGCAGACCAGCAAAGCTCGCAGGGCAACGCTAGTGGCTCGAAGCAGGACGCTGTCTCCTCAGCCGCTCAGATGGCGCTCAAGATGTACATGAAGAGCGAGATGGGTGGCGGCGGCAGCAGCGGTGGTGGTCTGATGAGCTTGGCCAGCAAGTTCCTCTAGATGTTGGAGGGTGAATATAGGAGACAAAAGTCGGTTGGACTAATGACGATAATGATATCGGTACTGCCAACTTGAGAGCAGTCGCCTGTTTCTATGAGCATGATTGGATGTTGACATAAGATCAATCGAATCGCTTGTCATTTGCCGTCCCTTACTTCTGCAAGCGGTAGCCCTGCGGCCTTCAATTCCATCTACACTCTAACTTACTCTCACTCCCACACATCCCTTCAGCGTTGTTACCCTTATCAGGGGCCATACTATGGCCCATTCGTCTGCTTGCTAGTCATGGTTGACTGATAACCTGCGTGAAAGCTCGGATGATGATGGTCGGTTTTGGGGGAGCTAGTTACTCCCTTGAGAGTAGGAGGGGGGGGGGGGTTGGAGGGCCAGAACAGCAGCGGACAGCCGGGGTGGGGGTTCAGAGAGTCAGCCTGCTAACCGGCGAAGGGATAATATAGCGGCAGAAGTTGGAATTGCAATAGTCAATTGTGGTGGTAGCTGCTCCTGTCTATGAGAACAGCCGGAGAAGTCAAAGCAGAGGTCCGGAGCAGCAGCGGGCAGCGAGACATCAACGAGAATGAAAGCTCAATCAGCGAAGCAGTGGTGCAGAAGTCATATCTGTTTTGGATACCCGAGCCAGTTGCACCGTCGGTTGGCGATATGAATCTGGTGGCAGGTGAAGTCGCCAACCCGGTACCCCAACAGGCTGCGCAGCACCAACAAAACGAGATCGTTCAGCATGCAGGAGGAATTACGGATGGAACTACGTGAAACATAGCCACCTTGCCCAACACGATGTGCAACTTCCAGCAGCAGATACAGGCTATGGTCCATCACATGATGGAACACGTTGGATCGAGTAACCCACTGACTCCGCCAACCAACAACAAAGCTTGGCTGACCACCCGCAACGTTCTCACACGTAAATGGGACATGAAGAGTTCAAGGAGATGATGGCAGCAGCATTACGGAGATGGCCGCAGGGCATTTAGTAGGAGGGACCGTCGGCGCAGAGAGCGCCATAGGGAGAGCGTGGAGGGCGCGGCAGCGTAGGGAAGATGATGGCCGAAGGACAGGGCTCGTTGAAGTCATATATTGGCAATGTTGTCAACTGGCTCCTAAGTTGGCTTGTCGTACGGATCGTTAGAAGGGAACATTTGTAGTCATGACGTATCAAATGGATTGATAATATCTACAACAAATGCGACGGAGAAAGCAGCCTGCAAGTAGGTTTTCAGCCATCAGGCGGATAATTACCTTCCTTGATGCTATAAGATATTAGCAACGTCGTGCGAGGTGGCCAAGAGCTCCATCATCCGTATACTCACATGTACTCTTCATACGTGATACCCCTAAACCGTCTCTCCTCAGGCTTATCCTCCACCTCCACCTGCGCACCAGCACCTATCCATCCCTGCGTGAGCCTCTGCGCCCAGCTCTTCGGCCGCTCCGGTACAGGCTCCAATGGCAGATACGGGTCCGGCGTAAACGCGACGCTCGCATAGCCCTTGAACAACCTGCGCCAATAGCACGTCTCCGCCGCCGGAGTGAGATATCTGTCTCTGAACAATTTTGCCGCGTTGTCCGCCACTCTCTGCGCTTCCTCCTCGTGCGCCAGGTAATATTCCATCTTTTCCTGCAGGTTCGACCACTCTCTGTCCACAAGCAAGATGTTTTGCTCCTCGCCTTCGGCAATCAGGAGGTGGTAGTACCACGCCATCCACTCGAGTTGATGCACTACGGCAACAGAGCGGCACTGGAGCAGGTATTTGAGTCGGCCCGACCACGTACGTCCTTCCGTGTGCGCGGCGAATGCGTACCGGCAGTGGTCTGACATGCTGATGCGTCTGGCTGCGACCTCGGTTTGGTTGTTCCAGTCGAAGGTGGCAACATCGCTCCACTCTTGCCCTTGGCTTTGCTGGATCAGGGCGCCGCGGATCGCTTCGTTCACCCAGAGTGCACCGCGCCATATCAATTGCGGTTTCTTTGCGGACAAGGGGACGTCGTACGCGTGTGCCTGACGTTGGAAGTCTGGGAATGAGCCGGCGACGGGATCCCAGCTCCAGAGATTGAAATCGGGGACCAGCCACAGACGGTCGTGGGAAGGATCGGTGGCTTTTCTGGTATAAGCCCAGATGCTGCTATTGCTGTCGGATGGATTATCGGAGGAGTCCGAGATGCCGTCGCCGACTGCGAAAGAGAATTCTATGTCCGGGATTGCTTCACGGGAGGTCGTGATTGCGCGATTGATCTGTTGTAGGGTTGCAAGCGTGCGCACTCGGTAGTCTTCGCGCGTGGTCGCGCCCTTGGCTTCGACAATGTACAGCTACGGAGTGTCAGAGCAAGACGAAGAAGGCATTTGCACGGCAACGTACCTGCTTGTCGATTATCATAACGCGAACTACACCGCCACCTTGCGCCCATCCCAGGTCGATATTATCAGGTCGAATGCGCCCGTTCTGCTCCCAAAACTGGACTGATCGATCAATCTCGTGGTACAGCGCTGGGAACTCTGCATCACATTGCTCCTCAGTGAGTGTGTGATCGTGTATGAGTGAGCCAGACTCTTGGTGCCACTCGCTGCCTGCTTGCGTCTTTTCCGCCGCGGCTCTGTAGGGTGGAGCCAAATTGACAGATTCACGATTGTCGGGCTCTTGGTCGCTGGGTTCCGTACCGGAAGGATCATCGTAATGGTTGGAAGAGGGATCAACGAACGTCACGGGTATTCGCGAAGCCGGAAAAACGTGAGAAGTCTTGACGATAAGAACAAAAACTACACAAACAAGAAACACTTTCAGGAAACGGAGACGGGCTGCCATGGTCGGTCTAAAAGAGTGTAGGTGCGGATCTGAGAGAGCGCGAGAGAAGGGAAAAGAGGTGCACAACGACTTTAATGCATTTGTGAGACACTCAAGAGCAGGAAAACACACGGCAACAACACGCAGACAGGAAGGAAGGAGCGGATTGCAAGACACACAAGGGAAGTGCGTACAAGTCTCATCTTAACATGGAAAGCAGCTCCCTAGACCAAGAATAGCCGCATACGAGGCGTAAACCTTGTCTCTCACCTTGGGTGCAGCCAGGCCGGTATGTTGACGGCCACCAGTGAACTCACCACTTCATGGTCCTTGCATGCGCGCCACACCGTTGACACACGCGGGGTGTTGTCTGGCATTGGAAAGGTGTTCGGTGGGAGCGAGTGCGCAGCGGAGTGCGCTATTGGCAGGCTGAAAAGCAGTAATAGAAGTGCAGCTGTCAACAAACGTGCTTAGTGCGCCTCGCTGTACCCGTTCAGAAACTCTCGTCCAAGACGTGGAGTCCAGTCCGAGCACGGGCCTGGCTTATTATCCTTCTTGTTGCCGGCCGTGAATGATGACTTCTTCTGACGAGACCAACTCTCTCATTGTTCTCTCCATATCAAACAAGGAGAGAGTCGAGGTTGACGGGACCGGTACCGGGTTCGGGGTCGGAAGCAGGAAAGACGCGAGATTGCTAATGCTGAAAGAACGGCTCTAATGCCCGGATATGGACGGATCACATCTCTGCCATGCAAGAATCCTACAGAGTGAGTCGCTGAGCTCGGCAAGCGAAATGTTCGGCCGTCAGCAGTATGCGGTGTGAAGAATTGGAGAAATGGCCGGTTGTGTGCTCGAGAAGACCAATGGCCAACATCGAAACATGTTGGGACTCCACTGCGTATCTCCGAAGTCGTCTCCGAAGTCGTCTCCGAAGCCCGAGACGGGGAAATGGCGCTTTCCTTTCCATCGACTGAAACGCCATCTCCTCCTCTTCTCGTCGCACAACACGGTGCTGCACGTACAATTACAGTCCTCGAGACATCAAGGGCTCCTGTATTGTTGCTTTCCTCAACAGCAGCAAGCGACAGACGAGAACAGCCAGCAGCTTGCAGCTCGCAGCAAAAATGTCCGTCGCCGTCGCGGGGGCCAAGGAAGCCAAGGAGCGTTCAAGCAGCGACAACTCTGAACCTTACTCACCGGATGGCGCACTCGACCACTCTCCACTTGATGCACCAGATAACCACGAAACAACCGAATCTCGACCCGATGAGAAACCATCAGGTCCTGTCAATGAAGCACCTGCGAGACCATCAGCCAACGACGCCAGCACTGTACCGAACGGCGGACTGAAAGCATGGCTCCAAGTCCTCGGTGGCTTCATGCTCTTCTTCAACACCTGGGGACTGTTGAACACCTTTGGCATTTACCAGACGTACTACGAGTCCGGCGCGCTGTTCCAGGAATCTTCGTCAACCATCGCGTGGTGAGTTGTCGCCTTGTCGGCGTGCAGATCGAATCCTTGCATGTTAACAAGCGGATAACAGGATCGGTTCTATCCAGGCTTGGTGTGTGCTCGCTGTCGGCTGCTTCTCTGGTCCCATCTATGACCGCGGCTACCTGAGGGCTCTGCTCGTCGTCGGCTCCTTCCTAGTCGTCTTCGGCCACATGATGTTGAGTCTGTGCCACACCTTCTGGCAAGCGCTTCTTGCCCAGGGTTTCTGCGTCGGCATTGGTGCCGGATGCCTCTTCATTCCCAGTGTCGCCATCCTGCCCACCTACTTCACCACCAAGCTCGGTCTCGCCGTCGGTTGTGCCGCTGCCGGCAGCTCCATGGGCGGTATCATCTACCCGATCGTCTTCTACCGTCTCGTGGACCGCATCGGATTTGGTTGGACGACCAGAGTACTCGGCTTCATCGTCCTCGCCACCCAACTCGTTCCCATTCTGACCATGAAGATGCGCGTCAAGCCTCCCAAGGCGCGTGCTTTGATCGACTGGACCGCTTTCACGGACTGGCCTTATGTGATTTTCCTCCTCGGCGCCTTCATCGGTTTTCTCGGCCTGTACGTGGTCCTCTTCTACGTGTCCTACTTTGGCCAAGCAACTGGAATCACCGATGCCTCGCTCTCTTTCTACCTCGTCCCGATCCTCAACGCCGGCTCTGTTCTCGGCCGGACCTTGCCCAACGCCCTCTCCGACAAAGTCGGCCAGTTCAACATGATCGTCCCCGGCGCTCTCATGGTTGGTATCCTGGTTTTCTGCCTCATTGCCGTCAAGTCGGTTGCCGGAATCATCGCCGTCACCGTCCTTTTTGGTTTCTTCTCCGGTGTCTTCATCGCCTTGCCGCCTGTCTGCCTCGTCATCCTCACAAAAGACAAGAGCAGAGTCGGCACTCGCATCGGTATGGGTTTCGCCTTCGTCGGTTTCTCCGTCCTCGCTGCCGCGCCGGGAGGAGGAAACATCCTGGGTACCGGAGATGACCTAAACTGGACCGGTCTCTGGATTTTCGGTGGTGTTTCGGGCATCGTGTCTGGCCTTATCTTCCTGGCATTGAGGATGTGGAGGGCTAACTGGAAGCTGGTCGTGAAGGTGTAATGACCTGACACGGGTTTTGGATTCCTTTCCAATCTCATTTGAAAGATTTCTTCCTCTCGATTTCTAATCACTGGCTGGATGGAGGACGTGCCACGCATAGGAGCCTGGCCATTTGAGAGACTGTGATGTCGGGGCAATGCATAGACATACCCTATTAGAGTATTGATTTTATCCCTGGGCGCGTTGTGTAAAGCGTAAGTGGCCGGCGTTCACTCCGGCTTGCAAGCTGCTTCCCGCATCTTCATGCATCAAAACTTTACTCGAACAAACCCCTACTTTACTTTTCTCCTCCAAACCTTGTGCGATTCAAACCGCCTTTGCAGATCAGCTTATTACCCGTCACAATACCGACTTCAGAGAACAATCTCCCGTTCATATCCGGAGGCCGAACCTCTGCCTTGTAACATGCATAAGGATGCTTCCAACGAGATCTACAAGAACGCCATAATGCGTCATTCACAGCGGGCGACATGCTTTTTTTTTTGGTAGGGGGAAACTTTGCTGTGCCAGCCTATCCATTTGGGTATCAGCCTTGCTACAACGCCCCTAACGCCGTCAAGAAACAAGAACACTCAAAAAACAAAAACACCAAAGCAGGTACCAGCTCGCTCGGGCCCCGACCTTTCTGTGAACAACGCTTGGCTTTTCATCCGAGTGGCGGACACAGATGCGTGCCCGAAGGCGACGTCGGCACAGGAGGCCGTTGCACCACCGCGCTCTCCCTCTCCCTCTGCCTCAGCCACGCATGCCTCAACATCTCGCTCGCCGTCTTCCTCCGCCTCGGGTCCGTGGCCAACATGCCCCTCAAGAAATCGCAAAACACGGTCACGTCCGCATCGGGCATGTCGTCGCTCCGCGACTGCGACTGCGACGGCGACGGCGACGGCGAGGGGGCGTGCGCACGAGCTCTTCCAGAGGGCTCCTGGTCCCGCTCTGCGGCGTGCGGCGCAGCTGGCGGTTCGAGTCGAAGAACTCGTGCGAGCGGGAGGCGTTTGCGAGGACGATTTCGGGCACGGAGCCGAAGATGTCCATCAGCGTGGCTAGCCGGTCGTCCTCGGCGGTCCAGGCGCCGTTGCGGGCGGGGCGGCCGGGGAAGGGGAGGTTGCCGGTGACGGATTCGAAGATCTGGTGGGACGGTGAGAATGGAGGAACGGGGGAAAGGGAGGGAAGGAGGGGTTTTTTTAGATGGAGAGTTGAGTGAGTGAAGGAGGGAGGGCGGGGACGCTTACGTACCACGCAGCCCAAGTTGTAGATGTCTACGCTGGGATCCCAGGGTGCGCCTAGGTCGATTTCGGGAGCTCGGAGGAGGGGAGGTTGGATGCAGTCTGTTAGATGGCGGTCCACCCAGCATGCTGTCGGATGTCAGTCTCAGTAGGGAGTGGTGAAACGACAACGGTATATCCTATGCTCACCCACGCCAAAATCGCTCAGCCTGATCCGCACGTCATTGTTTTCGAAAACAGAGGGACTGGAGAGCTTCACCCCTTGCGCAGAACCTTTCTTGCCCAACGCTTCCGCCACGCTGGCTTCGCTGTCTTCGAGTTCTACCAGTATGTTCGACGGCTGTATGTCCGTGTGCAACACCCCGCATTCGGCGTGCAGGAAATCCAAGGCTTCAAGCAACTGTCTTGCGATCTGCCTCGCGATGTTGTAAGACAACCGGGATCGGCGTGCGCGCGAGGTTTGCTCGCCGATGCTCGTGCCAAGTAGTTCCATGACAATGCATGTGTGCTGTCCCGCGGCGCTTCTGTGGTCGAAGCTGTCCAGCATGCGAGCAACGTGCTGCTTTCCGGGATGGTCGGACTGAACAGAGATCTCTGCAACCCGCTTCATGATGTCGATCTCGAAGAGGTCGTATTGTCCGTTGCAGAAATCACTGTTTAGGACTTTGACGGCAACATGCTTTCCTGTCCTGCTAGCCAGTGAGCCGCGCTCGCGAACGCAACGGCGAGTGTCGTACCTGGCATCGTGCGCCAGCCAAACTGATGAATACCTGCCGGCTCCAAGCTTTCCCTTGATGGTGTACCTCCCATCGCATAGGGAATCGCCAGGCTTCAAGTGGAGCAGTCCTTTGGATGTATCGTTATTGGAACAAGCGTTGAAGTCGCGATTGTCTGGGGGCCTTTCAGGATTGACGGGCGCAGTCGACTGCTTGAGCCGGGACTTGGTCGACGACCAAAAGCCCATGATTCTGGAGCGGTATGATGTGCAGGCAGGGGAGGAAGGCAGATGGAAGACAAAGACGAACGAAGAGCTAGGGAAAGAAGTTGAAGTTGGCTCAGGGAAGGCCAAGAGGTGAAGTCATCCTTGCCTTTGATGACCCTGGAGGGGAGCGCAAGTTGTTGAGTGAACCAAAATCTACTTATGTACAGGGCAGCACCACATCCGCGGGAGGCAGTAACGTGCAAAGTCGAGCTGTGCTGATTGTTGAATCAAAGTGAGTGAGAAGCATCGCCCAGTCGCCTTCGCTTGGGTCATTATATCGTCCACGCCTCACAAGCAGAGCGGTTGCCTGTGCGACGACCGTTGCTGGACCGAAGCCGCAAGCGCTGAGGATGGCCAGCACGAGTGGATGAGATTCCTGCCCCTGCCAGGTTCATTGTGATCAGCGACCCGGTTTGACGTCAGTTGCTTGTTCCTGCAAGATGTTCAGGGACAAGGACAAGCGTCCATGTGGCGACGGAAAGCCTAGCGGATCGGCCGCCCCCTTGACGAACAAACAGTGCAAACACATCCCGTCGAGCTCCATGTTTCATGCCTCGGCAACACCGCATCAGCGCATCATCGCATCAGTGTTCCGCTTGCGCTTACGGCCAAGCGAGCGAGCGACATCTCTCGGACAGACCGACTCCATGGGCACATACGAGCCGGGCTGGATGAACTGCCGATATGCGACACGGAGCATCGATTGCGCCGTCTAAGTTGAATGTTGCTATAGGACACGTATGAAAGGCATCCACAATTGATTGGCTGACGGTTCAGGTCGATGCTGGAGCATGTTCGTCCATGCGTACTGTAAGGGGTCGGCCACCAAAGGTTTCGGCAGCCTCCACATCTCAAAGAGGCAAGTCCTGCGAGCATGCCGGAGTTGCCGACGCACCCTTCACGGCCGATAGCCGACTCCTCCATTCCTCCCACCTCGGTCACGCTCCTGTCATTGTCTGCAAGGTGAGATGGATTGAGCGCTCTCGTTACAGGACATCGGCGCACCGGCCATCACGTCAGCCGTTATCTAGCCTTCGCTTGACGCTCGACATCTCTCAGACCTAAGGCCGTAAGCAACGAATGGTTAGCGGGTGGGGGCGCATGTGATATCTAGGCAGGCAGCCCCAGTTTTCCGCTTACCGTGCTCCAATCCTGAGCGAGACATATATCTCACATTACCTACCACGTTTTCCCGAGCATCGGTACAGTACACACACGATGCATTTCCTCGGCCTGCTCAAACAGGGCGCCCTGGGCGCCGTCGTCGTCTACGTCCTCTACTACATCTACTGGCAGCTCACCACCGGCGCCAAGCGACGTGCCATCATCAGAGAGAAAGGATGCCTACCTGTCAAGAAGTACCCCGTCAAAGATCCACTCTTCGGGTTGGACCAGTTTCGCAAGACCCTCCAATATCACAGGGAGAGGAGGCTTCTGGAAGCGGCTCGCAACAGGTTCCTTGAAGTAAGCGCCAACACCATCACCCTGCCCCTCCTTGGCAGACAGTTCATCATTACCATCGAACCCGAGAACCTGAAGACTATCCAAGCTCTAGAGTTCAAGAAATGGTCTCTAGGAAAGCGACGCATAACCACTTTCACACCTTTCCTTGGTACCGGCATCTTCACTAGCGATGGAAAGGACTGGCAGCACTCTCGCGAGATGCTGAGACCCAACTTCGTCCGCTCCCAAGTCGGAGATCTTGACACCTTCGAGTCGCATGTGAAAGACCTCATCGAGGCTATCCCGAGAGACGGCTCAATGGTCGATCTCCAGGATCTCTTCTTCCGCCTCACTATCGACAGCGCCACCGAGTTCCTTTTCGGAGAGAGCACGAGGTGCCTTGCTCCTGGCACCAGCACCGTTTCCAATGCACGCTTTGCAGAAGCCTTCAACCGTGGCCAGGAAGCCATTGCTAACCATGGCCGTTGGGGAGCTCTCGGCCCACTCGTTCCTCGTGGCGAGTTCTGGAAAGACACCAAATACGTGCACGGTAAGTTTCAGCAGCAACTCTGGCGCGATACGGGGCAGACAGACTCATTTTTTCCCTGTACAGACTTCGTCGACACCTTTGTCGAAAAGGGCCTGGCCAAGCGATCCACTCTCCTCTCCGAAAAGCCCAACAACTCGTCCCGCTACATCTTCATCGACGAACTCGTACGCCAAACCACCGACCGCGTGCGCATCCGCTCCGAACTCCTGAACATCCTTCTGGCGGGTCGCGACACCACCGCCTCGCTGCTCTCTAACGTCTGGTGGATGCTCTCCAAGCGTCCCGACGTCTGGGCCCGCCTGCGTGAAGACGTCGACAGCCTCGGTGGCGAACGCCCGACCTTCGAACAGCTCAAAGACCTCAAGTACCTGCGCGCCGTCCTCAACGAATCCCTGCGCGTCCACCCCGTCGTGCCGACCAACAGCCGCGAAGCCGTCGTCGACACCACTCTCCCCGTCGGAGGCGGACCGGATGGCAACGCACCCATCTTCATTCCCAAGGGCCAGGTTGTCGTCTGGTCCGTCTATGCTATGCATCGCCGTAAGGATTACTACGGCGACGACGCGGATGAGTTCAAGCCGGAGCGCTGGTTGGGTGAGAAGGGTCTCCGTCCTGGATGGGAGTACCTGCCCTTCAATGGCGGCCCGAGAATTTGTCTGGGCCAGCAGTTTGCGCTCACGGAGGCGAGTTACACGACAGTCAGGCTCATGCAGGAATTCAAGGACATCGAGAGCAGAGATCCGGAGCCATGGCGCGAGTGGCTGACGTTGACCTGCGTAGGCGCGGGTGGATGCAAGGTTGCACTGACGCCCGCTCGAGGAGGATAGCTGGTTTGGGATGATTGACGGTTCATGTTGATGATGGATCTGATTGCGTTTAGCGGCTTTTGTTGTGCGTCTGTTCTCGCGATTGTCATATACATACGATGAATTCTAACCTCTAACCATGATGCATACCTCCCGTTCCTGACTTGGTTCGCCGTAGTGTTTCGCCCCATGGTGTCCTTTGGTTGTGCTTTAAATCCCCCAAAGAAGACAACCTGCACCGTAACATCGTCCCGAACATCTCGTGACAGCGGCGGATAAATGCTCATGACACCGGTGAACAAATTCCTCCTCTTGCCACCAAACGCATTCTTGATGAGATGCGTAGCCGCGTTATCGTCCTCGACAACAATGTGCTCGGGCTTCACGTGCCACCTCAAGCCTTCCTTCTCGTCATAATACGTGTCCATATTGTCGTCCGGTCGGTCGAATCTCTGCTCCAGACCGGCATCCCTCCCCTGCCGCTGAAGGAAGATGTTCTTCCTCTTACCCTCGATCCACCTCTCTACCATCTCCACCGCCACTTCGTTTCCTACCAGATCCCAAAACCCATCGCTCGCCATGATCAGAAAGTCGCCTCGGGCGCCATTCCTCACCACCGTCTCCGTGATTTCGGGCTTTGCCGAGAGGTACGGAGGCGTCTTGTTCACGCCTGCAGGCCGCGGCTTATGTCCCCAGAACCGCTTGTGCAGGTCCGAGACCTCGTCGTCGTTCCACTTCCAGCGCACGTCACCGATCGCGCGAGTCACGGCGATGCCCAGCAAGCGACCGGTTTTGGGGTCGATGACGTCCGGTTCGCCGGGATGCTCGTCACGGATCCGTGACACCTCGCCGGCGTTGAACCCCGTATGGTCGGTGGACAATGGGTGGGCGACGTACGCGCCCTTTGCGTCGTCGAAGCGGCCCAGCACGGCGCGGGAATCACCGATGTTGGCGATGCGGAGCACGGAGTGTGCAGGGTCGAAGAAGGCCGACAGCGCGCAGGAGCCGCTGAGCGCGGGCGCCATCATCCTGATCGCTCTCGCGTCGGCAGGCGGGTAGTCTCTCAATGCCAGGGCGGCAGCGAGCTTGATTGCGGCATCCAAGGCCGTGAAGCCCTCGCTGATCCGACTGTGCACTTCCTCGTCGTCAGGGAAGTAGGGTCTGGACGGCGATATGAATTCATTCAGGCCCTGCGCCATGAAAGGTGAAAACGCACGCGCAAGAAGATGGGAGGTTGCATGGCCGGCGTGGCCGTCAAAGATGGCCCAGTAGTACCACTCGCCAGGCTGCGATGTAGTCCCGAACCTGCCGATGGTATACGCGTCCTCGCAAATGTAGTTGCTGGCGTACTGACATGCGTGGATGTGCTGACCCGTTGAGAAGGTATGGGATTCTTCCTGATCACGCAGTTTCTGAATCGCGGTGGCGAGGCTGGTGGCAGATTCGTCGACTGGAAACATTCGCCTCACGAAAGTATCGAGAGGGTGGTCCCATTGTTCGGGAGTGCCAGCATCGGGCTCGTCTGGGTCAATGATGCTGTCGCCGCCTTCCGCGGTGAAGCTGGCATCGCTGGCGGCGTGGACCACGTTCGTGTGGGCGTAATACCAGAACGATAGGGTACCTGCTCCGAAAAAGCGGACAATGGAAGTGCTAACGTCGCAGGACCTGGTCCGTTGAATTTGGAGGCGTTGCTGACGTTGCCGAAGAGGCGGCTACTAGTAGTCCGTCTAACTGAAGCTCTGATGTTCGAGGGCAACGTGGTATGCCATGAACGTAGGAATCTTCGCATAATGGAGCCTCTCTGTACGATACCACCATTCACTCAAGAGCTCGCCAATCAGTTGTATCAGAGGCCGAGTGTGGTTGCAGAGCCACCAATGACAGAGGAAGAGCACGCTGGAGATGTGAACGTTGCAGAGACGGGGAAAAGCAGTGGAGAATGAAGATGAATGTCTTCAACCCAGATCTAGGTAAAGCTCAGTAGTAACTTGTACCACGTACAAACGCGTCAACAGGGCAGACAATACCGCGATATCACATATCACATGCACAGCCTGAAGGGAGACTGTGAGCGGCGATAATAGGTGTGCATCAAGGAGAAGACGAAGAAGCGGGGTCGTTTGGGGCCGCTGCACGGACAACCAGCCTCCATCTTTCTCACTCGACGAACCTTTCAACAACATCATCGTTCATCTCTGTCAAAACCCTTTTAGCCCTGAGGGCTGGGGGATATATGTTTATGCTTTCAAGGCCCACCAGTCGTGCGGATCTATGAACCTTTACAGCATCCTACAAGAGTCTAGGGTGGGCACGTAACGCGGCTTGTTCTAAGGCAAGCCTGTCCTAGCCACCCTGGCATGCAAATCCTATCAATCGGATACAGCAGAAGGTTTCCATAGGCACTCTGAACATGCACCTCGTTCCTTCAACGCAGAGTAACGTTGCATGCAACTCTGCCGATCCCTGCAACTGGGGAGCGAGCCGTGCAATCGGATCGCCCCTGCGCGACTCACTCAGGCATTAAACCTTCGAAGATGCGGTTACAGGTCAAGTACCGCGGCAGACAGAGAGTTGCCAATCGCGCATTGGATAGCGAAACTGGACACTGAACCCATTCTTGGACGCCGGAACAACATACGCGAGGGGTTTTGTTAGACCCTGCGACTTTGTAGCATATCAAGATCCAGACTCTGCATGTTAATTAACTTATCTGCAGAAGCTCCGGCCAGAGGGGCAGAAGGTGAGGGGTTCGTGCCTACCCTATGATAACCTGTAGCTGCTCGCGCGCTTCATGTGAAGGTAAGTGTTGCAACAACTCATCCCATCTCTTCTCAAGACGAAGCTTTATTGGAATTTTCTACTTGCCGTCGGAACCAGCGCCCATTATGGCAGCAAATGAGAAGTGGGTTGAAGAGCCTGGCATTGTGTTTCTCCCAGACGATGGCTTATCCGAGAATCGCGACGTCTTTGGAGATGACAAGAACCACCAGGTAGAAAGCTCTTACCATTACATGTCCACACCCGCACTACAAACTGACACGCATGAGATCAAATACAAAACCCTGTCATGGCCCTTCGTCGCTACGATCATGACCGCGGAGATCGTCACAGGCGGCATCGTCACACTCCCTCAAGCACTGGCAGTTGGGGGCATGGTGCCTGGACTGATCATCCTTGTCTTCTGCGGCGTGTTTGCTCTCTTCACAAGCCTTTTGCTCATCGACTTCAAGATCAATCACCCAGAGGTCCACAATATGGTATCGCATCTTTGCAGCGTGGGATGTTACCAAAGCCTTGCTGATTGCCTGCGCAGGGGACGCGGGATATATCCTCTGCAAACCTTTCGGCCTTGGACTACTCGGACGTGAAGTCTTATCCTTTGGGTAAGTGTGATATCGGCGAAAGACCATGGGCAATGGCTGAAGATCTTAGCACGCTCCTTTTGCAATCACGGGCGTCGGAGCCATGGAGATGCTTGGACAACTAGCGCTCGCAACGTTGTCCGGAAGCAAGCTTTGCGTGATGACCTACACCGGCATAGTCGCCGTCGTGACTACACTCTGCGCAATGCCGCGTACATTCGACTCTGGACTCACATGGCTCAGTCTGGCTTCCTGCATCTCGGTGGTTGTTGCATGCATCGTCGCCATGGCCGGTGCGGGAGCAGAACCTGCGCCTGACAGTTATAATGGCTACCGTACCGTCGAACTTCTACACAGCATTTCTGGCTATTACGAACCCCGTAAGTGTACGCTGCCGCTGTGTTAGGATCCGTGTTGATGAACATCCGTACAGGTTATTGCATACGCCGGTCACTTTATGTTCTTTCCAATCATGTCTGAAATGAAAAAGTACCTTATTCTCCCTTCCTATCTTCTCTCACGGACCAGCTGACCATCCCACAAGCCCCCGTGACGCCAAGAAATCAGCATGGTACCTGCAGAGCTTCGCGACCACCTTCTACGTCGTCTTCGCCGCCGTCTCCTACTCTTACCTGGGCAGCCAGGTCCAAAGCCCCTCTCTACTATCCCTCCCGATCAAATGGGCAAAAGCGGCATTTGCACTCTTTCTCCCGAACCTCATCATCGCTGCTTCGCTGTACAACCACACGGCGGCGAAGATCATCTTCGTCCGCATCTTCCGCAAATCGCATCACCTGCATAGCCACACATTCACCGGCTGGGCGGTTTGGATCGGCTTGGTCGTGCTGACGAACGGCATCGGGTTCCTCCTCGCCATTGGTGTGCCGGTATGTTACACGTCTGACCCTCTCCCCCTTTTCCCTTCGCTCATCCCCACCCTCACCGCTAACGCATGCTTGCGCAGATCTTCTCCTACCTCTGTGGTCTCGCAGCAGCCCTGTTCGCATCGTGGTATACGTACGGCCTTGCGGGCGCTTTCTGGTGGCACGACACTTACCACTTGGAGGGAGGCTGGCCGGCGTTGAGGGAGAGGTGGATCATGTTCTCCGTCTGTATCGCTACGTTTGTGGTTGGTGCGTTCATTTGCGTTGCAGGAACTTACGCCATGGTGCAGGGGATTGTTGATGCATATGCCAGTGGCGCCGTGGGCACGCCGTTTGCTTGTTAGCGTCTTGTTGATGACACGATGCTGTGGTTGATTAGGTTTTTTTCGTTTGCCTGCTCGATATTGAGGCATGATTGCGGGTAATGACTTTATGAGAAAACTATGGAGAAATACGAACTCCGGGGTTTTCAACTGTCTCTGTTGGCCCTGCTGTTCGCCCCTCGAGGACCAGCACTGAGAGCTGATGCAGTCGACGAGACCGATCATGGCGCGGATATCGTGTTGGTCAATCTGCCGAAGGCCGCCAGGATGATTGCGGCTGGAGATTGAAGGCTCGACGGCTGCAAATGCGGTCTCCGAAGCTACGCTAGTTGAAGCGGTAAGCAGTGTGATGAGTAAAGGTGTGAAAGAAAGCCACTTTCATCAGGGTACCCTATGTTCACTTTTCCTTTGTGTTGTCGATTTGCTCATTGCTCATAAATCACGTTGTATCACACATGGTGAAAGTGTCGAAGCTATGCGTTCACAACATTACAACGTTCCTTCCTTGTACCTTCCTGCTAGCTGCGTTTCCTTCTGTGAGTCTTCAATAGCTCTCCAGCATCAAGCTCCTGGTTCGGAGTAGCTACAACACTTCGGCAACAGACGTGATGGCGCGAGCCAGAATCACGGTGAATCGTCAATCGATGCCATACGGCTGCGCACCCAACTCCGTATCGGACAAGCCGAAAGAGCAGTATACGGCGAACAGGGAGGAGAGTGTTAAGGAGAAGGAAGAGGCAGAGGTGGAGGAAGAGAAGAAAGAGCAGGACTCGGAAGAGGACATGGAGAAGATGATGGAATCGGACTCGGACGGCTTCAGTGACGCCTCTCTCGAGAGCGTGGCAAGCTTCGAGCTCTTGGAACGCCAGGTGCGAGAGCTCTACAGCAAGAACATCCAGCAACGAAGAGCTGGTCTCGAGATCAAGCAGGGCGAACCGAACGCCGAGATGGACGAGTTGCAGAAGCGTTGCGCAGCACTGGAGGAGCAACTCAAAGTCTCGAACAAGGAAAGAGATGATGCTCACGCTGCCCTTGACGACGCGAAAGCCAACCTTGCTCGCGCTGAGCATGCCCTCAGCAACCGGCTAGGGGAAGCTGAGACCAAGACCGCAGCACTTCGAGCAGACACTTCTGTCCTTCTGTCAGCGCTGAGCGCTACGCAAGCTGAAGCCCGTATAGAAACCGGGGAGGATGCCGACTGCAAGAGCGAAGCTGAGCATCTGGGAACCACTCATCGACTCGTCGCAAATGCCGTTCGACTGCGTCATGCAGCACATGAAGCGAACGAGTATGCTTAGTGTATTTCCGGAATTCCCTCTATCGGGCTATGGCGGACAGCGCTTCAGAATGGCTGAGGACCCTGACAATCGGCTCGAAGATGCTGAGACCAAGATCGTAAGGCTTCAGGCGGACATTCCTCCTGTTCAGCCAGCGCTGATTGCTGCCCAAGCTGAAGAACGTGGAAAAGGCAGGAAGGATGCTGCTCTCGAAGGAAAACCTGAGTATCTCGGGACTACTTTGATCAAGGCCTGCATCGTGCAGTAAGCTGCGAATGGGCTCGTCTGAAGAATCTGAAGCGCAGACAAGCACCTTCGAGGCCCTGAGAGGGTCACCGCTCAACGGAGCGCGACTCCGGATAAGTTTTTTAATAACCTTCGTTCCGGGTGCAATGGGTTTGGCATTTGAATCCTGTTCCTTTGCGCTTCGATAGGAAATTTCAGCACTTCACGACAGGACAGCGGTCTCTGGCTTGCTGAAACTGGGATGGAATCTGTAACACAGAGTGTGCTATTCGAGTTGTGACAACGAACACTAAAACCAAACCGAATTATTCGCCCTCTGCTATCAGCCAAGGCCATTCTTTTAGGTAGTGGACCTGGAACCATCCTACTGAAAGTCCGTCTGATCGCCCAATTCCTCCATTAACTCTTCGCTCGTCTCCGTACTCGTTACGACCTGCATGGCGCCAAAACGCCTTTTGCTCCACACGCACGTTCACGTATATGGCCCAACAGACAGAGTTTAGACCCATGCAGATATAACGGCACGCGATCATGGCGACCGCGTCACCTGTGTATGCGGGTGCTTGGATGGTTGTTTTGAAGGAAACAGAGGTGTCGTGTGTTGAGCCGTTATTGGAAGCGGCGCAACAGAAGGGCGACGTTTACTCAGTGTTGTGACTGGGCGTTCCACGTGCTCCTTGCAGTTCGCTACGCGCCACAGAATAAGGAAACGATCCAAGGTAAGAAAAGTGACATACCTTATCCGAGCGCCTTTCACCCCAAACCCGCCTGGAGTAGACGGCTGTGATACCAGGACACAGCCATGTCTTGATCTCGCCATTGCCGACGCGTGACCCGTACCTTGGTCTCGCCGGTCTTCCATCCATTCCTTCCTGCGATATTCGCCGCGCCGGTTTCAGAGCTGTGTGCTGAGCATTTGACCATTCCAAAGTTGGCCTACCCTGATGCACTCTCGCTCAGCTCATGAGACTCCGAAGCGAGATTCTGTTCATACAAGTACAATGTCATGCATTTCGAGTGGAGAGCAGAAGATGCAAAACGAAGATGTGAAGTTGGCTTGAGCCGATCGTCAAGCGGTCTTGGCATGCTGTTCTCGCCTCTCCAACCAATCAGAGGAAGCTGCCGCTTCAGCCAGGGATATTTCCCTCTATCCTGAGCATCCATCTTTGCTTAGAAGACCATCTGTGCATCTTACAGCATCGTGCAAAAAGAATTGGGAGGGACATTGCCGTCTCCCACCGGACAACCTGAGCACCAAAAAGTATATCAGACGTCCGAACTTAACAAGATGGCCACCCCGGAGGTCTCAACCCGATATGCTTCTTCGACATCACACTGGGCGGCGAGCCACTCGGACGCATCAAGATGGAGTTATTTCAAGACGTGGTTCCTCGCACGACAGAAAACTTCCGGCAGTACTGTACTGGGGAGACTAAGAATCACCTCGGCAGACCGCAGGGCTACAAAGGCTGCAAGTTCCACCGCATAGTACGTCTTTCGTTTCTCGTTTCTGCTTTCTGCTACAGTCTACACGAAAATGCCCTTCTCTTCGAAGCGTTTGCCCACTTTCGAACGAAACCCTTTCTCCACGGCAACATGGCAACACTCGAGGTACTGAAAAACCGGACAGATCCAAGGATTCATGCTCCAAGGCGGCGATTTCCTAAACGGCGACGGGACAGGTTCGGCCTGCATCTACGGCACCAAATCCTTCGCAGACGAGAACTTCACCCTCAAGCACGATATTCCGGGATTGCTCTCTATGGCCGTAAGTTGCTTTTCTCCTTCCCCGTCCCCGATTATCCTCCAATCGACTCGTTCCGCAACCCTCACGCACTGCTATTCTCAGCATCCGTGTGAAGAGACATTGCCTAACACCTGGCTGACTCAATCACCAGAACTCCGGCCCCAACACGAATGGTTGTCAATTCTTCATCACAACCGCCGCGACCCCCTGGCTTGATGGCAAACACGTCGTCTTCGGCAGGGTGGTCGAGGGTATGGACGTGGTGCAGAAGCTCGACAAGGTGCGCACCAAGGCCGACAAGCCCGTCCAGGACGTCACTATTGCGCAGTGTGGTGAGATGTGAAGGGGTTGAGATCGAAACGAATGAAGGGGGGGATAGGCGCCACGGTTCGGGAAAAGTCCTGGTCCGCTTGCCGAGGATGCCGGTGGTGGGAGCGAGTATTGCGCTCGAGAAGGCGCATCACCTCCGCTTAGTATATCGGGACATGCCCAAAAGAGTTCACAGGATCTCGAGAGGCACCTTGAGGGATGAAGGAATAGAGGGAGGAGGAAACCGTGAAGTACCCTGAGACCGAACGGTTCGTTCATGAATTGAGCATGTACTTTTGAAAACAAACATGGACTGGTTCCCGGATGCCCGGAATTTGCTCTTTGTTTCCCTTCAACCGGGATGCTGATCTAACATGATTACATACATACAGGCCGAAGAACGCCTTGCTTACGCACTTCTCGAGCGCAGGGTATTTTTTCAGCGGCTGGGGGTGGCATGGCCGTTGCCCCTTACCCCATTCGTGCAGCTGTTGCATCACCGGGCATGTTCCCATGGCACCCGCATGCGGTGCAGTGACTTTGGTTGGTTGTTTGGTCCCCCAGTTTCGTTCTTCCAGCCCAGTCTCTCACTCTTCACACGTCAACCCTCCCTTCAACTCGGCGCATCCAAAATCCCGCTCTCCTTCAAATTCCTGAAAAGCTCAGGCTCTAGGAACTTACTAATCGTAACATCCTCCGCCAACCCCTTCCTCCTCCTGGTCTTCATGACGAAATCCCTCGCCGTCGCCTGCGCGCTCGCCGGCTCAAGCGGTCTCAGCTTGATGCTCTTGTCGAGCGGGTCACCAGGCACGATACTCCAGCGATCAAACACCAGACTAACAGTCGCTTGGCCCTGCGTGTGGATGCGCAGATCCGTTTCGAAACCAAAGGAATCGATGACGGGGATGAGGCCCTTGACGCTGTACAGCGGCGTGCCCGCGATGGGGCCATCTTGCAGCACGTGGCCGCGCCGGCGGGCGAGTACAGTGTAGAGCGAGGACACGGCGTCAGCGGGTCCGATCATGGAGCAACTGTACACGGGCTCCATGAGACGTGGCGATGCCATGAGGAAAGCGCTGTAGCAAGCGCGTCTCGCCGTCGGGATGATCTGACCACCGCCACGGAAGATGGCTTCGTTCGCCAGACTGACATCCGTGATCTTGAACTTCGTGTTCCGGATCGGCTCCTCGCAGAGCGGGCCTTCCCTCGTTCCCCACGCGAAGCCCTGACGGATGGTATCGCGCACGCCCTTGAGGAGCTTCTGATCGACGTCCGAGGGCAGGGTGTCGTTTTGCAGGATGTTGGGGCCCATGTCGTCGGGTCCGAAGGCCCAGATGTTGCGCGAGGCGAGGAGGTCGTAGCCGTAGTTTTCTTCGAAGAACTTGCCGACTTTGCGTACCGGGTCGCGGATATTGACCTTGCCGCTCTCTATGTCCTCGGCGATGCCCTCGTCCAGGGGCTCCGCGACGAAGGTCAGTTTGTTCTTCTTGTTGGGCGTGAGCGCGTAGCACTTGATGGCGGACGTCTCGACGACGGTTTCGCAGAATCGTGTCACGGGATCGGAGACCTTGATTTCCATGGAGGCGTAAAGCTTTCGCAGGTCGTGCAGGACACAATCCATATACAACTCGCCGGTGCCCAGAACGACGTGCTCACCCGATTCTTCGACCTTGGTGGTGATGAGCGGGTATGACTTGTTGATTCTTCGGAGACCGTCAAGCATTTTTGGTAGTTCGGATGGGTTGATGGGTTCTACCGCAACCTTGAACACGGATTCGTAGAAGTGCTGGATAGGCCGGAAGATGTAGGCGTCTTCGTCGTCCGGCAGTTTCGGCGCGACAATTGTTGCGGTCTTCACGATGGAGTTGTCGACACCACCCAGAAGAACGAAGTTGCCAGCCGGCACACCACTTGTTGGAACATTATAGCGCGACTCAGCGATCCATGTATCAGCAATGGTGGCCTTGACCATGTCTTCCTCGTCTTCCAATGTGTAGCCCTCACCAAGCACGCGAACTTCCTGGCCAGGACGGGCAGTTCCGCTCATTACACGCCCTAGAGCGTTGAATCCGGTCGCGTCAGCTGTATTGAAGAGCTTCGTGACGTGGACAATTAAAGGACCGTCCTGATCACAATTAAGCATAGCCGCTCCAGTCTTGGTATCAGTCGGGCCAGTGTAGTATCGGTCGAGCTTGAGCTTGGCTCCTTCAACCGGAGAAGGCACATGCCGCACAACCATATCAACCAGGCCAGATGCCGGTCCGAAGAACTGTGCGCACGCAAGCTTAAGGAGGTCCTTGGCATTGGACCGCAGCTCTGACGGCTTGAGGTAGATCCCCAGACCCTCCAAGGTTTCCTTCAAGTCTTCTGGGCTCTCGCTGATGGTATGGGAATAGAGCTTGTAGATCGGTTCCAGCACAAAGTTGACAAACGATCGCTTGCTACCCGGTTCCGTGGCCTTGCGAGTAAACTTGCGGCTTCCGGGGTTGAAATAAATGTCGCCCCAAAGCCTCCGGCTAAATTCGGTAACGTCGAGCGCGCTGTTTGCATACGTGTCCGCGTACATTTGTGCGAACGATGGCAGTGTGAGAATCCAGCCCATGCTGCTGCATGCGAAAGCTACATTGCCTTTCTCAGGGCTTACACGCCACTTCTCACCTTGTCCTGGCACGGTGTTCTCGATGACGGTGTTGACTTCCTCCACAACGTGCTTCAGTTTGAAGTATGCATCCGCAGGGGGCAGCTTGAGTTCCAGGATCAACCTGTCCATCTTGTTGACCACCAATATGAGGGGTAGGCCTTCGAGAACTGCGTGTTTTATTATCTGCTCCGTCTGGACCTGCACACCCTCCACGACATCCACAACCAGTACAACACCATCCACCAAGCGAAGGGAAGCCGCCACTTCATCCGCGAAGTTGACATGTCCAGGAGTGTCCAGTATGTTCAGCAAGTGCGATTTGCCCTTCGTCCCCTGCAGTACCAAAGTCATAGGCGCCGACTTCACCGAGAGTCCTCTTTCGCGCTCTAGAATGTGTGTATCTGTATAGCGCAATTGCGCATCTCGGTCGCGGCCTCTCCGCTTCTCCAAGCGCTCGTTGATGTCGTGTGTCTGCATAACCAACATATCCATAATCGCCGTCTTTCCATGGTGCAAGTGTCCAGCCAGCATCACGTTTCGTGTCTGCTCCGGATAGTTCATCAGATCCGTCATAAAACCTCTCTTGAAGAAAACCGGCGGCAGATCTTCCTCCTCGACATTGAACTTCTTCTGGACCACAGGCGCAATGATGGGCTGCGCAAGCGATTGCGTGTCTTCCTCCTGCACGAGTGTCTCGACGTCTGCACCATAGACCTGTTGCGCCGTAGGGTAGTACTGCTTGTCTTCGTGTAGTACGACCGCGTTGGACGGGCCCTCATCTGCGCCCTGATAAGCACCGCACACATCGTACCCACAGAAACACACATACCGTCAACCTCCATCAACTGCTGATCGTTTGCCGCCGCAGTCTCGTCCTCGGGCTCCTCATCGTACATGTACTGGTTGACATTGTCCGCCACGTTCTCCTCAACATCCGACTCCTCGGCCTCGCCGATGTAGTTACCGAACTCGTCGTAGAGGTCATCCATGGCGGGCGACTGTTCTTGGAGCACAGTATGGCGAGTGAAGAAGAGAACGAGTCGCGGCTTCCGCTCTGCGTGACGAAAGTTGAAAGTTCGCGACGACTGCGATCGCGCCAGACTTCCTTAGCGCGCTCGGCTCACGGCAGGGCCCGAACAGCCCTAAGCGGTAGACCCCTTTGACCCTTGCGCCTGATGTGGGGATGGTCCGATAATGTTGCTGCAGGTGCCCCTCTGCTAATGAATAAATTCCACCGCCTTGATAATCAGACCGCTCAACCGAATTCACTTCTCCCTAACACCTCTTTCTGCTGTTCTCGCCTTTCCTCTCCCTCCACATCACCCGCTTCTATACACACAGCCAAAATGAACAACCTTCCTCCAGTGTACATTGTCTCCGCGGCCAGAACGCCTGTCGGCATGTTCTTGGGGTAAGGAAGACAAAGCAGCTTGCCACAGCCTCCTTCTGACACCTGTACAGTTCGCTCTCTAGTCTCAACGCCATCCAACTCGGATCCCACGCGATCAAGGCCGCAGTGGAAAGAGCAGGTGTCAAGCCCGAGTCTGTGGAGGAGGTCTTCTTCGGCAATGTCATCTCTGCAAAGTACGTGGGGCTACTACGAATGCAACATCTGCTACAGCCATACTGATGCTCTGCCAGCCTTGGCCAGAACCCAGCCAGGCAGTGCGCCCTCGGTGCCGGCCTCGGCGAGTCCACCGTCTGCACTCAAGTCAACAAGGTCTGCGCCTCGAGTATCAAGGCCATCATCTGCGGCGCGCAAACCATCATGACCGGCAACGCCGACATTGTCGTCGCTGGTGGAACAGAGTCCATGTCCAACGCTCCCCACTACATCTCCGGCATGCGCGGCGGCGTCAAATTCGGTGACCAGACCATGGTCGACGCACTGATCAAGGACGGTCTGACCGATGCGTACAAGAAGGAGCACATGGGTCTGCAGGGCGAGGAGTGCGCACAAGACCACGGCTTCGACAGGGAATCCCAGGATGAGTACTGCATCAGGAGTTACAAGAAGGCGCAATACGCGCAGGAGAGCGGTTGGTTCGGCGAAGAGATTGCACCTGTCGAAGTCAGCGGTGGCAGGGGCAAGCCCAACACCACCATCGACAAGGACGACGAGCCAAAGAACGTGAGTACAACCTGGACCAGGTTCGGATTTCAGAGCAAGGCTGACACACGTACTCGCAGTTCAACGAGGCCAAGACCAAGACCCTCCGCCCCTCCTTCAAGCCCAAGGATGGCACCGTGACCGCCGCCAACGCCTCTCCCCTCTCCGACGGCGCCGCCGCCGTCGTCCTCGTGTCCGAGACCAAGCTCAAGGAGCTCAACCTCAAGCCCATCGCCAAGATTCTCGGCTGGGGCGACGCAGCCCAGAACCCATCCAAGTTCACCACCGCGCCCGCTCTCGCCATCCCCAAAGCGCTCAAGCACGCCGGCGTCAAGCAGGAGGACGTCGACGCCTTCGAGATCAACGAGGCCTTTTCCGTTGTCGCCCTCGCAAACATGAAGCTGCTGAACCTGAGCGAGGACAAGGTTAACTTGCACGGTGGTGCCGTCGCGCTGGGTCACCCGCTCGGTGCCAGTGGTGCTAGGATAGTGACGACGCTGTTGGGTGTGCTCAAGGAGAAAAAGGGAAAGATTGGGTGCGCCGGTATCTGCAACGGCGGTGGTGGTGCTAGCGCTATCGTTATTGAGAACTTGCAGTAGATGGTAGAGAGGACTGATGCTGACGTTGGAGGCATTGGAGGCGCTAGGATCTGGGCTGTTCATGCGTTGAAAAAATGGTTATAGATATCCAATTGGCTTCGCGGGTAGCGGGAGTAATGGATGATTGGTTCCATGGCAGAAAACCTGTAATCTTTTTTTACGTTGTCATCTAAGCGCCTGTAGACATCATATGGTGTGTGTGCGTGTAAAAGCCACATCCTTGCGGCGGGAGCGGGCCATTAAATTCACGAATTCCTGTATATATATGACTTCGAGAAACCCGTTGACAACTCTCACTCTCACCCTCACCCAACACACCCCCTCAGTTCCCTCTCCTCGTTCTCAAGCCGCATTTCCAGCTCCGTCGACCCCTCCAAATCAAATTCTTCCTTTTTTTCGAATTTAAACGCGTGAGAGAGATGTCCACCGCCACCGGATCAGCGGCGCCATGGCACGCCGCCTTCCCCGCCCCTCCTCCACCGCGCCGCTGATGCCGCGCAACCGCGCCATGCAGATCCTGTCGCTGACCGGCGTCGGCAGCCTGCTGATCATCGACGTGCGGAGGACGGATTACGAGGGTGGTGCCATCAGAGGCAGCTTGAACATCCCTGCTCAAGGGTTTTGGTGGAATCGGGGGATACTGTGAGTTTTGACCGAAACTTTCTCCTAGGCTTTTTCTTTTCTTTTCTCTTTGCGTTGGGAGGTGGGACGGAAGCGTTGGTGAAGGGGTAAGGGTGAGAAGTTGGGTAGTGGAGAGAGTGGCAGGGGTGGGAAGGGGGTGAAAGAAATGGGAAATGGATGATGATGGGTGATGGACGATGTGGAATGGAAGAAGGGAGGGCTGTCAAGGGATGGTTCACGGAGAAGATTGGAAGATCGTCGGATCACGACGTGGGGATCTATGGCTAACGGGAGACTGCAGATACGAGCTGGCGTACAAGGCAGATGTTGAATGGGTCGTTTTCACGTGCGGTATGTGGCGAATGTTTCTTTCGTTTTTGGTCTATTTCCAGTGTTGCAAGTGTGTTTTAAGGGGGTACATGAGAACCCTTCCGAATATCCCCAATCTTGATCTGAATGTAACCGCATCCAACCTCCGTTTCTTATAAGGTGGACGGCCCCAGCCTGGTGTTCGTTGATAACCACTTTGTCGCCTCCTTTTCCGCGCTTTGGCAGCACCGTAACACAGACCGAGTCCGCCACTAACGCATCCAACAGGCTCGTCCAACGGCAGGGGACCCCGCTGCGCCGGCTGGTTCCTTGACTACATCCGCTCGATCGGCGAGGAGGACATGCAAGTCATGACACTAGAGGGTGGCATCAAGGGCTGGGTGAAGGCCGGGCCGCAGTACACGAGGCTCATGGATGGCTACAAAGAAGATTACTGGCAGGAGCTATTTGCGGAGGAAGAGAAGAAGGCTGGCGAGACTGCGCAGGGGCAGGAGGAGAAGAGGCAGGCGGGAGAGGGTGATGTGGTGCAGTGATCTGAGTGTACTGCGCACTGCGGTTGTGAGTGTACAGAATGGATTTCACGGAAGAAACCTTTCTCTGCGTTGCTCCGAGAGGACTTCATAATATGCCCAAGCTGAGTGGGATGAGTTCTCCTTTCACCTGCTAAAGTCCCAAGACGTGTCATGTTTGGGGACAGAATGGAGATGGAATACCACCCCTTCTGTAGACCGTTGTTGAAACTGATACTCGCAATGGGATCCTATAGCCAACCGCGAGAGTCTCGGGGCCAAATGACAAGGTAGGCAGGCAACGACACTGGCTAAAGCCTACCGTTGAACTGTTTGGAAAAGAAAGCAAGCCTGGTCAACCGAGTCGTATACACCTTCGAGCAATCCACGCCAGTGGAGACGGTGAGGGTAGCGTGACCGAAAGTTCATGCCATGCAAAAAGTTGCGCGGAGAACCGATAACCATGAACAATCAGGTTTTGTTACCAAGCTTCGGATGGAAAAAGACGTCAACCCAAGGCAGTCGAATTGAGCTGCTGCCTGTACTCAGACGACCGACTTGTTGCGTCACTATAGTCGAAAACGAATATTGGAGGCGATCACAGCAGGAGCAACGAGACCAGTTTTCATTCAATCGTATACAAGATACTAATTCACCACCCCTACCTCCTGCAAGGGCCAGTGCTCAACTCCTTAGCAATCTGGCTCGCCGTCGCATTGTGCATGCGGAAAGTCGGGTGAAGCGAGTTAAGCCAGAAGTATTCATCAACCGGGACTCCGCAGGTCGCGTTATATGAGTACCAGCTTGGGGTTCCGTTCTCGTACGCAACACAGTAATCGGTCGTGTTCTTGTACGGGCAGGTCTGCGGGTACGAGCATGGGTTGTCGAGAACCTGGTTGAAGATGCAGTTGGTGTCGAACAAGAAGGTCGTGGCGTCGTGGTAGGTATTGGTGAGGTTTCTGGCGAGCGCGGCGATGCGGGAGTTGAAGTCGGCAATATCGGCCGCTTCGAGCGATTGCGCGGACGCGCCCTGAGCGGCGGTCAGGGGGAGCGGTTGACGGGAGGAACGTTCAAGAACAGGAAGTTGCGAGCGCCGGATTGGTAAAGCTCATCAACGAGGCCACTGTAGACGTTGAAGATGAGCGTGTTGATGGAGGCGTTCTGCGCGCCATAGCTGTTGCCGACGTCGTTGATACCGATGAAGATTCCGAAGAGCGTGTTGTCGGACGACCAGGGGAAGAAGGATGGCTGATCAGCGTAAACGGGGACGTACTCGTCGTTGATCTGTTGCTTCAGGGAAAGAACGGTCGGGAGGTATGGCGTAACGAGAGCGGAGTCGACGGTCGCGCCTCCGTAGGCAAGGTTGACGGTCTCCAGGAAGGTGTTGTTGTACGTCGTGGTGAGGAAGTCGACCCAGTTTGGGCCGTTCGAGGCAGTGTAACCGGGGTATGGTGGATTGCCGAGCGGGTTGGCACGGTTCGGCTGCGTCAGGGTGTCGTTGAAACCGGTGGTGGTGTACGAGTCTCCGAAGGTGAACATGTACTTGATACCCGCCCACCCTGGGTAGTAGCACTTCTTAGGCGAAGGCCTGTGGAATGGGAAATGTGGCATTGCCTGAATGACTGAGGTCAAGCTCAGCGCGGCGGCGAGGATTGCAGAGATTGGAGCCATCTTGAGGAGTATGAAAATTTGGGGTAACAGCAAATGAGCAGCGGTAACGATATACTGCCCTACTGTACAGACACTCTGAAGGGAAAGGGAGGACGAAGCAGTTTATATGGTCGACACGAAGAAGCTTATCCAAGTACTCACCGTCAGATTAGCCAGCCTAAAGACTGGCACTTACACGACGCCGTCCTTGCCTTGGTCGCAGTGGACCTGCAGTGGACTGGCACGCGAATGGATACAGGCACGAGATTTCCCGCTCCTTGTCGTCAATACCATGTCGACTTGCGGGGAAAGCGATCAACTCCGTTCCATAAACAGCAAGGTGTGTCCTGTACAACAGGTGTCTCCGCTCTCCATTCGTGCACGCCCCATTGCCGTCCCCGCGGTTATCTCATAAATTGGGGAGTCGGGCTCTTTCCTGGCCATGCTTGTTGACGGAGCGGACATGATGTGGTGGAGATGATCGAGGGCGAAGGGCAATCTGTCGATTGAGCCTCAAGCGGCAGACCGGACCGGATGGTAGAGCCTTGGTAGAGCCTTGCAGAGCTTCCCTTTGTGGAGTGTCCATACTGTCGCCAGATTGCTCAAAGGCGAAAGGATTCGATGGCAACACGGCCTGTTTTGCTGTGCTGTGCTGTAAAGCAAAACAGTTGCAGAACAGCGACATGTTTTATCTTACATGTTCCATGTTCCATGACGTCTTGGCACGTTCGAAGGAAGGAGGCGGCTTGCCTTGGCGAGACATGTTGTCGAAGGCCATCAGAATGCCTGTGTCTTCGATGATGTTTTTCCCGCAAAGCAAATCTACACTTGATGCCAGCATCTTGCCACAACATACTCCCTTGTATACCTACGCTTGACCCTCTATGTCTCGCTGAGCTGGCGATGCGCGAGACCAGCCCGGACCTGGACTCCCTATAACACTGCGGACGAGCAGCACACACCTCCGAACACACCTGGCCATGATCTCCCTCTCCTCCGCTCCCAACAGCCGCTTCATTCACTTGATAGTCGGTGCTGCGATCCTGACAACTCTGGGTTGGTTCGTTTTCGCCTCTTACAGCGGTCCGATTCAGGAACACATCCCTTTCCTACACAACGACGATAAGTCGCAGCAAGCGCAGCAAGGGAACAGGCCGCGCCACCCAATCGATACGCTCGTACGAAATGCCGAGAAAGAACACAAAGCTCTGCTAGCGAAGGAAACACACAACCTGTACGATGCTGCGCAGGCATACGAAGCAAGGCGCGGTCGGAGGCCTCCACCGGGTTTCGACTTGTGGTTCGACTTTGCGCAGGAACACAACGCAATCATAGTGGAAGAGTTCTTCGATCGGATATACGACGATCTCAATCCTTTTGGGCTCTGCCGGCTCTGCAAATACGCCAACAAGCCAACGACTTCATCCACCGCATCAGTGTGCGCAACGGGACCACCTCGCAACGGACCGATATAGATAAGAGGCCATGGCTCGACTTATGGCAGGATCTTGTGGGGACGATATCGGAGTACCTACCAGATCTGGACATGGCAATCAACGAGATGGACGAATCGCGCGTTATCGTTCCTTGGGAGACCATCGACGGCTACGTGCAGCAAGAGCGCGCCCAGCGCAAGATCATCTCTGCTGATGATGCTATCACCCGTTTCACCTCTACAGTTGTGTCTCCTACGGAGGAAGTACCCAAGTTTGATCCAGAGTTCCATGGCGGCAACTACTGGGATTTGGCGGTCATCGGGTGTCCATTAGATTCGCCTGCGCGAACGAATTATGTCGCCGAAACCAACTTTGAGCTTCCGCCGCCTTTGCCCTCGACCAGACCGGTTCACAGTCACAAAGGGTTTGTCTCAAACTGGACTCTTACCAAATCTCCATGTGACAACCCAACATTACAACAGCTGCACGGCACCTTCGTAGAGCCGATTTCTATATCTAACTCAAAGAAGCTTTTCCCTCTTTTTGGCGGCTCTAAGCTGCCAATGAACAATGAAATTCTTCTTCCACCGGCCATGTACTGGACAGATGATCCGTTCTATTCCGGTGGCAAAGGACATGGAAGCGCATGGGAGGAGAAGCAGGACAAGATCATCTGGCGTGGAGCTGCATCTGGAGGCCGGAACAAGAAGGAAAACTGGACGCGGTTCCAGCGACATCGCTTCATAGCGATGGTCAACGGTACGAGCGTCAAGCTTGCGGAAACGTCGGACAACCCGCCACCGAACATTGAACTTCCAGCTCCCAACGCATACAATCTGACCGCGATGCACGAAGGGTTCTTGGGCGATTGGGTGGGTGAGATTGCGGATGCTGCAGTTGTGCATCTCCTGTGTTTCCCTGATCCCAACCCGCCACACTGCGATTATACCGATCCTTGGTACGAGGTGAAGAAGTCGAAGCCTATGCAAGAGCAATATGGATACAAGTACTTGCCAGATATTGATGGCAACTCTTTCTCCGGACGTTATCGAGGGTTTCTTGGTTCCACGTCTCTGCCCATCAAAGCCACCATCTACGACGAATGGCATGATTCTAGATTGGTCGCCTGGAAACACTTCGTGCCCATGGACAATACCTTCATTGACATCTACGGGATCATGGAGTACTTTCTTGGATACAACGGCAAGAACGGCCACGACGAAGTGGCCAAGGGCATCGCCCTTTTGGCAAGGAATGGGCAGAAAAGGTGCTGCGGAGGGAGGACATGCAGATCTACGTCTTCCGCTTACTATTAGAATACGCGAGGATTTGCGACGACAACAGAGAGCGACTTGCTTGGATCCCGCCCAATGCGTGAGCCGTTGGGTAAGACCGCCCTGCATGCCACGTTGTTGTCCTTCTGTTTCGCCTCTGAATGTTAAGTGGAGTTGTGGATTGTTGGAGCGTTGTACATACCTGAAATCATATACCCCTTTGTGCTTGACTGGCACGTATTTACGTTGGCCTCGTGCCAGCCTCATCTTGTAGTTCTAAGGCGCCAACTGCGCTTGTGAGTCGTTCGCAGCGGCGGGATGCGAGCGGGACGGTGCGCCCCTTAGGAACCACTCACCAGCTGAGGCTACCAACCATTGTCAATTCTACCAATGCATCCCTAACGACACTTCGCCCTGTATGGCCAGTTTTGACCAGTAGAAGTAAGGAGAAAGACGAGGCATGGGGAAGGCCATCGCACAGCCAACCGGAACAAAACTCTTGCTGCACTTCAACCCAACGCGGCTTGCGCTTGAGCCTTTTCCGACTCCGAGATGCATGTACTCGTACAGCACGATCAAGAGAGTGTTGGGCCAACCCTTGCTCGCGGAGTAACGGCTGCAGCCATGCGAGCGCATGTCTTCCGACGTGGCACCAGTGGCACCCGCGGCAAGCGGGTTTATCGAGACGTAGGTCGAGGAGGAAAGTGTAGGCGCATCTCACATTATCGGTACATTTCGGGTCTCCGTTGCGTTTCTATATCTCCTTTTACTGGCCATTGATTTGGGACCACGGTCGGACGCCCAGGTCTTCTTCTACGTGCCTGTTCTGCCACGACTGTGGACAGCAATGGCAGCGGATCTCTCATTGGCCGAGACTCTCTACGACATGAGTGCTCTCGGCTCTCGCTTTCGCTCATGAATTGCGAGGCCGTGATCAGGTTCTGGATACGACAAGGACGACTGACTCGTTCACGTTGAGAAGCCCAGCATGGCGGCTAACATCGAGGCCATCAAGAAGCGATATGGCTTCAAAGAGCTCTCCGTTACTCAATGGCGGAATCCCGCTCAGAGTACACTGCAGTTTCGAGGCTCACAGCAAACCAAGATCACACCGGAGGCTGCGGCTGCTCCTTTTGCCGACTTACAGAAGGATACTCAAGTTACCGGACCCCGAAGAAGAGCACAAGGAAGAAGCAAGCGAAGAAGGCAAGAGCAACTCCCTGTACAATCTGCGGAGTTTATGCTGTGCTAACTTATTATAGCTGAAGAGCAGCCTGCTTCTGGGACCGAAACAGGAGATAGCGAGGAAGAGGAAGAGGACGAGCCTAATCTGGGGGCAGAAGAAGAACCGAAATCACGAATGGAGGATTCGAATTCTGAGACCGGACCGACCGAACTGTCTTCCACACCCAATACAGCCGAGGAAACCTCAGAGGATGCCGATGCTGCACTGACCGATACCCCTTCCAACGACACACCTTCCAATGACACACCTGCAGCTGCTGCGCAATCAGGGGACCCACCTTCGCAGCCCAAAGTCGAAGCGGAACCCGATGTAGAGGCTGAAGGAGGAGATGGAGCGGAGAAGGATGCAGAAGCTGGACCTAGTGCTTCAGCTCCGCAAGACGAGCTAACAGCCGTTGGGGTCGATGTGGGAGATACCGCTGTCGTAATAAACGTTGGTTCGGCGGACGAGCCACCGGCGGATGTTGTCGTTCTTGTTGTCGACGCCGCTGAAGGAGCAACTGTGCCTGCCGAAGAGCCTGCCTCTACCGAAGATGCTACACCAGCGGAAGATCCTACCACTGGAGTTCAATCTGACATTAATGGGAAGAGGGTCAGTTTCACGCCCGATACGAAAGATACTAAACCCAGTAAAGGCAAGAAAAGGAGCAAGAAGGATAGCGGGAAGACGAAAGGGAAGAAGAAGGGCAAGGACAAACCCTTGTCAACTGCAGCGACTGAAGAGCCCACGGCGGAAGACGTCTCCGCCCCTGGGACTCCCGCGGCCGAAGACGTCTCCGCCCCTGGGACTCCCGCGGCCGAAGAGGCGGTCGCTTCGACAGAACGCATCCCTGCTGAGGAGGGAAAACCGGTGGAGGAAGCACCGGAGTCATCGGAGCCTGCGGCCGCATCTGCAAGCACGGAAAATCCTGCAGCGCCTGAACAAGATGAGCCGGCATCATCCGCAGATGCTGCAGCTGAAACCGAGACGCCTGTTGTGGCGGACGAGACCGGCGCTCAGGATGCATCACCTTCCGAGACCGAGCCAGAGGCAGCTCAAGACATCCCTGCCATTGAGGCCGAAGAGACGACCGAATCTGAAGCAGACCCCGGTGAGCCCCAGGAAGCCGCAGCCGCTCCTGAAGGGAAAGACGAATCCGCACAGCTGATAGAAACGCCTGTCGAATCCGAGCCGTGGGCCCCTGAAGAGCCAACGCCCATTCTAGCAGGACAGGACGAAGCCACTCCTGTTGGAAACGAGCCTATTGCAATTGAGGAGCCAGCTATTATCGCAGAACTATCAACGGCCAGGAAGCCGTCCGTTGAAGACGTCGATATCGACGGCGATGCAGAAGAGGAATTACCTGTAGCGGAGAAGAAAAGCAAAAGGGCAGCTCCACATCCGAAGGCAAGAAGAAGAGCAAGAAGAGAAAGAACGTTGCTGAGCCATCGACGGGCGAGATAGCTGGGCCCACGCCATTGGAACGGCCAGCAGAGGCAGAGGCTGAGCTTGTGCCCGAACCCGCAACGGCAGCACCAGAACCGGAGCTCGCAGCAGGAACCGAAGAGAACGTCGTCTCAGAACTAATTCCGGAATCGACAAGATCGGAGGAGCAGCAGGCTACGGATGATGCTGCCGACGCTTCGGCGGAGGAGTTCTGTGCTATCGTGCCCAGGAAGAAGAAAGGCAAAGGCAAGGATAAGAGCAATGGCAAGGCTGTTGATGCTGAGGCTGAGCCAGCTTCTGCGCCGGGGCCAGAGCCAGAACCAGTGACTGAGGCACCTGAGTCCCCTACAACGGAGCCTGAGCCTTCTTCCATATCAGTGATCGACACGGAGGAGCACAGACCTGCGGATGCGACACCGGCTACAGATGAAGCCAAGGATGCTGCGGTTCCAGTAGAGGACGATAAAGTAACTTCTGAGCTTGTACTTGTAGAAGCTACAGAGGCGGCAGTTGAGAAACCGTCAGAGCCAACTGAGATCCCTCAAGCTGTTGGAGAAGCGCCCCGGATACTGCGCCGGGTGGAGAGAGCGCTGCACAGTCTGACGAACCCCTTGAGATTGATCAAACTGCTGCGTCTGCGGAAACACCCGCAAACGCTGAGAGTGCAAAGACCACCAAGGCTGACGATGAGTTCCCTTCTGAAGAAAGCAATGAAGCGGGAACCGTTGCCGGGGATGACATCGGTGAAGATTCGAAAGATGACGCAGCAAGAGGGACCGTTGATGAGGTTTCTTCTCCTCTAGCGGAAGAACCTGCAGACAATTCGACCCCTCCACCAGCGGACGAACATTCCGAACCATCTGGAACCGAGGGAGCCGAAGCCGAAAATAAGGATTCCGCTACTTCAAAGGAAACAGGGGAGGAAGCAGCCCTGCCAGATGAGGCGACAGCGGTTCAGGCGTCTTCTCAAGAGGACACGACCGCGACTATTGGACCGGAAGAAGCTGCCGTCGCAACAGAATCTACCGAGGGTGTACCAGCGTCTGAGACAACCAAAGAGACTGAGGGGCCAGCAATCGAAAACACCGAACCCGAGGAGGGGATATTAGAGCCTAGTGAAACACGGACCGCCGCAACGGAGCCAGAGGAGGCAAAAGCGGTCATGTGTCCGCCTGTCAATTCGCCATCTGAAGAGCTGGCACCTGAGCCTGCTAGAGAGCTGGAAAAGTTTTCTGTGTCAACTGGAGAAGCAGTCAGGACCGCCGACGAGGAAGCCTCCAAAGTCGGAGCAGACGCAGCGGATGTCGAAGACGCCTCTGCAGACGGTTCACCAGACGAGATTGCGATGGCGGCAGAAGCAGATTCTGCACCTGCCACAGAAGTGACCAAGGAAGAACCGACAGTTGACAAGCCCGCACCGCAAGCAGATCCAGTTGCACAGGAGGAAGATGCAGCCACAGAGGAAGTGGTGCCGGAAGCACCACCGCCAGCCCCTGAGAAAGAAGAGATTACGGACTCTGTACCGACAGAAGCACCTCAGGAAGCCGTTGTCCGGGAGACCGTGACCGAGGAACCAGTCGCCACAGGACTAGAAGCTCCGGTCTTGACGCAAGACGCGCCCAAATCCTCCTCATCGGATAAGAGCCACCGCGATAGCCACCGCAAGGAGCGAGGAGGCAGGGAGCACCATACAGACCACTGGACGCGCCCGCATAAGATCCGGCGCGCGAGCGATGCGAGTGGACACTCGCTCAAGCCCACTGTTAGTCGGAGGTCGCATCATACCGAGGACAGGGAGAAGATCTGGCCTGCTTCGAGCGGTGGCAAGCATCGGTCGTCGAGATCGATTCGGCATGAGAAGGAGAGGGACGATGAAGAGCTGACTCGACGGAGGAAGGAGGAGCGCAGGGCGGAGAAAGTGGAGGAGGAGCGGAAGAGGAGGGAGGGAGCGGAGAGGTTGAAGAGGGCAGAGGGAGAGAGGCTCAGGAAGGAGGAAGAGGAGAGGAGAGCGAGACATGCAGCAAGAAGGGAGGCGAGACGTACGCTCGCGCTCGAAGTGGAGCGCAAGCTGGAAAGGGAGAAGGAGAAGGAGAAGGCGGAGGCAGCCGCTAGGGAGGAAGAAGAGCGGCGACGGAGGAGAAGGGAAAGGAGGCAAAGGGAGAAGGAGAAGGGAAAGGAGGCAAAGGGAGAAAGAGAAGGAAAGGGAGCTCGAGCCGGAACACGAACGTGGGAAAGAACATGCAAGGGAGTCGAGAGAGCCCAGACATCACCATGGCGGGCGTCACGAGAGCCGCGGGACAGAGTCGCCCCGAAGCGTCCTCCTCTGCTGGTCAAGACATTCGGCATCCAAGGGGAGTCTGTGACGCGCGCGCCGCTGTTGTTTCGTACGAGCGATGACCGTCCGGACCGTCCGGACCGTCCTGAGCGTATTGAGCGGCCTCCAATGCCCCGGTCCTCCAGAACGGAGGGTTCGACGAGCGCTAAGAGGAGAAGTGTGCTTGTTGAGCCAGCCGCTGCAGAGGGACTCAAAGCGGGGAGCGCAGCAGTGAGCGCGTGAGGCCAAAAAGGACAGAGAGCGATCGCACACCGCGTGGGAAGAGAGAGGAAGAAGAGCCAAGGACGCTGTTTGGAGCATTGAAGAGGGCTTTTAGGTGATGCGCTGGATGATTGGGGTGTGTTAAGTTGCGAAATCTTAATTCGGTTCCATTTTTCTACGTCTTCTTTAACATTCATCGAAGGACGAACGGGCCGTGATTCGTTGTGCATATACTACTCGTACAGTCTATGCCATTGCAAACCTAAACTCAAAGACCAGAGAATCCACCCAACAGCAGAACCGCGACCCACCTTTCATCCGTCTGTGCCCAGGGCTCAGCACTGGAACACTCCTACCCGCGCCCTCGACACACCCAGTTACCTTCGGGCCGCCCGCACTCCTTCAACGCCGACCACTAACCCTTCCCTCCATCTTAGCAGTCGCAGCAGCGACGACAGCAGCACCCTTTTTGGCGCATGCATACTCTTGCCGAGCTCCCCTTGGCTCTTGCAGTCTTGCTCGCCGCGTCAGCCTCGCCGGCCTTGCCCTCATGACGGGGTCCACGTCCACGTCCGCGTCCATGTCCATGCACAATATGCCTATCGGGGCTCTCGCCGCTGGGCACGAAGAGACGCTTTTGTCCTTACGAGGTGTAGTCCTCGCCGGAGTGGTGCGAGGTGAGGCAGTTGGGCTAGGTGAGTTGGCACGCCGCAGGGCTCTGATGAGTTTCTTGTTGGGCTCTGCGCTGGTGGAAGGGGCAGCGACGCCAGCGGAGGAGGAAGGCGTGGAGCATGTGGTGACATTGCCAGATACTGGGGTAGCAGTAGCAGCGGGAGTGGGGGTGATGGGAGCGAAAGAGATGAGATCTTCCTCTGGAGTGTCTCCCGGAGCGTCAACGAGATCGGGCTGATGTTCAGCAGTGGTCGTCTCAACAGCGTGGTGGAGGGTGCTGTGACTGTGAGGAGTTTCGGTGTTGATCTTAGTGCTGGTGTATGATGGTGCCTTTGCTGCCTTCTTCGACTCGGTCTCGGACGAAGAGGAAGAAGAGTATGGGTCTTTGCGCTCATAGTCAACGGGCTTGTTGTTAGCCCGAACCTTTACCAGAGTCGAGCTACCCTTTTGGTGTTTCTTCATCTCGGTTTCGGATGCGGAGGCGGAGGCGGAGGATGAAGCAACCGGCACAGCTTTGATGAGCAGCGGACGACGTGGGAGCGACTTTGCAAGCTCACGCTCACTGTCAGTGTCCCTGTCGGCATCGCAGGCCTTTCGATCTTTTGCCGGGGTCACGATGCGAGCACGGCTCCTGAATGCATCGAAGCCCCCTCTCTCTCTTTTCGCGCCTTCTCTTGCGTGAGCCACCAGCGCGGGTACTCGGTCCTGCCGATGATGGACTTCAGTACCTGGCGGTCTAATGGGACCTCGTGCTTGTAGAGACAACCCTTCTGCGCGAACCTGCACCATCCATTAACAATCCAGTGGTCGCAGTAGATCTTCTTGGTCTCGTCAGGTTCGACACCGGAAGGCGGTAAGGGCCGGTGGGTGATGGGGTCGCGGCGAATGGTGTCCTGCTGGAGAGTCGTGGATGAGGTCTTCAGGAATGTTAGGCCAGAGTGACATTCCGTTGCGGAGGAAGATGCAAGACTTACCCGAGCGGTTGCACGCGATGGGCCAGGGAAACCTTGGTGGTTCAGCACGGGCGTGGCCTGACGTGGTGGCCTCTCCAGAGCGAAGAAACCTCTAGAGGTTGGGGCATGCCCAACGATCTTCCCTCTAACATGTTGCTGTTGCAGCCTGCGTGGTACACCGGCCAAGTCAACCTCCAGCGGCAGTTCATCAGCCGGGATAAGGGGTGTATAGGTGCCGTAGCATCGGTTCAGAACGTAAGTAATTTCTGGATGGCCGTCGTGGAGCGAACGGTCAGGCTCGTTATGACTGTGGCCGCGTGGATGCTCCAAAGTGAAGACGTGTCCAGAAAATGGTGAGTTGCCGACAATCTCAAGACCCATGGCTTCATGATGGTCCAGGGTGCGCTTGACGTTGACCAGGTGGACTTCCCGAGGCAGCTCATCGATGGGAATGAGGGGAGTGAAGATGCCGAAAGACCGGCCGATGAAGAGAAACTGGATCCGAGGGTTTTGCGTCGGAGTGTCTTGGTAGACGTTGAACCGGTCATGCTGCCATCTCTCCATGGTATTGCTCATTGTACCTGGATCTTTCGTGAGCGCTTCAGAGGTTTTCGGAACCGAGCCTTGCTGCAAATGCCGACCCAAGTAGCGGTTGATGAGCTGAGTTGGTGTATATCTCGTTGGAGCCCTGTTCGTGTAAAAGATCCGGTGCTATTATGAGTGGATTTCGTTCTTGCTCGGAAACGATGGACCTACATATACCCGTACGCATCAATGAACCGCAATAACGGCGCTTAATATCCTGATCTTTGGCGCAGAAAGTCGCTTTGGCAGGAAGAAAGAAATCGTTGTCAGGCAGCAGCAAGTTTGAATCATCTTATGCGTCCGTAGTGCGTTTGCTTCATCATATCAGCAAACGGCAAGCATCCGCACAGCGGCTGGCTTGCAAACAGTTTGAGCTAATCTGTGCTCTTCGCGGCTGATGCACGTAGCTTGTCGGCATTACTCACTGTAAAAAGAAGCTATCAATATTCAGACAGCCACGGCGGTCCAGATCTGTTAGCGACTAGGTGTAACAGGAAGCCAGCGTGTACGGCCCCAGGTCGCATTGTTGCATTGGCCAGAACGAGACAAGTACACAAGGTGATTTATGCATCAGTTGAAAGCATCCGTCCGGTGAATGTGCATAGCATTGTGTATCGTCGAGGAAGAAAGCATCTGAAGTAGCCAGAGAGCTGATATGTCATGTTACACAACGTCGATCTTATACCGGACTGCACGCGAGCTAACCAACAGCCCCGTCCCACTCCGCTTTATGCAAGTTGTACAAACTCGGGTCGAAAGGAATAGGCGTTAGAGGGTATCCAGCGTTGGCCCTATACTTCCTCCCAGCCCTCCGTAAAGAATCCGCTGAACATCCGAGTCAGCACAGTGGCTACAGCAGTACTCATGCAGGCTGCGCATCACCATCGAACATGCGAAGGGTTGCAGAAACGACAAGAAACGGAAAGAATCTTCACCATGAATAATCCTTCCCCTGCTCAACTCCAAAAACGCGAAAACCCTTCTTCCCCTCCTCTCTAACCCTAGCCCCGCCATCTATCGTTCGGGATGCGACCCGCTCTCTTCGTTCGTCCTTCCACAGTTTGAAGCGCTCCACAAGTGCTGCGCCGTAAAATGCGAAGAGGAGCGAGGCGCCCGTAACCGCAACCGTGACGCAACATGCCACAAGCCAGAAGAGGTCCTGGGTACTACTCATATCTCGGACGTCAGCGACGTTCATACCAAAGAAGCTGGATACGAAGTTTAGCGGCAGGAAGATGATTGTGACAATGGTGAATGTAAGAATGGCTTTGCCGTGGCCTTCGAGTCGGAGGTTCACCAGCTGTACGGTTCGTGTGACGAGGTTGTTCGCGTTTTCCAGAAGCGCTTCAAGGTCCGCCAGCTCTCGCTGCAGGTTGTCGATCAACTGGGTTGCTGAGTCTATGGTTGCAGAGGAGAAGGGATGTTGGTAGGTGCCGAGTTCCGGGGTATTATGAGAGCAGAGGCTCGACCATTCCCACTAGTCGTCGGCGAAGATTCCTTCTGCGCGATATCGTGCGAGAAGTAATCTAGTGAAGCGACGAAGCCGCTGATGAGGTCAAATTGCTGTTGCATAAGCTGGATTACGATGTTGAGCTCTTCCTGAGCGTGCAATAGCTCCATAAGCAATTTTGTGCTCGGGGTGCGGTGTAGCCGGTATTGCTGCGATATGTCAGCTATCGCCTGGACGGTCGCCGTAGTCTCAGATCCGGGGAGGACTCGGAGGAGAGTGGTATGGCAAAACCATGAAACATCTTACCAGATGTCCAAGATACCCAGCATATCGATCGGTGAGCGGCAAAACCGTATCCGTCCAGAAGCTTCTATGCAACATCCCAACCGCGCCACTCAGACACGCAACAGCATGCGTGGCGCTCGTATACCCTTGCGGTCTCTCCGACATCAGCAACGCGTTCCTGATGCCTCTGAATGACACCTCCTGTATCCTGCTCGGCAGCTGCAACGGCGGCCACTTGCTTTTCCAGCTCTGATTGCTCGAGAACGTGACGATATGCTGCGCATCCACCATCAGGATCCACAACTCATCGGCGTTCAGCGCAGTCGGATGATGTCCGAACCACCGCCGAACCTTAAGATCTAGTTCCCGGTCCGTAGTCCAGGGCCTGTGACGGTTCAGGACTTGGTCTTTCTCGCGACTCGCCGTGTCCTCCAAGCGGTAAAAGTATTGCAGTATTGACCTTAGAAGATGCGAGGAGCTACAACCGGATCTATAACCCTCACGCTTGTCGATCTGGAAGCGCAGCGGTGGCGTAGGGCCGCTGAGGGTCCAGTCCAGAAACGGAACACTCATCAGCATGGGATAAGGGCTCTTGGGCCTCGCTGACGCGAGATCGGAGCTGGATTTCAGGTGCTGGAAGAAAGGCGCAAAGTATTTTCCGTGCCGCGAGAAGCGCTCTTGTTTCTGAATGCATTGGTCGATGAGCTGCACGGAGGCTGCTGCTGCGTGTGGATTTGCGTTTGATGAGAGCGCCCATAGAATCTAAAGGGGACGCTATCAGTCATCCTCGTCCGCAGGAGTTCTGGCAGGCATTTCTGAGATACTTACACCTCGCAAGTACTCCGGGAACTTACTCGGTATATGACTGCATAAGGTCAGCTCATTGGCGCTCCTGTTCACAGAGCATCTCAAAGACAACAGTATGAAGCGTGATCAACATGCATGTAGACACGAGCAATACATAGCATCTTGAGACAAGACCCTCGGCAACGAAAAATAGAGTACTTACATCCACCTACACTTTGCCTTACTTTCGCTCTCCCCAACCTCTCTCTGCATACCATCGAGGCGCAAATGAGCCATCCATCCGTATTCCTAATCAATCTCGCCGATGGCGCAATTGCCGCTGTCGGTGGAACCAGCTCTGTGGCTATACGATCTCTGATCTCCAATGCGGGACCTGAATGCGGCCTCAAGTTCTCCAGTCGGACATCGTAGACGAGCAATTGGTGTGGCGTGAGTCGCTTCTCGGACCAGAGGTGGTCGTATGCTTGCGTTTCGGACGAGGAGTTGTTCACCCAAGCACCGTCGTGGTCCATCACAACAGAGCAACTGTAATAAGAATCTGCACTCGAACGTCGGACGGAGAGCGCGCTGTCCTTGTTTTATACTGCTCAGACCGACTATAAACAAACAATGGCATTCGCTAAGGAGCAAGAAGATGAGGCCGCATTCGATGCTTGGCGGAAGACCGGAGATCCCACTACATTTATGTTATCCTACTTCTTTGAAACACAGGCCGCTCTTTACGCGCGAACATCACTGTTTCTCACTCGAGTTCACTTGGCCGGAAAACGGAGCCGGGAATCAAAGTGAAAAGGTCATTAAACGTAACTAATATACACAATCATTGTGAGGAAGTTCCCTGGTATCCAACACCGACCCGTAATCCGAACCCAACAGTTTTGATACAAAACAAACAAGCAAAGAACATGCCGCGTGTAAGGTATGCTGGATGCTCATCACACATGAAAAGACGAAAGGGAAGGAAAGCGTCCCCAAACGCTCTACTTGCCGCCGAGCAGGCCACCGATGACGGGCAGGTTGCTGACAGCGCTGCCGCCCTTCTTCTCCTTCTTCTTGTCTCCGCCAAGGATACCACCCAAGCCGAGGCCATTCAGCAGCTTGTTGATACCAAGGCCACCGAGGAGGCCGTTGACCAAACCGCCCAATCCGAGACCGTTGAGCAGCTGGCCGACGAGGCCGAGCACACCGGTAAGCAGGAGACCGACTGCTGCCAGGATCTGGAAGAGCGGCTGGGTGAGAAGACCCCAGAGAGGGTTGAGCTTCTTCTTTGCGTGTGGCATGTCCTGCAGCTTCTTCTTCGCGTTGTCGATGGTCGTGACAACGGTGGTTGTAAGCTCCTTGAGTGTGTCTGCCAGCCTGTACTCCTCCGGCGAGGCGTCCTTTGATCCTGCTCTTCCCTTTGCCTGCGCGGCAATGTGTCCATCTGGGTCAAGGCCGCGCAGAGAGCCATTGCACTCTTGCAGGATACGACCACCCTCCTCGATGAGGGGCTTGACTTGGTTGACAAGCTCTTCTTCGTCGAGCTCTTCCTTCGGCGTACGGTCGGCCTTCTCAATGAGCTGTAGGACAAGATGAGTCAGTGTACTGTTGCGACAAGATAAGTGGAAAGCAGGCAATGACTTACCTCAGTGATCTGCTTGCAAATAGGTTGCACCTGCTCAAGGGTCTGCTGGCAGATGTTGCCCATCTTCTCGGCAATCTGGCGCTCCTCTTCCCTCTTCCTCAACTCCTCCATCTGTTCGGGAGTCAACTCCTCTTCGGGCTCCTCCTCCTCCTCGGCGATGTTTTCGAGCAGAGTAACCTCGCCGACCTTGTTGCCATCGTTGTCAACGACGTAGCCGTTGTCGTCAACCTCGAGGCCAACGCAGTGGCCGAGGTCACCAGAAGTGAGTCTGCCCATGACATCGCCGTTCTCGTCACGGACTTCACCTTCCTTGTTGACGCGACGGCCGGACATTGGGTTGATCCTACGCTCCTTCTCCTCAGGCTCCCACCTCTCGGCCTTGCCGATGGTGTTGCCGTTCTTGTCCTGGATCTCACCGTCCTCATCGACCGAATGGCTGATAAGCTTCTTCGGGTCGCCCTCGATGATACGACCGACGATGGAGCCATCGGGCACAACAACCATGCCATCCTTGACAACAGTGAGATTGTCGAAGCCGGCGAAGGGTCCCTCTGGCTTGTTGTCGGCGCCTTGGACCTTCTCTGCACGACCAATGACGTTTCCGGCGTTGTCCCAGATCTGGCCCTGGCCGTCGACCTTCTTGCCAATCATGATAGATGGGTCACCCTCAGCGACGCGACCGACGATGGCACCAGAGCTGTCAACTACGTTGCCCTTCTTGTTGACGGTACAGCCAGCGAGGATGCTGAGGTCCTCTGCAGCCTGTTCCTCTTCCTGCCATGGCTCGGCGTGGCCCTTGGTGTTGCCGAACTTGTCGACAATGTCACCATCCTCGTCGACGGAGTGGCCAACAAGCTTCTTGGCGTCACCTTCAGTGATGATACCGACAACGTTGCCCTCGGCGTCTTCGACCTTGCCCTCTTTGTTGACACGGAGACCCTCGAAACCAGCAAACGGTCCTTCGGGCTTGGCAACACGCTCGTTCTCTGGCAAGACCTCGCAGCGACCGACGACCTTGCCGGTGTCACCGTGGATGTATCCGTTCTCGTCGCAACGACGACCGGCCAGCTCCTTGACGTTACCCTCAACGAGCTTACCGATAGGAATCTTGTCCTCATTGACAACGAAGCCTTGCTTGTTAAGCATCTTGCCATCCAGGATCGAGTTGTCAACAGGAGCAACTTCCTCCTCTTCGACTGGCTCGGCATGGCCCTTAACGTTACCGAACTTGTCGATAATGTCACCATCCTCATCGACAGAGTGGCCGACAAGCTTCTTAGGGTTGCCCTCGACGATCTCACCAACGACGTTGCCATCGCTATCCTCGACCTTGCCCTCCTTGTTGACACGGAGACCTTCGAAACCAGCGAATGGTCCCTCAGGCTTAGCGACGCGTTCTTCTTCTGGGAGGACTTCACAACGGCCGACGACCTACACAACAGTATTAGCATTCCGAGATCATTGCAATTAGAGGTCTATGCGCCTACCTTTCCAGTATCGTTGTAGATGTAGCCGTTAGCGTCACACTTGCGGCCAGCAAGCTCCTTCGCGTTGCCTTCGACAATCTTACCAATAGGGATCTTATCGTCATTGACGACAAACCCCTGCTTGTTGAGGACCTTTCCATCCAGGATGGAGTTGTCGATTGGCACCTCCTCTTCCTCCTCAATAGGCTCGGCGTGACCCTTCACGTTTCCGTAACGGTCAAGAATATCGCCATCCTCGTCAACAGCAAGACCGATCAGACGCTTAGGGTTACCCTCAACGATCTGGCCGACGATGTTCTCGTCCTCGTCAGCGATCTTGCCGTCTTGGACGACACGGAGACCCTGCAGCCCGGCGAAGATACCCTCAGGCTTAGCGTCACGCTCGTTCTCGGGGATGAGCTCGACGCGGCCAATGACCTGGCCTTGGTCGTTCCAGATCTGGCCCTGGCCGTCGACCTTCTTACCGGCAAGGTCCTTCGCGCTGCCTTCGACAAGGCGACCGATTGGCACACCCTCGTCACCGATAACCATACCGGCCTTGTTGAGGGTCCTGCCGTTGAGGATGGACAGGTCGATGGCTTCTGGCTCCGGCTCTGCCTCCTCCTCAGGCTCCTCGTAGCGCTCAGCGTGGCCGACGACGGAACCCTTCTTGTCGAGGATGTCTCCGTCTTCATCAACCATACGGCCAACGAGCTTCTTGGCATCGCCCTCGGTGATGACACCAACCCTGTTGCCGTTGTCGTCCTCGACGTAACCATCCTTGACAACAATAAGGCCCTCAAGACCGGCGAATGGCGCTTCCTCGTCTGGCTCCTCGACCGCGACAGTCTCGGCGCGACCGATAACGTGGCCCTTGTTGTCCCAGAACTTGCCCTCAGCATCGGCAGTGATGCCGGATTTGGACAGCTTCTTGGCGTCACCTTCGACAAGCTCACCAACAACGGTGCCGTTGGCGTCGACGAGCTTGCCGGACTTGTTACAGGCAAGGCCTTCCAGAACAGAAAGAGGTGGAAGCTGCGGGCCAGTCTCTTGTGCCTCTTCGGCGGCATCCTGAGCGTCCTCGGCGGCGCCCTCAGCACCCTCTTGGGCGCCCTCAGCATCTTCTTGAGCTTCCTCAGCACCCTCCTGGGCTTCCTCTGCACCCTCTTGGGCCTCTTCGGCAGCCTCCTGGGCCTCCGCAGCCTCATCGGCGGGAACCTCCTGAGGCAGGGTCTTGACACGACCGATGACATTGCCATCAGCGTCAAGCACCTCTCCCTTGTCGTTGACCTTCTTGCCAGCGCACTCCTTGAGGTCGCCAGATGCAAGCTCTCCGATCTCTTCACCATCCTCGTTGAGGATCTTGCCCTTCTTGTTGACCTTCAGGCCCTCAAGGATGTCGAGGTCAGGGATCTTGATCTGTGGTTCCTGTGGCTGTTCCTCTTGAGGCTCCTCCTCAGCCTCCTCTTCTTGCTGCTCTGGAAGCTCACCCATTTCTTCGAGGAAGGCGTGAGTGGCTGCCTCAGCAGCCTCGCCAGGGATGATGCCGACGCGGCCAATAACCTTGCCGTCCTTGTCGAGAACCTCGCCGCGGTCGTTGACCTTCTTGCCGGCGCAGTCTTTGACATCTCCCTCGCGGAGCTCGCCAATCTCCTCTCCCTCATCGTCGAGGATCTTGCCCTTTTGTTCACCTTCTTGCCGTCGAGGATGCGGAGGTCAAGAGGCATAGAGGTCTTGAGCTTCTCAGCGGCGCCCTCGGCAAGACCGACGTTGCCCACGACATCGCCGTCCTGGTTAAGAACCTCGCCCTTCTCGTTGACCTCAAGGTCATTGGCCTTAAGCTCACCAGACTCGAGCTTGTCCTTGAGGGACTGGCTGTCGATGTCGGCAAGAACGTTACCGGCAGCGTCGGTGATCTCACCGGCGTCGTTGAGCTCTCTGCCTTGAAGAGCCTCGAGGCCAGGCAGCTGGTCCTCAATGCCTTCGGCAGCGTCCTGAGCGCCCTCGGCGGCATCCTTAGCTCCTTCGGCGGCATCCTTGGCACCCTCAGCGGCCTCCTTGGTGTCATCACCAGCTTGGTCCTGGGTCTGGTCGATCAGATCGGCGGCGTCCCCGTGAATCTTGGCGTGGCCAACAACGTTGCCGTCTTGGTCGATGAACTCGCCATTGTCGTTCAAGGTGGCGCTCATGAGCTCCTGCGGATCGCCATCGGTAACCTGGCCGACAGTGTTGCCTTCGTCGTCGTAGATGAGACCGGTAGGATCGCAGGTAAGTCCGTTCAGAATATCGAGACCGGGCAGGCGCGAACCCCGTTGGGCCTGCTCCTGCGCGCCGTCCTCAAGATCCTCAACATCGGGGATCCGGTCGTAGACCTCCTCGGGAAGGTCTGCCGGAAGCTCACCCTTGGCCTTGAGCTCGGCAAGCTGCCTCTGAACCTCCTCGGGGAGAAGCTCAACACGACCAACAAGGTCGCCGTCGTCATCAAGGATCTCGCCGTCATCGCCAATTGGGTAACCAACAAGGTCTTCAGCATCACCCTCGACGAGCTTGCCGATGGGCTTGCCCTCTGCGTTGGAGACAATGCCGTCTTCGGCCACCTCAAGACCCTTGAGTTCGGAGAGGTCGAGTTGCTGAGAGAGGTCGGGAAGCTCACCGTCGGCAGCACCTTCGGCGGTTTCCTGGGCCTCATCAGCAGCACCCTCTGCGGTGTCCTTGACACCGTCCGTGGCGTCGCCAGCAGTGTCCTTGACGCCGTCTGCAGCCTCGCCAGCCTGGTCAGCGGCATCACCAGCAGTCTCCTCGGCACCCTCGGCTGTCTCGCCAGCCTTGTCGGCGACGTCGGCGGCAGTGTCCTGAGCACCCTCAGCAACTTCGCCTGCCTTCTCTGCAACATCACCAGCAGCGTCGGCAGCACCATCAGTGGCATCGTCTGCAGTGTCCTGCGCCTGTTCGGCAGTCTCCTGGGCTTGGTCTGCGACGTCACCGGCAGTCTTCTGAGCATCCTCAGGCGCCTCTTGTGCAGCCTTGGAGGGATCTTGTGCAGCCTTGCCAGCAAGACCGGAAGCCTTGCCAGCCAGGCCCTTGGCACCGCTCAAGAGCTGACCACCCTGTTGCTCGGCGCCGCCCTGGGCCTTATCGGCAGTCTCCTGGGCCTTGTCCTGGGCATCGTTTGCAGCCTCCTGTGCGTCGTCGGCGGTCTTCTCGGCGGTCTCCTGCGCGTCGTCGGTAGTGTCGTCCGCGGTGTCATCCGCGGTGTCATCCGCGGTGTCGTCCGCAGTGTCGTCAGCGGTGTCACCAGCCTTCTCGGTCGCGTCGTCGGCCACATCCTCGGCCTCGTCACCGGCTTCCTGAGCGGTATCCTCAGCACCGGCAGCAGTGTCGTCATCGTCGTCAACCGGTTTGGGCTCTTGCTCCTGGAGGCCTTCCTGGGCCTGGTCTCCTTCCTGGGAGACCTTGGAGAGCGGACCCTCGTCGTCATCGTCGTTATCGTCGTCATCACCACCCTCGGTGGCTGGGGTATCTTGCATCTCGACCTTGCTGGCCTCCTGGGGCGCGTCCTGTGCCTTCTCGGTGGCACCTTCGGCAGCCTTGCCGGCCTGCTCCTGCGCTCCCTGCGCAGCGTCCTTGGCGTCCTCTGCCTTCTGACTGACGTCACCAACCTCTGGTTGTTGGGGGCTGATGGCGTCTCTGTCTCTGGCTTGCTCACGTCAGGCGCCTGCGGTTTCGAAGGCGTGTTCTTCGTCGCTTGGCCAGCCGGTGATGATTGTGCGGCTTGTCCAAGCTTGGAAGTCTGACTGCTCTGAGGTTTCCTACCGAGCTTCGTAGGGGTCTTTGGGGCGCCGCCCGTTGCCTTACCAGCTGCTGGAGATGGAGCCATGGTCTTGGAGGTACGTTCGGTTTGCGGAGTAGAAGTTCGTGAGCGTTGTTTAGCGGTGGGAGAAGACCTATTCGGGGTAGGAGGGAACGAATAGTATGCGTATGAAGATGAGTTGCTACTCATACAATTAAATTAGGGTAGAGTTGGGTGTAAGTGGGAAAATGAGGAAGGAAGTGGCTAGTGATCAGGCATGCAAGAGTAATATAGCTGCAAGTCAGGGGGATGGGGCACAGGGCATACAGAGCAGCAGCTTGGAAGGACAGGTCGCCAGCGTCGTCTTCCCAGCATGACGTACTGATAGTCAAGTGCTGGCGAGGGATGAAGCGTAGCTCGGCAGCTCGCGCCCCATGTGGCCTTGATGCAGAGCCAATGGCTGCGGAAGCAGGTTTTGCGGCGCTCCGCTCACGTTACGCAGACGGGAGCTATGCCCGGTACAGGGGAGTTAAGCTCTCCTAGAGGCAGGCTTCGTGTGTTTCTCAGCGTTTTTGTTGGAGGCGTTGCGTCACAGCTGCAGGGATTGAGCGACTCGCGCTGCAAGCGATCCACTGCACCGGAGTCTGGGAAACATTTCGCATGCGCCTCTCAACTGGGGCACAGAGCGCGGGCTGGGGCATGTGTGGCTGGCATGAAGCCAGGCCCCTACTAATCGTCGATGGCCGCGTGTGGAGTGAAATGTTTAGCGTCGGGAAGAGTTGCAGTCATGATCGAGAAGTCGGCTGGCCCGCTGGCCGTCTGGCTGCTGTGGGGACTGTGCCGTCTCTTGTGGCTGATGGGATTGCCATCCTTGCCACACCTTCATGCTAACAAGTGCATGTTGCGACTCGTCGAGAGCTACGGGATATGATGGTGTGCGACCGCATTGGCGAATCAGCACGACCAACACGGGTTTCCAGCCGCGGTAGCCTGTTTCTGTTACTCGTAACGCTCAATTCGTGCAGATTGTGAGGTTGGGCCGGCGCAGGATGTTCCTTTGTGCATGCGGTTGTGTGGACGTGATTGGCGACCAATTCGCCGATCGCCAGAAACCCCCAAGGCCAGGAAGAGGGTCGGATCGACGCAAACCTGAGGTGGCTTATGTCATGGCTCGTCTTGTGGCTGGGGCCAACTCTCTGTTAGCTTTCGGACACCACACGTGTCGCTGGTGAGAGCGTGTTTGCGCAATCGGGGAGTTTGGGCTTGCTCGAGTCTCGACTGTCAAGCGCTGGTGTGGGTCAGCAAGAGATATGAACTTTTTCCGTTCGTTCAGCCGCAATTGAGCCTTGAGTGAGACAATGGGGAAATGTCTGAGGCGTTGCCATTTGCCCAAACGATTGCCGCGAGCCGCTCAAGCCACTGTTAGTTTCAGAGTGCTTGACATCAACGGCTTCGTAAGAGACGTGTCGCGTTCTTGATTCTCTCCAGGGTCTTGCGCGTCAGCCGTGTCGAATTCAATTACACTTCCGCTTCCATCCTGGTCGCAGCACATCATCGGACAGAAAGGAATAGCGTACTAGCCACCTCCTGGCCGTACCTGCAGTGATGTCAAACTCCGTCTCAGACTCCATGCTTCTTGATCGTCGGCGAAGCTCTTCGCCGTGCCCATTGAACTCGTTGCGGCTCGTTGCCATATTCGCGAGACGGGTATCGGAACGCGAAAACCTCCAGGTCTGCCATGCTTTGAGCCGTTTGAAGTAAAACGGATGACGTGAATCTGACAACGCGTACCGAAGTCACTGCCAGGTCCCTTCTGCAACAACGTAACACACTATGGATTTGGAGTAATTGTCAGGAGAGGGATGTAACCTTGTACGCAATTCCAAGCCGAACGCATCCGCATTGGATCTCAACTATTCAATTGTTGCTGGTTGCAGAGTACTGCTAGCAAATATCAACAGATCCACGACGACTGGGGGGCAGAAAAGGCCAGTTACGCGCTCGGGTCCGTGCAGCGTCGATGCTATGAAAGTAGTGCTCCGATCATGGAAGCTGTAGAATGATGAGAACATGGACGCTTAGTCTTGTGTCGAAAGACGACTTTTGACAAGAGGATTTGCCGTTCGGATCAGATAGTCGCACTGTTGTAGAGAGAGGTGTAAGTGAAGATACGTGGTGGGAGCCGCGCCTACCGGATTAAGGGGAGAAACGAGAGAGCAGAACAGGAACAGCGTAGATTCAAGGTAGAGTAGGGAGGAAGCATACGTAAACGCATGAAAGTGCACGAAAGAGAATGTAGGATGGAAGAGACGCCAAGGAGGCGAGAACTGCAGTTGTTTCCCTTGTTCTTTCCCAATGTGCAACCTCGCTCCTTCCCTACATGGTTGCGCGACACATCCAATCACAGAAGCTGTGGAGCAGGACAGAACCCATACAAATCCGCCCAACAGCGTGAAGCCTGAGTATGGTGTCAATCAGTAGTCCATCCTTGCACGGCTGTAGAGGCCGAGTTTCGCAACACCGATTCCTTCCGCTCAGTGGCATCGTCGACGTTCAGTGGAAAAGAGGAGGTGAGGGTATGGTTGTTCAACTGCAGAGCTGGCGGAAGGTTCCTGTTGATGGTTTAACAATTCACCTGGTAATCTCGTCCACGAGGGGTGGTCGTGAAGCTTTCAATAAGTAAAGAGCGGTTATAGCGCGTGGATGAGGCACCGAGAATTTCATTGGTTGTATTTCCGAAAAGCAGGCAGGACTCCAATGTTCCATCCACTATTTTATTTTCCGTCCTGGTGCGGTTTACCACGGTGCATTGGGACGTGGTCGTGACAGCGTGAAAGACGAGTACGCTTCCAACAATGAACCAGACAATGTCTACCGGACGCAAGATCAGCCCCTTCCCATACCAGCTCAGCCGAATACAACTAATGCACATCAGCTGCAAGCATGTGCAAGTGCCACGCGAGCAGCAAAGGTCGATCAGATCGCTGCATACCGTTCAGGAAGAAAACTTGTGGTAGACCTTCTGCCTGCGTAGCTGTAATCGGTATATCTGATATTTACAGCGCGAGTGTTGCATCACATTATCGCTCAGCGCCTCTGGTAGCGTTGTCACTGGAGGTATGTTTAGTGGCAAGGTTTTCCCTCCCATTTCTGCATGTTCAAGCAATCCCTGTCTAATAGATCGCGTGCGAAAGATCCCATCAAGATTGTTCGATACGGTCCCACTCACTGCATCGGTCCAAGGCTGGTCATGGAAGGGGCGAGAACGAATGCCGTTTGTTGTGCGTTCTTGTGAAGTACTCTTCATCTTCGAAAGGATTTATTGAACGCGTCAAGGGTGTTGCTAAGAGATGACCAGCCCAACATTTAACCTGGAAGACTAGCCGCGGGACTGAGAGAGGCAATAGGGGCCGTACTGCATCGATTGCAACGTTTGTTGCATCTCTGATGACCAGCCGAGCATTCTTGCAGTGGTACCGAGTTGACACATGAGGTCGGTACAACGTCTTCAACAACCCATTAGTTGATGTTAAATCTAACTCAGAAGTCCGACTCCTCGACCACATCGCCGGCGTCATCTTCCGTGCTCCGAGCTCGGGCGTCGGGCAAGGTCTATCTATAATCCACAGTGCCTGGCTCACCCGCCGTGATAGTACCATCGTAGTCATTCCCATTATCCGGCCGCGTGATCGTGTAGTTGCCAAAGCATGCAAAATCGTAATTGCTCAGCTCGTACGCACTATCCTGGCTCGCGAGGAAGGCCTCCATTGCACACAGACCATCCGTCCTACCCACACACTGGCCGCCGCGGATCGTGTCGAGTGGCAAGATACCGTTGTTAAGCCTCATGCGGATAAACTTGCTCGACGCGTTTGCGGCGTTGTAGCCGTATTGACTGGAATAGTATTGCGTGCGGTGCTGGTGTACGGGAGCTGGATCGGGGTCGGAGCAGCCAATGACTTCGGTGATGAGGCGGGCGCCGAAGGGCGTTAGTTTCGAGAGCACGAAGTGCCGAGCTGGATCAGGGGAATTGGGTTAGGCTTGGAGCTTCGCGGAAGTAGTCGAGGGACATGGCTGTCATGACGCTGATGATTATGTCGTCATGGCTGAAGTCTGCGTAGAAGGGACGGCCGAGGGGAAAGTCGGTAGGGTTGTCCGTGATGGTGCTGTTCACGGAGCTGTTCGAGGAATAGATGTATTGGTTTGTGAGGCGCGCGAGCAGTTCCTGCAGGTAACCAATGCCCTGAGCCCGGCCTGTGGGATTGCCGTATCCGTAATCGTAATAGTAGAGAATATCCAGCGTGTTCTCGAATCCGGCCCATTCGTCTTCTGTAAAGAGGCCACAGAAGTCGGAAGAGCCAATGTATCCGCTCTCGTAGGCACAGATGCTCTGCATCGCGTATGTATCATTGACCGTGAATGTGAAGCCTGACGGTGCATATGCCTGCATACGAGCAGTCGCGTTTCCGAGGTAGAGCGGCAGATAGTGCTCGAGATCCATATCACCCAGATCGCCGATGCCAGACACATAATCATTGAAGCATGAGTCGTAGGAAGCAAGAGTGTTGTTCTCTGTACCGCCCTCCGGGATGATGACCACATCGAAAAGGTCTCCGGAAGTGAAGTTGGACAGTGCCGGGTCCGGCACAGCTTGGAAGCTGGTCCCAAAGAAACCAAGCGCCCAATTGATCTGGCTGTTCTCGATACGGCTTTGGCTGGTGGTACGCAGGACCGGCTTCGCTTGCCCGCTTCCGTTATAAGCAAGTTGAGCTACTGTTGCATTGTAGAGCGCTCTCCCATATCTGTTCCAGAACGCGACACCTGATGAGAACTCGGTGGCCGCCCCCAGACCGGTAAGCAGAGATTCTCCCATGATGTACTGGTAGGAATTCAGGAAGGCCAGGGGCCCAGTAAACAGCTGCGTGGAGTTGGCTGCAGTCCAGTTCTGCACCTTGCTGGCAAAGTTCTCGTCGTTCAACCCGTCATCATAGTAAGCGGTCGGAAAGCGGTTTGCGTGGCGTTGGAGCGTGTGCACTTGTTCGACCTGGCATCCCGATGGGAGTCCAACATCCTGGACACCGAAGAGGTTTTCTGCGTTGTCGGAGTAAGGAGTGATTTGACCTACAATTCGGTGTCAGTAGACCTTTGACGTACGAAGGCCCCGATTCCTTACCCCAATATTGAGAAATGGCGCCAATGTCAGTGATTACACCAGCGGCAGAGCCTACGGCAGCCCAAGTGCCTACAGCAAGGCACAACGAAACTCTTCCCACCATAGTGGAATTGAAAATGGAGGAACAGAAGACAGAGCGGCAGAAGACAGCTTTTGAATGTGCATGGCTGGCGGTCTATCAGTGCATCATGCCGGCGGATCCCCATCAGAGTCGAACTGCATAGGGAAAGGCGTGGCAGACACCCTGATTGTGATTCGCGGCTGATCACTGCTGTGCAGGAGCGATGCCGGGTTGCCTTTGCAGAAGCGGCAGAAGAGGCTGGAGTCTCTGGAGTAGCGAAAGACTTATTTGCCGAGCCCGATCAGCAGCGGTATAAGCATCCCGTCGCATACCACAAGATGTGGCAGACCTCGGCAGACGATGCTTGGAGTACCGCACCTTACCTCAGCTTAGCGTAATCGAGACAGGCCTGCCTTTGCATGCGGGTTTACTGGGCGATTCACCTCCTCAGGAAGAGCTGCAACCCGTGAATCTCACGGTCGAAGCAGCCGCCATTTGAATGACGTAACCACGCCTTATCGATTAAGATTCCACCCTTCACCGAGGGGCAGGCACGGAATTGGGTCTCCATGCAGTCTTCAATAAGTCTGTGTGCCGAACTGCCCAAGAACATCCACCGCGAGCGAAGGACTCAAGTGCTCCGCCGCTTCTTTGCACTGACTGGCTCGCTGAAAGACAGCATTCCTATTGCGTACCAGAACCGTTTACTACTTCCCTATCGGTTACTACAAGCATGTCGAACCGTAGAGTCAAGGACGTCGATTATGACGACGACGACATCTACAGCGATGAGGAGTACGGCGAGGAAGGAGGCTACTATGATAATGGTGGCCAGGAAGGCAGGTGACGTACGAAGTATGTGCTACGTGCTGTGTGCTGACAGCAACGATGCAGAATTGAGTCCCGAAGATCAAGGTACTCCTCCACCGCCAAAGCGAATTGTTGAGCAGAAGACTGAGGAGATTGTGCAACCACAGAACAGATGCGTCAGGGCACAACAAGGGTTCGAGAAGCTTTAGGAAGCGCATACCCCGTTTCAGACCAGGCCATACAAGAAGCCCTTTGGCACTACTACTACGACGTAGCTAAGTCTGTGTCATACCTGAAGAGTAGACAGTGAGCATTCGTTGGGATAGCGGCAGTCTGACACGTGGGATAGACCAAGTGGCACCGCAACAGCCGAAGAAGGCGGTAAAACAAGAGTCGAAATTCGACAAGGCAGCGAATGCGGCAGCAGCGCAAACCGCGTCGAAGGGAAAGAAGGGTGGGTTAGCTTTTCCTTTTTGCATTGAAAGAGGCACTCTGCAATTACAAGGCCCTTGGACGCGAGTTGGTGACCGTCACCACCACCATGGTTCTGCGTTATCAAGTTCTTGCGGTGCGTCGCCACTCCTTCGAGCCCGTATAGCCGTTCTGGCCGAGACTAATGTGGTCTTCCCTGCAGACGACACAGTCGACTGTATGCTACCACCACCAAAAGGCAGAAGAACGCGCACGGTTCTGGTACAGACTGGTTCAAGGACGTCCCGTGGTTCAATGTTCCGCCTGAGATGACTGGCAAGATTGTGATTGAAGCTCTTCAACCGCCTTTACGGCTGCTGGGCGGTTCTGGAAAGCCATCCAAGCTTGCTGCCCTTGCTGCTGCAAGAAAGAAGAAGGAAGCCGAACAGAAAGCAGCATCTGGTCAAGCTGCCGAATCGAGCGACGAGAAGCATGACAGCACGGCCGCTTCTCTTCTCGACCGTCTGGGTACCCGAAGCAACCGAACCGCACCAGTTCAGAGCACAGAGACACCCAAAGATGTGCCCTCAGCTTCTCAGCCAGCACCCCAAAGGATGTATCCTATCCGCAAGAAGAAAAGCCCATCGCCTCCACCACCTGATTTGCCTCAGGCCTCTCCTCTCATGGAAATTACCCCGAATCGCCCGGAGAAAACTCAACCGGACCTGCGCGCGGGACCATCTGTCTTTGCCTCAGCCATGTGCGGTCCCGCAAACAGCACACCAAACCACGCAATCCGAAAGCCATTGCAGGAGAACACGCTTTCAATGCTTTATGGAAATAGTTCCAGCTTCACCAAATCTAACCCATTCGCAGGTCCAAGTCCTGATGACATTGTGACACAAGCTCAGGCAAAAGGTTCGACAAGGTCGTAAGACATCCTCAGCCTGCCGAACTGATGAAGAACTTTTAGGATCAAAGAAGCAGACGACGCAAAAAAGGACAGCAAAGCAGTCAATGGCGTGGCAAATGGCATCTCGAACGTTAGCTTGGAAGAAGCCGCTCCTGCGCCGAAGTAAGTGTGATCCTCAATCTTGCGATGGCTGAGCGTTGGCCAGCAAGCATTTCTCCCTTCGATACCCGCAGGGTTATCATGCGCAAACTGACAATACCACAGAGTGAAAAGCAAAAACCTGGACGTGCTTGCCGAGTATGAGAAGTCGCAAAGGAAGAATGCAGCCAGCTTTGTGGTTATAGGGCACGTCGATCACGGCAAAAGCACCCTTATGGGCCGGCTCCTATATGACTTGAAGGTGGTGGACCAACGTTCCTTGGACAAGTACCGCAAAGAGGCCACCAACCTTGGCAAGTCGTCCTTTGCTCTCGCCTGGGTAATGGACTCCACATCCGAGGAGCGGGAAAGAGGTGTCACCGTGGATATCGCCATGAACCATTTCGAAACAGACAGGACCAAGTTTACGATTCTGGATGCGCCCGGCCATCGAGACTTCATCCCAAACATGATTGCGGGAGCCAGCCAAGCAGATTTTGCTGTCCTCGTGATAGACGCAGGGACGAACAGCTTTGAGGCAGGGCTGAAGGGCCAGACCAAGGAGCACGCCTTGTTGGTACGCAGCATGGGTGTACAGAGAGTCGTAGTAGCGGTCAATAAGATGGACAGCATAGACTGGAACGAGGAGCGGTTCACGGAGATCAAGCAGCAAATGTCTGCTTTCTTGACTTCTGCTGGTTTCCAGGGGAAGAACCTTGCGTTCATACCGTGCGCGGGTTTGACAGGCGAAAACGTGGTTGAGCCAGCACCAGCATCGGCAGCGTGGTACAAGGATCCGTCCAAGGCAAGTAACCGCCATCCATTCCCCTGTTCATGTCTTCCAAGGCCGCCCGCTAAGCCACTGAGTAGTACGAATCGCAAACCCTCATTCAAGCGCTGGAAGCGTACGAGCCCGCCAAAGCCGCAGTCAGCCTCCCACTCCGCCTCTCCATCTCGGACGTCTTCCGCGGTGGCGTTACCAACCCGCTCTCCATCTCCGGCAAGATCGACGCCGGCAGTCTGCAAGTCGGCGACAGCATCCTGGCCATGCCAGCGGGCGAGTCGGCAACCATCAAAGGCATCGAAATCGAGCACGAAGCCGCCGACTGGGCCGTCGCAGGCCAAATCGTAATCCTCCACCTCACCGACATCGATCCCGTGCACCTCCGTGTCGGCGACATCGTCTGCAGCCCGCAGAAGCCGATCCAGAACATCAGCGCGTTTACGACGAAGATATTGGCGTTTGAACATGTGTTGCCCATGCAGGTGGATGTGCATAGAGGGAGGCTGCATGTCCCTGGGCGGATTACGCAGTTGGTGGGATTGTTGGATAAGAGTAGTGGCCAGATTACGAAGAAGAAGCCTAGAGTTGTGCAGCCCGGGACTGTGGCTAGGGTTAGGGTAGAGTTGGATTCCGCGGTGCCGTTGGAGGTGCCTGGACGGGTGGTGCTGAGGAGTGGTGGCGCGACGGTTGCGGCGGGGTTGTTGGAGCAGGTGCACCAGTGAAAGGCGCAGTCTTACAGGACACAGCACATCCTCGATTCGGCTCGTAAAACAAATGTCCGTCGTCCATCACTGTTCGCGCTGTCAGCGTCGTACGTGCTGGTTATCCTGGTTTTTGTGTTTCATAGACCAACCACTTGCAGTGTTCTCGCAATGCTCAGTGCTGCGTAGCTACCAACACAGCAAAACGGGGTCATGCTAAGATCTTCACCGCCCTTCCTAGCCCGAATTGGGAGGAAATATATACCAATCTTCTCCGTCCCTGATCACAAGAAGCCAGGACCGGCGAGGTAATGCGCCAAACAACCCACTGTGGCATTCCCGAAGTCAAACATGCAACACGGCTCCAATAGTTTTACCAACCCCACGTTGGCTTCTGGGAGGAGACGCTTCGATTCCCGTAAGACGCGCGAAATCGTAAGACCCAAAACTCCCCAGGAGAACCGAAGATTTACGGAGACGACATTCCGTTTCTCGTATCCCGAGGAATCACGTCGTCAAACCAGTCCCTGCCATCCATGATCAAGTTGCCGTCCGCGATGCTCATGAATCCATGACCGTAGAATTAGTTCTACTCGAGACGCGGTTCTTCCGTTTGATCGACAGTTGTGAGCTTGGAGTATTGATGGATTATCCGTAGCGATCGGCATGGCAGGAAGGTCTCGTCACGCTCAACTCTGACCGCTCTCACCAGCGTGGCTGGTGGGCTTGTACGTACACGCCTTCTCCTCACAGAGACAGCATGACCGTCGAGTGCGGACGAGGAAGCGTCACGGGGATCCCTTGTTCTTGCATGGAGGAAGCGATGCGCCCCATCGAGTGAATCAGTGTTGACCGGCCGTCGGAAGTGGTTCTACTCTATGTGCCCATCCAAGGAGGCGGAAGATTGGGAGGTCTTGGGACCGAAATAGGTGTCGAGATTCAAAAAAAAAAAGAAAGAAAAAGAAAAAACACATATAGCACTCTCAACAGTCCTTTTTCCGACTCAAATGACATGGAAATGCCATGATCCGAGAAATCGAGAAGACGCGCAAACCAGATAGTCACGTTGTCTGGGGTTTGTTCTAAGGTTAGAAGATAGAATTCAGTTTGGAACGCCCGCGGGAGACGACGGCACGGTTCGCGCGTTTTCAAACAACACGATGCTCCACAAACCGGGATTGAAAACAGACCGGGATGTGTTCAACCCGGGTCTGTTGTACCTGAACTATAAACACCATGCCATGACGGCGATGAGATCCACAGCTACGAAAGGACCGCGGGCGGCCATGTCGTTGCAAATGTCCTTCGCTGGTTGACATGATGAATTGCCCGTACCTCAAGAACGCCATGAGATTACCAATGGTACTGAAAGCCTGCCAGGTCTACACTTCTCACGCATCACACGTCAGCGCTTGCGAGGCTCGCGTGCTGGAACGTTCACAACCGACGAACAATGCTCTGAGGCCACTGGCTTTGCGCTCAACGACCGGCAGCCTGCAGTTGCGCTTGCCCCGTTGACCCGCGAGAACGGTCGCGCAGCTCGCGTGCGAGAGCGTTACAGCGGCAACGACGAAGCGGAAGAGGTTTCATGATGATGCCGATAGTGTCGCCTGCAGACCCTGATTCGCATCATGTACGTTTGGGTGCTCCGGGTGCATGCAAGGAGGTCGTTGTAGACCGGCCAGGCAGAGGATGGGCTGTGCGACCTTCATTATGCCCTGAGGCGGCGCGTAGCACACAGCATTTTGGTTCAGTCACACTGCCTGGGTCAAGCGCTTCTCGCAGCTGAACACACGATTTGCGAGGCGACCATGTCACCATTGGTGCTGTCGTGCTGACGGGAAGGGGAGGCCTTGAGGCCCTGCCTGCCCGCCCGCCCGCTCCAATGCCGAACACCAACCGACCCCCGGACCGCTTGTATAGCCGGGCTTGCTCAAACCCGGGCCACACGGCGGGGTTTTCAAGGCCCACCCCATCAGCACTCAGTCGCGACCTTTACTCGAAGGTGCCCCGCGACCGTCGTTGGCCAGAAACACTTCCGGTTTCCGCTCCGGAATTCTGAAGCCCGCGGAGCTTTGTTCTGGTGGAGAGCATGCTCCAAACCACTGCCGGACACCACCGGATTGCGCTGTTCAGCAGCGAGTGACATTGGCCCCGGCGGAGAGTTTCGGCAGGCCGGTCGCGGGTCCTTCGTGTTTGTTGGCAAAGGCGGAGCGGGGGACGAGGACGGAAGGCGAGTTCGTGATGAGTTGCACAAGCTGCACCTGCAGAGAGCAAGGGTGTTCCTGCACCACACCAGCCAGCGTTTGCAAGGGTCCAGGTAATGGATAGCTGCAGGTTACTTTTTCCTCATCGTATTTGGTGTTTGGTGATCGGTGAGGGGACTCGTATTGCTGCACCTTACCGTGGGAGGTAATTTGTTGCCATGCAGACACACATGTGGGTTGGATGGCGGTGAAGACGCTTCGAGGTGTTCACGGATAGGCAGGCAGGATAGGTAGATGGCAGTGCTGCGAAGCTGCCCGAGCATGTATGCAAGCACCTTGATCGGCACAGTGAAGGGTTGAATTAGTGAGTTTTGGATACATCAGTGAGATACCTGTCCAGAGGTAGAACAATATCTGCAGTAGCGTAGCCTAGTATGCCGCTCATCCCTCTTCCGTAAACGCCGTTTGATACAAGCCCCAGCCCATCCGTAGAGATGAATGATAAGTACAATGACAAGGGAATATTCGCGCATCGCTCAAAAAAAAAAAAAAAAAAAAAAGACAGTAAGAAACAAGGAAAAGATAGCCGCAGTGAGTGGATGTCCACTGTGTGACCAGTCCACTGTTCCGTTCAGATCACGTCCACCATGATCATGACCGAGTAATCCCAAGCCGGCGCTCCCACCGCGCGCCCATAATCTGTCCTTCAATAAAACAATCGAACCGGAGAACGCTGCGTTGCAAATATTGCACAGAAGCAGATCACGAGCGGCGCATGTACAGGACCAGCCAACCCAGCAACCGGTATCCGAGCACGATACCGAGCAGGATGCCAACCCACTTGCCCGTCTCGCCCGTCTTGTAACCGTAGTTGTTCAAGACGCCGGTGCCGGCAATCATGCACTGTTCGGCGAGCTCGGTCTCGTAGATGCACGAGCAGCCCTTGGTGTTGGTAGTGCTGGGCGCGCAGGTGAAGTTACGTTGGCCAAACTCGTTGACCATCATACCCTGGAAAACGTAGCTCTGGTAATCGATGTAGTGGAATACGTAGCGCCAGAACGGGTTGAGGGAGTTTGGCGGTACCAGGAAGCCACCCGTGCACATCCAGAGGCCGTTTGCGAACGCGGTTGCGGCGAGTGCGACGACGAAGATGGGCACGAGCGAGGAAATGAGCACCACGAGCGACTCGGCGGCGATCAGGTCGAGGAAGAGCCACATGACCCATGTGAAGAAGGCGACTGCGTCGGAGCAGAAGTTGGAGAGCCAGTAGGCGACGAGGGAGAAGAGGATCGCAATAACGAAAAGGTAAGGGATACCAGTGATGAAGTTCGCCACAATGAACGAGGTGGGACCGTAGAGACCGTTGGCACGCTCCTTCATGAACAGCGCGCGGTCCTCGAGGAAGGCGGGAATGTAGGCGACGGCCATGAAAGACATGAAGGCACCGCCGAAGAAAATGGCGTTGATGAAAGATTGGATGTTGCCCTGCTCAGGACGCAGACGCAGCCAGATGGTACCCATCATGATAGCGAGACCCATGTACATTGCGATACGGATGCCGTAAGCGATGATGTCGCGGTAAGACTTGATGAACGAACGGTGGATCAGAGCCATTGGAATTGCGAACCTGCCTGCAGACGCGTCCGTGGTATCAGCATTGACGTCTGATTCCAGAGAGCCGCGGGCCATTTCATCAGAGAGCTCGGTCACGGTGGCGGTCGCAAGGCGCGACTTGTGCCACGACGAGTGGACCATGTTGAGCTGCTGGTCAACTTCGCTCCTGTCCCTTGCAAAATCGGTGTTGACGAAGTCGATGATGAATTCGGCTGGATTCATGTAGAGGGGAATTGGGAAGCCGCACGAGTCAAAGTATGGCTGGACTTCCGAGACTGGACCGCTGTATGCGGTGCCGCCCTGCGAAAGGAGGAGGAGCTTGTCGAACATGGCGAATGTGGAAGTGGACGGCTGATGGATAGACGAAATGACGATCAACTGGAGGACTGTCAGCAGAAGACTTCGGCAGGCATCGTATGTTGGTACTCACGTTGTGCTTCTTTGCGATGTCCTTGACGAAAGAGATGACCTCGAACGAGGCAGCAGAGTCCAGACCGGAGGTGGGCTCGTCGAGGAACAGCAGCTTGGGACTAGTGATCAACTGAGCAGCGACGCTGACACGGCGCTTCTGACCACCGGAGATACCCTTCCTGATCGGGGTTCCGATGAGTGTGTTGGCTTGTCCTTGGAGACCGAAGGCAGTGATGAGTGCTTCGATGCGCTGGATACGCTCCAGCTTGCTGACGGTGCTTGGAAGGGAAAGGCGAGCAGCGAAGTTGAGGGTTTCCCTGACGGTGAGGGAGCCGACCAGAGCGTCTTCCTGCTCAACGTAGGCGCTAATCTTACGGAATGTCCTTGGGTTTGCTGCGGCTCCGTTGATGTAGATGGCCGCCTTCACAGAGGCGTGGAGGCCTTGTGCGCGGTGTGCAAGCACGTTCAGAAGAGTAGACTTTCCGGAACCACTAGACGCCATCAGCAAGAGAACCACAGGGGTCGGTTTCACATGTGACGTACGATGGTCCCATAAGTGCCAGCAGCTCACCAGCCTTGACGAGGCCATTGACGTCTGAAAGGATAGTCTTAGGCTGCTGGCTTTGTCTGTCCTTGACTGTGACTGTGACGCCCTTCCAGCCAAAGCTGCGGATGTTGGTGTTGGTGAGCTGGGCGTAGTCACCGCCGATCATCTTCTCAATGTCCGACATCTTGCTGTAACTTCTGCGATCTGCCAGAGACGCCAGTGTGGTAGAGGTGGCAGGGAAGGACGTGAAGACCCTTCACCTGTGACGAGTGCTCGAGGAAATATGTATCAATACAAAAGACGCCGCGGACAAGCCACGGGTGGATCTTTGTTGTGAAGTATAAAAGGACCCAAGAAGAACGGACGTCGAAGCTAGCAGCAGAAGGATGCTCGTGAGAACAAAGGTTGGACAAGATCGCGGAGAAGAGGGAGCGAAGAGTTTAGTAATGAACAGCAAGCACAGGACAGATGCCCGGGGGAAGTGAATTGGGTGAGGAGCAAGAGTGGGCAAGGATGCGTTGATGAGCGGCAGGTTGCCGGCGGAGAGCGCGAGCTGGCAAACGCATGAGGGTGGCATCGACCAGGCCATCGCCGCTCACAGGAGCAAGCCTCACGGGTTCTGGCTTGCTCTGGCTGCTCCGTTAGCGAAGGTATACCGTCGGTGAATTTGGCATGGTTCATCAATTTCATACGAGCACCGGTCGTCAGCCGGCAGCCAACCAAATTGCTCTGCAGCAAACCCATGACTAGCCGCCGCGTGTAACGGCTAGCACAAGCCCGCGTTCCTGGACCACTGCACGCACCATCACTGCTAGGGCAGCGATCACAGACGATAGGCCCACCGGCCTTGCAGACGAAGTCGCACTACAATAATAGAGACGGCTGGGATGTAAGCCTATCTCGACTGCATGTACCACCCAGGGAGGGGAGGCTCACGGAGAATAAAACGACCAGTCACCTTTCGTTCGCCTGTTCACCTATGCAGGCGGTAAGAGATGGAAGAAGCAAAGATTGACGTCGCAGTCCCCGGCGGAGGTACCAGACTGCTTTGCTGGCGTCCTGTCATTGCACACCTGCTGACCGTCGACGCTGCGACATTCCCGCCAGCGGTTGCGGTAGTGGTTTCAGAGCATCCGCCTGCAAACGACCTGTTCGGAGTTCTCCACTTGGAGGGTCTTTGCCCTAGGAAGGGATCGGATCTGCAGCGCTTATCAGGCCTGTGCCGTTAGAGCCACGCCGTCACTTTTCATATAGCCTCTGCTCCCCAGACGATCGACTTTCCTGATTCAGTGCACCAGCGTTTCGGACTTCAGGGGTTTGACGGCTTGGCTGCGCTGCGTATACCACTGTCAGCGCCAAGTACGCAGAGGCTTGCGCCGTCAAATTTGCCCATCATCTCCTGCTTGGGAAAGCTGGTCTAACCCAGCCGAAGCCGCCTCCCCTCAGCCAGCCTGCGGTACAGCCGAGTCCAAACTCTCCGAATTCCTTCGCTCGTATATGCACATAGTTCCTGCGATGATAACCTGATCTTTTCCACCGCTTCACCTGTGCATCGCTCGATCGACGGTCGTACGAAAGACGGCTGTCTTAGTCCCGTCGGCCTCGTCGGGGGCACAAGACCACCGGCTGCAGCTTTGAGGTGTGACCTGACCTGTCCGGCTACGTGCAGGGACGGGAGCTGGCGGCACCGTTGACTAATCCACGTTGTCGTCAGACCTGCCAACGGCGGAGCTCTTCAACGAGCCTGCGTGTCACCGTTGCGGGTGGAAGTGTGGAAGTGTGGAAGTGGGACTATGCAACGTTGTCGACTTGTCGGTAGCTGCAAGAGCCTGCAAAACATGTGCTCAGAGCTCGAACACGGCGTCGCAACTGCATTAACGACCGAAGGTTCAGCCAGACCTCTGATCACTAAGGCAGAGGAAAGTGCCGTGGTTTTGTCAAGCTGAAGGCGGGATCAGCGATTGGAGAGAGCAAATCTCCCGCATAGCGTAGTTAGTGGAGAAGACAAACAACGCCGATATCCTGGTTTTGTGATCCACCACCGTTCTAGTGGTCGCCGTTTACCCCAGAGACTAGCCGGTCGAAGGAACAAAGAGCTTTCAATCTAGAAACAGGCGCGCGTCGTTTATTGTCCGGAACCCACGGTTCTGACTAGAGGCCCAGAATTGTGGATGGTCTGTCTCTGGGCTCCCCAATGGCACCGAAGACAGGCGCCACCTTGAGCCAGAAAAAGAGCATCCACAACATGAGCAAAGAACTGGCTTCTCCTAGCATGCTCGCCCAGCTCATCTCGCGAGTGTCTAGCGTCGCTATTGGTCGCTTTATCCCCTTTTGGGTCGCCATAGTTTGGCGTGACGCGCTACTGGTCTCGGTAAGTCTCATACTGGCGCCGAACCCGCTTCCCTTCTCCCTTGTCATGCCCGCTTCTCCTGCATGCCGCCTGAGAGCTTCCGTTCAGCGCTCTTTTTGCATCATACGACTATCCTTTGCGTGCATACCCGTACATACGTCGTTCCATTCGTTTGACTTCACACGCGCAGCAGCTGTGGATCGGATCATGCGCGTACCGTATACCACCAACTAATTCGCTCGTTATATACTTGTATTTATTTCCGGAGGAACCATGGATCCTTATCAAGATGCCAGAGGCGTTTCCATATCACCTAGGCGGTCACTGGAGAGCATTGAGAGGAGGAACCACATGCGGAAAGCACCCTACCACTCAAGAGGACATCCTGCCTCAATGCCCGCAGATGATGTCTCCTCCGCCAGTGAGGACGATGAAGAAGAGGAAGAAGAAGAGGAAAACTATGCGACCGATTTCACGACTCCCGCTCCATCCGACTCCGGCCCGGAAGACGTTGAATCAGAGGAAGTGGAAGACTTCCGCGAGAGAGAGTATCCTCAACTAAAGGGGAAGATCTATATGGACCACGGCGGTACAACAGTACGTCTTGGGCAATGCTGGGACCGGACTTTGTAGTTGACGCAGACTGACCTGCCGCTTAGTTATACGCAAAGTCTCTAGTAGAAGAATTCTCCGCCGACCTGATCTCCAACCTATACGGAAACCCTCATTCAGCATCAACGCCGTCTGCCCTGGCCGGACACCGCGTGGATGCCATCCGGGAACGGGCCCTTAGATTCTTCAACGCCGATCCGGAACACTGGGACCTCGTCTTTGTGGCCAATGCAACTGCTGCCATCAAGTTGGTAATAGAGTGCTTCCGCGATCATGCTGCCGCCAGCAACACACCTGTATGGTATGGCTACCACCGCGATGCACACACGAGTTTGGTGGGAGTGAGGGAGTTGACCAAGATGCACCGGTGTTTCACGAGCGATGAGGAGGTGGATATTTGGATCAACAGTGGTGGACTCGGTGGGCCAAGGGCGCGACAACTGGGGCTTTTGCATATCCTGGGCAATCGAACATGACGGGGCGGCGCTTACCCCTCAGTTGGTAAGTCTGCATTCGGAATTCTTGATGGGGTTGAGCGTTTGGTTGATGTTGTACAGGCCTGGACGGATTCGGAAATCGTTTCACAAGGCCGCCACTTACACACTTCTGGACGCGGCTGCATTGGCCAGTACAGCTCCTTTGGACCTGAGTGATGTCGCGACCGCGCCGGATTTTGTTGCGCTAAGTTTCTACAAGATCTTCGGGTTCCCTAACGTGGGTGCCCTTCTGGTGCGAAAGGAGTCTCAGCACATGCTCGACAACCGCAGGTACTTTGGAGGTGGAACGGTCGACATGATTGTTACCATCAACGACACCTGGCATGCGAAGAAGGAAGCATCGTTACATGAGCGTTTGGAAGACGGAACGCTGCCGTTCCACTCCATTTTTGCGCTGGACCATGCCATGAATGTGCACGAGCGGCTGTACGGACCAAATCCGATGAAGTTCATCTCCCATCATACCGCGCAGCTGGGACGACAGCTGTACGATGGCCTTGCCGGCCTCAAACACGGCAACGGTAGGCCCGTGTGCAGGATCTACAAGGATGAGAATGCTGTCTACGGCGATCCCTCTGTTCAAGGCTCAACCATTGCATTCAATGTCCAGCGTCCTGACGGCACCATGATCGGATACGAAGAGGTCGAGCAAGCCGCAGACGACCGAGGCATCTTCGTGCGCAGTGGCAGTCTTTGTAACCCTGGAGGTATGGCCACGTATCTCCGATGGTCGCCCGCGGAGATGAAGGCAGCGTTCGCAGCAGGCCATCGCTGCAGCAACCCCACTCAGGTGGTGAACGGAAAAGCTACTGGCGTTGTCCGCGCGAGCTTGGGAGCTATGAGCACGGCAGCCGACGTTGTCGGATTCCTCCATTTCCTTGCGAACACTTATGTGAACACTGAATGCGATTCGCAGGTCGCAGAACAGATCTCCTACACCGCCTCTACGCATCAGCCGCGCGCCCTCCACATTTCTTCCGGCACAACGACGCCCACATCTTCGGTCCGTCCCCCGTGCTGCAGATCCCGCACGCGCTGTACGCGCCACCAGGCAGCACCAGTCGACCGCCGGGCACCGCAACGACCGTGGGAACGACATCCAACGCCTCTGCCTGGGATACGCACGGCCTTACAGTTCTGCCTCAAGCACAGGCATCTCCTGGAAGCGCACAGCCACCCGTCTTCGACCCGTCACAGCAGTACTTCCCGAACAAGCTACGGCGACCGCGTCCGGGCGTCGAGTCACCACAGAAAAGCTCAAACGGGACGACGGTGGGCATGGAGATCAAAGTGCGGGAAGTCGACGATCGAAGCAGCATACCCACGCAAACGCCCAGTGTCAAATCGCGCAGCAGGTTTGGCAGAAGCGTGGTCAACCTGCTACATCGCAAAGGGCACGCGCCCGAATACGCGCATCCGGATCTACCGACGACGCGATAACTAAGAGCATAATCCGCTCTCGAGCGAACCAATTCGGAAAACCTACCGAATGGGGGAGGGAGGGGGCCACTCGCGGAACACTCTGCAGTGCCCTCCAGCACACTTTTCAACAACAATATCGACAGATTGTGCCAACGGCGACACAGCAGCTAACATATCCCTCATTTCTTACTCTGCTTTACACCGGCGTTCTCTGATTGGATTGGATTGGATCGGATCCACAACTGCTTTTTGTCTTCGATTCAGCAAGGCGTCTCGTGCGGGGGCCATGATACTACGGAATGGCGGGGCGTTCTGTTTGGATCCAATCATCCGGCGGCAAGAGGAATTGTACAGATCTTCCTCTTCCGCCTCACGCTCGCTAACTAACGCATCTCGTTGCCTTTTTCTTCTTCTTTTTCTTCTTCTTCTTCTTCTTCTTCTTCTTCTTCTTCTTCTTTTCCGCCGTCTTTTCTGCTCTCTGTTTGAGTTGCAACTGATACCATGTACGCGTTCTTGTTTTGTTCTTGTCTTTTAGCGTTCTGAGTTTGGGAATGTACATAAAGCCCCCGAGGAGACAGGAGCCGTTAGATTGACGAAGACAGAACCCAGGCTGTCGAAGGCGGATAAAGGGTAGAGGAGAGGAGCAACGGGTTGTGGTCAGGTACAATGAAATGAAATGCATGTTCTGAATCTGCAAACTTCACCCAAGAGCGGGATTGCCCTGTCCAGTTCGTTCAATGTTGTCAGCCTTCCATCACATGTTGCCTGTGCAGCTGTTGTCATGCCAAGAAGGTCGGTCTCATCACGCTAATCGTGACCGTCCCCGCTGGCGTAAGTTTGTGGACTTGTACGTTGTTTGTCGTAGTGCAACCTGACCTGGGTAATGCGATCCGTGGCGTCTTCTCCTGCCTTGCTGCCGTGATGCCACAGGGCGAGGGGGATCCGCAACTGCGCCAACTGTCGTGAAACGTCCTGGCCCCCCTCCCCCGCCCCCTCGGTCAAGTCTCAGAAGAATCGGGCTCGGGGGCTTGTGACACCATCCCAGGTGACAGGACGGGCAAACACGGGAAGTGTTTACTGGGAGCGTCAGGTAGTTTGACGAGAGAAAGATCTCAAAGCCAAAAAGCGGGTTCGGAAATCCGAACAAAATAGGACAATTTGCTCAGGTAGTCGATCTCCCTCTCTCCCTCCCTCTCTCTCTCTCTCTCTCTCTCTCACACACCGGCTCGGAACCCCGCGTACCCAAAAGCCTCTTGGCGAGGAGAGAAGTGACTTGGCGGCTGGATGTCGAGAGGGCTTGGGATAGCAGTGGCCCGGCTTCAGAGGTGACAGCAGCATGGGGCGGATGGCGTATGCAATGCAATGCAATGCAATGCAATGTCAGTGCAGTGCGCGTTAAACGGAAGGGGAAAAGATACGAGGGAAAAGTCTCCGACTTGTCCGACACCGTTTGCGATGCCCTCGTCTTGCTCTCTCGCGAAAGGATTTAAGCCATCTACATCATGCCGCCGAAACTCCATGTATGGCAGGATGTCGGGAGGAAACGGAGAAGGTATAGGTATTGAGATGTTTCCGGCGTGTGGGGGGGGTGGCGGGCTGGGGGTGGAGTGAGGTCGCTTAGCCCTCTATGTGATGTAGCAGGTCTTATCTCTTGAGCAGTCGTCGACCGGACAAAGACGATTGGCTTGATCAGTCGATCCTTTTGTTGGAATTTTGCCAGCCATCTTGGACTCACCGAGGAAAGGTAAGCGGTAGTCCAAGACAGGACTTTGAAAGCTGCGACCTCTTTCTCCAGCAGCTCGTCCTGGGCCTCATACGAATAGCGACAGAAACCTTGTTACGCTACTATACATCTACCGCCTTGGTTGACGTAGTTCGAGGGAGACATGCACGGCCGCCTATACCGCTTCCTCGCTGGGTTGTTGTTAAGAACAGCGTCCCATCGGGGCACGCGAAACGTGGAAAAGCTTCACAACGGCACTGGAGTACATGAGGAAAAGACGTTTCCATTGACAATATCGGCCCCGAGTTGATCATCGAAGGGGGATGGGAGGGGAAGGGGGCAGCAAGCAGATTTCCTCCATTCGTGTCCCCCATCCGTCTCGGACTTCATTCGCAGACCGCGAGCAATGCCCTTTAACAGCATGCTCTACCGCCACATCTTCCAGACGAAGATACCTGATAGCGACAAGAGAAGGGAGGTTTGCAATCAGTCCGATTCCTGCCGGAGCTGCGTCACGGCAGAGATCCTCCGCCACGCCACCTCTCACCGCATGCACTAACACGGGCGGCGGGATACACAGTACATACCGGCCTCGAGGCACGTCCACCTTGAACTGCAAAACCCGTCATACAGGGTGCGACAGCTTCGAGGGGACCGCGACGGAACGCTGAACGGTCAGGCCCGTTGGTTGTTGTCAGCCCTCAGGGCTAGCCTTTCAAAGGGGTGCATTGGGGTGTTGCTCGTCCCGAAGTCCAGGTCCGGGCTGGGTGTTTGCTAGGAGGTTGTTCTCTTAAGGCCAACCCTCCAGTCAGTCGTGGTTTGCGATGCAGGGAAACGGTGACAGTCAGCACGCAATCCCTGCCCCCTCCTCTTCCCATCCCAGACTTGCCATTCAAGACCATTTTTTCCAACCCGTACGCAACACTGCACAAGGCGCCTATTACCCCGGCTCAAACACCCTCATCAACTGGTAAGGGGAAAAAAGGCAGGTATCCGTAGTACATAATACTTGTACAACCATGACGCGTATCCAAGTCATCCAAGACTTCGGTTCATCAACCTTTGCTTCGCACACCTCATGCTATACACATACACTCCGAAAACCCCACTGTCGTGTCAAAGAGTCATGGAATGGGCTTTTTCTTTTTCAAGTAACAGTGTAACCACCGTCGACCCTCAAATCAGCACCGGTCACGTATCCGCTCGCATCACTGAGCAGGAAAGTGACAGCGCCCATCAGGTCCTCCGGCCTGCCCATTTTGCCCTGAGGAATCAGGCTAGTCCACTTCTGCGCCAGCTCCGGGTTGTCGTCGAGGATCTTCTTCGTCCTGTTTTGTTTCACAATATCAGCTATCCGCACACTCCCTCACGCCCCACTTCCCTTTCCATGCCATTCGTGCTTCGAGATGCGACTTACAACGCCGTGAGCATGTAACCCGGAGAAATGCAGTTCACGCGGATACCGGCATGCGCCCATTCGACCGCCAAACTACTCGCCAGATGTCTCACGGCTGCCTTTGCGGCATTATACGGCGCCTGCGGCTGCGGCACGTTGACAATGGCACCGCTCATGCTTCCGATCATGACGATGCTCCCGGGGCTCTTGCGCTCCATCAGGTGCTTAGCCACGCCGACCGCGTACAGGTATGTGCCGTCGACGTTGACGCCCCAGAGCTTTTGACGCGGTCGAAGGGGTAGCTGATGGCGTCGAAGTTTTCGGTGAAGCCGGCCGAGGTGACCAGGTTATCGATTTTGCCGTGCTGCGAGATGATTTCCTGGATCGAGGCGTTGACGCTGTCTTGGTCGGAGACGTCGGCGTAGTGGGCCGTGACCTTGGGTACGCTATAAGCGAAAACGGAGGTGTTAGATGGAGGGAGGGGCTGAGAGAGGGGATGGGCCACGGGAGGGAAAACGCACTTGTCGGCACCGGGGTTCTCGTCCCTAAACGCCTGCATCAAGTTCTCGGCCTGCCTCTCCGCTTCCTCCTCTACACACATCCAGTCAGTCCACATCGGCCCGTCCCTCACGTCGAACGTCGGCCACACCCTCCATCCCTCGATCTCTCACAGAACTTACTGTTGAGGTCGACAATAGCAACGTCAGCGCCGCTGATAACAAGCGCCTGGCTCATGACCAAGCCCAACCCTCTCGCACCACCCGTAACAAGCGCGACCCTTCCCTCGAGCGAGAAGCTAGCCAAGGTGCGCTTGAAGTGGTGGCCTCCACGTCCCTGCACGGGCGCGCTGGACGGCATGTCCTTCTCCTCGGGGTACTCGACCTGGATGCTCTCGTCGGTGCGGGCGAGCTGGCCGACGTGCTCGCCCTGCTCGCCCGGGTGGGGCTCTGCGGCATCCTCCTGCTTTTCGAAAAGGGGACGGGTTAGGTGGAGGGAGCGCTGGGCCAAGGCAGGCGCAACGCGGGTGATTGAAGGTCGGGAGGAAGTGAGGGCCCTAGAGGCGTGTCTGAGGAGGGTTGTCTTGAACATTGTGGGATCGCTGCAGCGGCCTTTTTCCGTTAGCTTCTGGGTTTGTGGATATGCTGAGCTTGTCTGTTGGAAGGGGGACAGCTATGACTCGGTCGAGCAGGCACTTGAGCAGTGTACCATTGAGAGCTCTCAGACGGTGAAGAGCTCACGCAAGGTGACAGAAAGCTTCCGTACCTATTCCCAATGGCGATGGAGACTTGCAATGGGAATCGAGTGTTCCGGAGAAGAGTGCGGCGGTATACAAGAAGAAGTAAGACTTCTCCAAGCTGCAAAAAAGGAACAGAGCTCGCTATGGGATTTTCCCAACAGCTGGCACTACATTGCAAGCGCAAGCGCAAGCTATGGCGCAAGCTATGGCGCTGATCCTTGATCCCATGACGTGTGCCAGGGGAATCTTCGACGGATTAACTTAGGACCCTGAGCCTTGGACCCCGGACCATGGCTCAAGGAAAAACCTTCCGTCCGTTCCCCGAGCACCGAGCACCGAACGCCGAACGCCTTTAGTGCTCGTTTAGCCCGCGAAAAGACACCAGATATGAAGTCGCACCACCTAAACAGGAGAAGACTCGCGAACCGACCGACCACACGAGGGGAGGCGAAGAGATGCAAAACGTTACGTTTGTACTCTACATGACACCGTAACCGTTTCTGATGTTTCTCAAAGCCGTCAAGTCTGTGTTCGTGGCATAGCAAAACGTGCAGCAGCACCTTCCCCAGCACCGAAGTTGGTGGTCAGGAGCTCCTCCAGGAAAGCAGCGTCAAGGGGATGGGCGCTTGTGGGATCATGCCAAGTTGCTGTGGGAAGTCGGGAGTCGTTTCTTCATGCGGTCTAGGTGGCTGCTCATCAGAGTTGCCCTTTTGTGATGAAGACAACCCTCTATCATAGGAGGCGCTAAGGCAGGATGCACGTTTGGAACTGCAGTTGGGATTTGGACACAAGCATCGTAACGACTTTGTTCATCGCCCTGCAATAGCACTTTGTCGACTGGGCCAAGCAACCTCTGGAAACGCAAGTTGCTACCATCTTAAACGGGACCCGGCAAGGGCATGAAGCGACGCCTTATCTTCTTCTCGCCCTTCCGTCCCATAATTGCAACAAGCAACCCATCATGAATCGTTTAATAGAATACCAACGTGTAATCATGTAGTCAAGCAATATGCTCTCTCTCTCTCTCTCTCTCGCTCTGCAGGAACTACTTCTCCTACAAAACTCCCATACTGGGATCGAGCTGGTGATGCGCCATCTGCTCCTGCTGAGCGATACCCTGCTGCGCCAGTAGCTCATGCTGCCGGGCAAGATCCGCCTGCTGCTGAAGATAATCGTCCGGCGTCAGGTCGGCATGATGCTGCAGGTCGGCGTGATGCTTCATGTCGGCGTGGTCCTGCATATCGGCCTGAAGGTCGCCGTGATGCTGCATGACCTGCTGTGGGAGGTCCGGGTACTGCGCCAGCGCCTGTTGGTGAGCGAGCATGTCCTGGTCTTGTGCGTGCTGGTGGGCGTGCTGAGCGTGCAGCATGGCGTCCGGGCTTAGCATGTCCGGTGCGTGGCCATCGTGACCATCGCCCATGTGAGTCCCGCCCATGTGAGCGTCACCCATATGGCCGTCTTGCATGTCGATCCCGAGCTGCTGCATGTCGGTCATCTGCATATCGTGCTGTTGCATGTCATGTTGTTGCAGCTCGTGTTGCTGCATATCATGCTGTAAGTTGTGCTGAACGGCCGCGTCCGACGCGCCGGCTTGAACATCACCATCGGCCTTGCTCCACCCGCCGTAGCCTTCTCCACGGCTGACGATCTCTCCGCTCTTGACCATCTTGCTGCGAAGCTGGCTCATCTTGCGTCTGGTACGCTCGCGCAAGAGGTCATCATGCACGGGCGGATACCAGTCGCTGTGATCGACAAGCTGGTAAAGCTCTCGGAAGATATTCTCGAACGTATCGAGCGAGTTCTGGTTGTACGCGTAGGTTGAGTACCGATGCATGAGATCCTGGAGCAGATTCTGCGCACGCTGCGGCCAGATGTCCTTGCTCTGCTGAACGTCAGTATGAGGCATGAAATCCGGACGCGGTCGATGATAAGCTTGCCTGCACCCACTCAGCCGTCAGATGCTCCCGTCTCCGGCTTCTTCTCTCTAGATCCTTTAGCATTCTCTCTTGTCTTTCCTCGGTCCTCTTCTTGGCTTCCTCGATCTTGTTCTTACTCCTGGAGTCCCTCGTCTTGACTTTTGGTTTCTGCTGCTTCGCAGCAACCGGGGTAGTCTGCTCGGAAGTGGATGGACCGGCAGCGGCGTTCCCTTGTAGGAACATGGACTCATCCAGAGAAGACATGTTGCTCGGGGCGCCAGTATTGCCTTTCGCACGTTGGAGTCTGCGCATCTTCAACTTGAGCTCCACTTCACGCTTCTGCAGAGCGATCTGTTGGAGTTGAAGCTGCAAAGTCTCTTCGTCTTCGGAGAGTTGTGCGCCGTCGCCGACAAGGTCCGGATGAATATTGCTATTGTCGGGGTTCGCCAGTCCGCCGAGCGCTCTTGCCAGATCAGGACTGATGTCGCCGGGATTGTTACCCATCGGTGCCATAGGGGCGTATGGACTCTGGTAGGTGTTGTCGCCCGTGGTCATATGGCTTGTATCTCCCTCCTCGTCTTGAGCTTCGTCGCTCTCCCTGGAGGCACCTCCTTTGGCTTGGGTGCGGAACTTTTTGTGCGAGGTGTTGCGACGCTCGAATGCCCGACGGATGGTGCGCGTGCCGACGACGAGCTTGTAGCGGTCGTAGAGCCACCAGAGCATGTCATCGACGGACATGTCTGGCTTCTGGGCGACATGTTCGAAGAGGGCCTGCAGCGAAGATGGTGTGAGCCGACGCGTCGTTCGGGCGGAGCAAAGCGCACGTCGTTACCTGCTCAACATCCGGTCCCATAACACGGTGTCTGCCCGTCCTACTCTCCGGCGGCTTGCCGATGCGCCCAAAGCGCTCAAGCTCGAGTTTCCATCTGCGGATGGTGCGGTCGGACACGCCCGTCTCCTTCTCAATCAACTCCTCGTCCTTGCCGGCCTCGAGAAGCTGCACGGGAGCGACAATCAGCTTGCTGGTCTCATGCGGGGAGCTTCACCACATAACCATATGAGTCCGAGACGTACCTCACGCACGCGTTCGCGCGATTCAGCTGTCGCATCGGTCAGTCAATGTGTGCATGATAGCAACGGCGTATGTGAGACGACATGCCTGAGTAGGCCTTGCCCTGGGGTGGTTGTCAGTAAAGGTGCATTCACATGTCTTTGTGTGTGTTCTGTCCGCACCATGACAGTCACGGCTCAGCAGTTCATTTAGTCAAAGCGGTCGGTCGGGATGAAGATCGCGTCGCAATGGACAAAAGGCGTGGGAGGTTGGCCATCGCCAGGTCGAGAGACACCTCAGCTTCGCAAGGGAGGCCGGCATGAGCCGAGCGAGCATTACGTAACACTCAACTTCACTGCCATTCCACAGAACAGTCATGCGCAGTGGTACAGAAGGAGCACTTAAACACTGATAGTACCGCAAAAGCACCTACAAATACACGTAGTTCTCTCTATCCTACGAAGTGACATGGATCCTGCAATGCCAATGTCTAAGCTGTGTGCCAGCGAACCACAATCCTCACCCAGGCACACCGCCTTGCCCACCCCTCTTCCCCATCCGTACCCATCGTACCTGTGCTGGATCAAGTCCTCCGCCTGCAAGTCTCGTTACCCACCTAAGACAACAAGTTCCTCAAGCTCGGGCTCGCACTCGCTCCTCCAGCCCCTGCACTTCTCGGAGGACCAGCCGAGGTCTCTCTCGGTGTCGCCGGCCTGGCAAAAGTGTTTGGCGGGCTGCCCTGTTGACCGTTACCGCCGTATTGTCCATTGACTCCACTTATTGGCTGTGGAGGTGGGGCAAAGCCTTGTGAAGACGAGCTCCGATGTAAGAGTGTGGGTGACTGCAAGGGGTACTGTGGCGAGGGTAGGCCGTTCGGCAGTTGTTGCGAAGCCGGTGGCAGGTTCGGCAGGTGTGGAGGTGCCGGTTGATAAGGATGAGCAGGATGACCGTTCGGTTGCGAGAAAGGCGGTAGGTTTGGGGAGGCCGCTCGTAGCCGACCCCGTTTGTTTGCAGGGGTTGAGGAAGTGCAAAGTTGCTGTTCGGTAGTAATGGAGCACGGAAATCGTTACGTTGCCTGACAGACGCAACCGGAGGTGAGGGCTCCAAATGCACGCTTGGAGGCAAGCTCTGCTGCTGATCAGGCCAACCTGGTGTCGGCTGTGGGGCTGGAGTGCCGTTAGCTAGCCAACCGCCGAGCTGGAGTGGGAAGGTCCGTGGTGGTGAGATTGACATCCGCTTCGGCGAAGGCGGCTCCGGCGGAGGGGTCGGTTCGTTCAGCATCTTCCAGTGGCACTTGTGGCAGTGATACTCTGTTGGCCTCTGTTCCTCTGCAACGGCTTCTGTTGTTGGTGCCGGAGCGGCAGATGGGACGGAGGTTTCTACAGGTCCTTCGTCTTTGACGTTATCGCCATTTTCCTGCCGATTCATGTCCGTTGATTCGTCCATGGTGACATCCTTACTAGGCTCGGTGGGCTTCGAAACTCCTGGAGTCGGGTCCCGCTTCTTCTCGTCTAACCACCATTTCGGACTGACATCGATGCCGCATTTGACACATACGTTCGCTGGGGTTTCAGTTGCTGCTGCCGAGGTACTGGCAGGCGTGCCTTCCTCATCACCCTTATCAGCGATGCCCACCGAGGAATGTCTGGCGCCTCTACGTCCAGTAGCCGCAGCACTCGCTGTCGAAATCCGCCGGTTGACTGGCGCGACCGGCGCGACCGGCGCAGAGGCAGGCTGAGCTGCGATCTTGGTTGATTGGTTGCTGAGGAGGTTCGCCTTGCGTGCAGCTCCGGTAAGGGTCTGGTCTGCTTGCTTGTAATTCTCAACAAACAATTGGAGCGCAGTCTTTCCAGTATCATCAACCATCTCACTCATCGGATGCACAATCGTCTTGATGGTGTGCTCTTTGCACCATATGGCTGCGGTGAGATATCCGGTCTCCTGGCCAAGAGTGACCGTGGTGATCTGGTCCTTGCGAGAACCTTTGACGGGTGTCACATCGAAGCCGAACGTATATCCCGCCTCGCAGGCGCAGGCAACATGAAAGTTGGCGTGGCACTGAAGGCAGGATACGCAAGCACCGTGCTGATCCTTGCTTTTGCAGATCTTGCAGACCATCTCGAATCGGTTGTCCGGAATCAGCCCTTGACTCTCCGCCCGTTCCAGATGCTTGGCGTCACTAAAGCGAATTTCTGGGGTCCATACAGCACAGATGACGTGCATCCAATTGTTGCCATCCGTCTTCTTCAGGGCCTCCCTGGGGTTGAGGGGCGGTGGTACTCAGTCTGCTTCTTTGCATAATCATGCTTAGCCTGGTCGATTAACTCCTTTTCCATCCTCTCCTTCTCGCGTTCACGATCAGTCTTCTTCTTGTGAGACACCTTTGGCGGCTCGAAGAGTTCCTGCTTGGTTTCGTAAATAGGGCACAAGGTGCAAGTATAGTCCTGTACAAGTCAGCGCCTGTCAATGAGCATATTCCAAACAGACTCACTGTTGAGACAGTTGGATTCCTGTCGTTGGAGCACTGATCGCAGACCCACTTCTTTGCAGGTGTAGATATGCCATAGCACCGCGCGTGCACTGTCAGCTTGCAGTGTGTGCAGGAAACCGGCGCCTCGCCAGCCTCAGTGTCCAGAGTCTTGCATACAGCACATGGCAATGCCCTCCACTTGGGCTCGTCTGGTACAATGGGCGGAGGCGGAGGTGTGGGAAGCTTTGGCGGCGGTGCTGGCTTCTCTTTCTTCTTCGCTGCTGTCTCAGCAGCGCCATCCTTTTCTACGGCTGTTTTCGCCTTCTTCTTAGGCGGTTCCACAGATGGCTCGAGCCACGGTAGTGGTGTACCAGAAGCCTCAGGAGTGCCATAGCCGATGCCTGCAGCCTCATTGGCGGCTCTGAGTTCGCGCAAGAGCTCCTCGTCAACCTTTCGCTTGGCGGCTCGTCCACCAGCCGCTATCTTGCGGCCCAACTCGTTCTCGTCTTCGTATTGAATGGCGTATCTCCTCCACAAGCCAGCGCATCTCAGACACAATGCAAGCAGTAAGCGAGTCTTGTCCTTGCTTCCGCTCTTCCCATCTGCAGGAACGGTCTGACCAGGTGCCACGCCGGGTGCGCGCCGCCACTGTCTGGAGTGCTTCGTGGAGCAGAACTTGCATTGGAAGCCCCGCTTATGTGCGACGGCCTTGTCGTTGTCGAAAGCGGAATCGTCCACGTCGTGTGCGACTTCAGCCTGGAGTTTGGCGCTCGCATCCGTATCAGGACGCTTCTTGTTGCCTTTACGACCGCCATAGGAACCCCAAATCTCCCTGCCACGGGGCGTCTTCTTCCACAGGTAGTAGAACCGGACAATGACAGAGTTGGGCAAATCAGTCTTCATGTGCAGACGGATGAGCCGGTGTTCCGAGCCATACTTGGCAACACCTTCTTCGAACTTCTTGAGCTCATCCTTAGTCAAGACAGGCTCTTTAAGGTCATGATACCTGTCAGTCTTTTTGAGCTTCTTCAATGCAGCGGTAGCATCGTAATTGCAGTCCGTGTACAGCTGCAACGCTCTGTCCAGGAAATTTGTGCCATACTCTGGGACACCAATGACTTTGGCGTAGGTCTTCGCTTTGGCCATGTATTCATCGACGTCCTTCTCGGTCACTGCCGGCCTATCGTCAAGTCCACGTTCGGAATGTACGCCTTGAGGTGGCATCTTGAACATCAGTCTGGCAGTGTTCTTGGAATCTTTGTTTTCGTGATCCTCGCCACGGTGGACATATCCTGGTGGTTCGTCAATTTGCCACTTGGGTCTCTTCGCCTTTTCAACTCGATCGGCTTCCAATGCTGCGATTGTCTCTTTAGAGTATTTGGCGTCCTTCTTGTGACTCGTGGCCTTGACCATCTTCTTCTTGATCTCCTTGGGCGGGATAAACTCCACTGGTCTGCCGTGCCATACGTTGACGTTCGCTTGATGCCGAGGCCCTAGACGAGAACTCGCCCTAGGATAGATCGCGCGGTCGTCGTACTGAAGTGCATCTTCAACTCGGCAATGGATACCCAGGTAACGCATTGGCCACATTTTTGCCAACGCGATCTCTGCTTGCGTGCCGGGATGCTGGTCAATATCCATCTCGGATCCGGTGGGGCTCGGCGCTCGAGTGCTGCCCATCAATGCTGGGTCTTCCTCTTCCTCCTCTACAACCTCCTCCTCTTCCCCATCGGTACCGCTCTGACCAAGCAATGGCGTATGGCGAGCTTCCAGCTTCTTCTCCTGTGCGCGACTGCATGGCCCGCATGCCCAAGCAAATCCACGAGAAGGCTTCTTCGGCAGTGGCGGCCGGACACAGTTCAAATGATACGAAGTCTTACACAATGCGCAATCGACAGAATCGTTGCTTGTGTCATGTCAGCGAGTTGCAGAAGAAGTTGTGTTGAGGCGGCTTACCTTGCACAGTATCCTGCACATCGCTTGCAAGACTTGACGGCGCTCGTCAACTCCTTGACTCGGCCGACCTCGACCGCAATGAACTTCCACCGCTCGTCAAGCGCTTTCTTGACCTTTTCTGGTACGTTGATGACTTGAGATGTGGGGATGACTTCGTAGAAGCGTCGGATGAAGCGATCAAAAATTTGGCTGAAGTGAAAACAGTCTTTCCCTTTACGATACTCGTCCAGGTCATCGATTTCAGACCGGTGAAGGATCGTGCATTTGCCACGCAGCGACGTTAGTGGACACATGTCGGAATGCATTGTACCATAGACGAGTCGACTGTCGTGGTTGAAGCGCTGAACGTCTCTCGGGCGATAGAACCAGTTGACGCGGATAGAATCGACTGGCGAGGTGGGGTCGTCCGACTTGGAATGTAAAAACTCCATGATTCGGCAAAGGTAGTACGGGTCGCCTGGAGGTTCGCAAACGAGATAAACATGGTCTGCAGCACAAAATTAGTAAATCCCCTCCAAGACACATGGTGTTTTATGCAAGGAACGGCCGTCGTAGTGGATTTCCACGAGCCCGGTTCTACGCGCAGGACATACCGTTGACCGAAAGAACCGTCCCGTCGTCGGCGGCGAGCTTGCCATTCTTCAGCTTCGCCTTGCATTTGGTGAAGGACATCATGTTGATTTCGCGTCCTGAATAGGCCAAGGACGGTTGAGCGGGTGGCCTTGCAGTCGGTGTAGTCGACGCGGATGGCGCTGGCGACGCAGTAGCGGCCGCATGGCTCGCGGCTGGATTACCTCCGGCGACCTTACGCTTTTTGGACGGATTGCTGTGGAATTGAGAAGTGCCGGGAATAGGTTCTTTTGCGGGTGGTGATGGTCGGTGGGTTTGGTCAAGTCCGTTGACGGTAACGAAGCGGGAGAAGCCCGAGTCTTGTTGGCGTCGAGACTCGGCGGCGAGTTTTTCTCGCTTCGACTCCGTTGCGTTGGCGGCTTTACCAGGTGCTGCTGTGGCAGCTGGCTGGGCGGCGATCTCGAAATCCATGTCTTGGTCCTCCGCATAATTCGGACGCGCATTGCCGGTTCGATTTCGCGAACGCGTGCCGTAAGGTGATGGACCCATGAAAGAAGTGTCCATCGCTTCTGGTTGTGTTGAAGCAGACGTGGAGGGTGCGGCAGATTGCGATTTGGACGACCCAGAGGGTTGTGCCGCATCGTCGCCTTGGGTAGCAGGCGTGGCGGCGGCAGGCGCGTCGTCATGGCTGTTTTGTTGGGTCAGAATGGCAGCCTTGGAATCCACGTCTGCGGCTTCTGAATGGCCTCCAGGTGTTGACGAGCCTGAGGTGGGAGCAGCGTTGTGGTTGTGGACGCTGGGAACCTCAGCTGATGCGGAGCGCGCCTCATCAGTCTGAGCAGACGTCTGTGGATGCGGAAGAGTGCTGTGGGCCTCTGAACTCGCAGCCATCGTGACAGACGTCGCGATGTTTGATGCGAGCGCAGAGGGAAGATGGGCGAGGTGTTAGTGTCAAAGGAAGAGTCACTTCCGGCACGTAGACGAGGCCCTATGCGCCGAGTGATGGAATGAGCATCACGGGGTTGGCGGAAGCGGCGTCGGTAGAGGGCGGCCAAGAATGCTTTGATATTGGCCAGAAAACACGAACCGGTTGAGGGAAAACTCAAAAGGCTTCGCGCAGGCTGCTCCGCATTGATTCGAGCCGTGCGGGCGAGAGAGGAAAAGAGATGCTGGCCGGTGGTGCGTTGGTGTGTAGGGGGAAGAGGGAAGACGAAAGGCTAGTGGGCAGAAAACGGTGGATGATGCGGATGCGTGGACCGAGTTGGTGACCCCTGTCCTGCCGGGCGAGCGAGATATCTTTATGAATACGTGAGCTATTTGAGAACGGCATTTCGTCGCCTGGCCATGAAGGCTCGAATCCTGTCAGGCCACGTTTCGTCCCTAAATCCTTTCCTCTCAGTCCGAATCTGACGCTCTGCTACATTTCCACTCTCGGAACTGCGAGTCTGCGGTGCTGTCGAGGCAATCCGCATTTGTCCTGTCTTTTGATGTTCTTTGGGACTTTGGCTGCGGTGCTCTCGGTAAACTTTGATTCGTCTGATTCGACGGCTAGTCCCGTTTTGATCCTGGACAAACAACCATCCGCCGCACTTTTGTCACCTCAGGTCAGGCTCAGCTCCTGCGCTGGAATCGATTCCAAGACGGCATGGACCGATTGATAAGAAGCCGACTCATTTAGTTTTGCGGCACAGTACGTGGCCTCGACTCAAATCTTCTACGATCTTTTATTTCCCGTGTCCTTCTGTGTAGTAGGCGATCATCACGTAGCATGCGCATGACGACCCTTGGGCTGAGCTTCAACATGGCCCTAATGGAGGCGCATGATTGGGGGTTACCTGTTGCTCGCAAGAGGGCCGAAGCAAAAGACGTGGGTCCATCGCCATATCTCTGTGGCAGGGGCGGAGCGTGTAGCCGCAAGCGTTGTGTTTTGCTCGTCGTTCCCTCAAGCGCCGCGGAATCTCTTCGCTCTCCATGCCACTTATCACACACGGCAGTGCCTGTGACTATCGCTACGCAAGGGACCAAGCGCCTACCAGTCGCACACGAAAACCAAGCATGGAGCCGAGTCATGCGCGCTGTTCTATGCCAATGGGCCCGTTAGCAAATGCGAGGGTGGTAGGTCTCTCGGCTGGCGCACCCTGTTCCGTGGGCTTGGTGGAGGTGATGCGGGATCGTGCATACGATCTAAACCGCTTCCAGGGTAGCCCGGTGTTAATCTTTCACGACCCTCCGATCTCGAAATGTTCAGACGACTTCACTTCTCGCTCGACTTGTTGCGCCGTCGCACAACATCGCACAGCAAAGTCATGTTATGTTACGAACACTTACACACATCATGACGACCACTCCGAAAAGAGTCCCCATCCCCAAGAATGGCGTCGACTACCGCGGCAAAGTCGTACTGGCCCCAATGGTCAGGTCAGGCGAACTCCCTTCGAGATTGCTTGCGCTGAAATACGGAGCCGATCTCGTATGGGGCCCTGAGACCATCGACAAAGCCTTGATCGGTACCACCCGGCGCACCAATCCCATCACCAATACCGTCGACTTCACTCGCGTCTCCTCCAACGGCTCCAAGAACCCGGCTCTGAACCCGAATCAGAGAGAAAGCGTCATCTACCGCCTGCACCCAGAGCGCGAAGGAAGACGCCTGATCTACCAAATTGGCACCGCGAACCCGAAGACTGCTGTCGAAGCGGCCAAACTGATCGCTGGAGACGTAGCTGGTATTGACGTAAATGCCGGTTGTCCAAAACCCTTCAGCACAAGCGGAGGCATGGGCGCAGCGTTGCTACGGACTCCGGACATCTTGGTCTCTATCCTCGAGGCGCTGGTGAAAGAGATAGGACACCCGTTCGAGATCGGCATCAGTGTCAAGATCCGCCTCCTGGAGACACCCGAGGAAACGGAGAAGTTGGTGCGCAGGCTTTGCGCTACGGGCATCACGGGTCTTACCATACACTGTCGAACAACGCCGATGCGCCCCAGAGAACGCGCGATCCGCGACCAGCTCGACATGATCGCCGAGGTGTGCCACGAAGCTGGTGTTGCGTGCCTGATGAACGGAGACGTGACGTCGCGGGACGAGGCATTGCAGCTCGCCGAGCAACACGGCGCCGACGGCGGCATGATCGCGACAGCGGCAGAAACGAACCCGTCCTGCTTCCGCGCCCAGGCAGAAGGCGGCAAAGCGCCCTGGGAGGAGGTGGTGGAGGAATACGTCAAGACGGCAATGGAAGTGGACAACCGATGGGGAAACACGAAATACCTGTTGGGACAGATGATACCAGGCAAATCGCCCAAATACAGGCAGATGAACCAGAGCAAGAGCTACAGCGAGCTTGTCAGGATCATGGGTTATGGCGAGGAGTTTGTAAAGATGGCAGACGAGGTCGATGAGAGATTGGAGATTGGCGTTCCCAGAAAAGAAACGAAGGGAGAGAAGAAAGCGCGCAACAGGGCTCAAAAGGCGGTGGTCGACGAGCGCAGGGAGGACGGCAAAACCAAGGTACCGCAAGAGGAAAGTAAGGGCTCGTTGAAGAGAAAAGCGGACGAGGCCGATCTCGACAACATGCCGCTGGACATTGCGCGCCAGGGCGGGCCAGGTTCAGTCACTGAACAGGCCTCTGTGCTGGCGGTATAGATGGAAGTTGACATGTCACGAACGTTGCATTTAGCGAGGGCTGGCGTTTCCATGCATCAGCAGGCGTCAAGCACGGTCTGCTCAAAGATGCAGTAGGCGAACGGGTTGAGATTCTTTCATGCATAACTTCATCGTTTCTCCGATACCGTCCCTCAACCAACCTCTCTCTCAAACCCGCTCAATCGACTTCCCTCACCTCGCTCGCCAGCGCGTTGCAGAGTTCGACTCTGATGCCTGCACCGCTGAGCACATCAATCCACAACCTCTGCGTATCACTCAAGCGATCGTTCTCGCTCTTGACCTCGGCAAACATGACCTCGCCGCCCTTCCCGTCCACTTCCTCCTTCCAGAGGAACAAATCCGGCACCCCGCCGCCCCTCTGCGCATACTCCTGCGCCTGCACCTTACAGACGGCGCTCAACGCCGCCGGCGGAAACGCTTTAGCGATACTCAACAAATCGGCCAATTCATAGCTCCAATCCAAGCCCACAACGCACGTCCTCTTCTCGCTCTGCTCCCTCCAAACACGCTCAACGATGCTGCCCGCGTCGCCGTTGCTGATCTCGTTCAAGCGCGCGTTGATCTCGGAGATGCGGCTGGGGAAGAAGGCGTCCGTGTGCAGGTCCAATGGACACGTCTGGTACGGCGTTTGGAACACGTTGGGCATGTACAGGAACAGGACGTCGTAGAAGAGGTAGGCGAACAGCGTGCGCAGGATGCCGCCTTCGGAGTGGTAGCCCTTGTACCCCAGGTTGCGGTAGTGTGAGAGACACATGGCTTCGACGCTGCACTCGCCTTCGTTCTCCGATTCGCCCGGATCCAGCCATACCGTCTTGCCGCCCCGCTTCGAGGATCCGGGCGTGCTGGACCGTCGGGCGGTGTGCACGATCTGCACGCCGTAGAAGGTGCGCTCGACGGGTTTCGCGAGCCGCACGTGGTGGAATTCGTGTTGGAGGCGTTTGGGCACTTTGAGCGCTCTCTCGAGCTTCGTGATGCGCTTTTGCAGGTCGTGGTGATAGATCAGGTGCACGAGTCTATCCTCTAGTCCCTCTTCACATGTTTGCAGGGCGACGCGCTTCCAGTGCTTCTTTTGCGCTTCTTCGTTGCGATCCGAGGATGGGGTGAGGGCGTGCATGTAGTGCTCCTCAAGCAGCGCTTTACGTTGGTACCAATCGCCTCGTCGGGAGGTGTGGAAGAGTCGTTGGGAGAGCAGTTCGGTCAGGGTTGAGTGCTCGCGTGCGTGACTCTTGAACTTGCCTAGGACGTAGGCGCCTTTGTGGATGATACGTGTGTACACCCAGGCGGGAGAAAGCCGTCGTAGGTAGGCCCCTCGCCGGTGGCGTAGATGCTGTCTTCTTTCTTCTGCTCTTCTTCGAGCAGGGCTTTCCAACGCGGATACACCTGCTCGAAGATATCCAATACGAGGTCGAGGCTCTCTCTGGTAGGTGTGCCATTGAACTCGAGGATACTGTCGAGTTTGTACTGCGTCCGCACCGATGCTTCGAATTCCAGCAGTAGTGACCTCGAGGCGAATATGTTGGCTGAACGAGATACTATGTATTCTGGGAAATTCCAACGCGCGATTCTGGCCAGGATGATGGTGGTGAGAGACTTGTCTGTCCATTCTGTTGAGCGATAGAATACAAGGTGGACTCTCTCGAAGAGTTTAAGGACGGGAAGAGACAGTCTGATACATGGACCGGTCTCTGCAAGAATCTTGTCGACGTAATGCGCATCGCGGTTCAGTTTTCTGAGTGGTGTGCCCTCCCTGCTTTCTTCGTCGTTGAGACCGGATGCGGTAGATGCGCTTGTCTCTTCCGTGTCTGAACGCTTTAGTCCTCCCCAGCCCAACCCTGATTGTTTCCCGCTGGTCCGTCTGAGTGCTTTCAGCAGCTCTTTCTTGTTCTTTCCTTGCACCTTTGCGTCCTTTGCTATATCCTTGAGCTCATCCAACATCAAGAGAGATGAAGCCTCTTCCAGCGTTGTGATGTGCTCCGCTGACCGATCGGCAAACGTGTATGTTTCTCCAAGCCATGCCTCTTCCGGGGTTCTAATTCGCCAGGATTCGTCTGTATTTCCGAGGTCTGAGAGGGCAGCTCACGAACCATGTAAAGATCATTCACGGCCGCTGCTAGATCGGCAATATCGCTATGATATCCAAGCCGGTTGATCCGATGCCAGGCGGAGGTTTTGCGTAAGAACAAGCGTACATATCTGCCCGCAACAATGTCAACACGCGCAATCACTTCTCGAGTCTTCTGCGTGACCTACAGGTACTGCGACTCATAGCTAAGCTGGCGCCAATGCGTAAACACTGCCGTCTCGGCCTCGTCAAACAGGTGGCTTTCGTCCTCGAGCACCGTTTCCAGCGCGAGGTTGAAGGCATCCACGTATATGGAGCTCCTGCCTCTGATCCACTTTCTTTCGTTCAGTCTCTCTTCCAGGCCAAGCTCTCCCGCCTGCTCTGCCGCACGGGTAGCCTCATACTCGTGTATTGCCTCTTTATCGGTCCTTATCGGCGGCAACGCTGTCTCTAGGTCCGTCCGTTTGCTTGGGCTATGGGCGTGAAGTGTTCCGCCATCGCTTCCCGCCTCCGAGTCGGCGACTGCTCTGTCCTCTTTCTCGGGCGATCCTTGGCGACTAGCCGCGCCAGACGACAGAGAGTATTCCTCAGCTGGGGAAGGACTCCGCTTCAGGCGTTTGATCGGGCGGTTCTCGGCGGCATGGTCAAAGTTGGTGGATTTGGGATGCTGTATCCGTCGACCGAGCATCACATTGTGCTTTGAAGGGCTGCTTTGCTGCAACACCATGGTATCATTACGTTAAAAGCCACCCGGTCGCAAGGCCTTCGGTCGTGCTCTCGACAGGGATCTCGCGATGCTGCAGGTTGTTGACGCCTGATCACGTGGGCCAATCTACGACCGCGACCACGACCACGACCACGACCACGACCACGACCACGAGCACAACCACAACCTGGCAAGCACTTGAGTGTGACTTGACCGATGTCACTGTAGCTACTGCAAAGAACAATACTCTATAGTTCCTGTGCCTGAGCGCACGACGCTCACGGGATTCTTCTAAAGCCCAATAATAATAATAATAATAATAATAATAATAATAATCACACTCACTCACAATGGCATTCTAATATATGGGATGCCGACTTATCGTTCCTATCAGCCCTGAATGACGCCAAGTGAAACATGCCGCTGTGCATCCGGCCTGGCCTTGTTTCCTTATTTCCTGCCTGCGGGGTCTGGCTGCCCCTCGGTCTCACCCAGCTTCCAGCTTCCAGCTTCCAGCTTCCAGCTTCCAGGGTCAGGGTCAGGGTCAGGGTCAGGGTCTTCGACAACAACGAGCCTTCCTCGTCTTCGTCACTCTTGGCGTGAAGATGGATCCTCTTGCGCTGCCTTCCAAGAGAAGCTCCGCGAAATCGCGGCCAGGCAAGACGAAAAGGAAAAGGAAATCCTCGCCGCGAGGACGCGACAGAAACCCGATGAGCAAGAAGCCGCTGCCCGGATCATTCAAGTCGGTCTGGCCGTCATAGTTACCGGTGCTGGCGCATTGCTGATTGCCGGCAGCGCAACTACAGGGGTATCGCGAAAGAAGAGAGCTCAAGGGTTATGCTCTCTCCCCTTCCACCAGATGGATCGAGGTATGAAGCTGCGCGCACTTCTGTCCGTCGCATAAGCTCTGCTCATAGCTATATATAGGCCGTGAAAGAAGGTGTGACTTGTCATCTATGCAAGCCGCTAGCTTGATGCAGAGACTTATTTGTACAGCACGATACCATAACACGACGCGGCCGACGTCGCGTAAACAGCGCTCCGAATCCAATGTGAACGGGAAAGGCGGCAGGAACAGCGATGCGCTCTCCAACTGGAAACGCGTTGGTGTCATTGCAGCAAGAGCCGGCAGCGATGATACCAGTGAGACCGAGGGCGAGGAGGGCATGACCGAAGAACAGCGCGAGAAGCACAGGCGGACGAAGAGAGAGGCCAAAGCAGAACGTGAGAAGATTGCAAAGACTATGGGTCTCGAGTACTTCCTGGAGATGGTGCGTCCCGTCTCTGTTGTGCTGCGCGGCACTGCACCGGTCGTTCGGAAGAGCACTCCCACCATCGACCGTCTCTAGCGAGAAGGGATAGACTGCGCTGTTGCTGACCGTCTTACAGGTGGATCAGAAGCATCGCTATGGGAGTAATCTGCGCGCGTACCATGCGGTGTGGAAGCAGACCAACACCGATGAGAACTTCTTCTACTGGCTCGACTATGGCGAAGGAAAAGACGTTGATCTGGAGGCGCGTCCTCGAAAACGGCTCGATGAAGAGCAAGTGCGATACCTCTCTAGGGAGGAAAGGCAAAGATACCTTGTGAAGATCAACAAAGAGGGACTTTTGTGTTGGGCAAAGGATGGAGTACCCATCACGACGTCGCCGGACTGGAAAGATAGCGTTAACGGAATCGTGCCTGCGGACGACAAGACACCTACGTGGCGGGATGTCACCAAAGGAGCAGCGATCCCCGAGTCCGAAGAGGAAGACTCCGACTCCGCTTCCGACATCAGTGTTGGGAGCAACGAGGATGCCTCCCGATACGTCAATCAAGACTTGCACAACGCCAAAGGCGTAAGCAAACTCAAACACATCAGTGCCGGAGCGCTGCAAAACAATCTCCTCCGCAAGACTACCAAGAAGAACACCTGGATCTTCGTGGCGGACACTTCGTTCCGCCTGTACATTGGCATCAAACAGTCCGGCGCCTTCCAGCACTCCTCGTTCCTCCACGGCGCGAGGGTCTCAGCAGCCGGCCTAATCCGCATCAAGCGCGGCCAACTACGCCGTCTGTCTCCGCTGTCCGGCCACTACGCGCCACCGGCCAGGAACTTCAAAGGCTTCGTCGACAGCCTGAAAGATGCGGGAGCGGACATGAGCCGCGTCAGCATCAGCAGGTCCTACGCCGTCCTGGTCGGCCTCGAGACGTATCTCGGCGCCAAGCGGAACATCAAGAAGGGCGAGCAGCGCGTCAAGGACATGATCAACCCGGAGGAGAAGAAGAAGCGCGAGGAGGCGGAACGAGACAAGAGCAAGAGCGCCGCAAAGGAAAGGGCGGTGCTTGAAGCCCAGGCGAGAGAACGCGATGCGCTTAAGCGTCAGCAGAGTCGTGCGGCGAGGATGATGCAGAAGCTCAAGCTGGACGAGAGTCAGCCTAGGACTGGGATCCCGCCCAAGGCTGATACGGAAGGTATCCGGCCCCCTTGAGAGACTTTGGAAGCATTTCTTTTTTCAGCCCGCCTTATGCTCTTGAGCGTTTGCGTTGTCTTTCCCTCCCTGCTGCGTCTCGGCTTCTTGGATGTATGATTCTGGCATGGCTTGTTTGAAATCCTTCGTGTTCGTGTTTCACGCGCTGCACTTGACAGCAAAATGCTTGATACCCTAGTTTTATGTAGACGTCTACTGTGTCTCCCATGTCACTCCATATGGGGTTTCTTCTTCGTTTCGCTGGTGTCGCTTTCATATCCATATACGTCCTTGTCTCGCTTTGTACACCCTTCCTGGTCACTCCAGTTGGCGCAGAACTCGTAGGATACGAGTGTTTATAGCCGGTGCTGTTCCCTCGCTGGTGACCCGGTGTTCCTTGCTAACGGCAACGTCGATGTGGAGCAATTATCCTCCTTAACGACACCCTTCTCCATGTGCCATAGCACAAGCTTTGTTCCTCGTGGTATGGCACGTAGCTCCCATAACCTCTTCCCCCCAACCCCCTTCAAGAACCGGCTTGAAGCTGATTCAGTTGACGAGACCGGTAAGACTAGAAATACTCCTTGTGGTCGTGAGGTGCGCAAGAATTGACTGCGGACGTGGGTGGAAGGAGAGGTCACTATGGGCTTGTACACACACTAGTGACCACGCTAGCGGAGGCAGTGGGAAACAGCGTGTGTTGCATCTTTGCACGATGCTAAAAGCTACGCAGTGTTCCAACAGCCTTCACGAATATGCGCACAACGTCATGGATGCAATGAAGGCTAATCCTCATCTTCATCAGTAGTACAGATAATCTACATACTTTCTCTCCCATTCCTCCCGCAACAACGTCCGGGTCGGTCTGCGTACCATCCTTGGACGTCTCCACTGAACGACCGTCCCCTAATAGTCGTCCGAGTCGTACTCCTCATCCGGCATCAGGGCTCTGTACCTCCTGCTCGCCAGATCCTGTTCCAAGCCGCCGTCTGATTCTGGGTCCATGTAGCCTGTAACAAAGAATCAGTACATGCCTCGTAGTCGAAAGGGAAGATAGTGAAAGAGAGGAGGGGGAGGGAGGGAAGAAGGGCAGGGACTCACCGTTACCACCACACAAACTCAACGCAACCGGCAACCAGACCAACGCATGCAGCGCCGCCCAAACGACCAACGCGAGCCAAACGCGGAAGTAATAAACCTCAAAGATCTTACTCCTCGTGAACGCGAGCACGAAAACGCCAAGCAGCTTAGTAACGGTGATACCACTGAACACGCTGCCACCAACGTTGACCAAACCCGCCCAAGCGCGCGCATCCTTGCCCCTCAACTTGGTCATGTTGAGCAAACTGACGCTGGGCACTGTGTACGCGCGTGCAATATGCGCGCAAAACTCAACACCGATACCGACGCAGATGATGAGGTTGACCAAACTGACGGCGTTCAAGCTGACGCCCGCAAGCGCCATGGTGCCAAGGATATCGACGACGATCATGGCAACCGTGATAGTGACGACGATGCCCGTAGCTAAGGAACCGAGCAGCACGCTGCTCAAGACAAGGATAAAGGCGAGGGCGCCGCCGATGAGGGCGGCCGAGAGGCGCACAATGGACGTGTACTGGTCGAAGAATATGTAAAATTTGGAGTAAGGGAAGACGTCGACGCCCGTGTGTTTGCTGATGTCGGTGGAGATGCGGCGCGCGGCACGGTATGCGGCGATGAAGTCAGCCTGGCTACGAAGCGGTGTGTGACTGGTGCGGAAATGCGAGGCTGGGATCGTGAGGGAGGTGTTGTCGACGACGAGGGCGTCGCTGTAGGGCGCTTTGCCTGCGAGTGGGCATTCGGCAGTTGTAGGCGCGTCGCGCCAGCGTTCGAGGTAGGAGACAAATTCCGAACCCTCGGGCATGCCGTAAAGGGTTACGTTCCATGGTGGATTGCGGTTCTCGAAGCATGTCTCGAAACCGTCGACGCAGCATTCGTCGAGCGAGGGGTTGAGCCACATGAAGAAGTCGTCAATCCAACTGGCCGTGGCGTCGGCGATATAGCTGACTTCAGGTCTCTTGCGCTCTTGCTCAAGGACGTTGGCCATGGAGTATGGTTGACATGAGGAAAAGCGACCGCACAGTTCCTGTTGATGTTGACGCGCTGTGGCGTTCAGAGAGCGAGTAACGAAATAGACCGGGGTCCGGCATTGAAGTAGTCGTAAAGATCGTCAAAGTAGCGAATCAGATAAGAATCGGAAGGAATGGCAATCCTCTGGTCAAGACCAAGCTCTACCTTGGGTAGAAGCGCCAGTCCTGCCGTGAAGAAACCCAAGAAGATGGTGATGATGACCACCTTAACCCTGTTGTTCAAAAGCCATGGTGCGTAGGTCTTGCGGATGAAGCGTTGCAAAATGCCTTCTTCTTCTACGCCATACATCGGTCCAAGGGTGCCGTCCATTACCGTAGACGAATCGGCACGCTTGACTCTAATGCACGGTATGCAGTCCGCACGGCCGGCTTCGACCCTTCGCTGGTTGAGCGCTAGCACAGAGACAAAGGCTGTGACTTGCAGAATCGCATTGATGAAGACAGCTCCAGCAGCGTAGGCGGCAAAGTTGCGGACCGCGGGCATGCCAACTGCGGCACCTAAAGCGAAGGCAACTGTTTCGGTGGTGGCGGAGAGAAGAATACTAGGGCCCATACGTCCCAAAGCCCTAGAAACACGGTCGGAGACAGGTTCATCCGCATGGCTGATGTTGACACGCTCAAATTCGTGAACAATAAGGAAAATATTGTCGACGCCGACAGCCAGGACCAAGAACGGGATGACCTCGGCGATAATCAAGGTAGCCTTGACGCCAACCGCAGCGAAGAAGCCCACAGAGGCAGACACTGACATCAAGACGATGAGGATGCCGACGACTCCGAGCATGAACTTGGATTGCACCAGTGTGTTGACTGGGTTGTTGATCATAGACCTCACCGTTAGCGTTGTGGATCCGAGCGCGATGGACGCGTATATGAACATGATCACGTAGCTGATGGCGACGATCTTAGCATCAGTATTGGTGGACTTGTTGAGTTCCTGTTCGAGACTGATTTCAGTGTTGAAAGAAAGTCTGAGGCCCCTCTCCCTGGCCTCGTCCTGAACGGTAAGAAGTAAGCTCTTGAGGGTGCGTTCCCAGTCCATAGCCCTCTCCAGCTCCGGCGTGCCTTCAGCGTGGTTCTTCACCACCCATGTAGCAACGATGGCCTCGGCATCCAAAACGGTCTTGTTGTAGCCACCAAAGAGGTATCTCGGGTTAAGGGGCTGCTGGAAATCAGGCAAGCACTCGACTGGGTGCTCGGCGCAGTTCTCAAGGTCATCTTGCCATGTGTCTTGGTCCACGTTGTAGAAAGAGCCACCAAAGTAACCCGTGAGAGACTGGACAACGCAAGCATCTCCAGTAGGCTTGTAGCAGACATCGTCGAACGTGTGTCCGCCTTCCATAGCCCTGAGCCTCTGGATGCGACCCTCCACGTCGAACCACCAGTGTAGGGTATCATAGCTCATAACAGGTCCAGGGCCAGAAGAAAGCGTGTCGTTGACTAAGAATGCCTGCTGGCTTCTGAAGAAAGGTCCAAAATTGCGATCGAAGAACTCCTTCTCTGCATAAGCAGCAGAGTCCGGAGCCACCCACAAGCGGACCGGGTCAGTTTCCACGGCAAAGCGAATCCAACCCAAACTCAGTAAGCCAACGACAACGACCGATGTAGTAATGGTGATGGCCGGGAACCGTGCACATATGCGGCCAAGGCGACTGAAGATCCTATCACACACAGTGTTCAGTCGGTATGTCTTCAAAGGTTTGTCGAGAACGCCGGCATGTAACACGACGTCACCTTCATCCTCATCATCGCTTGGGCTCGTGTCCTGCAAAAGCCGCATGCGCTCATTCTTGTCTTTGCTGGCCTTTGCGTATGCGACATGTCCGGATACGGCAAGAATCAGTAGGCTAAGGAAGGCAGAGTAAACGATGATGACAGCGAAGGAAAGGCACGGGAGTTTCCCAACACGGCACTCCTCAGCCTCCTTGACATCTGGAAGCTTTGTGCATGATCCGTCGCAGTCCACGCAAGCGCAGCGGTACTTCTCATCGGTGGTGTTGCAAGGAATGGCATCCTTCTTGAGCTCCGGCGCCATACCAGGGAAGTCCCCTCGTTCGGTCGTGGGAAGTTGATCTGGAAGGGGCTTCCGAAGGGCTTCTTGTCACCCAAGAACTTCAGGAATTGTGTGTAATTCTTGGCTCCGCCTCCTATCAGGTTCATGGCGCTTCCTCCAGTAGCGCCAACCTTGACGTCCTTGCAGCTGTCGTAGAAGCCTGCGCCATATTCGTTCGATACCAGTTGGTCCAACTCTGTAACCAGAAGTTTGTCTCCCTTGGGTGCCGTTTTTGTGACGTTGACGAACAGCGATTGGTCGGGTGAGCAGGTAAATGTGCAGAAGAGATTGAAGAAGTTTTCCTTGCAAGCAGGACACGATGCGATGATGCTCTCCGCGCGCTTGAGGTTCGAGCTGAGCGCGTTCAACTGCACCGTGATTAGCCAAAGTCGCCTATACCGTCCTCGCTTGTGTAACGCACCTGCTCTTGCCTACAGCATATGGGCCCTTCAGACCACTTGTCACCACAGATGCCCACCAGTTGCTTTCGCAGAGCTGCATCCGGCTCTTCAGCCAACCCGTTGTCGGGACAAGGCAGGTCTGATCCGAAGAAGCCTTGTTTGCCGCAGTGTCCGCGTATGGCGCACCGTCCAGCCTCGTGCTTCTGTGCCTTCGATGCTTCTGCTGCGTTTGTGAATGCCGAAAAGAGGGTCGTGGCCGCCAACAAGGCGATGCTCCTTGCAAGAACCATGCTGTGCGCTCTCACTCAGTGGGCTAGCTAGCTGCCTGGTCGCGCCACAAGAGCTCCGCTGGGATTCCCGAGGCCGTCTGCTCGATCCGGGCGGTAAGGGACTTGCCAGATCAAGCCTGGACGTGAAAGAACAACTCGAGGAGTCAGACGAGTAATCCGTGGGAGGTGGAAGGATTGGTAGTGTGATGTATGGAGAAGAAGAAGAGGACGAGGAGGAGGAGCGGCCGTTACACAGGAGCAGGAGCAGGAGCGGGAGCGGGAGCAGGTGGTCTCATGCACCTCCCCGGACTCTGACGTTTGTTCGGGAAGGTCCAAGGTCCATCCTGTCCAGCCCGCGCGTTCCTGCCTGGTTTCCCGCAGCCCACACCTCAGCCACAGCAGAGCCTCATTCCGAATGCAACGACATACATATAAGAATATCCTTATACATATTATTCATATATATATACATATCCATGTTTATACACGACACGTGCAGTGCAGTGATACCCTGGCTAAAACGTACATTTTGAAGTATGTAATTTTGGTGGTACACACAGAGCCAATGACTCAGCCCTGCTCTTCTAAAACCCAGCCAGCCCGCTCGCAATCCACCTTCATCCCCGCGCACCCAGGATATCGGGTGCATTTCTCTCAAACCACCCAAACCGCACGCTCGAAACAAAAAGAGAGAGAGATGTAGAAGAAAAAAGGGGGGGACCATGGATATCGCTGATAACTCCCCGCCTGTCGCGAACTCTCATCGTTCGCTCTTCGGACCACGGGGCTTGAGCCCCAAGATCAACATGAAACTGTGTCCCGAGGTGGTCTAACCGGGGGTGGTTCGGATACGACAGCGTCACCACGGGCGTAGCGCTGCTGCCTCACTCCAATGGCCGGTGAAATCTCCTACGCATCGCCTCCCGCAGCTGGAGCAGCGGAGCCATCCTTACCCGGACCGCCTCGGCCGCGACCCCTACCACCACGGTCACCGCCTCTTCCTCCCCTGAATCCACCGCGTCCGCGTCCACCTCTTCCGCCCTCGCTGTCGCTCGCGCCTCCGCTGCGGTAACCGCCTTGGCCCTGGGAAGCGCCCTGCGCACCACCTCTCGAGCTACCCCATGTGCCTGCGTATCCGCCACGGCCGCCGCGGGTGCCGCCAGTCTTGAACTCACTAACGCGGATGCTGGAGTACTTGCCCTCCTTGTTCGGAGCACGCTTCAGCACGTCTTGCATCTCTTCTGGGCTGCCGAAGTGCGCGATGAAGAAGCCCTTGGCCGTCTTTTCGATCCTGATGATCTTCTTTGCATCGTCTTCGGTGAAGATGGCACGCACTTCGTCTTCGTTGTCCACACCCTGTACGTTAGGCACGTAGATCGCTTGGCTGGGCTTCGCGGGCTGGTATTCGGGCTTTGGTGTCGTAGCCTCCGATTGCGCGGTTGCTTGCGCGGTGCCATTTGGCTTAGCTTCGCTGGGAGCTGCTCTATCGGTACTTGCGGTTGCTGTGCCGTTAGTCGCCGCTGCTGGTGTAGGGGCCTTCGGCGGCGCTGGGGACGGGATTGATTGTGCAGGCGCTTGCTGAGCAGGCTTTGGTGGCTGGGGCGACTGTGCGGGAGCCGGGGCTGCGGGAGGTGCGCGGGCTTGCTGGGCTTGCGGAGCGGGCTGTTGCGCAGGTGGCTGTGCAGCAGGAGCTGGGACTGGCGCTGGAGCCGGGGCTGGAGTGGGCTGCGCGGATGGAGTCGGGAGGTTGCCGCCGGTGGGCGGCGCACCTGCTGTCGCTGGAGCTACGGGTGCAGCTTGTGATCTTTGTGCCTTTCCTCCGCGGTGCGAGAAGTTGAAGCCTTGTGCTCTCATCTCCGTTCCTATCCGTCCTTGGTCGATGTCCAGAACGAGCCAGCCGAATGCGGCATCTGCAAGGTTGAAGTTCCACATGTTCTTGAAGGCGCTCTCATCGACCTGGCCACTAGCTGGTCCACCCTGGCCGCCTCCGAAGGGGTTGCCACCGTTTGCGACGGTTGGCATCTTGCTCACTACGTCCAATGCGAAGCTAAGCAGGCGCTGTTGTTGTTCGTTCTCAGCCACCGCTGGTTCCACCTCGTGCTTGACAGTCTCCCAAACGTCATTAAAGGATGCCTTCGACGCCGCCAGCTTTCCACGGTAGTGATCCAGGGTGGGATTTACGCTGAATTCGTTGTAGGAGCTGCCATACCGGAAGTGAAGTCCTGCCGAGACGGAGAAATCCGCCTTCAGAGTGACTGAGAGCTGGTTCAAGATACCCTCACGAGCCGGGGAAGCGTGCGTGACGAAGACACGAGTTTCGGTGGGGTCGTAGACTCTGTTCGCAGTATCCACCAGTTCACCCATCTGAAGAAGCGTTGTCCACATGGTGCCTTGACCACCAGCAATTGTGGTCTTGCCCTCGCCATTGTCAAACAGCTTGTGCATGACAACCGCACCTCCCAGACCTAACAAGCGGAGCTTCACCCCGCCAACCTCCAGCAATCTTGAGTGCGCCTCGTCGATGATGTGCAGGTTAGGAATCTTGTACTCTCCGGAGCGCAGCTTCTCCAGCACAGAGACATCCTCGCAAGCGCCCCAGACTGTGTAGACAGGAACCTCAAGCTTGAAGCGACCCTCAAGGAAGTGTGGAAGTTCGGAGAGAATGAGTCCTTCGCGCTGGAAGCGCTCTTTGATGGACGATCCGGGTGGTGCCCGCACGAGGTCGTTCTTGAGGGTGTCGTTAAGGAGGGAGAGTATTGAGCGACGTGTTTCAGGGTCCTGTTGAAACAAATGTTAGTTGCCGATTTCCGTGACAAGCAATAAGTTCTGCGACGTGACAAGGGCAGTACGAGGCGCAGACGTGCACAGAGAATCTCTTGTGTCGCATACGCTGCCTGCGCATGGGAGACGCGAGCATAATCTCTGAGTGCTTGAGCGGCTGAGCTCCCGAGAGGCGTATCCTCCGCAGCCAGCATCCTGCCTCCTACCACCCTCTCATGCCGCAGTGGCCGTCCTGTTACAAGGTGATCCCACTCACTTCTCCGCGATCCTGTCCAGCGAAGTGCTGTCGTAGAAGCCAAAGTCACCGGTGTGAATGATGTAGTCCGCTCTCGCGCTCCGCGCTAGCTCATTCAAGCTCCTCAGATTGCCTGCACCAGTATCAGAACCTTAAAGCCGCTCTTCGTTGCCTTTTCTTACACACCTCTGACATCTGCAATACACAACACGCGGGCGGCACCGGATTGTATCACACGACCTTGGTTAGGGAGAAGCGGTACGGCGCCAGGTGCCGGACCGGAAGGACCGCTGGGGACGCCATTTGGAAGGTAGGCCTGGCTGTAAGCGCGAGGTTGAGTGGGTGGTTGCTGTATGCACCGTCAGTTGAACCGAACCGAACAAAACCAGACATCGCTTGTAACTGCTGATTGTACTGACCGCGGCCATGAGGTGAGCTAGCTAGCGTGTGATTCACGGGGGTATGAGACAGCAGGGGACTTGTTGAAGGGTGGGAGTTGCTGAAATGCGCGCGTCTGAGAGGGGTATGGAGGTAAGGGAAGAATTAGTATGTGGAGTGGGGAATGAAGATGCGACAGCTGTAGTGGCAAGGGAGTTGACGGCTTGATGGGTTTCAATGTTCTCTCGTGGAGGTCTCGCTCCTGCCCTTCTAGCTAGAGGCAGGCAGGCACCGGACAGGGTTTATTTTAGCGCCACTGCCAAGACTACGCCTACACGCGCGTCTGTCGAACACCCTCACTCGTCACGTCACTTGTGGTGTTGTGGTATAAGCGTAGAGCACATCTACGTAGAACACAGAGAGTTTGGGGAGATTGTTACCAGGTATCAGTCTTCAAACTCCAGGATCCATACATGCAAACATGCACACGACCGATTGCTCCATGCGGCCAGCTCCAAGCTTCCAACAACAAATTGTTCACGTCTTCAATTTGTGGGACCTTTTCAGCCTAGTACTCCATCGCCTCCTCGAACAGCGTCCTGAGTTGTTCCCTCTCTTGGTCAACATTCTGCAAGTCCAGGTTTGGCGCCAACATCAGCACGCGCGCCTGCGGTATCGTTCCGTCAACCAGCATGTCCACATGTTCACGTCCGAAGCCCAACTGCTTCAACCCCTCGGCTGGTCCCCGAGTCCGATCAGGAACTCGGCCAACGCCTCGCTAAGCACCTCTCCCGCGCTCTCCTTCTTCACTTGGCTGACATCCACACCGAAGCACTCCGCGGCAGCCAAGTGTCTCTCTGGATTGCTTGCGCCAGTGAACTTGAATACTGCGGGCGCAGTTACTGCGACACTGACACCGTGCGGGATGATGGGCGAGTCGACCTGGTAACCCGCGTGTTTGTAACCGGGGTTTTGGCCGCTGATAGGGTAGCTCATGCCGTGGCATAGATGCACACCAGCATTGCCGAATCCAACACCAGCCAGAGTGGCAGCGAGCAACATCTGGCTCTGAGCTTCCGTGTCGTCCGGATCCTTCACTGCACGTGGGAGATACTTGACGGTGCTGCGCAGGGCCTGCAGCGAGAAAATGTCGGAAATCGGGTTGGCTCCCTGGTAGGCGGGCCGGTTGATGGGGTTGGTGGGGCGCGGGGTGCGCTCGTTGTAAGGGATGGCGGTCCAGGACTCGAGCGAGTGGCAGAGGACATCCAGACCCGACGAGGCATGGACGGCCGAGGGCATGGTGCGGGTGTTGAGCGGGTCGCAGATGCCCAGCGTGGGTTTGAGATTGCGGTGGGCGATGCCGGTCTTGGCTTTTTTCGACACGAGGTCGAAGATGGCGGTTCCTGTGGTCTCGGAACCGGTGCCTGCCGTGGTTGGTACAGCAATGAGTGGCTTCAGCTTGCCCTGGATGGGCAACCCCTTGCCAAGTGGAGCATTGACAAAGTCAAGGAAGTCTGCTTCTGGGAAACATGTGTAGAGATTCATCAGCTTGGCAGTATCAATGACAGAGCCACCTCCGACTGCAAGGAAAGCGTCCGGCGCGTGTGGCTTCGCGAACGCGATAGCCTCCTTAATACTTTCAGACCGTCAGTATAGCGCCCAGCTGCAAATGGAAGTCGGGAAACATACGAGTAATCCTTTGGTTCCACTCGGCACTTATCGTACACCTCGTAAGGCACACCCTCGCGATCTAATCCTTCCTGCACCTGCTTCATGGCATTGAGGTTCTTCACTGTTGAATCCGTCACGACCATGACCTTCCTTGCTCCCAAGTTCTTCATATCCATCCCCACCTCTTTCGTGCATCCGGGTCCGAAACGTATGCTCGACGCCGCCATCTCGAAAGCGTACTCTTTTTGCTGAGCATGATCGATGGGTGTTGCAAGGGCACGGCGCGACTGCGAGATTGCCAATGGGTTCATATGATGATGGTGGCTAGGGTTCGAGTGACACGGGCAGTTCGGTGGGTGAGTGTACTGGACGGTACGCAGCAGGTTGAGAGCTCGGGCTGCCCTTGTGGGCGCGACACGGATGGATGCCATTGTGGTAGACGATATAATCAGAATCGGAGAAGAGTGTGATCACTAAAAAGGAGAGAAAGAAACGAGAAGCACGGCGCTCCACAGAGAAAGCCGGGTTGGTCTTACCTAACACTGTCACTACCGAACTGCCGTCACTTTCGGGGTGGAGCTGCTTGGGAGTGGGACAACATGAGCAACTCCCCATCCGACGAAATGCGGGGAGAGCTGTCCGTTGCTCTTTCCTCCCCGGTCAGGTTGCCGAATCCCGGGCCTCGGCATGGCGAGGGCATCTACGACGACGGCTTTCAAACATCCTTCGTGTCTCAACCCATTGCTGAGGAGGTTGGGTTGAATGGGACAACGTTGACCATGTAGTTTACGTATAACACATGTGATCTGCCAGCCCAGTACCTCAGTGTTGCGTCGTTCCTGAATGCACACGAAGCGATGCTGGAGCTCTAATATTGCCTATATCCGGCTGCGGTACCCATGACTCCACAAAGAACTCCACATCTTCGAAGATCAAGAAGATGCAGAGCCCTTGGCACGGGCACTGCTGTGGAACACAGCCGACGAAAGGGATGCGGTACGTTCGTCGCCCATGAAGTGCAGCTATCACCAACCGGCCGATATTATATGTACCTCAACAGCGCGTTTGTATGCTGGCCATGCGGTCGAGACGGGAATGCTGCTGCGACAACTCTGACACACTGCATCACCGGAAACGTTGATCGCTCAATAGCATGTATCAACGAGGACCAACCTAGACATACCGTGCCTCATATCTTCTTTGTTTCTTCTTCGTCTCATATTTCCTCTTATTCCCTTGGGGATGCAACGTGGTAAGCTCATGCTAAGTTGTCCTACTTGAGCGTCTTCCAGTATTGGCATACACGAATAGCGAAGAGCAAATCTCTCGTGGGATGTGCAAGCAAAATTGTCTCCAAAAGCTCACGGAGAGCAAGCACGTGGCCACTAGCATCGCTCCACGAAGCTGTAGGTCTGAAAGCCGTCTCAAACGCGCTGGACTTCATCCTTTACTGGTTAGATAAGGACACTGGCATCTCTACATGCGGCAACATGATCTCTATAGCTGGAGCAAAAAGGGCGATCAAATCTGTGATCCTGCGAGGTAACGAAAGCGTGTACCTTCGTCCTGATGTTCGAGGATGTTGTTGGCCTGGCTCAGGTGGTGTTCCAAGTTTGAATCTTCCACAGCTGCAGTAGTATGTGATATATCTGATGGATTTTTCGCGGGGTGACCGTACGGGATAAACAGTATACAAATAATGTACCATAGAGCAAAATTTGATGCCCATTGAGTTCTCTGCGTACTGTGAATTCGGAGATTTCGAGATAGCCCGAATTCGTCGTGTCAAAAGGAGCTCACAGAAAAAATATCTCTTTGAGCTTCGGGTTGGATTGGGAAGCAAGTTTCTCGGCCGCGGTAGTGTCTGCAGGACAGGACGATCATATTCCGATCATCAGAGGCACAAGTGCCAAGCTTAGAGTAATCTTGTAGCTATCGATCGTTGGATCATTGCTGTAGTATGGCTGCCCCCTTCCCACCATTATAGCTTACCTCCATGGAAGCGTGCTGATTGTGAAGCTGCCATGTAATAACACCAAAGCAGACTACAACTGGAACGGTGAGAGTATTGTTTGAAGGTCGAGGGTTGAGGTGAAAGGAGTTTCGATCCGTTCCCGGTAGAACGCTTGCATGTCAAGGATGTCAGGCTCTATATACCTTCGGAGGTCAAGCGAAAAATTGATTAGGATCTCTTGAACCATGCCAGAAACTGATGTCAGAGCCACAAGCTACATTCGCGGCTTCGATGCTGCCAATAGCCACAACGCGGTCTACTCATAGACTAAGAATCCAAAACAAGGGTTTGTGGTTCCATATCTTGTCCATCAGAGGGCTTCTAGGACTAAGAGGTAGAACTGCGAGGGTTGAAATATTGGCCGCAGCAAATATGCAGAGTATGACAGAAAGTGTGGTAGTGTTGGTTTTTAGGAGGAAGTGGAAGGTGGTTGATACGTGCGGATTGTCGCTGTTTTGGGACGGAAGCCTCCCATCACCCTCTTACTCCGCCTCTTTCCACCTGGACGCCTGAGATTCTGGACTCTGCGCCCTGCGTGCGCCATTTTCTGTTGACTCAGTCAAATCACTGCTGCAATAATGGTCATTCAGATGATGTCCGGCCAATGCCTGGAATCTGACTGGGCGATCGTCAGGCATACCGTAAGGCTGTGATGCCTGTAAGCGCTCCTCGATGCTTGCAATTAGACCATCCATGGCGGTGTCGTATGTTGTCTAGTTCCAGCGCCCACATCAGGCTAACACTATGCGCATACAGCATATATGTGCCCTAAGCGTCTGACAGAAGGTAAACTTTACAGCAGCAATTGCATGCTCTTCGGTCTCTTCATCCACCCTCGCGAGAACAAATCCTTTTCCCTTATCTCGAGACTTCTTCCTATCAAACACTCTCTCCTCAATAGCTGCCAAACCCTTATGGCCTCTCAAGACAAGCAATGGCTGAAGAGGGTTCTCGTTCCCTTCTGGATACTCCAAACCATCTTCACGTGCCTCATGATCGCCTCTGCCGCTCTCACGCTCGACAGCTTCGAACACAGGCACACTTCAACAGCGTAAGTCGCGTTCGTACTCTCCTACGAGAAAATTAACTGCTGATGTGGTGCTACAGAGCTTTCATCGTGCTTCTTGTCTTCTTTGTCCTCTGCCTTGCTTTCGTAATCGTGGAGGTGGCGCTTTATGCCACACACCGACTTGCGCCTCTAGCATTCGTGTTTATGCAGATTGTCAAATGCGTCTTTTGGTCCGTCTACTGGGTCATCGTCTTGATCGTCGTCGCTGCATATGATGAGGGTGCCGGAGGGATCGTATTCGTCACGGTCGTCGTGTGAGTCTTACTTACCTTAATGATCGTGGTTCAAGCGCTGATCTTAACTCATAGGTTGTCCGTCTATGGGCCTCTGATTTACGGAAGTGTTGTGTACCACCGCCAGAGACTTCAACACCACAGACAATATGAGGCTGAGGCATCAAAATCTAATGCGTTTGGCGACTTCTAGGATTCGATATGAACCATGAATGGCAGCATAGGTGGTGATGAAGGAACGCAGTGCGCGTGATGAGCCATGGAACAGATACAATCCGGGTTTTCCTTAGAATCGACTGTCCAGACTTGGAGGTTAAATAGTATAGATATCCACGACAGCTCGGATGATGTTTTTATCGAAGACTGAACACATGGTCACTCCAAGTCCTTTGAATCACCGAGATGAACTCTTTTGCGTCTTGATGTCAAGATCATTTTTCACGTGACCAGGCGGTGTTCCTTCTACGCTTTTCCATCGGTGACCCGAAAGTGGCGTGTTTGCTAAGTTTGCCTGTATGACACAGCGGAGCAATTGCCTAAGCTACTGTTCGTTGACCTTCTGCGAGACTGATTCAACTACATATTATCTTCCTTCCGCATACCACTGAACACTCAATCAGTTTTTGCTCACTCCGCTTGCGACAACACAACATCTCATAACCACCATCTCCACTCTACGAGTCTCAACACCCCAATTGTACATCAAACCACATTACATCATTCACAATGAGCGAGTGGGACACCGTCACCAAGATTGGCAGCAAGGCCCGCGGCCCTGGCGCCACCCAACGCGAGACTGTCATCAAGGGCAAGAGTGCACTCAATGCTGCCCAGCGTAGCGGTGCCGTTGTCGGCACTGAGAAGAAGTACTCCAGTGCGAACGTGAGTACACTGCATCATTCTCTCTCTTTGTATTCTCGGCACCAACTAACATCACTGCGCAGGCTGCAAGCAAGGGCCAAGAAGGTCAGCATTTGACCAAGGTTGACCGCTCCGAGGACATCGTCGCAACGAAGAAGGTGCCAGATGAGGTGGCCAAGGCACTTCAGCAAGCACGTGCGAACCTCAAGAACGCAAAGGGCACGACCATGACACAAAAGATCTGGCATCCAAGGCGAGCGTGGACGTGGCATACGTGGCCGCACTCGAGCGCGCAGGCGCGGACTGGCCGAGCATGGACTTCGTGCAGAAGATCCAGAAGGCGGCCAACGTCCGGTTGACGGGTAACAACATCGGTGCCCCTATGTTTGGACCAAAGAAGAAGTAGACGACTAGGCAACGATCCATCAGATGCACATCATGAACAGCCCATGACTCGAGAGGACGCTTGGGATATGAGGGTATCGGATGGTGGTGACAGGGAGGATGGAATTAGCCGTGTCGTCTTTCGACGCTGGCACCTTTGCTCGTTACAAGCGGGCGTTTTGTTTTGGCATGACATTGTCAGGTCTGGAGTTGGTGGTTGATATCAGCTGATGCTGTGCTCACAGCATGCACACTGGGGCACCATCCTTAAGCCACTTGAGGCTTGAAGCCAGTAATCCGAACGGGAAATGATCATTCAAACCACGCTTCCGTACCTTCTCTAGCAGCTCTTTTCGAAGCTTGGCTACACTTTTCCCTCGTCGTGGCAGCTAAGAGCTAGACTCGTGTTCCTACGACACTTGCATTTCGATTCCGGCAGCCGTTAAGGAGATGACAATCTTCAAGTTTTGCTCGTCACGTCCGGGGTTCAATCGGTTCCCTGACCAACTGGTGCGTATAAAGCAGAACACAAATAAGCACTGCTCCTCTGTACACGCTTCTGTCGATATCCCATTAGAAACTCCCCAAAAGCAAGTCTTAGTGCACCTGGATAGGCCGGCAACGTGATCGACGGAGAGCCATAGCAGATCAACGCGCGTGCATTCTCCAGCGGTGACGCTGCAGAATCAACCATTGCTCAATCGACAGACGGACACACCACTGAGGCGGACCGTGTAAGGTCGTTACTGTAACCGTACCTATCTACCTGTTTCCGGAGCTTTCGGCGGTGCCATTCTGACGTCCTTGAACAGCCCAAGTGCCGGTCTTTCGGGAGCAACTTACAGTGTCACGTCCTCCGATTGTCGAGCAATTTGCACAACAGGGCTCATGTTGTTTTGACTGACCGTTTGTTGCTCAGGGGGAGGCGAACGGGAGTTCCAACGCTTCTGGACTACGCCGTTGAGAAGCACCCACAGCTGGCGTACCTTACGCTGCGCAGCCCATGGCAACATTTATCGAAGCGACATCGATGCCTTTGGTGAACGCCTGTTGCAGCACGTTGTTCTGACGACTGCTACGAAAGATAACCTTGTGTTCGAAAGCGGACGAGGCTGCGTCACCGCTTACGATGCTGCGCACAACCACGTTATCGAGAGAGGTGTCAAGGTTTCAATCCTGGCTTTTCCGAAACGGGCAACTGGAGGACCACACATGGTAGAGAGTGTTGGATGAAGACCCACGTGGTCCTGGTGATGGAAATTGTACGTGTGTTCACATGGTTGTTGAGGTCGCGTCAGATGTCTGTTCGTCAGCATGGCCAGCTAGCTGCAAGTAACCGTGACACATGTGCCGCGAGGCCGAGATGATGGTCAACAGTGTTTCCAGACTTGAAGAAGAGCATCAAGATGCGGTGGTAGCGGCTCTGGCCGTGCAGTGCACGCTTGGCCGGTTGATTGGCTGCCATGCAGATTCGAGGCGACCCCTGGAGTGCCCTGCAGTTTCAGTTCTTGGCGCCGTCGGCTCGCTGTTGCCGCATCTCTGACGAATGAACACTCGTACATCACACTCTACTTAATAGACCGTGATATTCACACCACACTATCACAACTGAAACACTTGGGAAGGCGTCTCCCGTCGCCAGTATGTTTGAGCAAGTGGGGTTTGGCTTGCCTGCACACCTCTCTTCCGCATGCCTCCCGCCCACCGACCTCCCCGATCTAACGGTCACTATCCCTTTGAAGCGGAGCTCTCAGAAACCGTACTACATCTCTGCATGCTAGTGGCTGTCAAGCCTCAGCCTCGGAACCTCCTGAGATTTGCGCTCTCGAGATCTTGCGTGCCAGGCAAGCCTCGACCATCGCTTCCCGGCGGCCGCGTAGGTAGGCGTGCGGATCCAATGCACCATTGCCAGGAGCTTGGCTCTGGAGGCTCGCCGCCATGCAGTAGCCAGGGAATCAGAAACAGGGTCAACGGTCGAATTGTCGACTATGAAGGGCCCTCAACGGTAATCCAGCTATCTCACCGTGCAACAAGAAAACGGCTATAAGGTCGCCATGGCGCTCCTGAGCCTGCTCCTCTGCAGTATACATATACCTTCCTTTTTGTTTCTCTTGTTTCCTTCTTTTCTGCTTACGCAGAGTCTCAAATCTTTGTGTTGCCCGCAGCCTCTTGCAATACTTTTGGGCTCCGCACTGTCATTCATTTCGCCAATATGTCTGTCGTCACACTCCTTTCTTGCTTACTTTTCGTCAACCCAAGCATAGCTGGCTATGTTTTGGAAGATGACTACTCTCCCTCCAACTTCTTCGACATGTTCTCTTTCTGGACGTCGAGCGATCCTACACATGGCTTCGTGGACTACGTCGACCAAAGCACGGCTCAGGATTCAGGCCTGATCTCTGTTAACGACGGTAGCGTCTACATGGGCGTTGACTACGAGAACGTCACGCCAAACGGCCGCCCAAGTGTACGTCTTACCAGCAACAAAGCCTACAACTCTGGCAGTCTCGTTATCCTCGACCTTGAGCATATGCCCGGTGGTATCTGCGGTACCTGGCCTGCGTTCTGGATGGTCGGACCCAACTGGCCCAACGGCGGTGAAATCGATATTATTGAGGGCGTAAACCAACAGCTGGTCAACGATATGACTCTACACACGGCGACCGGCTGCGAGGTCACCAACAACGGCAACTTCAGTGGTATCCTGAACTCGGAAAACTGCGATGCGAACGTTAACGGCAACCAAGGATGCCAAATTGCATCTCAGAACCCGGCGTCATACGGGGATGGTTTCAATGCCGCCAACGGCGGTGTCTATGCCACAGAGTGGACCGATGATGCTATCAGCATCTGGTTCTTCGCCCGCGGCTCCATTCCATCTGATATCTCCAACGGCAACCCGGACCCAAGTGGCTGGGCAACACCCATGGCTCAGTTCACTGGCTGCGATATCCCGTCTTTCTTCCAGGACCAGCAGATCGTCTTCGACAACACCTTCTGTGGCGACTGGGCTGGTAACGTTTGGAGCAGCAGCACTTGCGCTGCCAAAGCCGACTCGTGCGAGGCTTTCGTCGAGAACAACCCGTCGGCATTCAAGGACTCGTACTGGACGATCAACGCTCTTAAAGTCTACCAATACTCTGAGTACAGCAAGACCGATGCAGCCTCTACCACGCCAGCTGTTGAGGCTACGTCCGCCGTCTACGTTCCAATTTCCTCTGAGACTACAGCCACATCAAGCGAGATCGCTAGCTCCAGCTCAACCCTCGATGCGACTACCACTTCTTCTGCAGAGTCATCTAGCACTGTCAGCTCCTTCACTTCGGCGGAAACCAGCTCTTCTTCCAGCGATGTTCCTCCCAGCACGTCAGCTAGCTCTACGACTAGCGACGTCACATCAAGCACCAGCATCTCTCTGTCTAGCGCTGCCGCCACTTCGAGCACCGTTCCCTCGTCCAGCGTTATCACCACTTCCAGCAGCGCCGCTCCATCCAGCACCATTGCCAACTCGAGCTCCCAGGAGATTCCAAGCACCGCTGCCAGTGTCAGCTCGTCGCTCGCCGCTTCCTCAAGCGTACTTGTTGTCCCTTCGAGCTCCACAGCGTCTACGGCTTCCCCACGGTCTCTATATGCGCTGCGCAAACAGATCTATGCCCGAGCTGCAACGGCGCAGGATATCAGAAAGATGGCAACATCATGAACATCGCTTGCAACATGGGTGGTAGTGGTAGAGTTCTGGGCGCAGCTGCGAGACTGCATGCCCGTGATACCCAAGAGAGCTTTCAGCTTTGTATTGCGGAGTGCAGCGCTGCTTCCGGTTGTGTCGCAGCTGCATACGTGCCTGCCTCTCTGGACTGCGTCCTGTACACTTCAGTTGCTGGTGTCTACGCTCAACCTGGTACTCAGTTCGCGTACGCTTACGGAATGAATGTTACGCTACTCAACACCACCACGAGCATCACGGCAAGCTCCAGCTCAACCGCCGCTCCTATTGCGACAACTGTCAACACCACCTCTTCTCTGTTGCTCCCAAGCGTCAACAACACCAGCACCCACGTCGCTTCTGCCACCGGCACCGGTATAAAAATTCGGTCAATGGAACAGGCCTTTATCCAGTTCTATCGCATGTCACAGTCATGTCTTCGCCAATCTCATTCGGTGTCCACGCCGTGACCACTACGTCAGCTGCGTTGTCATCATTTGCCGTCTCTTCGAGCGCCATCGCTATTCCCACCACTCAAGTCAGCGAAGTCGTCAGAACCTCCGTCACCACCTACACAGCAGGCCACACGCTTACTATTTCCGGCTCGGCCACCGTACTGGCCACACCAAGCGTCGCTTACTTCACCGAGACTGAGACTATCACCGTGTACACAACTGTGTATATCAATGGCGCTTCCTATCCTCCGTCTCCTTCAGCCACCGTCGCCGCAGCCTCAGCCAGCCAATCTAGCTCTGCTGCTGTTGACGCAGCCTCTGCAAGCCAGGGCAGCACTGCGGCCGTGCCCACCATCCAAACCAGCGAAGTTGTCAAAACGACCGTCACTACCTATTCCGCGGGTGAGACGGTTACAACTGCCGGCTCCACGACCGTCCTTGCTGCTCCCAGCGTTGCCACCATCACCACGACTCAAACCATCACTCGCTACACGACCGTCTACCTAAAAGGCTACACGCCCTCCTCAACTACTCTTGTGGTGCTGCCTACCTCTGCCGCTCCATGGGATGTCGCTGTTGGTCCAAACGATGTTGTTGTCGAGGTCCAGGAGGACTCGACGACCTACACCTCCGTGATGGCATCTACCGCCCTTCCTTCGGTTGTCCTAAGCTCTGCCCCTGGCATGACGACCTTCGCGACCATCACTGGCGGCAACGCTCCTGCCGCCCCGAGCTCCAGCGCCGTTGCCGAGAAGGCCATCGCCGACAATGCCAACGTCTTGGCCTCGCACCTTGACTCGACCTCCAGCAACACCACCTCCAGTAACGCCTCTTTGTCTGCCGTTCCAAATCCTTCCGGCAATGGCACCGTGACCGTCATCAGCGCCATCACCTCGACTGTGGCCGCCGCAGACGCCTCTGTCACCCCTGCGCCGCAAGAATCCGCTTCCGCACCAGCAGGCTGGGGCAGCTGGGCGGAGTATAAAGCGAGCAAGGCATCCGGAGCGGCAGCATGGCTCAAGGAGTACGAGGCTGGTAGCGAGGCGAGGGCCAGGCACTTGGCTGGACACAAGAGCTACCGGAGGCTGAGGAGACATTAGGTGGAGCACTAGGTTGGCGTTGATAGGGTTTTATGGATTTGGGAACGAATTTCGGGATCATGGCTGATCCTCCTTCATTCTTCTTCGACAAGATACCACGGGAACTTTATCAGGGATATAGGTATATGGTAGATAGATTTGATCACTAGCGCAAGGGGTCTCTATGTTGGATACCCCCGGTCGCTCCGAAAACAAAATGGATATCCATCAACTATTTAATCTTCTAGTAGAGACACTATAAAATTACAAGTTCCATGAGCGTAGGTTATACTCCTGCTGCTGCTGCTTGCTGTTGTTGGATCGAATGCAATGTTCGCTCAACCTCGGCTCTTCGGCCCGACGAGCTCACTTCATCCATGGTGCATCCGTCGAGGGTTTTGGAGTACACGTATCGCTCGAGAAAGATACAGACATAGAGTAGAGAGGAAGCGTTGTTCTGTTTGTGGTTCGCTTCCAGTTGCATAGTTCTGACCTTCAATCATCTAATCTTGCTGTTCCTATCACAGGGAGGCATAATAGAAGCGCAAGAGCAGCACAGTTTGGGCATTGAAGTAGCCATGTCAGTCGGTAAGTTATATGGTGTTTCCCTCTATTCAGGTCTCAACAAGTCACTATTCCATGCATTGTATCATCTAGTATGTCCCTATACTGCCCCAACACGTAGCGTCCACCTGTTAACGGTTATCCTCAGATTCCTTACCCAGCCCGAGCCCTCTACCTAACCCTCCCTTCTTTGCGATCTCTGGTATTGCCAACTTCCGTGACATCGGCGGCTATCCATGTTCATCTGCCTCGAATGCTTGCCAATCGGTACGCAGAGGTGTGGTCTTCCGCTCGGCAGACCCATCTCGTGTAGACCCAGCTGGCCTACAGAAGATGAAAGATCTCGGGATTACAAAAGTGTTTGACCTGAGAAGTGTACCGGAGATCAAGAGGGATGGACCGGAGTGGCAGGGCGTTAAGGTGGATGCGGGTGTCTTTGCCGAGGCGAGGGAAGAAGGCGAGCAAAAGGAGGGAAGGATAGAGAGAGTTTGGTGCCCTGTATTCGCGGACAAAGATTATGGGCCTGAGAAGGTTGCGGTGAGATACAGGGAATATGCGAAGAACGGGCCCGATGTACGTCTCTCTTGCCATTCTTTCATTCTATGAGCTTCCACATGGTGATAGCTAATCTGAAAGGGCTTCGTTCGAGCATACCAGGACATTTTAGCCGCGGCTCCAGATGCCTACCGTACAATCCTCACACACCTCTCACGGCCTTCTCCTGAGCCTTGTCTCATCCACTGCACTGCTGGGAAAGACCGCACTGGTGTCCTGGTAGCATTGCTCTACCTCCTCTGTTCTGTCCCCACCGACGTCATAGCCCAGGAATATGCGCTGACGGACCGTGGTCTCGAGCACCTGAAACCGCTGTTTATCGAACGGTTGCTGAAGAACCCGGCGCTGGAGGGAAGTGTGGAGAAGGTTCAGAACATGATCAGCAGCAAGGCGGAGAACATGGCGGCGACGCTCGAGATGATTCAGGAAGTGTACGGAGGTGCGGAGGCGTACGTGAAGGAGAAGCTTGGTTTGGATGAAGGGGCCATTCAGAGATTGAGGAGGAATCTCGTCAGCGATGAGAAGCCTGTTCTGCCGAAGGTCTGAGACGGAATCTGGTTGAGTCCGATGCAGTGGCACTAGAAAGGGAATGAGAAAGACTCCGGACGCATCTGTTCCTGCTCTGTTGGCTTACGTCACTTAGCGAACACACTTATATTATCATCGAAACCTTTGTCGTCAAGCTTCATTTCTTGTTCATTGACTTTCCCTTTTAAACTACACCCTCTTTGTTACTCTACGTTTTAGCAAAGGTCCTAGGCTAGACGAGGTCCTCGTTATCTCCTCGTATAACATACACGATCATCTGGCCAACACACCTATACTATCATCAAGATCTCTCTTCGTCGGGCTTTAGTTCTTATTCATAAGCTTTCTACTCCGACAACTCGTTTCTTATCGTTCTACGTCCTAGTATCCTCTAAGTCGAACGGGCTCCTTATCCTTTCCTCGTTTAGTAGCAAGTAGCCACGTCACTTGGCGAACGTACCCACACTGTCATCAAGATCTCTGTCGTCGGGCTTCACTCTTACTGGAACGGACACTGCAATATCACTCGTCATTGATCCTCACTATGGCCTCTCCTCGTATGGGTGGAAGTATGTTTCGTTGTCACATCCACTCCATCTTCTACCGTCGCTTACTGTAGAAGTAGGCAGCCAATCTACACAGAAAAAACAATCGAAGAAGCATGCCCGTTGGCGTAAGAACAAGAACAAGTTCATTAAACGTTTGGAGGAACAGATCGCTGCTTTGAAAAAGCAGACCGAAGATCTAACCCAGGCAAACCTCCAACCACAAGCGGGTAAGCTTTACTATCATAAGAAGATTGCATCTAGATCCAAACGGGCCGCATCTCGTCGGTCCTTCACTCCTTCATAACTGATAGTCATAGCGTCTAGAACACCGAACCGGCTCCCTGATGCCGACGAACTACCTGCACATGCGAGCAAGCGCGGCGACGAGCTCAATAACAAGTCCAATGACGAGCCTAACGACGAGCCTAACGACATCCAGGTGAGTCTTTACCGTACTTCTTGTCGTTACGGCTGCCGTGTTCACCATATCGCAGTCGTCTCAAGCACCTCGAAGGCCTGGTATACGTAGGGCTCCAACCAACAGAGTGTTCTCGCCAACACCACCGCCGCCGCCGTTCGATCTCGCCCTCCGCCTACCAAACCTGTTCCGCCCTCCAATGACGACCTGCCCATCCTCTTCGACACCATCGCCGGTGTCGAGACCGGGCTTGCGGTACTAATCGCCAGCACCAAGCTTTTCCGAACGCGGTCTCGCATGTCGAATCGTTGTTTTCGTCTGCAAGTAGATGCGTCCTTTCCGAGTATTTCGTCAAGAGTATTGTCGAATAGAAAGTGTGGCAGTGTGGCAGTGTGGTAGTGGAGAAACGCGCGCGCCCACGCGTTCTCGGAAAATCGGCCAGGCTTCCCGGAGGCTCTTCTCCATGCTCCACTAATTTCCGTTACGGGAAGGTACATCTGTACAGCCGACAAGCTCAGCGCGGGGTCTTGTTGTCGTCCCGCATTTCGTGCGATGATGGAAGCTGGATAAACACCCGGCAATCCTCCTCCAACGGCACGGCAGACTCTTTCCTTTTTCTCCGCTGCCAGAAAAGGTATATGTAAGTGTAGCTCTGCCGCCCGTAGTCGCGACCCAATTCACTCTATTCTCTCCATCCATTGCACCCCATCTTGATCAAGTTTAATTTATTGTTCTATTAATTTACTTCTCCCAATTCGCATCAATCCATAGCAAGCAACCATGGCGGCCGGCCTCCCAAAATGCAATATCGCTTCCTCGGCCGCTCCGGTCTGCAGGTCTCCTGCATCTCGCTCGGCGGCTGGCTCACCTACGGCGGCCACGTGGAAAACGAGAAGACCTTCGCCTGCATGAAAGCCGCCTACGACGCCGGAATCAACTTCTTCGATTGCGCAGAGGGTTACGCCGGCGGCGAGAGCGAGAAGGTGATGGGTGACTGCATCAAGAAGTACGGCTGGAAACGCAACGACTTCGTCATTAGCACCAAGATCAACTGGGGTGCCGCAAACGGTGACAACCCCGTCAACAACGGTGGTCTGTCGCGCAAGCATCTCATCGAGGGCACCAAGGCTGCATTGGAGAGGCTGCAGTTGGATTATGTGGATTTGATCTATGCGCACAGGCCAGACCGCAACACGCCGATGGAGGAGACTGTGCGTGCGTTCAACTGGTTGATTGACACCGGCAAAGCCTTCTACTGGGGAACCTCGGAGTGGCAGGCTGACGAGATCGAGCGTGCACACCACGTCGCCTCCAAGCTCGGCCTCATTGGACCTATAATGGAGCAGCCTCAGTATAACCTAATGGTGCGCGAGCGCGTCGAGAAGGAGTACCAGCTCCTGTACGAGAACTACGGACTTGGCTTGACGCCGTTCTCACCACTTAAGGGCGGTATCCTGACTGGAAAGTACAACGAGAGTATCCCAGAAGACAGCAGATTTGGAAAGAGTGATGATGCCTTCATTGAGAGTATGAGGAAGCGCTTCGGCTCGGATGACTGGCAAGAAGAGATTAAGAAGGTCAAGGCTCTGGAGGTACGTTCTTCTCCGTCGTAGGCGGGAAGTGTAAGAAACGTGTACTGATCACATCGTGTCACAGCCCATCGCGAAGAAGCTCGACACTAGTCTCGCCGGCCTTGCGTACGCTTGGGTCTTGAAGAACCCTAATGTCGCTTCCGCTATCACTGGTGCAAGCAGAGAACAACAGGTCTACGATGCGGTCAAGAGTCTGGAAGTCGTGCCCAAGTTGACAGATGAAGTGATGAAGGAGATCGATGAGATACTCGGGAACAAGCCTGCGCCGCTTGTCAGGAGGTTCTAAAAAGCTGTTTGAGGTATCCTGAATATAGAATTAGTGGCTGGGTTCCTAGAGCTGCTTGAGGCTGAAAACCTCTCCTCCCTCGATAACGTAACTTGCGATACTATGAGAGACTGGATGCTTTACGGCTGGCAGAAGTACGAAGATTCCCTCCAAACGACGAATCTTGATCTTACGAACTTCCACTCCGCCGGCGGCAAGATCTTGATCTTCCACGGCAAGTCTGATCCTAACATCCCCACCAGCTCTTCTGTCCACTTCCATGAATCTGCGCGCAAGATCGTGTACTCTCACCTCTCCTTTAACCAGAGCATTGCCGCTCTTGGAGACTGGTACCGTCTTTTTCTTGTTCCTGGAGCGGCTCACTGCAACTACAACTCCTTGATCCCAGACGGTCCCTTCCCTAGACGAACATGCACGTCATGATTGACTGAGTTGAGAACGGCGTCACCCCTACCACACTCAATGCCACTGTTCTCTCGGGCAAGCACAAGGGCGAGAACGGTCAGATCTGTGCATGGCCGCTCCACCCTTACTGGACTAAGAACGGCACTGAGATGGAGTGCCAGTACGATCAGGCTTCAAACGATACTTGGATGTATGACTTTGATGCGTACAGACTCCCACTCTACTAAGCTCATCAACCGGAAGTCGGAAAGCATGAGCGCTACGCGTGAAGTGTGGTGGAGAAGCTTAGGGAACGACTCGCACACGGACGCAATATCGCACATCTTTCTTCGCTTAGGGTATCGAGCCACTGCAGATATCTATTCGAATCTACACCAGCTTGATGAGCACCGAGAACTTGTTGTGGACAGGTGTGATGAATAGTGTAGGAAGGACTCTAAGCCACGATTCGTATATGTAAGCTTAGGCAGCAACGTCTGCATGCGAAAACATACTACAGAATTCCTTCAACTTGCAATTCATACACCGGCGAGTCCTGCGCCATAACTACAGGAACAAGGCTACAAGGCATCTGCGCTTCCACTCGACATTATGACCTTCATCGCGAAGCTCTTCAAGCCGACTACGCTCGATCTCGCCACCCGCCGCAAGATCTGCGAGGACACAATCTTCCGATCTCCTACGATAGCAACTGAAACACCGCATGGGTCTCTCGATAGCAGCTTCGTACCATCACAACTACTCGCGCTGTCGAGATCTTCTCCCACTTACCCGAACTTACAATTGCAGCCTGTTAAGATCATCGACTCCGATGCCTTCGCTGCCGCACGCGCTTTACTTGAGACAGATCCCGCTCGAAGCGGGAGGATAGCCGTGTTGAACTTGGCAAGCGATGAGGAGCCCGGTGGCGGTTGGCGCTACACACTCTCGGTCACGCAGGAAGAGGCATTGTGCTATTCTTCCACGCTCTATGCCACTCTTAGACCGGAGTTCTATCCTTGGCCAAATCTGGGTCCCGGTTCAGCCGCGGGCATCTTCTCGCCTGGTGTCGTTGTCTTTAGAGATACCACAGACAACGGATTGGCTGAACTCCCTGTCCAGAAACGATTCTTGGTTTCAGTGATAACGATAGCAGCGCCGCGTTTGCCGGAGCTCACGGAGGATGGTGCGGAATTTGCACGTGAGAGCGATTTGCGGGATCTGAGAGAGAAAATTAGGCTAGTGTATCGAATGGCAGCGCACAATGGACAGACCAATCTTGTGCTGGGAGCTATGGGTTGCGGAGCCTATCGGTGTCCTCCGGCGCTCATGGCGAAGGAGATGAAGGGAATTCTGGGAGGAGAAGAATTTGACGGGTGGTTCGAGAATGTGGTGTTCGCGATTTATGCACACGGGAAGGCTGGAGAAAGGAATCTGGAGGCTTTTAGGAGGGAGTTTGGCACCGGGTGGAGGGGCGTGTGAGACAAGATGCCGAATGGGATTAGTTGGCAAGGCAGGTTTCCTTTCGTTTTAGCACCGAGATTGGCTACTAGCGAGAGATTTGTACAGGGAATGCAGCAACTGAGTTTGGTACAACTCAGAGAGCAGTGAACCAGCCATATCATGAAGTTCCTGATCCATGTCTCAGCTGAGCGGTCCTACCTAGTGCTGGACGTCTTCTACTTACCTCGGATGATCCATATCTGTCATTTTCTGCTTTTTCCAGACTTTCCCACACCTTCTTCAACGTCCACGAAAACATGGTTGCCATTCAAGAAAGCAAAGTAACCAGAAACCACGGAAGTTCAGTGCATCATGATCTCTTATACTCAACGGTAGCGATTTTCCATGTCAATCATCCAAAACTCGCTCCGTCACGAGCGTTCAAGCTCCAGAACCAACAAACCAACAACACCAATACGGTCCGAAGCCTCACAAGCGACTTCTGACCTGCTCCTCCGGATCATCACCAACCTTCAACACAATCCTGCCACTCACGTCACCCCTTTCCAACTCCTCATACACCTCCGGCAAGTCCTTGAACGGTCTCACAAACACCTTCGGCTTAACCAATCCCAGCCTCACCAACTCGACCGCTTCAAGGCACTCCTTGAGATTCCCGACCAAATTGCCCTTGATCCTTAACCCCTTGATCACAATCGTGCTAATCGGCGTCTGCAAGTACGGCTTCCCAGGCGGAATGCCACAACAGCACAATGTGCCACCAATCTTCAGCATCTCGGCCGCGGCCGCGAAGGCTTTGGCGTTGCCGGCTGTCACGACGACAGCATTCGCACCGCCGCCGGTGATCTTGTGCACGTCGGCGACGAGGTCGGAGGATGTAGCGAAGTCGAGCCAGGAGGCGCCGTAGGAGGTTATGAGATCTTTCTTCGCAGATCCAGTGTCGATGCCTAGCACGCGTGCGCCGTGGATCAGACCGTACTGCACAGCGATGTGGCCGAGACCGCCGCCGGCGCCGACGACAACCAGCCAGTCATTCACCTTGAGGTCAGCGTTCTGGACCGCCTGGAACAATTATCAGCGGCTGGGTGAGATGAGATGGTGATGATCAAGAGCCAACAGACCTTGTATGCCGTCAGTCCGGCACAGAGCACTGGACCCATCACGACTGGATCGCAGTCATTGGGCAGGATGGTAAGGTAATCCGCATCAAGGGCGATGTACTCCTGGAAAGCGCCGTCTTCATGGTGCAGGTGGTTGGTGCTGTTGCTGCAATATTGTTCCTGACCACTGAGACAGAACTCGCAGCGCCTGCATATCCGGCTCGAGAATCTTACTCCGACGAGTCCGCCGAGCTGAATCGTCGGATCATTCTGGGGACGTCCGGGACCGAGTGCCACGATTCGCCCGATGCCTTCGTGTCCGCCGATGTGTGGGAGTTTGATGGCTGTAATTGGGTTGCCGTCGGCACCCGCTGCAGTACCAGCTCGTGTGTGCAGGTCTGGTGATGGCTGTCAGTTTCTGCTGAAGCTGATCATAATGCTAACCTGGCTGAACGTACCGCTCTGACACACACCCGTGTAAAGGATCTTTGCCAGGACTTCGTTGTGGCCGGGTTGCGGGACTGGGTAATTATGGTCAAATTCGACCGGCCCACCGAGGGATCGCACCAGTGCTACAGTCTGGGTTTTCGGGATGGCGAAGTTGGACGACATATTGGTCTGTAGGGAAATATAGATGTGCGGGAGACAGAACAGACGTAGAAAGACTGGACACAGCGCGCCTAGAAAGCTATGCGCTGTCGAGCCGCTTTTCAAGGCCTCCCAAGGAGGAGGTATGAAATTCTCACGTCACCTACTCCTTCGTACAAGACTACTCCTCACCGGACAGCACCGAGTCGCAGGCTGTTGTGCGTGATACGTGTGAAGGATATGCGGGCCTTTTTGAATGTAAACAACGGCAAGGTGCAGTAAATGCCACGCATTGTGCGGTGGGTTACCTGTATAAGCAATGCGACCCCGCGCTATGTGGTGGAGAGCAGATGGGGGTCAGACAAAGTGAGGGGTAAGAGCGGGGTGGTGAGAAGTACCAAAGTACTGGTAAGAGACGTTGGAGCTTGACGGGAATTCGGGACGCGGTCCGATAAGGAGAGCAAGAAATAGGAAGAGAGAAAGAAACGCCTGAGGCGTACATACATCGCCTGTTGTTGTCCGGATAAACTCGCACTTTCGTCATTGAAGCGAATGCTAAGGGTAAAACTAATCGTGACGCTCGTAGAGCCCAAAACGCCGCGTCAGAGAACCCTCTTGCTCTAGGAACCGACTCGTGTGGAAGGGCAACTGAACAAGACAGCGACTAGTCAGGAGCCAGCCGTTGCTGCGCTTGCCGCTCACTGTCCCTTCCTTGGGAGTTGAAAGAGCGAGTCGTGCCGGCAGAGGTCGCCGATAAGTATGTCTGATCTTGAGGACGATACTCATGCTGTCCAGAAAACAACATGGGAACAGTGTTTAGTCCCAGGCAAGCTTTGCTTGCCGGGTAGAGGGAAGCACAAAGAATTCCGTACCTGATCATTCAGAAGCCTGTCGAGTGCAGTACGAAATCAACCAGGGGTCGTCTTCGCCTTCACCGCCTCGTCCCGAACCGATGACCCACTGGGTAGGGGATTGCTGCGGCAACATCAAGAACCACATGCGAGCGTTGTTCCGGACTCTGCTGGGTACCTCAGCTAGTGTCAGCTGGATTCTCCTGCACCTGCTTGCATGAATGTACAACTAGGATAACCCGTGCTGCATGACCTAAGCCAGGCCTGTGATACCGTAGCCTGGGTCATGTTGGATTGCACCAATGGTATTCGTATCGAAGAGCAGAGCGTCGAAATCAGATAGGCCTGCCATAGCCTGCGGAACCGGTCAGCGTCAGGCGATGGTACAGGTGAGGTAACGCACCAATGTATCAAATTCGCCCCAGCCGGTCAAATCGGCGATCATAGAGTTTGGACTTATGTGACTGAGTCCAGGGTCATCGCCGAAAATGGCGTTGGGCTGCCCGAGTGAAGTAATTCCGCCATGCGGACCGCTTGGTGCATCACTGGGTGTAGGCCAAGGGTTTTGTATTCTACCAGGACTTTGTTGAACTCCGACTGGAAAGCTTCCTGGCTGCGTAAGCTTCACGGCTTCGGCTTTCAACTCCTCCAACACGATTCCATAGCGCTCTGCAAAGGGGCTTTTCAAGACTGTCTGGGACAGCAGATCTTGACATCTCCGAGCTGCTAAGAAAGAGGGCTCCCAGACGTGGGTCGGCCCATTTCGACATTGGATCGTATGGACGTATAACACAACAATGGCGCAAAAGGCGTAGTATTGAAAGAGCTGTACGATTTTAGCCAGCGTCATTCACCGTTCTTGTTAATTGTATTTACCCAAAACGATCCGAACATCTGTCCGTTCTCGCAAAGTTCGATGGTAATCCGCACGATGTCCATCGCCGCTTCTACGCATTTGTCGGCACTCTTTCGGATGACTCCCTCAAGCAAGTCATTGCCTGCATTGGCCGGTCTTGCAAGATTGGCAAAGTTGCTTAAGAGGAACGGCCTGTGAAGAAGTATGGCAGCGTGCCCATACGCCATGTTGAGTACGGACCACTGTCGGGAGAAGGGCGGCATAAGCAGCGACACATTTGATGTCTCAGCGTCCAAGAAGCCAGCGATGCCGTTGCGCCATTGTCGTAACTGTGAATCATAGTCCTGTATACGCAATGCTCGGGTGTTGTTAGTCAAGCGCCCTATGCCGTATAGGTCCTTCAGAATCCCGCTAATAATACGTGACAATCTCGCATGGTACACCGGAGCCAGCATGATACTCTGCACCTTGCTCATCCCAGGACGTGAATTGCCGGCTGCGAGATCAGCGTCGTCCACACATGAGGGGAGGTCCTGATCAAGGTCGTCATCGTGAAACACTCGTGGTCTCCCCAACGCCGCACTTAAGTAGTTGTCCAAGCTGTATGCACACCAAAAGACCCTCTTACGGCATTCCGTTTCGATGATGTTTTGCCCGTCTCTCCTGCGTTTTCTATGGAGCCCGATGGCTAGTGCCAGTCTTGCAGTAGTACCGAACAGACTCCAGCAGTGGTTAATCCGGGACTGAGAAAGCAGGTAGAAACATTGAGCGAGTCGGGCTTGTACGCTCGTCAGACGGACTTCACCTGTCTCTTTGCATAACTGATGCTCAGAGGCGCCGAAGAAAATAGCACTGCACCTTATGTTCTCCAGCTTGTCTGCGGAACTCGTCTTAGTGTACAGTTTCGCTTGAGCCATAATCATCAAGATGAGTGCGTTGCGTTCGCGGGAGCCTACGGCAACATCCGAATCATGCAGTCCAGCATAGAAATCATCCAGCCATCGCTCTGTGGTTTGGCGGTGCAAGAATCTGAAGGTCGGAACAGCGAAATCGAAGTATGTTGCCAAAAGTCTTTGCGCTTCCTGCTTGCTAGGCAACACGAAGAACGAAGAGTCATATGCAGGCAGAGGAGAGTCACCAAATGTGAAGATAGATGAGGTAGGTGTTAAGTTTCCGGTTTCCTGTAATCGTTTTTGCGCACGGATGAGGAACGATACGCCGGAAGATGGTCCAATGTAATGACCGTCGCGGTTTGTTTGATGCGGCTCCGGAGAGTTTCTTGAGGATGATACTGGGGCTTGTCGCGGTCTCGCTGCACAATCTGCTGCCATAGGTGATGGTACACCTTGCATCATCTGGTGGAGATCGTCTACAACCCTGACTGTAGGTTGACCTTCGGCGTTCGAACTGCCCAGGGGGAATCTACATCCGGACGCGGTCTGCTGACACTGCCTTGATGTGAAGTCCCCGGAGAATCCACAGTCATGTTTTCGTCCTGATCTGCTTCTGAGTCTTCCTCGAGGACAGGGGGCATTGCCACGTCTGTAAGGAGCAGTGAACTCGCACTGTAAGCCAAACCGCTTGCATGGTGGACACGGTGCCCGACCCGTACAGCGAGCTTTCCTTCTGCAAATGTGGGTCAGCGTCTTGCGGAGGCATTGATGCGTGGGAGACTACACTTTGCACCTGTCGCAAGCCCGCGTGACTCGCACACGCTCCTTCTCTTTGCCTCGGCGCTTCAACGAGGTCGGCATGGGTGAGCGAGGCGTTTGCTCCGAGGGCGTATTATTCGGTGACTGCACGCTTGACATGATGGAACTCGGGAACCACTCTTACACCACGAACATGATCAAAAGGGGACGGAAAAGAAGACGGATATCTTGAGGTGGGTAGTGGACGCGATTGGGTAACCGGGCGGAAATAAAGATGCACCAATCGGACTTTCACCGCCAAGATGCCCCCATCCTCCAAGCATCTCTAAGATCCTTTCCTGTACACGTTCTATCGTCTGATTTTTGGCTTTATCTATCTGGAGGAGTGATCATGATCACTGGGTCGACTCTGCGGTGCGCTTTCTTGGCGTGAGACATCCCGTCAAGTCGGACGAGTTCCTGATACGAGCTGTCTATCTGTAGCAGTGTGAAGAAATACCGGAAACACTGACAGAGGCAAGCACTACTCGGGCCTTTCACGAATCTTCCAACACAAAACGTTCTATGTCTTCTCTTCTGTTCATATGTGGTCACAGCGGTGCCCTATTTTGCAGCTCCTCGACCTATTTTGAACATCACCGGCAGTCGACAGTCGGTTTCCGAGCCCTCGATACCTTCCCTATTGTCCTCCAAATGCTGAATCACAGACCGCTCTCTCCAACGCTTGCCAGATCTACTCGCCCTTCGTGTGTCAAGGTGAGATCCACTCTCTCACCCGTAGATGCTCTGTCTAGCGCCGTACCGTAGATTGATACGCCCCTCTACGTGGCTCCCATGATAGTCAAGTGCATCACCTTGCTCCGGGCCATATTTTTCGCGACCATGTTGCGCTTGTTGCTCGTAAGAATAAAGTACAAAGATTAAGACGGGTTTTTGTTGTCATTGATCAAGACACTGATGAGGAGCGTAAGAGTGCTATCAGAGAGCATGACTTACCTGACGAGGCTGTGGACAGGGGTTCAAGTTCTTGGTATAAATTCACGGAAGTGCCTCTTGTAGATTGCTCAGCTGCCTGGTTGTCGTCGCAAGGTCGCGGCATCATCATGGTATCCACATACAGATGGTCTATACGCATACAAATAGTATATAAGCATACAGATAGTGTCATTCTTGACTGTGGCCTCTTGCGCCCGTCAGACTGTAATGTTTGAGGGGCGTCCTACCAGATTTTATGGACGACGATCTGTTCCCGTGGCGGAAGTGCTGAGCTCTGTGCCTGTTGGGTGTACCAGCGTTACGTTGGTCAGCAGATGGCCGAGCAAATGATTGGCGCTCACATCTCGGACCGGAACAACAACAGGTGGGGAGTGTTAGTGTTGTTGATGCATTTGAATGCGTTGTTTGTGGTCGCAACAAAGTACAGAAATATCGTGACTTGGCACGTGAGAGACATTTGACGGTTTCTGCACTGGTCGGAAGGAAGGGCTAAGTCTGCGGTTTGAGGGATAACGGGTGGATTGCAATAGATCAAATTAGATTAGATCGTGACACAGCAAGCTGCAAGCTGCAAGCGCATCTTAGCGGGCGTTGCGTTGCGTCGCCATCTCGTTTTGGGTGTTAGTTCTGACTCCTGAGCATGATTGTTGCTGATTCAGGTTAGCCTTGGCCGAAATAGAAATAGAACCAGACCGGCTGATGACGCAAGCATGGCCGCGCGTTCGGAATCTTCAGTCGCTCAGCCCCTCGCGGCTGTCACGGGAACCTTAAACACTCTTCAGCCTTCCCTCTGTTTCTGCCTCTTGTCTCTCCTATACATGCCAAATCAACACTTATCGGTCTAACAAATACTCACGACTGGGAATACCTACATCAATTGAACTCAACATGGTTTGCCGCACCGCCGGTGCTCTCACTGCGTTGGCGCTGGCCGCAAACGCCTTCATTCTCCCGCCTTCGGCTGCCAGCACCGACCTCTCTACCTCCGACTTCCAGGGACTGGCCATCGACACCAAGTCACAGCTCGCAAAGATTCCCTGCTCCGCCTGCGTTTTCAAGGGCCAGAGCGAAAAGGCTGCTGGTGCCACTGAGGGGATTTACTCTTTGCCCAGGGTGGCGCCAACGATGTTCTCCTCAACTTCACTATTTCGGAGGACGGCCGCAAGCTGCGCCTACATGAGGCTACTTTGTATCCCGTTCCCGTGGTCTGGGATGCCGCCTCCATGGCCCTCACCGTTCACCAGGTCCCGGCTTCTGCATCTTTGGTCGACATCAAGGCCGGAAAGGTCGATATGGTTCCACTGAAAGTCAGCGGCCAAGGCATCACTGTCAACAGCGAGGAGTCTGTCTCGAAGCTTGGCGACAAGATGGTCACCATGAGCTACGAGGTCTTCTCGTTGGAGGAACAGCCAATGCACCTTGACAAGGTCGACATTCAACTCCTCAAGAGCGCACAGGGCGAGCTCATGATCCTGTCCGTTGAGTCTCTCCCAGCGCAACCCAGCTTCATGGACGACGACGTGCCGTCTCCGTTCCCACATGGACCCCCAGGTCCAGGTGAAAAGCACGGACACGAAAAGGAAAAGGAGTGCAAGAACCTGCCTGCCGTCTTGTGCAAGTGGAAGAATATGGTCGAGGACAAGCTCAACGGTGTCAGTGGCTTCAAGCCTCATGGCTCCAAATATGGCAAGTTCGGTGGCTGCGGTGGTCGTAAGGGCGGCAGGCCACACAAGTTACCCGGTCACATCAGGCCACACTTCGACGCTGAGGGCAAGCCTCAATTTGGTAGACCAGGCGTGCAAGACAAGCCCGCCTCTGACATGGAAGACCGCCCCAACAACCACCATGGTCGCCCACCAAAAGGAATGCGCCCACCTCATGCTCACGGACCTCACGCCCACGGAGCCCATGGACCGCATCACCACAGACCTCACCATCACATCCTGCACAACTTCATGGTCGGCTTCATCTCCATTCTCGTTCCTCTGGCATGCGGTATGGCCCTTGGCGTTACCGTCAGTGTGATTGGAATGGTCGTTGGCCGTCTGATCGCTTTCTTGTGGATCAAGTACCGCCGTGGTGGACAACGTGGTTACGCCAGCGTCGCTCAGACCGAGGAGGACGATGCGGCCATTGAGAAGGGAACTGCCTTTGTCGACGAGGAGGAAACCGAGGCTCTTCCAGTGTACGAGGAAGCCCCTGCGTACGACGAGAAGGAGCAGAAGTAGCCTGGTTTCAGGAGGAAAGAATCGGAGCGAGGTTGATTGTCCTAACTTGAGGCCGGAATTTGATTTATACCAAACACCTATCTATTGTCTAGATCTTGGATGGCGCTGGAAGGGAACAGGCGTCGTGGCTCGACTTTTACACTTGTGATTTTGCTCGGATCGTACAACATTGCTGCTGTGCAGCAGCTCCAAAACCAGACAGCCATTATCAAATATCTCTTTGTGTTCCCGATGTTCCGTGTTAAACTGTCAATGCTCGATACAGTTTCAGAATACAGATCCGTTGTGCTGGTAAATTGTGTCAAAGTCTTCCGACCGCGGTCCATTGTTTCGGTCGATCGATTGCTGAACGGATGAGAGTGGAGTGGTTTCCTGCCATGAATGTTGTAGCTCGGCTGTCCGGAGCCTGCATGTATGCTGATTGGTCGGGACTCGATCTTCTTCTGCTGCAATTCGCTCGACTGATTTCTCCTGCTTGGTAGAAGTAAGAATCACCCTTAGAGAAGGTTTGAGCGGTCCCTCGATAGGGACCACCCTTTGTAGGTAGCGTCTAATAAGGAGGATGAAGCGGAAGCGGGCTGGAAGACCCGACGAGCCTTGTGCAAGGACTCGCTTGAGGCTTGCAAGCTAAGCATGTAACGTACAGCTGTCACTTGCCGTCGCTGAGATCGGGGGCTTGTGTTGACGAGATGGAGGAGGGAACCAGGGATCTTGACAGGTGACAACTAGGGTGAAGCGGCCTAGGGCCCTGTCACAATGACCGCTTCCTACCTGGTCCGGTAACGTGCTTGCTGATCGTTCAACCTGCGAGTACCAGTTTGGGAAATGCACTACAGAGTTCAGCCAACGTCGAACGCGTCACGGTTTCTTTTTGAGGGGCAGCCCGTTTGTGCGCCTCTTGACACTCCACACCCTTTGCGAAGCATGGGACGTTGAGCCCTGAGTGCAATTGCCGCAAGCGGCAATTGCTTTACGATATAAAGAGGATGAAGGTTGTGATGGACTGTAGAGGCGTTGTGTAAGCAGTTTCAGTACACATACATACGATGAGGCTGCAAGCCGCCTGAAACAGGCATCCCACTCAGTCTGGCCAGGCGCTGCCTGATTGTGTTTTCCAGTTGTAGCAAATGCCTCCTAATCAGCACTCAACGGATAGGACGGATTCCGTAAGAGTGGAACGACAGAAAGTGCAAGGGTGACTGGCAAGCTTGAAACAAACTTTCCCTAATTGACTTGCATTGTAAACGCGAGGTCTATCCGTGCGCTACAGGGGAGGTTGTAGGCTGGGCGGACGCTCTAGGAGGGATCGCAGTCATGTGGAAGGAAGGCTTGGCTTGGACTATACTAGACACAGTGCAAAAGACATACAGAGATCAACTAGGTAAACATGTGCGCGTGAAGTTCGCTCACAAGCGTACGTTAGCTTGCATCGACGGCCATCCGCGTGGCCACACTACACGGTGAACCAGTAGGCCTCTAGTTCTTTCCCGTCCCTGTTCGCAAGTGCGTGGTGCCGGTTTTCCTCCCAGACCGTCCCTCCTTCGCCAAACTGGTTGCTCAGGTGGCCCAGGAAGAAATCCAGGTTCTCCTTCGCTTGCGGGAACGCGTTTTGGAACGTTTCGTAAATATCGTCGACCTGTGGCTTGCTACTCGCGTTCTGGATCTTGGATTCGAAAAGAGCAAGATATGCGCGATTGTGTGCGATGTCAGCCTTCGCATCAAGCTCCCACCCAGGTTCGATGTGTCCCGGGACGAGCTTGACTGGTTGCAATGCTTCGATCAGATCGAGCGTCTTACGCCAGGCGGAGAGGATGGCTGGAGTCTCGATTTCCTCGACCCTAGTTTTCTGGCATTACTATTGTGCAATCGGTATGACGACTGACAGCCGTGAGGCGCAGTGCCGGCATCATGGTTTCAAGAGCCGATGGAGCCTTGCACGGCGCAGTTTGACATTCTCGGGACTTGGACGTCACTAAAGAGAGCTTGCAGGTAGCTTACCAGACATGAGAACTGCGAGAATAGATCGCGTCTCCACAGATTATGGTCCTTTCGGTGGGCAGCCAGAAGAGCGTGTGGTCGACGCTGTCGCCTTGCAACGGGCCAAGCAGCATCACCGGCGACGCCTCGTTGCCATCCAGCACGAAGAGGCTGTGGCGGAATGGTGTCGGTTTGGTAGGCGCGGCGGGAACATTGTCCTTGCCCATAACTAAAGCGTTGCGGCGTGGTTAACTGATCTGTGTCGTTTACGCTTTGGATCGGTCATATGAAGTAGGGTTGGTCTCTACGACCCTGCATACCTGTCGGCCAGTACTTCACTTTCTCATCATACTCGCGCTCGATGCCGGTGCAGACTAAGGGCCGTTAGTCGGTGCACCGTTACAAGACCCACTTGCTCTCTTCCACCTATTGCACAGCGAAGGTGCGAAGGAGGTTACGATGCAAGTATGAGCTTAGATTGTTTTATAGAGTCCTCCACTCACCGTATGGTGCTGCGTATAGTGTTGCAGAGGGGAACGCTTCAAGAATCGGGTTCGCACTGTACACGTGCTTCAGCGATGGCTGCCAACTCCCCCACAGCCTGTTTCGCTACTCACCTGAAATAGTGATCGGGGTGGTGATGAGTGACAAAGACGGCTTTCAGCGGTACAGACGCAATCTGCTTGATCCATGCGGCCACGTTCTTCGCGTCTGGTACGAGGAACGGTGGATCGATTAAGGCAGCGGCTCGTTTACCGACCAGCAGCGTGGTAACAGAGCACAGCCCTTGCACCGAACTAATGTGGTGATGTGACTCTAGTCCTTCCATGGCCATATTGTTGCACGTAGGTGAACCGATGTGGTTTGCAGGTGTTGTTGCAGCAGGAGGCGCGGGAGCGAACGTTGTATATACCGTGGTTATGATGCACCGGAGCAACGCAGAAAGAGAGAAGCAAACGGCAAATGGGTCGAGGGCCGTTTCTCTTGCTCGCCGGGGAGGATTACCAATTTCAGGCTTGGTATGGGCAATTCATGAGCACACAATCGTATTCTGTAGTCAGCCCTTCGGCCTTTCTGGTTCCCTTCGTCCAGACCATGTTGGAAATCATGGAGACCCCGCATGGCAAGTAGAGTAGAGTAGTAGCGTCTGTCGCAAGAGCCGAGCCGGCAACAGCGGAATATTTGCGCGTCGAGAAATAAGATGATTCTCAGCTTCCGACGTTGATGGGTGCAACGTTGCGCACACGACGGATTCATATCACCAAAGTCAACGAGGTAGGCTGGTGTTCTGCAGCGGGCTTAGATGGCTTTCGGCAACGACCCGGTTGGTGACACGCCGCAGACGCTCTGCTCCCGTGCTCCTCCAGTCTGGGAGGGCTTTCCTTGGCCGGGAGAAGAGACGAAGAGAGTTTGACGGGTGTCAGCGGTGCCGATAGTGGCAGAGTCGAAAGCCTTTCTTTAGACGCTGGCGGGCCGTGGCGTTGCACCTTTGCTTTCGAAGCATTTTCTGGTTTTTGCATGACTCGGATGATGCCACCAAGCAGGCTTGGCCTTGGGCCTTGGGCCTTGGGCCTCGGGCCTTGGGCGGCAGCTCCACAAGGGCAGCGGGTCCCGGTGTGATGATCGACAGTCAAGTCCCCAACTGCCGCGCTCTGACATCGTCGACGGTGCATAGTGCCATCCGCAATCCACCATGTCGGTGCAGTGGTTAGGAGACTGGCTCCTTCACCAATCACACACGGCCGGCCATGATCGAACGACACAGCCGCTCCGCGCTTTGACCTCCGCTTCTCTCATCAATGAATCGATAAGTTTTTTGGCTCCATGTCCGGCCCGCGGCGAAAGTCGACTTCGAGCCAGGTGTGACGCGCGAGAGGGCGCAGGGGGACCGTGGTGTTTGAGATGCAGAGCAAGACGCCATCCATGTGATTTGAGTTATCACCGATACCCACCGCCACGTAGGTCCATGAAAGTCATGGGGGCAATCGCCGTCTTTTGCTCCTCGATGCGCCCGCCTTGCCGCGAGCTTGCTGGTGCGGTGAAGGCCGTGAGGGAACTTCGAATGTGATTCGTTTTTTCTTTGTTTTTCAACGCCGAATTGACCTGAGTCGTATCAGTGTCCACTGCAACGCTAGACTTGCTCTTGCTGCTGGACCACCACACTCCGAGAAAGCCGGGTTCGACTGAGAGCGCCGTCTGAGCAGCGTAAGAGTTGTAGAGGTGGGTGTGGTGCAAATAGACATTAATTGATTGATCGGTCAAACGTGCTGTGACCTGGATACTTATATAGGAGGGGTATTCCGAGACGACTTTTACCAGGTGTAACCTGCCTGCCAAGAGGCCTCCGTCCTTCTTGCCGTGAAATCATCAACAGATCCAGCCCAAACGCCATGCTTCAAACAACATAGTAAAGGAGTAAACAGAATCTACATATCGTCATCGCCCTCGGGCGATCGTCCCCTCTCACGTTTCTCCCGAAGCTCTGGGCATCTTCGTCGATGGTTGATGAACCAATTGCTGACCTATCAAACATCAGAATGCTTGCTAGAAGCCGAGGTATCATGGCCCGATACTCCGAACTCACCTGTGTCAGATTGATTCCCGCTGCAGCCGCGAAGTGCCTTTTCTGCTCTTCGCTGGGGTAGGGGTTGTGCATGTTCTCATCAAACCACCGTTTCATAATCTCTGTCGATTGTTTCGGCAAATTGCTTCTCTTCCTCGACTTGCCGTTCTGGTGTTCGTAATGCGTAGGAACAAAGAAAGTCGGGTGTCCGTAGTAAGAAGAAGTGGTGAAACCATCTCCATGGAACGGTGCAGCGTCTCTGCGGTAGCACGGCCGTTTCTCACCATATTGCTCACTGTGGTACTCTGGTGGTGCCAATGATGGACGAGGGTGTCGGAGCACGCTCTGTTGGTCCATCGAAGTCCTTATCGACTGCACCACAGATGAAACCATAACCGGCGAATATTCTTCATGAGTTCTTGCGTGATGTACGACATCGTCGCGTGATTGGGTGTATGTAGATGCAGGTGGTTGACCTTGGAAACGGATGTAGTCTTTCTGGTCAGGGCTGCGCACCCTTACATCTTGGTAAGGAGGCACTGGGCAATGCACCGTGGGGGCGCTAGGTGCGGCCACAGTAGAATCACCGAATGGACGAGGAGAACGTCTGTCTGCAGTGCTATCACTCAGAGGAGTCGGCAACTCGTTTGTTGGCCAGTACACGCCTTCGTCTGGACGGAAGACGAGAGAAGGGAGGGTGCGAGAGCTCTGGTCACTCCCAAATCGATCAGTGGCATGACCATCTGGGCCTTGGTCGATGCGAGGTTTTTGCTAGGGTACAGCGAAGCCGGCTTATATGTCGATGAATCACTGTACGTAGGCTCTCTCGGCGAAGGCTGGAGAGAAACCGAACGCATGCTCGGAGTCGCAGGAGGACTACTAACAGTCTCACCAAGAACCTGTTCATCTGTCAGCGCCAACAGCGGGGAGTGATGTAGGGTGCACCATACGGTCTTCAAAGGAGGTAAAGAAGGTTTGACATGGTCAAAGTGCTGATAAGGTGGTGATTGTGCCTTCAGGTAGCGACCACTGTCTGAAGAGAGCGGAGCACTACGACTTGGCAACGAATGCATCTCACCAGGATGAACTGGATTAAACAGATTGGAAATCCTTCTATCGTCACCACATGTTGTCCGGGTTCCTCGTTGTTGCGGTGTTGGCAGGTGATAGGAAGATCCTGGCTTTGGAGTTGGGTATGGTTCGTCCAGTCGAGAGCGATGATGCGGTACGTGACGCTCAGCGAGACTCAGACCGTCCATGATCGTGTTACCGTGACAAGCCACTGGAATCTCGTAACATAGAAGTCCGATTTAGAGAGAAATACCAGACTACTACTTGCTTCTAACCAGGAGAGAGTTGATATAGGTCTGGTGTTTGAATGGCTAAACCAAAGTGGAAAAAGGTGATCTTTCAGGAAACTGAGAAGGTTGAAGTCGGCTGTTGAAAGGCTGCAACAAGATGTAACGGTGAGCGGGTGATATGTCGGCGGTTGGCTGATCCTCCTCCCAGGAATTGTTTCTGAGGCACAGAGAGTCGACCCGAATGTGACAGGCACGAGATGTTTGAACTTGTAGCTGGACAGCCTGACAGTTTTACAATGGCCAGATCCCGGAAAGCTGCGAGGGTCCCAATGTGGAGTCTAGGTCGTGAGCATATCATAGCACAGTAGTGCGGCAGCACTAAAACAGGGAGACTAGGGTTGGGACGTGTGTCGGAACGCCATTGACAGGGTGGAAATGGGACGACACCGAGGACGGTAAGGCACAGAGTGCATCATTCTTGGGGTGCTAGTCAGCGTACGTAGGTTCAGTGAAGGCAGCACGCGCCGCGTGCCTCGCACTATGCATCTTCGACGGTGCCTGCAACGGCGTTTGATTTTGGCAGGATGATTCCGGCTAACACTGTCATTGCGTCTGCCGGGGAGGGGGGTTTACTTTTGCTCTAGCGGCAACGGGGGCTTTGAGCGGTCCTGAAAGACTGCCATTTCGTCCAAGACGGGTGAGTGTCCGGAAAAGGCAAATGCAGGCATAACGAGTAGAGGGTGGGGCCAGCAGCGCTGCTATGCCGAAAGCTAGAAGCACGAGCTCTGGCGCCGCCGTGGGTTTACAACCGCCGACCTGCAACGATATCCGTGATGCTGCTAGTCCGCTTCTGTCACGACGGCCCAGTTGAAAGTTACTTGAGACCTCGTGGCAGACGCTTCGGTCATGATCGCTCTATGGCTGTGTGTCAGGGGTGGGGAAATCTTGGCGATCAACCGCACCAGAAGGGCCGGCCAGTGGTGCTATTGATTAGACATGAGCGCCGCTGCAGAAGAAACGATTTGATTGAAGCATATGTGAATGTGTGGCACAGCAAAGCAGTGCGACGCGGCGGAGGAACGGCCTGCTCCTGGATGTTGTCGTCGTTGAAGGGGTATTGGGCGGTGGTATACGGGGCGGTGGAGCCTGATCACCCTGACTCTGCAGGCAACTGTCCACACGGAGGCTACGCAGTGCAGGAAACGCATGTTACGCAGGACAGTTAATCAGGCCGGGCTGAGAGACGGAGAGGCTTGCATAAAGGTTGTCCATGCCGGCGTTAGCGTGAAGGATTGCGACACGAAGGGATTGGTGGTCGAAGGGACACATCTCGGAAGTCAGTGCTAGCGCTAGATCTCTCTCTATCTACAAAAGCTCCCCGGTCTCCACAGCCCGCCGACGGACCATTGTGCGGCTATCCGCGCTCATGTTCCCGTCATACCATGACCGGCGCTCCTGAAACAGTTGCGCTGTTGCCGCAGTGGCGAAGATAGTCATTTGTAGATGACGGGACTTCGATGACCTGGTCACGACACTACTGACCGGCACGGCACCTCGATGAGTTGCACCAGGCAGAGTCGAGCAGAGTCGAGCAGCGTCGAGCAGCACAAAAACGGCGCTGCCTTCCAGCAGCAACGAGTGTGGTCGCCCAAGAGCGCCACCAATGGTCCCGACCAGTCATATATCAACATAAGCGTTGAGGGTTGTTGCAGTCGAATTCTCCTCACCGGCGTGCAGATAACAACAGCAGCGGATCGCCAACGTGCAGCAGCGTGCATGGTCTGGCGAAAGCTTCTCTGCGGATAACTAGGGGTGCAACTACTTGGGTGCAATGTACTAACGTACCAACCGACGGCCGCCGCCGCGCGACCACAGCACGCATGTACGCTACGAGCGCGATCACGCGTATAATGAGGGAATCTGCGATGAGATGGAGTTGAGTGCCGTGTCCCGGAATGAGCAAGCAATTGTTTGCATGCATTGCGTGCGTGTGCCCTTTCTGCAGCTGTAGCCAAGACGATCTGCGAGCGCCATGCCAAAGCAGCCTTGGCCAGCAGTGCCTCCCTGCTCACACAGACAGACCGCGGATCGGGGAGCAGGCTGGTTCCATGACAGGCGGGACGTGAGGCAGCCACCTGCAGTGCTAGGGAAGTGAATGATCCGATGCATGCAGTCTAAGGGAAGGGAGCGTTGTGATCGCGGGATGACTCGCGCCCCGCCGTTTCTCTCGCTCTCGCTCTCTCGCTCTCTCGCTCCCTCTCCCCAACGATGTGATGCGGCACAGTCTGGTCGAACCCTTACGCGGCTGCCCTTCTCCCTGCGCCTAGACTGGCCAAGGCCGGCAGGAGGATTAATGGAAAAGACCAGTCCGTCGATGACTATCGCACAACGGAATGGTGTGCATAGGTAGGTATAGGTACAGACGTGTACATGTACATGTACATGTACAGAAGGAGGGCCAATCTCGGTACGGACACGTGCTACCAACCCACCCTGCGGCAGAGTGACTGGCTAACGCGCGTTCTGGAATCGCCGAGCCAATATTGTGCTTAACTGCCAGATGTACAGTACCGGGGAACGCCTGCAACGAGCGCTCTGCCTTAGCTGTTCGCTCGGCACCGCGATCCCTCATCTCTGGTAACAAGCGGCCGTTCCCGTTTTGACACATACGTCAACTTCGTCAGCTCCTCGCTTCGTCGCAGCATCCATCGAAACCCGCCCACCCTTGTGATGTGTAACCCGTGTCCAACCAATAATGCTACGACCGACGAAATGCGGACGCTCCCTCGTCGATGGCTTTCCGAGTGTCCGAATTGTGGTAGTCGGATATGTAACGTCGCCGCCAGGTGCCGTCCCGCGGGGAGGGACAAGCAGGTCGAGCATGTCCGTCAGGGCCGCTGCTTTGTCTGCACAGGTAACGCTGTCCCGAGGATAAACACGCGAGGGCCGGGAATTAGAACAACGCGGGAAGAAACAAGCAAGCCTTCTACGCGCACCCCCAAGAATTTCTCGGCCAACAGGACTATACCTCCATCGAGATTAGGTTTTGGGGGCGTCGGCGTAATGTCCTGCCAACGATGCCACGGTCGAAACCTTGATATCTTCCGTCCGAGACACGCAGCTGTCATCGCAGCCATTGTCTCGCCTGGATAGAAGTACAAACTTCACAACGCGCAGCGAGGCGCATGATGATGCGACCACTCACGAGCTGCCGCGAGTACGAGACAATAGTCTGCAGCATGCAGCGGCCTGGATGCCGCCTGTCGTGCCGTCTCCTCGCTACCTCTACCTAGTTACTTTCCGAGCCACATGAGTACGTGCGTTTATGTATCGCAATCGCAACCGCCGCACAACGTGGCTTTCTCGCCTGACGACCCCGCCCTCTGAATCATATCGCCACACGTTTTGCAGCGACATATCTTCACATCCATGATTTGGACATGATCACACGTCCTCTTGCACCCGATAGAATGGCTCGTGATGCCACACTCGTCCCCGTACCACGGTTGATCGTTGCACGTCGCTCGAGCGCTGGGATCCCGAAAACCTGGTTGAACAGGTCGAGAAAAGCGCGCATTGCATCTGCAGCTCTCCGCCCTAACTGAATCACGGCCTTTGATTGCCCCTTCATGCTACCCAGATAGTAGTGGAGCAGGCAATGATGCTCTCGTATAGTTGCGCTATGGGCCGTGTGTGCAGAATGTAACATGCACAAGGCCTGCCTCAGGCAACGCGGCGACCATCAATCAGCCCTTTCAGCCGCAACACTTGCACTTTCCCGATGCGGCATCTATGTACTCCTGGCAAGGGCATGCCTGCCATCAGGATCAGAAACACCATATCCATGGACATTGACGCGTAGAAGTACCCTCCAAGCGGCATACAGTACTGCCATCGGATTACCCAACCACCGTCTCGGATATGACTCCTCTATGTGAACCATTCAATCCGTTGAAACACGTTGTGTCGTGCGTTGAAGTCTACTTTGGGTGACTTGCATTAGATCTGTATTGCCATACTTTGCTGCTGTGCGATGTGGACTCTCGCGCCAAGGCTGTCGCATCGAGCTGCTCTAACAACACAAGAGGGGGCCCGCGGTAACATTGCCGGGTCAGACGAGCTTTCTAAAGCAACGTACATGGGGCAGACCGGTTGCGACTCGCTCTGATGGCATAGGCCTGCGTGTGTCTACTACTACCCGTGTTGAAAACTTACTCGAACAATTGATCGACAGAGGAAAATCTCGCCGATGCTACGCACGTTGATAACTGCTGAAACCCCACAAAGGCTCAGGGCCAGAGCGGCGTCGCTTCACTCTCCGACTGTTAGGCGCGGTCACTTGCTTCGCTAATCGACTGTGTCCCCACGGACACTCCGCAACTTTCCATCGCTGGTATCCGTATCCGACTCCAGCCGTGCGCAGACGCGAACGAACGGAGAAAATATCGGTCAGAGCGTTGTACAACCTCTACGTAGTGGCCGACTCGAGATCTATGCGATTGTCGTAATCATTCTCTAGATGATCTTCTAGACCCTCTCCGATACCTGTACAGATCCTACATCCATCCATGCAACCCTCCCCGACCGGCGCTTCTATGCGCTCAGTTCGTGCTGTTCCATACACTTTTGTTATTCCGTCCGAAACTCCTGCGCTATGCAGAAAATACAACAAAAGTCGTGACAAGAGAAACATACAAAAGAGATCATGACCAATAACCCACCGACTTAACCAAAAATCGTTACCGATGCCAACAGAGCAGCAACTAGCGCGATATTGCTAACGCTCTTGCCTCCAGCACCGGACGTACTGCTTCTGCTCCGGACAGAATCGCCGACGCTCGTCCTGCCAACAGGGTTTGATATACCATTCAGTGTGTCGACAGTGGCAATGGCAGGTCCAGCATTGAAAAAGTCGACAAGCAAATAAGTAGGGGCACGTCCGTAAGTGCTCGCGCACGCAACTGCCGAATCACCGAGGTTTCCGGTTCCGCTACCAGAGGGGCCGTTGGTGACGTTGACGGCATCCACGTTAGGTGTCTCGATATCGATGCCAAAGATAGACCCTGTGTTGTTGTACAGGAAGTGGTTCATCAGCGGCATCATGTTCTTCGATAGCGCGGCCTGTATGTTGCCGCTCACGCTGGATGGGCGGTCGGGCGTGCAAGTGAAGTTCGATGGAGATGAGTTGTCGTAGGGATTCTCGAAGATAAAAGTGAACTCGTCCATGAGATAGGGAGCAACGGTGTTTGAGGAAGCATCCAGACTAGCAACGAAGTTCAGAAGACGAGTGCCGTTATTGATGAGGGTCTGCAGAGTCGGCCACTCGCTTGGAGCAGTGGTAATGGAGGGCGGTGTGTAAACGTAGTCTTCGATGCCCGCAGCTTCGTACTCGGCTGCTAGTTCGCTAGCGTCTGCATCGTCACTGTTGACCAAGAGAATGGTAACGACTTCGTTTTTGTTTGCTGCTAGCCAGTTCTTGATCTCGGTGAGCCAATCGCGGAGGCGTCCTGCGTCTAGAAGGCTGCAGCTGGTATGACAAAGATGCCACTCGCCCGCACTGGGATTCGAGGAGTTGGTGTTGTGCACTTGAGCAGTCAGAAGACGCACGCCGGCTGAAAGCTGTACTGTTGAGTTGTAGAACTGGTTGCCACTTTCGCTGTAGCTTGTCGAGGCATCCCGTAGGAAAGGGCTGTCGTGAGCACCGAGGTAAGTGACGTTATTGTAGGCTCTTTCGCAGAGGTCAGGCGAGTTGTTGCATGCGGCAGAACTGGTACTGTTCTGTGCAGAAACCGTGGCAGCCAGGGATGCTATGAGAGGAAAGAAAAGGTGGCGGAACATGGCGGTAAGAGGTGGCGAAACGAGAGTGGTAGAAAGTCCAATGATGACGCGGGATGCGCAGGTAGAAAGACAAAGAGACGCAGGAAAGGGCAGAGATGTTCAAAGGCGAGAAAAAGGAAGAGAAGTGGAAGGTTCGAAATACGACGAGTAGAAACAGCCGCATCTGGCTGTACATGTATGTATATGTGCTGCGCCTCCGTCAGGCCCATCAGCTGCGTAAGCTTTCTCTACTTTTCATCATGCCGATACCCGCCAAGCGTGTACAGTTGGGAGGCAAGACCGATGCTGTTTCGCCTCAGACACGCGACCGACCGTGTACGAATGAGCCAAGGCGCTCGTCGTAAACACACCACGACACATGTTCTGTATAGCTATGAGACGAGAGGACACGAGCCGAGATGAAACCAGCAAATCCCAACTGCAAGGCCGAACGTGCAGGGCGTCATGCTTTGAAGATCCGGGCGGCTGGCACGCAACGGCAGCACGGCATCACGGCATCACGGCACCACCCGTCTTGTCCTGTCTAACAATAGCCAGTGCCAGCTGCACTTCCATCAACCTGTCACCCGGCCAACCCCTGCCGTCGCGTCTTCCCCATCACCGAAGGGGCGACTAAATACAATGGCTAGTACTGTGAATCCACATCGTTCGACACCTATGTCAATGCCAATGTCCGATCCGCAATCTGCTCCACCATCTTCTCAAACCATCCTTCGCCCTCCTACTGTAGCACGCACACCCGCACCACAGGATTACCGTCCTCCCAGCCTGGCCTTCTTGCACGATACTTTCCATGTCACGCATTCATCGTTGCCCATGTGGAAGTCAAAGCGCAATGTCCGCATCACTTATACTCCGCTCACGCCATCCTCGGCTACGATCCCCGAGGAACGGACCGATAGGCTCGACGACCTTGTGCAGTATCAAACTCTGTCCGGCGACAAGGTGCACACGGTGCGCGGCATTGACACTGCGAGCAGTGAGGGCAGAGACGCGTGGGACTGGAGGGGCAGGGGCTGGCTGATCATTGCCGGCAGCCATTGGGAGGTTCTTGGCTGGGGAGAAGAGTTGAACGATACTGGAGAACGGAATAAATGGGCAGTGACATACTTTGCAAAGACACTATTTACACCTGCTGGAGTTGATGTTTACTCAAGCAAGGAGGGTGGTCTCAAGAAAGACACAATCGAGAGTATCCGCAACGCGCTTGCTGAAGTCAATGACGACAGTGTCAAGAAACTGGCCAGGGAGATATTTGAGATCAAGCATGACGGTGCTCGGTTTGACTGACCATGATGGCCGTCTCCCCAAAAGGTGGATTCCTCCTGTATGGATACATGGGACGGGACGTTTTGTTTTCGTTTTCCGTCAAAGATACCCATCATCGTATCCACTTCCTCGAAAATTCTCCGAACACGCACTATGGAAACAACATGATCACCAGCGCTAAAGTGGTATGCTTGCGGAGTTTTCCGAAAGCTTATGGAAGGTTTAAACGATCACAATGCCGGTTCCAGGCTACCTCCCCACGATTTGTACATAAACGGCACTCTACGGACAGAGCTCCGCATTGTCTAGGTGAATCGACACTATCACGAGACAAGGCCCGCTCCTCAGCCGGCCCGTAACGTCCGAGTGTATACGCTAGCTATTGAACTACGAGAATGCTTCGCTGAAGTATGTACAACGTTTAGCTGAGGTGTGAAGGCATTTATGACCGGCTTTACCCCTTCCCCTGGAGATTCGCTGACACTGCACCTTCCCGCGTTTTGTAATCGGCAAAACTACTCCACCCGTCTCTCTCAGCAGACGCTCCTTCAGCGGCACCGGGCAGCTCATGGAAAGGTTAAAATCTGGACAGTGGTGGACCATCCTCAACCTTCATGATCCTGAAACTCTAAGGCTCGATGCTGCATTTGAGGGCAAGGGCACGGAAGAGACCCCGCCTGCCCCACTGAGACAAAGCTGTCCACCGTGAACAGTCTCTCAAAGCGAGCAGCCGTATCATTGTCGGGATTCTTCGATTCCGCAGTCAGTGCTGTACTTGGCCTGGATTCAGATTTCATGTCTTTCGTCTTCTCCCGTAGAGAAGGTGCCATTAAGGGTTTTGGACGCTCGCGACAGCAGACCAGCCCTAGCCGACAGACCACTGGAAGCTCCGGCTGCCCTGTACCTTCAGGTTGCCATCTTCCGGGCTTGACTGTTTTGTTCGGGGATGTCACTTGCGCTGGACTAGAGATTAAGCCCCCACAATGAACTTGTGCTTTGTTCAAGGTACTGATGGAACTACGCGAGGAGGTCGGACAAAGTGAACAATGAAGTTCGATTGTGAAAAGTCCGTCAAAGGATGTGTCCATGTTTTGCTGCCACAATTCATTGTCGCCTAACTAGTGGTTAGCTGTTCTTTTACCGCCGAAGAGCGCAAGGAATCTCTAACAAGAAAACATGTATAAAGGCACCACAGCACACAATGGCGATGCGGACAACGCCCTCCATGTTCGTTTGACTCACTATCGAAACGCATTGTGAACAGCAAAGGACTCGTTCACAGTCGAGGAAGAAAGCTACCAACACAGTGTGAACGCATGGAAGTTCAAGGCAGAATACTTAAAGACTCTCGACGACAACGACTTCGAAAACCAGAACCCACCTCATCGACTTCCCAACCGCACCTCCAACAAGAATTTTTCTGGTGTAGAATTCTTCTCACTGACCAGCAGCAACCCAGTCAACAACAACTTACCCATCTCAACCAACCTTCAAGATGTGCAACCAGCAGATCATTTCTTACAACTGCAACTGCGGTGAGCCAGACAAGATGACCGCCTTCGAGCCATGTGCCGAGTCCGCCATCACTAGCGTCCCATGCGTCGATCCGACCATGGATCTGAATGAGGTTGTCTGTGGCCTCTGTGCGTTCTCCTCCAAGGGCAATGGCGGGTACCCAGTTCAGGAGGACCTGCTCGCTCGTTCTCGCTTGGCTGGACAGCGTCAGATGATAACTCTTGCCCTGATCGAGGCTCGCCAGGCGGTGATCATGCGTGAGCAGTCCGACGTCGACGCTGAGATTGCTGAGCTCCAGCTAATCCCCGCCGGCTTCGGGCTCGACCGTCTCAACGCTAACACCCTCGCGCTCGCTGCCACCTGGCAGGAGCTCGAGGACGCTCGTCGGATGTTGGTGGAGCTCGAGGAGTACCGCATCGAGAGAGAGCAGAACTACCACGCTTTTGTGGAACAGATCGCTTCGATCTTCGACTCCAAGATGGACATGGCAGGCAGGAACGAGCTCACGCTCGAGATGTGGCACAATTACGATCATCAGATCCGCAACATCGAAGCCATGCTCAAATCCATCGAGGCGGAGATGAGTGATGAGGAATCCGCCTCTCACGTTGATGAGCGTGTCAGGACCCGTCTCAACATCTATGGCTGAAGAGGGGACGAAAGGTAAGTGACAGGTAAGTGGCGACTTCTGGCTGGGATCTGAACGGTAAGGCGCTTTCCTTGCGCTTTGAAACCTGATGTCAGGTTCCAATGACGTTTAGTTTTGGTGTGGCTTTCTTGAGTGAAGTAACAAAACCCAAATAAAAACTCTCTCTGGGATACCTTCCGGGGTCCTTCCAGAGGGATGCAAAAACTCATCTGTGCCACTTGTGCCGTCTCTGTGCCGAGTGTAAGTTCTTGGAGTCTCAGTTTTGTAGAAACCGACTCCCGTAAAAACCCGAAAAGGAGCTGTATAGCGGCCTACGATGTTTGCAGCTATACAAGCCGAGCCTCGTACTTCTCTAAATACGAGAACCAAGGTCACAGCTAAGGCTGCCACTACCCTCCTATACACAGCAAGATTATCCAGTAGTTCTTGTCAGCACAAAGACGTATTCCCGACACGGCGATTGATGCCGCCGGTAGCTTCAACTCCCACTGAAGTGCTGACGGCATCAGCTTCGTAGTGGTCCCTAAAGGGCTGCTACAGAAGTTGGTCTGCCCATCCGCATATGAGCTCTGAGATTCGGCATGCCTATAGTGTGTCAAGAATTGCAAATTGGCTTGATGGTGGGTGAGGAGACTCGTGCAAAATTGAGAGTGTCCACTCGAGTATGAGAAATGTATAGGCCGGCTCCGAGCGCGGAATTTACCGGCCAACTCCGATAAGCAACACCGCAGACCTCGAGTCTTTCTCTTTACAAGACATATCTCCCAATGTGAAATTAAACGCCCCTACACAGTCTTAATGACTGATCAGTCCAGCACCCCAAAGATAGCAATCACCAGGCTCCTAGCATTGAACTCTCAGCTCTCGTCCAACTCCAAGGCCAGCAGCAACAACAACAACAACAACAACAACCCCGCTCACACCATGGCAGATACACGTCCATGGATCACCTGTCACGTCCTAGACACCGTAGCTGGAAAGCCAGGCGCCGGCATCGATGTGACTCTCACCCTCATCTCTCCCGCCCAGGACCTAGCGAGCTTCTCCGCAAAGACAAACTCGGATGGTCGCGTCACCGCCTGGCGCTCCTCTGACAAGGGCTACTTCCAGGAGCTGAACAGCGCGATTGAGTACGTGAAGAAGGATATGTCGGAGGGTGGGCAGATGGTGTGGAGCTTGAAGTTTGATAGCGGGAGATACTTTGGAGAGGGAAACACATTTTGGCCTGAGGTGGAGCTGAGGTTTGCGACGAAGGTGAATGAGGCGCATTATCATGTGCCGTTGTTGTTGGGGCCTTGGAGCTACACTACGTACAGAGGGTCGTAGAGGGAAGATTGCAATGTGGATCGAGAAGAGATTGTCGGGCTGCAGAGGAGTCGAATTGACGAGGCAAAGGAACGATACCATAAGTCCAGGCGCCCATGAATTTAAGATGGAGCAGAACATATACAAATGCCTGAGACCTGCACGTCGGTTTGTGTCTTGCTTGAAGAGGAGATGTCTGACAATGAGAAAGCTACATTCAAGTTCAAGGTGTTACCCTTCGCATCCAACGCACCCGAAATCAATCGAGTAAATGTATGCTCCCCTTCGAAGACCAGCATACAGCCAGTAACACCGATGGGCTCGGTAGAGGCTTGCATGCGCGAGCGAATGTTCGGGCAGTTTTGGATCGTGGATGGGCTGCATTGAGCTTTTAGAAGAAGGGCAAGAGCTCGAGTGGTCGAAGAGAGCTGCACATAACCCCGATGACATTACGCTAACGAGGGCAGTGAGCACTACCGTTTACGCAACCATGGGTCGATATCGCGTGCTTGTTGACAAGTACATATCCACCGCGATCCAAACGGTATTCACAGCGGTCGTGTCGTTTCTATTTGGTTCTGGAAGCTGGGCGTGGGTAGGTATTCAACAACGGGGTGTGTAGTTGATATGCTTCGATATCGCTACGACAGTATCCCATATCCTTACGCTGTCTTGCCAATCTCATACTCTCGCACGACTGTGACCAAACGATCCTCATGTGGCGCCGTGCTGCTCTTCCAACCTTGACACCAGACGCGAACGTTTCATCCAGATCTGCCGAATATCAGTATCTACCATTGAACCAGGAACATCAGCAGGAACACTTTCAAGACTCTTGACCTTTGTCTCCGGAAAGAAGAAGAAAGCCTGCACTCCAACAACCGGGTTGGAGCACGCGAAAATGATGTCTTCCACTGGATGTTCTCAAACGCATCATCGAAGCGATCCCGATGACTGGTGATGTGACCAAGGAGTTCATAAACGAACATTACAACAACTTCAGAGAGAATCTCGGTAACGGCGACTCATTCTCCTTGTATGATCTACGGTGGGCACAGGCTTCGACGGCTCCATCCAGGATCCACAAGGGTTACGGGACTTGATGGGAGACGTCGAGAGACGTTATGTCAAAGTGGTTGTATTCGCTCGGTCGAAACTCCGAGCCAAGCTTTTGCACGTGGGTGGGAGCGGGGAGATCGCCTCGCGGCGTTTCGGAATGATTGAGGCGTGACGGTTCATGACACAACCCTCGTGTCACTTGTAAACAACCCTTCCGTTGTCGATTCCTGTTCTGCTTCGGAAGCATGGCCGCAGCGCGAACGAACGTGCAACGTGCTTTGATTCGCACTGCTCAGAAGCTTAGGCACTATAACAAGGCGCCCGATATGATAACATCATAGCTTCTTATCACAGCTAGTAAGCCAAATTCATGCTGACCTGGTTTCGTCTCCTACTTCTGTCCTCTCTTTCCTCCTTCTTCAATCCCCCTCTACAGCAGTAAGCCGCAGCTGCCTACACTGGCTACCTCCATCTTTCCAATTCATCTGATACGGCCCGGCTCCCACTGGAACCATGACCCTGGGCATCCCTGGCACCAAACGAAAGCGCAATGGCAACGATCGTTATGCCGAGTCTCCGCGACTGCGCATCCTCCTCACCAATGGCCGCTTTCCTGTATCTATCGATCTTGCACGCCAATTTTACTGGGCAGGCCACTCCGTCTACTGCGTCGACCCAATGATGTACCACGTCTGCAAGTTTTCTGTTGCTGTGGACAAGAGTAAGAGAGTGCCTGCACCTCACGATGACGCCAAGGGTTACATCGAAGGAATCAAGGAGATGGCAGTGAAATGGCGCATCGACATGATCGTTCCTGTACACGAAGAGATCTTCTTCCTGGCCAACTGCGGCGAGCCCGAAATCTTGAACCGACTGTTTGCTCCGCCTTTCGAGCTGCTCGTCCGGTTGCACCACAAATTCGAGTTCCACAAACTGATGAAGAGGCTGGACCTGGGAGTACCGGAGGCATACTTGTGCAAAAGCATGGAAGATGTCAAGAACCTACCGGTGGACAAATACAAGAACGGGTTAGCTCTGAAGCCTTGCTTTGGCCGTGCGTCTTCAGGAGTGCATCATCTCAAGCCAGGAGAAGAGCTTCCAGACGATATAGACATCGGCGAGCACAATCACCACATCGCCCAGGAGTGGATCAAGGGGGACCGATACTGCAGTTACAGCGTTGTTACTCTCAAGCATGGCGTTGAAGCGACCGGCTTATACCCTGTGCTTGAGACTATCGACGGCAGCTCTTCCGTCTACTTCAAGCAACAACATCACGAACGCATCTATAATTACATCGAGACCATGGTACGGAAGCTGCCAGGTTTCGATGGTCAAATTGCGTTGGACTTCGTCGAAGATGGCGATCGCCTCGTCGTCATGGAATGCAACCCTCGCGCAACATCCGGCATCCATCTTTGGACCGACACTCCAGAGCTCGCACGAGCGTTCACCGACTCCCTGGGAAAAGACGCGAAACGCCCGATTGAGCCGCCGAAGACCAAGCTTGGAAACCAGCCACAAGCAGAAGTCACGCCGGGAATGATGATGTGGGAACACGAAAAGGCGACGCCGCGAGTTTATGCTCGGCACATGCTCCGTCTCATGAAAGCGAACGATGTCGTATGGAAAGGACGCGATGCAATGCCAACAATAGCGCAGCCCTTTCTCCTGACGGAATACTACAAGTTGTGTCGGCAGAAGGGCGGTATGGAGCTGCCGGACCTCTTCCAAATGGATCTTTTATGGGAACCGCATTGGAACAAGAGGGATCCGGAAAACTGCCAGCTTGCGCGGATAAGGAAGATGATGAACGAGGCCGACGAGCGTGACGAGAAAGCGGCGCAGGACAAAGGTGATGGTGGTGGAGATAGGCACGACATATCTTCGCAACACATAAAGCATGACGGTGGAAGGGATCAGACCTCCTTGGCGCGGGAATTAGAGGAGGCTAAGCAGAGGATCAAGGAGCTTGAGGACGAGAACATAAAGCTGCGCCATGATTCGGGCGTCACCATGCAAAATGGTCATGCGCACTGATGAAGGAAAGGTTGGGTAGCTGATGATGTAATGTAGTAATGCCCTAACGAAGTAAATGTACTATCCTACACGAGTAGTATCCTTCTGATCGGCATCAATTCGCTGTAGCGACACCCCAATGCATTCACGCACGCGGGCTTTTGGTTTCGTTAAACCGCTATTCTATGTTTGATGTCCATATTGGAGGTCAGGGCTGCAGTACTGTCAACTTGCTATCCGACCAGCATCACCTTTTCTCGACAATCAGCGCGAGGTTGATACCGCTAACGAGCCGTTATCCTTGGTGGTAAGAATGTCTTGTCGAGTGCTGCCGCTCGCCGATGTTGCGGTCGTTATAACGATAGCGGTAATGCTAGCGTGCTGATGTCTGTCTGTTCTACATCATTCGTACGCAATGAAACCCATGCGCCACCTAACGTACCACCTTTGAGGCTACTCTCCAGTTTTCTAGTTTTGTTCCCAAACCTGTGTCATCGAGTTGAGTATGCGCTGCATTCTCCGCTGTCTCCGTGTGCTTCTCGTTGTGGAAGATAACATTATAGATTTCCTGTTGTTGCAAGCCGGAGAATATGGTGAACATCGCGACAACGTTGTCTGTAGATTACAAGTTTGCTACAGAACAGTCATGGGTGTATGCATGAGTGTTCGTCTGTAGGGTGTATGTGTGAGTAGTTGTAAGGGAACTGATGTGTGTCTGTTATCGAGATGCCACTCCGCCCGAGCGGTTGTTTCGGGCTGCAGAGCTGCCCGATATACACCGATTGGATACAGGTGATTCGAGTATTAGTCGCTTCTGGAAAAGGAACTCTGAGTCGGGTTCTCAGACCCCAAAGATCCGCCGGTGTGTGATTTACCATCCTGCATCGTGAGTGTTCTCACTGCGTTCGCTGATGATGACCAAGCTAACAGATGTTTGCTTATGCGAGGTCACCTCTCAAGAGGCTGTGCTTGTGAGACAACAACTTCCTCCCTTCCTTCAGAGAACTGTTTGTAAGCAGCCGTGCGTGGGCTTTATCGTCGACAAACCGTTGCCTCAACTGTTACGCTCCGTTGCGCTCCGTTCCGCCGGAACGAGCCACATCCAACCTTCTCCTGACTTCCGCTCTCAGGACCGAGAAGAGCCGGGCATGGCATTCGGTTGTCGCGCTACGGAGGGGTTCTCAGTTCACAGATCTCAATCTGCTCAGACCGGCATAGATTTGGCCTTGTAGCAGGACATGTCACTGGGAACCATCAACACGCTCCAGGAGAACATCTCTTTGCATCGAACGCATATCAATGAGTGCTACTGCTGTGCAGATTCGTTAAAGGAAGCTTTATATGAGAGGAACGTTGCGGAGATGACGCGATTCTCCACCCGAGACGACGGATTCCCGCATCGACTGCCAGCTGGTACGTACGGTTCTCATCCTTGTCGCTGGTTCATGGTGACACCAAGCCTCGATAGCGTGCAGACTTTTCCTCTCTCTGCCTTGTCATCTGCTTCTGCCCGTAACAAGCATGTTTGGCTGACGGCAGACAGAAGGCCGACCCCGCGGACTCAGGAATTGCGAAACACGCCAAATGTTCCAGTTACACGGAACGAGTAGAAGCTTGGTCGAACGACGTACTGTATCGTCTTGAACCCAATGCATGTCTCGAAGCAAGGAAGAAGCTATCAGAAGGAGATATGGAATGCCGTATTCGACTTGCCTGGTGTCTGTGGCCTCTCCTGCAGCTATCCAGCCTCACACTTCTACCTGTGACCGTACTGGAGATATCAGCGCATGGCTGTCAATAATGCCTTACATACGCCCAATGTTCTCCAGATCGTTCGCGTCTTCGGATACAGGAAAGAAGATCCGTGGTTCTCATAGTCGGTCATTTCCGTCTCACGACATGGCCTGCAGTAGTGCTTTAACGGCATGTCGAGCGGCCTCAGTGCATCGATCACCACCTTCCTGTTCCTGGCGGCCTAAGTGCCATGGCCGGCGTTTTTGAGTGAACCTTGTGGAGGCTGTGCCTGCACCTTGCGTGCTGCCCACCTATCACATCGCCTGCGAGCGCCAGCCAACCACGTCATGGTGGGACAAGCATAAACAAAAGGTAACAAGATCCCCTTCCTACTCTCATACTTCTATACTGTACAAAAATTGTCGAAAAGCTCGCAGCGAAGTCACACGCATCTGCAAGATGGATTCTGAATGTGTCGCGCCAGGAGCAATGTCTGGAAGGGCCGCCCCTTTCGGCGGAGGATCCCGCCGATTACCTACCTGCGTGTGTTACCCCGCCCACCAATGGGGTTTACTCACTTCACCAACTGGTTCACTACCATGCCCTATGGACCCCATGGGCTCTTCGTCTCGATTCCAGGTAGCCGGCCGGTAGCCTCCGTACGTCGTCACGCCTCATGGCCTAGAGGATTGTACCATTCAACTACCTCAAACATAACTACGTACATTACAGAACATACCCGACCATACACCTACCAAGGCTTTCTTTCCTGTACAGAGTTGTATTCTGCTCTTCTATCCCACCGTTGATAATTTCACGACAGCCATCTGCTTGACTGGCCCACCACCTCATCCGTCAGACTTGTAGCAGGCGTACCCAGTCACTGACTTTTCGACACTCTTCTTCTACTCGTCGCTGCGACTCATACACCCTTTGGCGGTCAAACCCTCACTGTTGTGTACCGGCAATGTCTGAGCCTTTCGGTGCCCGACGCATGCGTCTCACCACCGCCGTACACGCTACCGCCAGACACTTCGACCAGGCAGAACAGGACCGATCTGCCCGTCCCACGCCCACTGCAGAGACGTCGCCAACAACTTATTTGTTCCCCGACGGAGGCTTCTCGACCGGCACGTCGCCGTCGGTGCAAGAGACAGAACGGACGTCAGACCTTGATGGCGATGCTCACCACCACATTGTCGAACAACCGCACGCGGCAGGTGTGCAAGTTGACGACACTTCGCCCCCTCATGGGCTGTACCACGGCATTGGAGGCCAATTCGACTTGGTCAGCGGTGTCATGGGTGAATATGCCTCGAGCATCGCTTCGTCTGACCTGACGGAGGACGAGGTGAACCTCACCGATGAGGAAAGGGAAGTGGCAGCTCGACACGTCACTGAGACATTCATGCGCTTTTCTGTGCGCTCTGGGGAACGCAATACTCCTACCATAACCAGTGTTGTCACTGAACACACCTTGCCAACGCCGCTGCTTGATCGAAGCGCCTCCGACAGCACCACGACCTCAACCTCGCCGGTGCACCGCCGTCACGTCAGCTTTGCAGCCACCCCCACAAGAAACGATGGTGAGTCCCTAACCAGAGTATTGACGGGCCCACTAGCTAAGAACATACGCAGCTTCAAGCCCGATCACTACTCCATCAAGTGGCAGGAGCAAGCTCTCTGGAGACTACTTCGACCGGGATCAGCATTGGGATACGAGCAACATGCAGAACTATTGGTTCTATGGAGAGGGAGTAGCAAGACTCGACAGAACCTAGGCCGATGTCGCTTATGGGACACAGTGACTCATGCATCGACTAACATTCACTCTGCCCGAGACAACGGTTCTCACAGTGTACCAGGTCATGGTACTGCGGTGGACTCTTGTGTGCTCGCTTGGAAGGTCGCTGGACAGTGAGCCGAAGCTCGAGTTTTCCCTTTCGAACACGATCTTCGCTACGTATTATCGAGAGTTGGGAGGAATTGTTGTTAAACATCGCCAGACACAGCGATTCCGTACCTTTTGCTTTTCTTCACGACGAATCAGTTACGCGGACAACGGCCTCGATGGAGCAATGCATTTCTTGTCGGGTTTTTGCACAAAACCGCCACTTTTTCTCTCATTTTGGTGACAAAGCCACAGCACACGGCTTTCATTGCTAGTGGAGAAGCGTTTCTATCAGCATAGGAGCGCATACTACGTACACGATGGCGTGTTTCTTGTGACACGGCTTGTGCACTGCCATCGCTGCTTAATCTCGCACGGCGCATGAGCCACACCCTATCAGTCTTAACGGCCTGTCTGCACAAACCTAATCTGTACCAGACAAGGTCGAGGTCCCACAAAGGCGCAGCGGGATACACTGTGTGAGGCGCAGCGCTGCATACTCGACGTCCTCACTTACAAACAATCCTTTGATGGTCAGGCTCGAGCCTATCAACGTCAAGAGTCAGGGATGAGCATGCAGCGCTCGTCCCGAGAGACAGCGGGACTTCTGAGACCAAATCGGAGTCAGGGCAGAGGGTCAATGCCAGCGGCCTAGCAGGTGCTGCGGGATCCGCTTGTGCTGTCGCTATGCGCTGCTGTGCTACACAAAGGAGTCAATGCTTGACCGTAGACGGTGGAGCTATGGCCTGCTTGGGCTGCTTTGCTCTGCCGCTGTTTCTTGCCTTACGTCTTCATTGCCACCGTCTTAGCCGTGCTCACGTTTTGCTATAGCGATAGCCACAAACGGTACGCATCCACACACTGTATTTCAAGGACAACATCTCAACTCACACTTCGGAACTTGCGTGGATGTGTTATCCACGTGCCCGCCCCACGTTACGTCGGGCTGCTTGCCGAATCCGGGAGCCCTGTGGTTGCTCGTGCTCGCCAAGGGGCTTTGATCCCCGCGCTGTGTGACCATAACGCGCGAACATTCTCCACGCCGGATCGCGCAGGTTGGCCTCCCGGTCCAGTTCGTTCACCGGTCAAAGAAACTTCATGATGATGTGTCTAGCGGCACGGGGCAAGATCGGAGCGTGACCCAGACACTGCTCTTTTGGTCACTGAACTTCGATCCGCGCAATTCGTACATCTGAAGGTTCACGAACCTACTCTCGACATCCCTACCCACCGAGCGGCATGCAGATCTCTGTCAAACCCAATCAGCAGTTAGCCGAAAGATTTGATCCAGGATGTGGCTTTGCGAACTGCTCGGTAGCAGGCATGGAGCGATGCGTTTCTGGCAACAGAAGCAGGAATAGCGCGCGGCTGGCGTCCAGGTCCACGGTGCGGTTGAGCGACGCCAAACGCCCAGGAGACCCATGTCGCAGCATCGCAGGGTACCGTTGGCATCCGTTGAGTTTCGCATCCGAATTCATGCGGGCAAGATGTACGAACATTCTGTAATGCTCCTTACCAAACGCAAGCTCCAAGCTCCAAGCTCCAAATATCGACGTGCTTGCGGCACAGCACGCTAGCAGTGTGGCGCTTTGACGACTCGGTCACCAACGGCATTATCGTTGACAAGGGAAAGGATCGTCGGCAACTGCATCTTGGATAGTCGAACAATGGTGAACAATCGCATCGCAATGTGTTCAGCTGCCACGGCACGAAAGGGTAGAAAGTGCCGCGACTGAGGAACGAATGCAACGCACGCGATGCCCAAGTGCTTGCAACAGTCAGAATGACGTCGATTCACGAGAGATGCAGCACGGAGAAGCAAGCCGTATGTGTCCCCTTCCCGGAAGGCGTCCACTTACGCTCACCTGCCGAGACACTTCCCCTGCGCCTTGTCTGCAACCCTGGCTGTCGTGTTGCTTGCCCTGGACTGATGGAGGTTGACGGCGACCCGTTGTTCCGGACAGAAGTGTTTAAGCAGAAGGCTAAGCCCACCCAGATCTAGGGAGGCACGGACACTTCATCCATTGCGACTGGCCGCCATTGACCTTCGTTCCTAGCAGAGGTTAGCTTGTCGAATCCCTACCGACGGTGACCGACAACGAAACGCCAGCATGGAGGTGATTGCACGCCCTTCTTCCAGGCAACTTCAGCGGAGTGTGTCCTAACTCTGTTTCAAGAGCAGGTATGGACACGCTCGGACCTGCTCTGTCTGTCCTGATATGATGGTTAGTATCACAGGCGATGCGGTATAAGATGAGTACACTCGTTCCACTTCCTCACGCTGGCACCCGCCACTACCTGCTCACGACTATAAAGCCTTCGAGGTACGCATACCTCTCTCCTGCCAGCACGACAAAGCTGTGACAGTTTTAGATCTTCCGCACAACAGGAGGGAGAGCAACGGCAACCCAGGACTTGACTTCCTTACCTCGCTCCAGATCCAGCTTCGCAGCTCGAAGCCACCTCTTCCCATCCTGTTCCTCTACCGATCCACCAAGCTGCTTTCTACCTCCCCAAGATCAAGTTACTCTGATCCCCCACCTCAACAATCCCTCCGTACTACCGTACTTCAATATCTTACCTATTACCTCCAACTATTCGAAGCTCCACCAAGCGCAGCCGATTGCCGTATCCAGCGATGCCGTCCTTGGAGTTTTAGGCGTCAGGTGGAAAGGGAGAGGCAACTTCCGTTGAACACCGTTGGCTAGAATGTGATAAAGACGTCGAAAGACATGCCAGCCATGACAGTACTTCCTCGCCGGCATCGGCTGCGGACATAACAATACCGACAGACACTCGGCGTCACTCGACATCCCTCCGGACGTTCACGGAGTTACCATCACGGACAGTGAAGAGCAGCGAGTGGTAAAGGCCCAACACATTCTGTTGGAGGTAGAGAATGGCCTGAAAGGAGTTACTGTTCCTAGCTTTAACGAGCCACGCGAAGAATACTGGAAGACAGTGCAGGAGGTTCGCTGCGATCCATCGGGACCACAGCATGGGACCGCCTGGACTTGGCCACGATGCAGCAAGGCTGGACGTTGCGTCTGAGGAGGGTTACTCAGGCTTCATGTCAACCACATTCAAATTCGACCTTCGACCTCGGTTCCCGGTCCTGGTGAGCACTGCGGTGATCAACGCTGGGAGCCACTGCTTCCAGCATGCCTGTGGCGCCAAAGCAGCGATTCACAGCTGCTAGACTGATGATCTTAGTTGGCACGACAGTAGGGATTGTCCTCGTTGTTGGGAGTGCTTTTCAGAACATTGACGATCTGGCGAAGCGGATGGCCTCAGAAGAACACGTCAGCAGCGTATCACCGTTTTGGATCTTCTTTGCCACCTCACCTTGTCACGAACATTTCTTGAGATGCCCCTAATGACGAACCCCATGCGGCACCGGTCATGTTTAGTTAGTTCGCACTTTTGACACAATCGGCTGGTTCCCGGTATTCACGAAGAGGGCGAGGGACAGGCAAAAGACAGTGGTCCTGCCATTACGCAGCACGAATCATGTTTTGCCGTCTGTTAATCCGTGTATATGGCGAGTACCAATCAGCTTATTCCACAGCTGCTTCGTGTCACATGTCGCCCGATTCCAAGAATTGAAATGCATCTAAATGGACGTATGACGGAGTCGTATGGGTGCCCCGACGTCTGCCTTCTAGCGCGGAGCAAGCAGTTTGCCAACTTTAAGGTGCAGCTTGTCACGACCGCGGTAGCCGGAGTGAAGGGGGCGCCGCTAAGTTTAGTGCCCTGGAAAGCCACGTTCGGCCCCAAAACGGGTACACAATGGTCGATCAACAACAGCGGCGGCAGCGGCGGCGGCGGCGGCGGCGGCGGGAGCAGCAGCAGTAGGAATGCAGCCCGCGCGAAGCCAAATATCCGACCCCAAGCTTACGTTGCGTCCGGGGAGTTGTTCCGCATGGGTTCCACTCACTCCGGTTTGCAGCTGCCGTTCGGTAAGATCTGCATCCGGAGGAAACGGCCGAGATATTAGCGCGCTCCCCGCCAGAGTGCATATTCCACGGCTCCTAGCTGATTCTGATTCCCCGCGTGAGACGACGACCCGCGACCGAGGCGTGGCCTTTGTTCAGTTTTCTTTGGTCAGGAATCCGTTAGAATCCAGGCACACCTGCATCCGGCAGCAAAAATGGGAACATTCCGAGCCCCCTTGCCGGCTGGCTCAGTGCGTAAAACTATCGCCGTGGTTGCTTTCGTCATCTGCCATCTTTGCCATAATCGCCAACATACTGGCTTGTGCTTTCTACCGTGCTTCTGTGCTTCCTTACTCAAGCAACGGTTGCATGAAGCGCAGGTGGTTCGCTGATGACTTGCGCATCTCCGCCGCCTTGATTGACAGGGGTTTGATAAAATCTCATGTCCTGCGCTCGTTCTGTGCATCCTCGCGATTGCTGCCGCCGCAAAGGCCCGCTTGGTGTCGCTTGCGAGGATTTCCCAGTGAAGATCGCGCCGACGTGCAAAGTCCCTGTCTGTGCCCGCCAATCTGGACGTCGGTACAAGGGTACCACGTGTTACGGATAAGCTAGCGGATGGGGTTGGCGGAAGGCTTCAACAGCACCAGAAACACCGCAGCGTAAAGGCTCAGTAGGCCCTGCTGCGGATCGCAAAGTCCGTGATGCACGCCAAGGGGGCGCTCCCAACGATAAACGAAGATTAGCACACCAACGGTACCGCAAGGGAGGGATGGAAAAGCGGTGTCTTGTTGGCAACTCTACCCCGCCATCGTGTGTTTCTGCAATTGCCAGAGCTTGGCTCTTCCTTCCGAGTCCTCGTCGCCGTGCGCTAGCTTGAACGACTGGTTCTTGTTGTTGCAAGGCCCGGTTCCAAGTGCCAAAAGCTGCGTGCATGTGCGCCGCCAGCTGCCGTCGATGATCGGTTGAGCGCAGGGATCGTGTGACCAGCGCGGTATTTTCAGTTGTCTTAACCCCAGCGGTCGCCGTGAGCGTAAGAAGACACTTTTCACTCGTAAGCCGCAAAACGAGATCCCACCGAAACGGACTGCTTCTTTCTCCACGACTAGCGGAGTCCCTTGGGCCTTTTGCTTGTAGCAAGTATGGAGGAAACGTCGTCAGCCCGCATTCAATTGGTCAGAGGCCTGCCCTGATCTCACCGTTGACCGTCGTTCCGTAAGCCGATGCAGCACTGGACACTTTCCGAAACGTTGGTGCTGGGTCAAGATGCACTGCCCTCATATTGTTCCTTGGTACTGCAGGCCGTGCGTCACTTCGTGAGTTTCTTGGAGATATATCAATCGTGCTGCTGACCGTTACTTCTTCTTCTCTCTGATCCTCCTTGCTTCGCCATCACGATTTCCCGACAACACCGCGCTGACTCTCGGGCCATCGCAACAGTGCTCCGGTTACTCGATCCCGCCAGCATCCTCCTTCGTGCCACCACTTACAATTCGAATCAACGTCGTCCCCATACACTCATGTAACCATGTCGTCATGGGCATCCGAACTCCGACAGGAAGAAGAGGAGATGGGCCGTTTGTTCGCCGAAGACATCTGCGACAGGGACAACCAAGTCCAGCCTGACTTCTGCTATGTTGCAGGTGTCGGTAAAGGGATGGACCCAGTGGTCAGACACACTGGATCTCCAGACATACTGCTCTCTGTCCACAATACGCCCATCACCAACAAGGTCCTGAAGTTGGTGCGTGCCACCAGCTTCACAGAGCCGCGTGAGGAGTATTGGGCGGTGGGAGCACGAGCGTTACCGAGCGGTGTAGACGATGGAGCTTCGGGAAGCCGCTCCCTTTCTGATACGTTGGTGTCGTCCGAAGTCCATAGCCCAGGGGTGCTCGACAATGCTTGCTGGGCAGGTCCAACGTTCCAAGCTACGGGTCTTGCGGATCTTTTGTGCAAGGTATGTGGTTCTTGCCAAATGCTCTCCAGAAAAATTCCGCCTGACAAGATCCAGCCAAGACCAAGCCCGACATCAGTTCCGGTTCCGACGCCGACACCCTGGCGGACGAAGAAGACCACACAGCACTGCTGTCTAAGCCAGGTCTTCAACAGCTGCGCATGTCAGACAACTACTTGCCCACCGTTGTGAGCCGTGATGCTGCTTTTATCAATGCGTCCACGCTTGAACAAGGGTTAACAGACCTGAGAGTCGACCGCAATCCCACCCGTCCACTTCACCGCAGCATCGCATGCATCACATTGGTCCTTTGCACTGGCACGACCGTAGGCATCGTCCTTGCATCTGGTCGCCTCCGGGACATTGTCGACTTCACCAAGCACACCTGTGCCTTGAGCGATGCCTCTGCCACGGAGCGACACGGTTTTTAATCTGTTCTACTCGTTTCGCATGTAGCAATACTTCCTGAGAAATAACCCCTTTAGTAACGGTTCTGCGTGCGTTTGGCGTTCGGCGGGAAGAGAAGAGGCAGGCGAGGAAGCACGGAGTAAATGTTATGCTTTCTGATCCTTTCGATCTGTAACCTTGATACCCTTCCAATCAGCACGTTCCATGGTTAACCCCACCAACGCGAGAGTAATACGCGCTGTCAGGCAGGCAATTAGTGCTTCTCGTAATGCGAACACGATGCTTGGTCATCTGTCCACTATCCTTGAATAACGCCGAGCAACTCCGCAATGTTCCCGGCGCTGACATCTAGCATTAGCTTCATGTAATCCTGTTCCTTCTTCCGACCAGTCTTCTTTCTGCCATCAAAACTCGCTTTCTTCTTCCTGGCATCGATACCCTGCTTGACCATCTTGTGTAATGAAGCCGTAGCCTCCAGCCCGCCATGTCGCCATAGCATAACGAACAAGCTCTCCACCAGCACACTGACTTTTGCATTCTCCTCAACGCTCGACTGGTTTGCCGCGAAGGGTAGGAAGTGCTTCTCCAACTCCGCCTGCATCATGCTACCGCTGTTGAACTTCGGCGCCTCATGCGAGATGATAGGTCGGAGAAGGGTTTGGTTGAGTGTCGCCTGCGAATTGGTGTCTAGATATGGGGTGGGCGGGTAGGCGAACTGTTGGAAGACCATGAGAGGGAGTGGACGTACAAACTCTGTGTACAAGTCGAAGAGGTCTTCTGTATCCATGAAGCCAGCTGGATAGGCTGTGCAGAAGGGCACCAAGAGCGCAAGGAACCGCTGTCGGAGTTTGATTGATTCCACGCCGCCGTACTTTTCTATTAGATTCGCAGAAGTCTGCTCCTCGAGGTCGCCCTGTTCTTCCGCCTCCGAGTCGTCAGAAGCTGCGCGCTTTCCCTTGAAGCGGAGGCTCTCGTAGACGACGATCTGGTGGTACCGCCGAGGAGAACGTCGTCATCGTCCGGCTCTCCATCGTCATCATCGAAGTAGTCACCGAAGTCATCTTCGTCAAAATTAAGCTTCCTCCGCTTCGTAGGCTGATCGTCTTTCTTCGCCGATTCCTTCGTCTCGTCCTTCCAGACCTCGCTAAATTCAGCAAGACTCTTCTTGCTGCCATCTGCGAAGATAGCTCTCATGATGCGCCTCTTCCCTGTTCTTCCATCGACGGCAGGATGTAGATACTGCGCAAGCAAGCTCTGTGAGACTAGCGTTCCAGTCGCCTTCTCACCGCCTTCCGCTTGACTTACGGCAGCCTGCGTCCGTTTCTCTTCGAACTCATCTACGATCACGTCAAGCATGAGATCCAGCCACAGCTTCCATCTGACCCATCTGTTGGGATGCTTGACGCTGCAGTTGAAAGCCCAGCCGACAACGGCCCAGAAATCTTCACTGATAGCCCAGAGCGCACCTTTGTTGGCGAGCGCGAGCTTCAGCTTGTCGTCTTCATCATCAGAAAGTGACGAGTCGCGATGCTTGCGTTCACGACGAGCTGAAGAATGCGACGAGAACGAAAAGGCTGTCCTAAAGTCGGCATTCGATGGTCCGACTATCGCATTGATCTCTCGAAGGAATGTCAGTGCGTTGTCGGATGCTTGCTTCTCGTCGTCAGAACCGGCTTTTGTGGTCATTGAGGGATGCACCACCAGTGTTCCTGCCAGAGAAAGTATGTTTGCGGCAGGAACATAAGCTGGCAGAAAGGAGTCGCTGTTTGTTCCGTTGTCCGCTGTTACCAGCGATGACAAGAGATCCAGTGCCTGGGAGTCTGTGCGTGTCAACACTGGTTACGACAGTCTTCGACGGGACATGCTTACACAGCTTCTCTTCCAGATAGACGGTACAGTGCTGTTGAAGCTCGTACGGCAAAGGCTTTGCTGGCCTGTACGTCCTCCTCCGCTTTCTGCCGCTTGAAGGCGGAATCTCACTGTCCGTTGTTCGGCAGGATGAGGGTGGCGGCGACTGCGCGACCGTCATTGTGAGAAAGATATCGGCGGATCAAAAGATGCTCGTCATCTGTTCTGGTATTCCAAGGGGAAGACGCGTCTTGACGCCAGAATTGCACGCTAGCATGATTCGGGCAAGCGGCGGCAGCGTGCATAACATACCAGTGCCGGTGCCGGTGCCGGTACCGGTACCGGTAAGCGACAACTTTAACGTCTTTCTCCGGTTGATGCCCGGCAGCACCACGCTTGCGTGTTCGCCGTGTCTCGTAATGGAACCGCATGACTAGAACCTCACACCGCAAGGTGGTACTGCTATCGTTTCCATGTCTCCTAGCTTGTTTCTTCCTTCCTTCCTTCCTTCCTTCCTTCCTTCCTTCCTTCCTTCTCCTCCTCTAGAACCTTCCCGCACCTCCCTGGGTGCTGCCTGTCCCAAAGCAACAGTAGCTATTCCTAAGGGACTGACATCAACACCATGGAGTCCCTCTCCTCCATCCGGACCAATCTCCGCCGTGTAACCAGGCACAATGTCAACACTCTACGTACATCACCCCTCTCGGAGCTCTCTGGCTCTCTGGGCGACCTGGGCACGCTCCTTCCATTAATGATCGCCCTAACCATCACACACTCCATCTCCTTACCCAGCACCCTCGTCTTCTCAGGCCTAGCCAACATCCTGACCGGTGCCTTCTTTGGTCTGCCCCTACCGGTTCAGCCCATGAAAGCCATTGCCGCAATCGCCATCGCGCAGTCTTTCTCCAAACAAGAAACCGCCGCCGCGGGCCTCTTCGTCGGCGCCACCGTCACGGTATTCAGCCTTGCGGGTCTGCTCCGCTGGTTCGGTCGTGTGGTGCCCGTCCCCGTGGTTCGAGGAATCCAAGTCGGCGCGGGCCTTAGTCTGGTCATCTCAGCTGGCTCTTCACTGCTGCAGCCGCTGGGCTGGGACCGGCCGTGGGCGGATAACCGCATCTGGGCAACAGGAGCATTCATCTTTCTGCTTCTGGCGTCGCTAATTCCACGCATGCCGTATGCGCTGGCTGTCTTCGTCCTAGGTCTAGTTCTATCAGCTATCCAGCTCGCACCCTCACATCACGACTACACACACGGCTCGGCGCTCTGGCGCCCCAGCTTCCACGTCCCAAACGGCCATGCGTGGCGTAAGGGTGCTATCGATGCCGGACTCCCACAACTGCCCTTGACGACGCTGAACAGTATCCTAGCCGTGACTTCTCTCTCTGCCTCTCTATTCCCATCTTATCCACCTGCACCCAGCACCACTTCTCTCGGTCTCAGTGTGGGTCTCGCAAACCTCATCGCCTGCTGGTTCGGCGCCATGCCCGTCTGCCACGGCTCCGGTGGACTGGCCGGCCAGTACCGCTTCGGCGCACGCAGCGGCGCCAGCGTTGTAGTTCTCGGTCTTCTAAAACTCCTGCTCGGATTGTTTGCCGGTGAGCGCATAGTCCCACTGCTGCAGAGATTCCCGCACGGCCTGCTGGGCATTATGGTGTTGGCGGCCGGCGTTGAGTTGGCGAAGGTGGGACAGAGTCTTGACGCTGATCTGTGGGAGGAGACGGAGCGGGAGAATACAGGAAACGGCGCGGATGGGGCGGAGATTGGAACTGGAGCGAGGGACAAGAGGAGCAGGTTGGACGAGCGCGAGAGGAGAGATCGATGGATGGTCATGCTTGTTACGGTGGCGGGGTGCCTGGCGTTCAAGAATGACGCGGTCGGGTTTCTGGCGGGCATGGTTTGGCATTGCGGATTGAGGATCCCGGAATTGGGCCAGCGTTCTATAGGGCAGAGGGGTCGGAGGAGTGGATTTTGGAGATGGCTGAACGAGAGGGGAGGGGTGAGGAAAGGGAGGGGTTGCTGGAGGGCAACTTCGATGCACCTGAGGCCCGCCTGGCTTGAGTGTTCGGATGCAGTTGCATTCATTGTTCCTTAACAGCCGTGCAGTTAGTCATTGGCATAGCCTAATCTATTGCTGTACGAGAGGAGACGTTCAATCTTTTCTGATTGAGACCGCAGCCAGCCGTGGAATAGGCCGTCGAAAACTCCTCGCAGACATCCCAACTTCAACCTTTCCAGTACCAGTCTATGTCAATCCTGCTACGCCTTCCAACATGCAACACCATCCCCAATTTCCCATCGCATCCAGCGCTTTGTTGCTCGCACTTAGATGTCGATGTCAATGCCCAGATCCATGGCACCGATGACATCGTCATCCAGTTTCTTCCTCGAGAATGTACCCAACTTCTTCGGAACACCGTTGGCCGGTGTACTGCCTCTTTTCGGGGTACCGTTGACCGGCGTGGCAGTCCTGCTGATATCGCTCCCAGCATCACCGAACAGATCGACGCCGAGGTGCTTCTCCTTCGCCGCTTTGGCTTCCTCCTCAGCTTTGCGTGCTCGAGCAATGGCCTCCTCGCGAAGCTTCTGCTGGGCACGCTTTTCGGCGATTTGCGCTTTGCGAATTTCCTCGCTGTTGGCTTTGCGGTTCGCTTTATTGAGCGCTGCGAGCCGCTCTTGCTGGTCGCGGGCACTCTTGGCGGACGTGTTTGCTGCTTTGGGTGGTGGACGGGCGGTCGACTTGCCGTCGAAAACTGCAAGCTCAGCGTCACACTTAGCGACAGTGGCGTCGTCGTTGTTGGTGAGAGCGGCGTCGCGACGCTTCACAATGCGCTCGCGTTCGTACGCCTTGGCGCGGGCTTGCACGGCATTGGCGTTTCTGATCTTGGTTGAGATGTCTTCTTCCGTTTTTAGCGAGTCGATCAGCTTGTGGATGTCGTCCAGTTTCTGGTGCAGGTATGCGCGCTTGGGGACGCGCATGTTGTCCGCGGCCATTGCCCGCTTGTACTTGTCAAATTCGTCTTCTGTGATCTTCTCGTTCGAGCAAGTAACAAATGGCCAGCTCCTTTCGGCTTTGCCTTGCGAGACGAGGAGATACTGGTCTGTGGTGATGACCTTCCTGTTCTGACCCTCCATGTGGTATGGTTTGCCTTCTTGGAAGCCTTGAAGCTGTTAGCATGTTCATCTTTTGCAGGGTAACCATGCAGTACTCGCCCTTGATCTGACATAGCCGGTAAGTATTCTGACCAGTCTCCCGGTTGGGACCAATGTTGACACGGACAAAGCAACCTTTGATGGCTTCCTCGAATGTTGGGTAGAAGCAGACGACGGCAAAGTTCTGCCTGCCGATGCAGACCCGCTGGAAATCCTTAAGATCCGCAGGTGGTTCATCCTTGAAGACAGAGGACACTCTGGGCGCCTCATCCCACTCGACCTCGCTTTCCCCTTCAGCATCCCTGTCGGAAAATGCTTCCTCGCGCGATGGTGATCGGTCGTCCCTGTCGTCTCTGCCACGGCGGTCCTCGAAACCTGCTCTCTGAGCGCCCTTGAGCTCGCGCTGCCTCTTGTAAGCCTCAAGTGGCGCGCTTGTCTTGACCTTTGCCTGCTGGTCTTGCGATCGCCATCATCCAGGTCGGCCGCGCCAGCCTTGCGCTTCTTCTTGTCCGCATTGCGAGCTTCATCGCGCTTGCGTGACTGCAAAAGTCGCTTAAGTTGTCTGTCCTGTTGTTGCTTTTCCATCTCGGCCGCGCGTTCTGCCAGAATCTCCTCACGCTCGATTTCAGTCATTGCCATGATGCGTGAACGGTCGCTTTCGGAGGTAAACTTGCCCTCGATCGGGTAAAGAGGTGCATCATCATCGATATCGCCAGGAGGTGTCGGAATCCGATTCGTCCATAGCTGCAGAACCGAGCGATTTGGGAGATGAAGCGGGTGTTGAGCTGAGCGCCATGTTAGTGTTGTGTTGGAGAAGGTGGAAGCAGCTTGAGTGCGGGCATGTTTGGCGAAAGGCAGCCGGGAAGGGGACGCAGAGTCACGAGACTTGTGATGATGGAAGGGCATTGTCAGAGAAACTTACGCTTCTCCTTCCTCCTCCGAGTCATCCTTCCTGCGCTTCTTTCTCGACGTTCCTCCCCTGGCACCTCCTCCTTGGGGTTTCCGAGCAACGCCGCGTTTAGGCGGGGATTGTTCATATGTCTCGTCGGCTGCCGCTGATGGCGACCTGCTTTGACGTGGAGATTCCTTCGTCTCTTCCTCATCGGAAGATTCTCCTCCTGCGAGAGCGAGCAGCTCCTGGTCAAGGTCGTTGTCGTTGTCCGACATGTTGGGATTTGTGAATGTATTGAGTCAAAAGTGAAACTCAATGTGGCAGTAACGTCGGCCTTCGCTGGTTGTTTTGTTGAAGGTCTAGTGGGATTCGCTGTTGGAAAGAGACTGCGAGCAAGGTTAGAGGGCTTGCGCCAGCAGTAGAGACGCGCCGGCTTCAGTTCCAATCACAGTGGCTGGGCAGTGCCTGGCAGTAGCGGAGCAGCGACAGTGTCGGTTGAGTGAAGGAGTTCGGGGAAAGTTGACGGTATTGTGAAGGCGCGTTCAGGGGCTAGTTGCGCGCAAGACTCGAGGCAGTAGTTTAGCCGTCTGTCGTCTTTCGTAGAAGAAGCGGCCACGGTTCTAGTGTGCGCTCAAGTCGAGATTCTGAGGTGAAGCGAAATCACAGCTAGTCATACAGACAAGGCAAGACAAGACAAGACAAGACAAGACAAGACAAGACGATGATGTGTGCGTGGCTAGATTTGTTGTCGTGATTCGTCACTGAACAGCTCAGCGAAAGAGTCGAACTGGACGTGGAAGCGACATCACGGGAACGACGCCAAGAGATCTTGTATAATCTAATCTTATCCGACGCAATCTAATCTGTACGCGATCGTTCCTTCCGTCCCCGACATCATAGACGTCCATCTCGGCTAGTATCAGACTATCTGCACATATTGCACTATACCAACGCCGCTGCTTCTCTGTACACCTACTGTTGTCACTCATCCTCTCAACCTCAATGCAGCCTGTCTTGTCAAAACCTATACGGCAAACCCTGCGAAAGCAGGCGCCGCTCAATGCTCTCTCACAGTCAGTCAGAAGGATACAATCTGCCGCCTCTCCCAGTACAGAGCCCAAGCCCGAGTCTGTCAACCAGCCCAGCAGTAGCCAAGGCAAGCGTAGACGTCCCCTGACCGATGAACAGAAGAAGTTCTTGGACAGCGCAGTATGTGGACGTATCCCAGTGTGACTTTGTGCGGCCCTGTTGTTAATCAACCTGTTGTAGCTACGCGTCAACCATGCCGGCGAACTTGCCGCGGTACTTATCTATACCGCTCAAACCCCTCCTGTAGTCAAGGCACACCCGCATCTCCGGCCATTGATGAAGCATATGTACGACCAGGAAGCAGGCCATTTCAAGACCTTCAATCATCTGCTGGCGAAGCACCGGATCCGGCCCACCGTCATGTACCCGGTCTGGCAAGTCGCCGCAACGGCACTGGGCTGGACCACTGCCGTGATGGGCCGCGAAGCAGCCATGGCATGTACCGAGGCCGTAGAGACAGAGATCGGCGAGCACTACAACGGGCAGGTGCGAGAATTCTTGGCTTGGATGAAGGAGATGGAAGACCGAGGGGAGGAGGTTGGAGAGGAACTTACAGAGTTGGTTAAGAATGTGAGGAGAATCAGGGATGAGGAGTTGGAGCATCTTGACCATGCCGTGGAGCATGATGCCAAGGAGGCCAAACCATATGAGCTCCTCACCGAAGTCATCAGAGGTGGTTGCAGAGCGGCTATCTGGGTTAGTGAGAGGGTATGAAATGCTTGTCTAGAGCGTTGAGGGCTTCTGCTCCTTGACCTGTGCTCGGTTGAAGATGCATTGGCATTACGCCGGCTTGGCCACTCTGGACTGAAACCTGGATCGATTGGCTTGTCTTCCGAAGATATAGGAATTGGCTTCCAACTCAAGAGGCTGCGTAGCAAGCTACGGCGGGCATCCTTCACTACGCTAAGCTCTCACCGCCTCCATCAGGTCGATCCCGGAAAGGCCATATACGACCATCGAGCCACCATTCGTTACATGGAAAACGTGGTCAAGGAAATCTCCAGCAAGCTACGACAGCGGAAGGTGTCTGAGTGCTTATAGATTGGGTGGAGGTCAGGCGGTACACTATTCCTGGGCCCTGTGGCGTATGGTGGAGTACTCTACTACTGTCTTGATCACGACAGCCTGAACATTTCGTCTACTGTATAAAGGGCGTTCCGGCAAGCATTCGGCAGTTGGGCCGAGGGACTGTTGGCACAGAATTCCAAGCACAGCAGTATCAAGCTGCTGTGCTTAAATGCCAATGCAGTTTGCCCAAAGCATCGTGGAGGTCTCCCAACGCTCGGGCAAGAACGCAGGAGATGGCGCAGCAAGGGAGAAGAACTGTACATGAACAGCCAACACACGCTACTCGAGGCGGTGAGCATGATGGGGGTAGTGGGGATACTGTGTTGGACATTGAAGGCCGGAGGCTGAAAAGTGTCGACAGGCCCCTAAGAGTGGTGCGTAGGGACGCAGGTTCGTGAACTGCATTATCTTCTTCGTCGTTCTCTGTCTTCTCATAGCTTCGATCACAACGTTTTCGTTGCATCAGTAGCCTTACCGTCTTCTTGTCGTGAGCGCCCGCCACCGCATGCCGCTCGTCTCTACCCTCCCTGTCCTTGTTTCTAACTTTCCTCTCTCATATACCTACTATCCCTTTGCCTTTGCGTAACCCCTCCATTTATCCTCATCCTCGTTTTTAAAAGAATAGTCGATGCGGCTCAGGTCGTAGGCCGCCCCGAGGTTGCTGCAGTAATATCAACCGTCTATTGGTTCTTGCTGTAGATGCTCGTATCTGCAATAAAGGACTTACAAAGGCAATGTCGCCATAGCGATACAAGAGCCAGCAGCTGGCGCCAAAAGCAGCGGCGCGAAAGGCGAGGCGCGCAGCGCGGGCCCAGGAGAACGGCGAATTTGCTTTGGGATTTGAGGTGGTAGACGGTGCTTGGTTGAATTCTCGAATTGTGATAGTACGCCGGCGGTCTGTTGATGTCGAGTTCGAGATGAAGTGTGTAGTACGGAGATGATTGTCCGCTTGGCGAGGAGGAAGTTTAGATGAGAAAAGCGTTGTACGTCGGCGAAGGTCAGGCACATTTTCTTGAATCCGAACACACGCCCATTCCACGTAACACCCTCTTGAAGAAAGCACTGGAGAGGTTTGGTTTGACTGACCAGAAGCATCTCTTTGTACCCTCAAACCATCCGCAGCATCACTTCTGGATGTCTCACACGCCTTGACTCACCTCCGACCCGACCATCTCACCCTTCGATCGATATTTCAAAACCCCTTATGTTTGATCATCTGTTAGCTCCGATATCAGCGATCTGAACGCAACAGTCTCGCTGCTCCAACACCGTCAAGACCTTACCCTACCGCCGACCGGCACGCAAATCAGCAAGCCTCCTACCTTCCATCTACCTCACACACCCGCATCCTCTTGGAATGTCCGCCAAAATGGCAAGGGGAGTTCAGTATAGTGCTCACTCTCTAAGTCTGCTGGTTTATTTGAGGAAGAAGAAAGTCGGAGGAAAACACATCTCGTGGGAAGAGACGGCCACGCTCTTCAACCGCCTGAAGAAGGACGGGAATGAGCGCAACGCGAGTGCGCTAGAATGGAAATCCCGCAACCTTGGAAGTCGCAATGTTCGGAAGCTGAGCGATCAGGACAAGCGAGCTGTAGATGCAGCAATCCAGCAAGTTCTGCGTGCTCGAATCCAAAATCCTGCATCCGTTCAACCTACACCATGCGTCAACAGCCTTCCCACACAACCGAACAAGGGGGACAGCGTGATGGACGTTAAGGACGCAAGCAAGGAAGAAGACAACGTGATGAATGCTGAGGTTTCAAGTGAGGAGGCCGATATCGATGAACCAGCTCCAAAGGAAGCTTCACCCAAGAGAGAGAAGCGAAAGAGCTCTGGCAAGAAGATCGAGAAGGCCAGAGCAGCTATCCCCGCTCCAACCAGTTGGCTACAAGAGCCAACCATGCTGCCGTCGTGCCTTTCGACCCTTTGACACGGTTCTTCATCGAGCCATCGGCACCAGCGCATTTGCCCTTCAAGAAAAGGCCCGAGTGGGTTGACAGACCAGAACGTCTCGCGAATTTTCATCCCGACGGGCGGGTTATTCTGGCTCCGGTAGGTGTCTAGCATTGCAATAGAAGCATACACTGACGTACTGTGACAGATGGAGCCCACGCAGGCGGAGTGGTTGGCGAGGGCGCTTCGTGCTATGGGAGCTACAGTGGAGTAGCGTGAGTGTCCTTCCCTTGTGGCTCGAGTTGGCAAACGATACTGTTGAAGGGCTGTTGCGGACAGAGATTCTTGAGGCCCGCGGTTCGGGTGTGAGTAACAAGGCATCATCATACTCTCTCAACATGCGCTTGGTATATCGGAACTGATGTCGTCCAGCGCAACAAGCCAGCGTTAGCGCAGAACACGAAGGCGGCACGCGCCAAGAAGCCGCGCCTTCCCAATGCGGGAAACACGCCTGCACCTCCCCAAAGCCGTGGGTACAGCGCTTTTTCCTGGATTGCATGTCTCGCGAAATGCTTTCCTTTCCACAACGCCATCATGCTTGATGCACCGCGCAAGAAACCCAGACTCGAGCGCGCAACCAAACGACTGCAGCACAAGCGCTACAAACACAGCCGTGCGACTGACGCAGATTGTCCTACAGACATTGACATCCCTGCAACCCAACAACCGCTGGCCAACGAGCTGACCTCGCTCGGCTATGGTAGGGCAGAAGTCGCCGCCTTTCTTGCGGGCCCGAACACGCCGACCGCCAATGCCGTCCTCTTCTCCCGCATGCCGCACATCAACCGCCGCACCGACTTCACGACCAAGTCTGGCTGCAAGGCTTTCTCCCTTCGCTCCAAGGGCAGCGGAAAGAGCGCAAATGGCAGCAAGTACCTACTCGAATACCGCGTGCGCGAGACAACAGCCATGGCTGACCGCACGTCAGATTGTCACCTTTTCGACCCCCTCGCCGGCATTCCCGACTCCACGCTCTACGACATTACCTTCGAAGCCTTCACCGCCGTTCTCAAGCTGGCGTACTGGAAGCCAGGCAATGTAAGATGCGTCGAGATGTTCGGCTCCAACGGTACCATGAGAATCAGATCAGTAGAACGGTGTTGGAGGAGCGCGGTTGTCCAGTACACGGCCGACGGACCGGTTCTGGCAAAGGATAACAAGCCGACTGAAACACCAGTGCAGGCGGAGGACAATGCGATCCCAATTGCGGACAGCGAGTCGGACCTCACGGACTTCGAGTCCGAGGAAGAGGGTGGAGCGTCGAGTGCTTCATCTTCGCGCAGGAAGATGACAAGGAAGTCGAGGAATGATAGCATGATGGCGGGAAAACGAAGCTTCCAAGTGGTTGCCAGAGAGGGACAGTAGCCGGGCTGGACGATGATGGCGCAAAAGGGAAGCAAGACATTCCTGGTTATTACACCTACAGTATCTTTCTACCGCACGGCATTCGGTGGACTTGAGCGGAGTTCGGATTGGCGCTGCTGAAGATTCCACACCGCCGCATGTCTGCAAGGCTTTTGTGAGTGGATATGACGCAGTGACGATCATGGTTTGACGAGTAAGGGTTCATCGGCCTTCGAACTGTTATCCTCCCGAGTTCAGACATTCCATCTCGTTATCTTACCGAGTACTCTCGGTCATGGTTCAAAAACGTTTGTCGTAACGGAGGACTAAGGTCCTTCTGATAACCAACGCTAGCTGATACAGTAGATGGAGCATGAGGTCCGATACAAACGAGAGTTTATTGGTAGGAGCCTTGTGTCGCATCGTACGTGAGAGTAGGAAAGACTTAGAAATGCAGAGAGCAGTGCCTAGATACCTCCACGACCAGACTAGCAGAGATAGTGACTGATGGCACAACATGTGCACTTAAGGAAACATACGCATCCAGATACATGCCATTGGTATGTTACTTCGTCGTTGTCATAAAAGGAGTGACTTGATTCAGAACAACGTGACGCCATCGCACTCTCGGCAAGCCTATGCTTCAACTCAAGCCTTGACGGCACCAGTAGCAGGCAACGCACCCAGACGGTGAAAGCCGCCCTTGTCAGCAACGGTCTTTTGCAACTGCACCATCCTCTTCTGATCACCCGTCGGGTCTTGGGACTCCCTTCCAACTGCCACTCCAGAAACTCGTTCGTGTAGTTGGGCTCAAATTTCTGGTCCAGCACACCCAAACGCTTTCCGTACTTCGTCACCTTGACCCAATCTCTCTTGACGTTCTGGAGATCCTTGCTGAAGTACGCAAAGGAGCGCTCGAAGATCTTGCGGTTGAGCTCAGTGCCCATGACGGGCTTGAAGTCGACGTATTCGGCGTACGCCTGGGTCGGGTTCGCGAGCACAAAGTCCGTCGCGCGCTTGCAGGCGCGCATAAACGCGCGCACTTTGTCCCGGTTCTCGGCAAGGAACTTCTCGTTGGCGATGTAGAGGATAGAGCAGAAGCAGCAGCAGCCGAGTTCGGCGAGTTGGTCAATACGGAGCATCTGAACGTCATCGCGGGGACGGTTCTGAGAGGCGAGCCACTCGGCCAGCTCGACCATCTGCACGTTCTCGAGACCGATACCGGCGTCGATGTCGCCGCGGATGATGGCCTTGGTGACGTTCATGCCGCAGCGAACGGCAGTGTAGTCGTCGGCAGTCATGCCGTAGTGGCTGGTTAGCTCATCGATCTGGATTTTGCCGAATTCACCAACGTAGCCGATCTTCTTGCCCTTGAGGGTGCGGAAGTCCGGAGTGATGCCAGAAGACTTGAGGTACACGACACCGGTAAAAGGCTCGTCCAGGAGGGAGCCGATGGACTGAATGGGGAAGTTGCGCGCTTTAGCGGCCAGTGTGTGGATCATGGCCTTGAAACCCAAGTCCACTTTGCCGCTTCCGATGATTTCGGTCACATCCTGGCACAGATCAGTAGGAAATCATTGGAATTATGATGAATGACTTACGCTAGGGTCATTGGGCTCGAGCAGAGCAACCTTGATGCCTTCATCCTTGAAGTAGCCCTTGGCTTGAGCAAGATAAACCGGGGCATGGTACGGGGTGGCGTGCCTTTCACAAGTCAGACCGACGGTTACTCAACTACGCTCGATCACAAACCAGTTGGTCAGAAAGGTGATCTTGTCAGTAGACATCTTGTCAATCTCTCACGATGGTCCGAGCTGTTGCTGTCAGTCTGCACCCGTGTAGGGCAAAAGGGAACGCATTAGGAGCAGTCCTTCCGCTGGCATTATCCAGAGCAAGTTATAACGGTATAATCTCAGAACATCTCGTCCGACTAATCCTTTCGGATAGGCTGGACGTAGATGAACACCCGCCATGCTTTCTAATGGTTTTGAGACGGTACCTGTATACTCTTGTCTGTTCTGGACAATGTCCATGGTTGCGAAGTGGACTACATCATGCTCCAACTAGGGCACCGTACCGCAGGTTTGCTAAGACTTGATAGGGATTCGGTTTTGAGGTAAAACTTGGATCAAGGGAAGAGGAGAAGGCGGCAGGTCCTTGTATTTATATATGGTATCCTCCTGTCTCGTTGAGATGTATGGTAGTAGAGTAAGTGCGGGGTATCAACAACAGACTGCACATCATCATGTTGTCAAGCACGATATCTGCTCACAAGCATTGGCTGTCGTGTTCCAAGCATGCATCCACAGGGATCATCGGGTTGCGTAACCAAGTGACTTCCAAAGGTGTGCAAACAAATGGAGCATATCATGACCTTTTCTTGCAACATTCAAACATGATTCGATGGCAAAGAACGGACATTAGCCTGAACACGGAGTGGAGCAACCTTCCTTGCATCTCTTCAAATGAAATCTTGTCTGTGACAGTCAGCCCTGGCTCCGGATGCTCTCCTCCGATAGCCCGCTTGTGCCAAAGAGAGTATCGCGCAAAGACGTGGACGGGATCGGGACTTTGTTGGTGATAGTGCTCTCCCATCTCGTACAGGTCTTAGTGCATCCGTATGGCGTACGCTTCACCTGGATTTATTAAACTTCCACTTTCCTACCGCTTTGACGTAGACGGGATTTTTGCATGTGATTCGGCCACCATACTCGGTAATAAAGTAAAGTTGTTGACGCCAGTTGGTTTTCTTCTTCAACAAGATACAAGACGAGTGAGAGTGAAGCCTAGCGAGAGGGACAGAGATAGCATCCTTTCGGCGACATGACGTGCTGAAGATGCACTCTATGATCGACGAGGTGATCCGGTATTGTCTTTGGCCATGGGATCAGATCATGTGGCTTAGCTGCTGCGCCACCGTGGCTGATCCCTAGGCTTTCTACCATCGTTCTTCGTGAGATGAGTGGGAAGATGGAATTTTTAAGCCGGTACTCGTGTCCGACTTCCAGCAACCTCACGGGATCCGACAATGGGCTTACGTCCTCCAGCAAACCACTTGTCACATGAGGCTGTGATGAGCGGGTTTCTGTCGCTCCCTCTCAATACAGCGATTGTTGCGTGTCGCACGTATCCGTAAACGGAGTGTAGACGACGGGTTGATCGGTCGTAAGACTGTGGAAGGAGAGGTGCTCAGCGCGGAAACTTTCTTCGAGGACTGTGCCGCTGTCGAACTTGCCGCGGAGTTCGAGCGTAAGGGTCGAGGGCGTGAAAAGCGTGGTTGTGACCATTAGGTAGGGCTTTGAGGACTCTGAAGACGAGCGGCGATAAGGACCGGAAGTCAAAGACAGTTTGATGGTGAGAGTAGGCGCTGGATGGTTGGCCATGGCAGCGATTCGACTACACCTTAGATGCCCGCCTCTGTTCCTCGTTTATGTTTGCTTCCATTTCGAGCGAGCAAGTGCGATGCTCTCCGCAATTACGAATCCTTCCGCGATAAGTTCAACGGCCTTCTCGGTTGACACCGCACGGCATGATGGTCAACCCTACTTTGTTGTCCACGCTCCTGACACCACTTCGGTGTCACAACTGTTGAAGTTCACGGGTATGGAGTCACTTAAGCAGTCGCTGACTGCTTACCAGCTGTAATGAGTTGCTTACTGGCGAAGTTCCTTGGGACTTAGTCTCTTTACAAAATATGTTTTCCTTCATAGTAGATGATTTTTTGACCAAGTCGCTTTACATCTCATGACAACTCCAACAACAGCAAGTTCGGAGGATACCGCCATCACGTGCAGACCAACGACCCGCTCTCGGTCACCCTTCTATCTTCCTCTCTCCCTCTGAGGGACGCACCGACATACTGGAGATGCTGAGAGCCACCATTTCATGCCGCTGTTCCGCTTCCAGGTAACGAGCGAGACTGTAATCGGTCTGCAGAGGAACTTCCTCTAGCATCAGGATCGGGGCATCCTCTTGACCCGAATCGCTGAATGGCACTGAGTGGAGGCGCCAGGGGTAGTCGTAGGATCGGTTGAGTGAGGAGTCTGGAGAAAGGACAAGAAAGGAGATTGTACTGAGCGTAGAGCGGTCAGTCAAAGACGGGCTCGGCGATGGAATCCTGCTAGGTTAGGTCAGAACGGCCGTGTGCAAAGATGGAAAGTGGCAGGACCTAGAAGGGACGGGTCCTGCTACTGTTGCGGATGCATGTCTTTGCGAGACGGTGTCTTGGCCGGTGGTTTCGGGATTGCATTCATCTGCCGAAGGACGAGTTTTGAGTCCTGTCGACATGTCGATCTGGAATTTTCGACCGCAGACAGTGGAAGTTCCACCGAGGAGGGATGTGGTAATGGTATGAGACCTGGTCGATCAACTGTAGGGAAACAAGATGTTCTCGAGCGGCTGTTATGATGCGCTGATATCTCCAGTATCAGGCATTGCTGCATAAACTTGATGCTTCTGGTGTTTATGTATACGGGTGAACCGTGACTATCAGTCAAAGCAGCTCGGAGACGCATCCCCGCGTTCACACCGCATAAACAGGATGAGAATGAATCGATGATGGTAACCAGATGCTGGTTAACAAGGTATGGGTGACCCTAGACTGCAGCCAGCAACGGCACCGACCCACCCCGCCGGCTTCTTGAGCGTGCCCTGGGCCGTCGCATCGTCTTAAATATTGACCGGGGCAATCCTAGAAATGAGCTACGGTCTGCGAAAGCCGTCGACTCCTGTTGGGTACCGTTGATGTGGTAGGAGATGTAGGTAGCGAGACATGACAGGGTTTCAGAGTGGGCACAACCAACGATCGAGAACCCCTGTTGGTATCCGCCGGCCCTGTCGACTGTGTGGTAATACCCGGTTGATGCGCGACTAGAGGGACGGGCCAGCTCGAGGGTTTGTTGGAACAGGGTGAAGAGCTGTCCTGACGCCGGAAGACAAGCCCCAAATCCAACCGCCCTGTCCGTCGCGAGGAACAGTTCATGCATAGATCCGTTGCAGCAGATAAGGAGTGCGTCCGACCCTTGAGATTATGAATCACATCCGCTGAAATGACTAGGAACGGCATCCATGCTTGTAAAAATGGACGGGGGCCGGCGAGAAAGGCGGGACCGCAGACGCATAGCCCTTGCATGGTGCCATACGACATGTCCATGTCTCGTAGCTTATCGCGGCACCAACTGCAAGTGACAGGCTGTCAGGAACATCCTGTCATGCAAATCTCGCGGAAGTATGTCCCGGGTAACACAGCATGTCGTTAGCCGCTGGACCCCCGGTCAACGGAAGCTGCTGGCCATCAGCCATGTTGCTGATCACCAGGGTCTCGGTTTCGTGCTCCCATGGAAGCGGTATGGTTGTTCTTCTGCATGTCGGAAGCCGTGACGGAACGTGTGTTCCCAGGTTTCGGTCCCGGTCCCGGAACAGTGTCGGGTTAATGCGATGAAGAGGAGCGGTGTCTTCTCAGAGCTGAATGGCGCTGTCTGTGGGCAGTACCAGACGGGAGGATTTCTGTCAGCTGCTGGGGGCTGGTTTGCCCGGGGCCCTTTTCCGGTGGCAGTGTTAGACACAGCCTCGATGATGTTCAGAATGAGCGAGGAGCTGTCGTCAAAGTTAGGCTTCACGGACGGACCGAAGCATCCGCGCTTCAATCTAACTACATTAAGCAGTCGCTTCTGGCTGGGTGCTAGAATGTTTGCTACACTTGTCCGGGCACACCTGTGCATGCATAACTAGATGCAAATTGCGTGACACCAAATACCGTTCGAGCTCGAGAATCTCTGAGCCGCGTTCCATTCTGCCTTCCTCGATACCGCAGAGAGCTAGTTGTACACCCAATCAATGCTCAGGAAGCTATTTCCATACCTCCAAGCTGCAAACTCCTGGACCGCTCCTTACGCCATGCTCCCATTAAAAATGCTTCAGGGCTTTCCACATCTCCTGCGACCGGGAACAAGCCACCGGTATGCGCAACGGCATCCCGTCTCAGAGACGACAAAAGACATTCCGATAAGCAAAGCCGCATCCATCGTAGAGATCGCCTCTGTACTAAGAGAACTTCCACCTGTTGCCGCACACCGTACACTCGCAGAATGTCGTCATCGGTTCATCTGCAGACCGTGTCTGCGCCTGAGAGTAGCTGACCTTCTTCTGGCCGCACTTTCCGCACGTCAAGCTCGCACTGATGGACTTCTCCTCTTGTGCCACCATCGCCTTGTCCATGTTCTCTTTCTGCATCTTCTCTTCGATTGCGCGCAGTTCGTCGGATTTCAGCTCATTCGCCGTCATGACCACGAACTTCTTGGGCTCGATCTTCCCGTTGTAAACATCTCGGCGCAAACCAGCATTCGTCTTCGATTTCAAGTTTTGAAATAAAGAGCGCATCCGGCTCTTGTATGCTGGTGATGTTTCAGGTTGGTAAACGTTATAGGCTGCGAGTTCAACCTCGCGCGCGACTCGAAGAATGTCGTTCGGCGCTGCTCTATGTTAGTACCGGTTGGCAGCAAACAGAGTATGACGACGTACCCTCTTCTGACATGAACGACAATCCGTCGTACATGAGCTTCAGACATGCGTCTCGGACATCGTTGCCCGTAACTTTGTAGTTTACTTTATCCGTCACGGTGTTTCGCTTCTCCGGCGGCACGTTCAGTTTCGCCTTCAGTGCAGCCTTCTCTTCCTTCTTCTCAGGCGCAGGCGCAGGCACAGGCGCAGGGCTCGCCGTGCCGTTCTTTGTCGCCGGCGACGCCGTTCCGCTGGGAGCTCCTTTCTTCACGTCCGACTTCCATTTGTTCACCAGTGTTGATGCGAGCTGCGCGACCTGTCTGTCCTTGCTTTGGCGAAGCTTTGCGACGTATATTCCGATCTTGGATTGGCGCAGCACTTTCTCGTTCGCTGTCCAGCCTTTGAGCGGCTCGATCAGAGAGAGGAGGGTTGAAGCTGGGTCGCCTTCGGTAGCTGCCTTGTTGATTTGTTTGGCGCGCTCTTCGACATCTTTCGCGTCCAAGGCCATGGCGAGAGAAGTTGTAACTGAGGATGTGGGCTGAAGTCGCGTGCCTCAAGACGACGGGTGGTAGGCCGCACGGTGTGAATTGAGACCTGTTCAGGTGGCTGTAAAGCAGGTACGAACGTGACGGCGAAGCACAGAACAGTAGTGAGTGACAGGTTTATCGTGTTTGCTCCCGTATTAATGTTAACGTAGAAGAAAGGCAAGTTCACAAGAAGTTCACGTGGGGAAAGCGCTCCTTCGCAAATGCCAAGCCAACCACTCCGCGACGATACACCGCGACTTGTTGTTCTAACAATGGAACAACTCACTTTGAACAGACGATCAGCATCGTTAGAACACAACAAGATTCTAGAACACTCTCTTGCCCCGCCTGAGAAGTATCAAAAGTCGTCGCCGAACAGCTCACCGCTATGTGTCAGAAAGATCTGGCCTGAGCTCTCTGAGCATACACCTCGCCCGGATAATGATGTGCTGTTGGTAAAATCCAACAACTGGACCATCACAAGATGCTCTATAAAACGATGGTCTCTGGGTCTACTCGACGAGAGGTGTCAAATCAAGTTTGCCCACAAGTATCTACGCTGCTTCTGCCCTCGATGATATCCGCAGCCTTCTCATCCAGTGTGGTTGGACGCATATTGCTGGCATGCCGCCGCACTGAAAGTTGCATTTGTGGTCAACGAGCTTGGGTTTGGGTTTGGGTATGTGCTGTTGGTCATTATCACGAGTTCAGTATGCTGTTTTTTTTTTTTGCAACAATTGCCTCGGGGCAGACATACAGCGCATCAGGAAGACACACTTTTGATTCGACATGCATTGTACTGCATGCGGCTATCGAATCACTGCAGGCAGCGACTGTATACATGTCGCTGCAGCATCAGATGCAGCTACGATTCGACCGTTTCGCCGCTTGAAGGCTCGCCGGATATTGTACTCGCTATTGCTCTGGGCTTCCATTCTCTCATGCTCTTAGTTTGGTGGTTTGCTGTTGTGAACATGTGAGAGACTGTCGTTTCGATCGTCTGGTTGTGGTTGTTCCTGTCGTTGCTGAAACTTGGATAATCACTGGCTACGTGCGTTACGAAGGCGTTCTCAACGAAGCGTGAGAACACGCTTTGTCAGAAGACTGTACGATTCTTGGAAAAGAAGGGTTCAGCGGGATCGTATCTAAGCGGATATCTTCGCGATATGAAATTACGGGAACCCCGAAATGCCCCGAGACGCCACGCTATGCGTAAAACAAGAGAAAGGTGTCGTTAGTACACTTATTGAGGCTTAGCTGACGCCTTGATCTTCTTCCGCCTCACAGTAGTCTTCCTTACTATACTTGCCTTCTTGGCGCCCACGATATCCTCAACATGAAGCCATCCCTCTTCCATAGCCAGCAAAACCAGATCACCCGCAGACTGTAGCCCTGAATTGGGAAAGTTCCGCGGATCAAGCAAGTCCTGGACCTTCTGCAGCGCCTTTCCGAGCTCCACTGCCCTTTTGCTGATCGCGTCGTCCTTTCCAGCCGGTTTACAAAAGCTTGACAACTCGACTTGCGCCATGAGCTGATGCAGGACGAAGTGCATCCAGATAAGGTTTGTCTGCGGGTGGTAGCCACGCCATGTCCGGCCGGTCTTCTCAGCTTCGTTCCATCGACTTTGCAGATCGGCGAGCGGGTCATCCAGGTACATCGCGGAACGCATATACCGGTACAAATCGTATTGATAGTCGCTGCTGCCGTCACCTTCGAAGATCGACTGGTCCTTCTCTAAGTCGAAGAAGGCAACGTCTTCCTCAAGGACGTCATTAAAGTCCGGGTGCGATTCATCGACCGCCCCAGCGCCCTTGATGGGACCAATCTGCGCGCGCGAGATGGTGTAGTCGATGATGGTCGTCTCAATGCTAGTGAATCCAAGTTTCATCGTCGGATCCACCTCGCTCACATCCCAATTCTCTAACCCTCCTTTCCTAGCAACGCAAATATTCCCCATATGCAGATCCCTGTGCTCGAATCTCGCGCCCTCCTCTCCCTTCCCGAGTGCCAATGCAACACCCCAGAAGATGTCCCACAACGTCCAAACATCCTCCACCCTGATATTATCCAGATCCGTGCCCGCATCCTGCATCTCAATCACGGCCCACAGCTGGTCTTGAGGATAACTAGCTTTCAAGCCCGGGTCGGCAAAGTAACTCGTTTCTTTTCCCTTCTCCTCGCGCATCACGTTCCAATCCCGCCACGCCTGCACGAAAGACTCGCCTGGGCGTCCTTGCATCACGCAGACGTCGCGGAAGTTGGTGAAGCCCGGGATGCAGGTCATGCGCTGCATGAGTCTGACTTCGCACGCCACGTCTTCGATCGCGCTCATGTTCTTGAGCTTCTCTTTCATGGCTTTCGTCATGCGCTTGGTAAGTGTTGCAGGTGGCGGTTGAAGGGGATGATCTTGAGGACGGACTCGTCGGTTGAGGAAAGCGAGGGGTGGGAGCGGAGGAGCGAAAGGCGAAACTTCGCCGAAGGAGGCTTCGGCGATTTTGGTGATGTTGAAATGAATGGAGAGTTGGTCTGCCCAATCGGAGAAGGGCGTCAGTGGCCGCGAGGAGAGTGATAGTAGCGAGGAAGCATGTTTGGTGAAGATGTTGGGTACTGGTGCAGGAGTCGGTGGGAGTGGAGAAGGGGCGACGCGTCGTCGATGAGGAAGAGCTTTTGCCTTATTCTTGAGCTTAGTCTCTTGGGGTGGGATGTTTTCAACGTCCTCGCTCGTTGTACCCGGAACTGAAGCTTCGACCACTGGTGAGGCAGCCAAAAATCTCTCTGATATCTGCTGTACATTTCCGGCTTCTTCCAGGTTTCCTACTGAGCGTCTTGGTTTCTCAGTCTTTTTCACTGGTTCAACATCCTTCTTCGCCTCCCCTTTGTGGTCTTTTTGATATTCGCTCAGTCTTCGGCTTGGCGTTACCGTCTCGTTCCTCCAGCGCCTTTCTTGATTTGACCACAGGCTTCTCAGATTTGTCTTCTGGAAATGAATCTATCTTGAAACGGCCAAGCTCTCCAACAACATCATCGATTTCCAGAACCTGAGGCTTCATCTTCGGTTTTGTAGGGCTGGTGAAGAAGGTGTGTTGGCCGCTATACACGTACGAGCGCTTTCCATAGACCTGTTTGAGCGGCATCCTGATAGCTGATCTGAAGCAGTAATTTGGTATCCGGATACGCAGTCAACCACCGGGTTTCCGGACATGCAGTGTTCCACAGATGTAGATGGTGGCTGACGGAAAGTCAGCTAATGGAGGTAAACACTGGTTGTTGGGTTGATTATCTTATCATTGTAGATCCATCTGAAACGCCCGCACAAGTCCACCTCCTGTTTGCCAAGCCTACTACTGTCTCGGATCGACATGTAGAGTTTATTTGACCAAGCGAGTTGTCACTTGCCGTTTTCTTCACTCTCGTGTCAGCATGCCTCTACAGTTATCATGAGCCTTCTTGTTTGATCGCGCTGTGGTCTTCGCACCGCGCACTTCCCCGGTCAGCCCCTCCTCTCAGATATGGCGCCAAAAAGGCAGCAAGCAAAGCCGCCAGCGCAGGCGCAGCGGTTAGATCTGTCACCTTGGACAAGGGCAAGATCTCTGGCATTGGCAGGAGGTCTTCTTGCTCTAGCAGCAATCTCATCTTCGTTATCACAGCTTTCTCTCGCCCGTGTATGGATCAATACCTACCTCGGCATATCATCAAGAAATCACTATTGGAACCATCTTGCTCGCCTTTGCGGTGCGGTCTCAGCAACCACTTCCTTCACGTCATGTCGTCAAATATACACCTGTGTTGGCGTTTTATATACCTGCCATGCAGTTTTTGCTGTTCCGACACAGTAGCGAACTGGGAGCAGTCCTTGGTCCGCTGGTCACGGAATTCCTAACCTTCTATCCTCTGCTGTTCCTGAGTACGTACGGCGCTGCGGAGTTCATGCAAGTAGTTGATCTTCGAAATATCCTCTCTCCCATGATGGCAGATACGGTACCGGCTTTGGCCGCTTACTGGTATCTCACTACCTTGCGGAAATTCTCTCGCGAGACGATTCCTTCACTACACTCCGTCACGGATCTTTTCACAACGACGTCCATGCAGCTGATTACAGCATCCTCATATGCAGCCATAGCGCCCTCCAAACTATGTCTATTAGCTATCCCGGCGATGCTGCACACGGCCCGCATGAATCCGCACTACGTGTCTCCACAAACTACGGCGCTCCTCAACCAGACGCTGCACTCACAAGGCTGGAACCTGCTGGAGCGACGGGAGTCCAACACCGGATATATTTCCATCCTGGAGAACCTGCAGATGCAATATCGCGTCATGCGTTGTGACCACTCTCTGCTGGGCGGAGAATGGCTCCTAAATTCGCACAGGACGAGTCAGGGCATCACCATTGCTGAGCCGATATATGCCGTGTTTGAGATCTTGGAGGCGGTTCGACTGATTGAAAAGCCTGGTGTACGGAAAGCTGATCAACAGAGTAATGCACTCGTAATGTACGTAGGAACGTCCTAGTTGTCTCGCTTTTCCGTTGTTCGTGGAGTTCTTCCGAGGTTGTTATGCACCAGATGGCTAACATCACTTTCGTAGTGGCTTGGGCATTGGTACGGCGCCTAAAGCACTGATGGCTCACAAGATCAACACCACGGTTGTAGAGCTCGATCCGGTAGTGCACGAGTTTGCCCTCCGTTATTTCGACCTCCCTCCCACTCATGAAGCTGTGTTGGAAAACGCAGCAACATGGGTCAACTCTTTGGCGCGTCAGGAAGCCGGCCGCAGTTTTGACTACATCATCCACGATGTCTTCACCGGCGGGGCAGAACCTCTACCCTTGTTCACCGAAGAGTTCCTTCAAGGCCTCAAGAGTCTGTTAAGGGACCCGAACGGTGTGATCGCAATCAACTACGCGGGCGACCTGGCGATCGAGAGCACGAAACAAGTGCTAAATACCATCAACACCGTCTTTGACAGGCGGTGCCGCATCTTCAGAGACACTCCCGCCGAGTCCTCCTCAAGCGATGAGTCGGAAACAGATTTTCTCAATATGGTCATCTTCTGCTATCCCTCTTCGTCTGAGCCCATCACCTTCCGGCAGCCGGTTGAGGCGGACTATCTAGGATCGCAGTCTCGGCGCCACTATCTCCTGCCCAGGCCGGAGTTAGAGTTGCGGTTCCCGTCCACAGAGGAAACTGAAAGACTGAAGACGAAGACGCTGACGACGAGCAACCTGAGAGAATTTGAGAAAAAGCAGAAGAAGAGTGCGAGAAGGCATTGGGAGATCATGAGGACGGTCGTGCCGGCTGCGGTGTGGGAGAACTGGTAAAGGTACAGTTACTCTAGTCAACGATCAGAAAACACGAAACTGTACGTTACGGCTGTGATCTGTTGAAACGGTGCTTGGAGACGCCCCCAATGAGGTCTATGAGCGGCGTCTTCTGATCCAGATCTGTCACGAAGCAGCGCTGGACTTGGTTCGAAGGTCCAGTGTGCGACTGCCGTTAGCGGTTAGCGCGTGCAGCTTTAGCGGCAGAGTTTGTTTCTTCCGACATTCTGGCGGCTGATAAGCAACAAGCCTTCTCCTTTCGCGACTCGTGAAGATCTTGATGACCAACAAGCAATTGTCAATTCCTGATCGCTGTCTCACAAACATCTATCGCCTTATCGTCCTATCAGAACATGTATCTAGAAGAGGGAATTCCAGCAGACAGGCCAGCGCGGCTTTCTCGCAACTTGATGTCGTAATAATCTTTGGACCGGAGTTCCAGTGGCTGATAATGTAGGCGCATATACAGAACCTATTTTCCTACGAGTCTTCCGGGTTTCGTTCTTGTTCCGTTTCTCTGTTTCTCGTACCTCTCTCGTAGTGCCGTAAGACGCGATCGTGCTACGATTACCCGCCATGGCGCACATGGCAGCAGACCCGAGTAAAGCCTTCGACAACGTAGTCGAGGAAGATGCGGCGCTTGAGAAGCTGGGATACCAGCAAGGTATGGGCTTTGCACCAGCCCCGTACAATGAAAGACTCACACCTTTCCAGAGCTCAAGCGTAGCTTCGGTCTCGTTGGCATGATCGGGTTCAGTTTCAGCATTGTCACCTGCTGGAGCGCTCTCTCTGGCGTTCTCATCATTGGCGTCGAGTCCGGAGGCCCCCGGTCATGGTATGGAGCTGGATCGGCGTGTGTGCTATGAGCTTGGCGGTCGCATATAGTATGGCGGAGATGTGCTCGGCGTATCCCGTTGCTGGCGGGCAGTACAGCTGGTGTGCTATCCTGGCGCCGCAGAAGTGGGCGAGGGGTTCAGCTATGTTTGTGGGTGGTTTATGTTAACCGGTAAGGAAGACAAGGTATTGGGATAGGGTGAACGAAGCTCACAGACGCAGGCATCATTGCAATGGGTGCAGTGAACAATTTTATCACTGCAAACTTCATACTTGGCGTCGCAAACCTGAACAACCCAGACTATGTCATTGAAAGATGGCATACAGTGCTTGTGGCCTACCTCATCGCATCCATGGCGCTCTTCTTCAATGTCTTCCTGCCCCACCTTCTGGATAGAGTCTCGCGAGGTTTCCTCATCTGGAATGTCTGCTCCTTTGTTATTATCGTCGTAACAATTCTGGCATGCAATGACCACAAAAATCTCCAAGCTTCGTCTTCAGCGAGTTTCAGAACTTTACCGGTTTCAACACCTCATACACAGCCATTCTAGGACTGCTGCAGACGGCCTTCGGGATGTGCTGTTACGATGCTCCGGCGCACATGACCGAGGAGATCAAGAATGCGAGAAAAGAAGCACCCAAGGCTATTGTCCTGGCAGTGTGGATTGGCTCAGTTACCGGGTTCATCTTCTTGATTGCAACCTGCTTCTGCATCGGTTCGATCGACGCCACCGCAACTTCCTCGACCGGAGTTCCCATCATCCAAATATTCTACGATTCGACTGGATCCGTCGCCGGAGCAACTTGCTTGACAGCGCTGCTGATCGTCATTGATATTGGTTGCGCAAACGCTCTGACCGCAGAAGGCGGAAGAGCCGTCTACGCCTTTGCGAGAGACCGAGGTTTGCCTTTCTCTGACCTCTGGAGCAAGGTCGAGAAGAAGAAGAGCATCCCAGTGTTCGCCATTCTCTTGACGGTAGCGGTGCAAATCGCGCTGAACTCCATCTACTTCGGCTCACTCACCGGATTCAACACCGTCATCTCCATTTCGACAGAGGGTTTCTGTAAGCACGCACTTTGTCCTTCTGGCAGACGTACCACTAACACAACGCAGACGTCTCGTACGCCATGCCACTCCTTGTTCGGGTCCTCGCGCGCTTTACGGGCAAGGAAACCAACCTTGACGGGCCATGGAGTCTTGGACGCTGGGGGTTTGCACTGAACCTCATCGGCCTCATCTTCCTCCTCTTCACTTCCATTACCTTCAACTTCCCGACGCTCGCTCCAGTCGACAGCGAAAACATGAATTATACCAGCGCGGCCATCGGGGTGATCATGGTCATTGCAATCCTGACCTGGTTCACGACCGGAAGGAGGCAGTTTACAGGTCCGGAGTCAGGCGGTGTTATCATTGAAGGTGCGCCACATCACAGCGAGACCGCGGATGCGGTACCTCTAGACGGTGAGAAAATCGTGAAGATTGGATGATTGATCACTCGAGACTGAGTTCCTTGTTTGGGTATTCGAGCGCGTTGTTTATATTAGGATCTACAGATTAGCATATGGTCAGATTTTAGTACGACCCTGTCATTCTGGGCGCATCGGAGGCCTCCTTGCTCGGCACTTATATTCTTTGAGCAACAACATCGTCGAATTCTGCAGAAAGCTGTTGCTAGGCGGAAGTGTTGGTAGCAGCCCCTTTCCATCTGTTTGGACCATCTGCTGTATACACAATCGTATGCAGATATATACAGTAGGTCCTGTCGGGATGGTCCGCCCACGAGTCGGACCGGCAGGACCCACTGCGGCTTGGCAGGGACCATACGCGCTCCGCCCGCCTGCAACGGTTCTCCGACTTCCTCTTCCGTTCAGCTGAGCCCTCACGAATCACACGAGACATCCTCAACATGTATATAACGCATTTTTTTGGCTGAAGGCGTTGCCGCCGCCGCCGCCTCCGCCTAGGAGTCTCCGTGACACAAACTCGGCAATCGATTCGCAACGTGGGATCTTGGCGGCGGATTTTGGCCCCATCTCATTTATCTTGGCAAACCGAGTTCTGGGACGAAGTTGTCGAATCAGAAAACGGGAATGTTCGGAGGGTCTTTGCCCAGACGAGAAGTTCTCGGTGCTCATCTCTATAAACAGCGTCTAGAGCAATCTATAACCCTGTGCTGCTAATCAGCCAAGTGAACGCGCGGATGTAACACATAGCGAGAGCGTAGATTCAGAAGGTTTGTTGAACCTGAATATCTACCTCTACTCTCTTCCGCGCGCCGTCGGTCAGGTGGGTATGCTGGTTTTCAGTTTCGCTGCATATACCTTCTTTTGTCTTCTCCCTCGACTTTTGTGAGAGGTATGGATCGAATGAGGTGGACGGCGCTGCTGCTTGGGGTCTACTGTGTCGCTGTCGAAGGTATGTAAAGAACGTGCCCGCCAAACATGGCCGTCCGTGTCAGTCCAAACGGCTTGCTCACTACTGTACGCCACCGGACAGGGTCTGGAAACTACAGTTACACACCTTCTGGGAACCTCTCAGTTACCGTTGCGGGACCGTCGAATCCGTATCCGTCTACATCCTCATCTGCTATATCTACGTCGGCCGCAAGCAGCAGTAGCAGCATTTCGAGTAGCAGAGGGCTTGGGAGCTATATCGTGCAAGGCCTCGGAGGTGCGTGTTAAGTCGTGTCTTTGCGCAATCACTTCCTAATTGCGCCTAGGTTACTCTTCGCAAAGTGCTTTCTCTAGCGGTTCTAGCACGGTCGGCGCATCATGTATGAACTCACATTCATTTGTCAAATTTACCAAGTCCCTGATGCTAATCTAAACAGATTCTGGTACTCAGCCAAGCTTCCATTCTTACGGAGAAAGCGCAAGTCCAACCGCTCAACTAAGCAGCTCCAGTCACGTTCCGGTGCCTTTGTCGTCTAGTAGCAATGCAACCAACGCAGGTATTCCAGCGAGCATTCGCTCAACGCTGTTGTCCACGAGCAGCACGGTCATCGTAATTCAGGCCTTGAATACGTCAACTTACATCCCCACGGGTACACCATCTCAGGGTCAGAGCGGAAGTCGAACGACGCAGCACAACTTAACCATCACATCCCCTCCTGCTACAGCAAACCGGACGACTGCTCTCACGGGTGAGTTGTACACTTACGGGAACACCACATTCGCCACATTATGTTCTGTCGGCGACTTGGAGTGTAATTCTGTCTGCTTTTCAGCGGTGTCCTCCTGTTCTAGAGATTGGGAAGCCTACATGACAGCTTTCACCCTGGGTAGCACTATTATGACTACAACCGTGGAGCAGCAGCCCATCATATCTTATGGGACGACCTCCTTGTCCATATCCACTTATGAAACGACACGCACTGGAACAAGTTACGAGGACGTCACCGTTGTCACCTCCGGAGATACAACTTACACTTCGATGATATACACTACACTGTCAACCTCGACGATAACCACTACAGACACGATGACCACAACGTACATCTTTGTAGGCGGAGAAGCTACAACAATAACCCCTTACGGTACTTGGACCGTTACGAAGCCTATACTGGCGAACGGTACAGTCACACCGTCGTGCAGGTTGAACGACACGGATGTATGCACTCTACGGCGGAATTGTGGGCCATGCACGATCCATGGAGGCAGCGTCCAGTTGATGTATTGGCCTGTCGCTAACGCTACAAACACAAGGTGAGTCACTCTTAAGGTCGCATGTGTTGATACTGATATTTCCGAACCAGAGGTTTTGCCAACAGCACCACTCTAGGCCCAAAGCTTCCAGTGACAACCGTTTTTCAGGGGCAGACACTCACGTCGCCATCCGTTTGGATTTCGTGGGATACATTGTGGGCGGTCAACGATTGTTCAAGCGCAGTAGGAAAGAACCACACTGGCCATCTGCTCGCAATCGATCCGGAATCTGTCTCCAGTATAGTCGGCTCTGCTGGACCATTGCTAACCTCACGCGGAGCGTTGACATCGAAGTGGTACTGGGAGTCAAGATCCTTCAATTTCGCAGATTTGAACGGCCAGCCGCCATTATCAGCGTATCTCAACCAGCCAAGATGCTATGACTCGATGTGTTCGCAAATAAACCTTGACGACTATTCCCCATGGCTTGCAGTACCGCCCCAGGTCAGAGCACAAGATCCTGCCTGGGCCTCTTGCGACGTTTTATGGAGCGGAGTTTTTGATCCGCCTACCGCATTGCAACCCGCAACTGCTGTCGCCGCAACTACCCCTCAAGACCCATAAATACTACTTCGACCGATGCTTCTCCGATTTCAACTCATCCTGCGGGTATTGCACCTGCCACATCTACGAATACTGCCAAGCCTGTGGCATCGACTGAGGTTGCAAAGCAACAATCTTCAGTCAGCGCCGTCGAGGCAACGTTTCCCTCTCGTCCGGGCCACGACTTCGGGGAAGTACTTTTACCCCTAATCCGACTCCGTCTGAGGACCCTTCGACCTCAGACCTAGCGGCCACGCACTCTCGCGAGAGCGCACACCGAGGACACTGATTCAACCTTCGTGGTGCCAACGCCCAATGGTGGTCAAGCCACGACGGCTGTACCGGCTCAATCCGCGATTTCTCAGCAGAGCGACACCTCATGGGAAGCGCCACAGCCAACGATCACTATTCCCGATTTTGCGTACACAGGAGCCGTCGGTTCATCCTTTGTGGAAACAACGCAGGGCGAGTCAACTGTGATTAAAACTAACGCGGGAGGGTCCCCGGGATCTGCTGGCTCGGTGCGATCGCCAACTCGGATACTACCAGCGGCGAGCGATGCCATGCCCACCAATGCGCTTGATGTGCTGAGTGATGCGGCGGCGACCGCTGTACTGGCCGCACCCCAAACTACCGAGGAAGTGGTCTCGACTGATGCAGTGGGAGTTTCTCACACGATAACGATTGTGCCAAGTGAGATCGTATATACCTTCGACAGGGCTACTTACACAGTTCCCGTACCGGCTGTAGCTACCTTGAGACCCGCAACTGTTGCCTTTACCGCGGGAAGCGAGACGTACACCGCGGTTCGCTCAACCGATTCTGCCTTTGTAGTTCAAGGAACCGGCACTGCCTTCACGGTGTCCGTGGGATCTGTCACCGGCGTTGACGGGTATGCACTCAGTATAGGAGCATCAAACGTCGCTCTCGGGAGTCAAACTCTTGGATTTGTCCCCACGCCAACACAAGACGAGGCTATCTTTACCGCTGCGGGCACAACTTACACAGCGGTGCAATTGTCTGATGGTGCAATTGTTGTTCACAACAGCGAATCCACCTTTATCGTATCGCCTGGATCTTCGGCGTCGATCGGTGGGCAAGTCCTCAGGGTAGACTCGTCAGGAGCTGCTTTCGGACCAGTATCGCTTCTGTCCACGCTACAACAAGTCCAAGCCACTGCTACCCAGGCAATTTTCCAGGTTAACGGAGCAAAACATACGGCATACGAAGTTTCTGGTACCACTGTGGCCGTTATTCAAGGGCAAACTGTCAGTGCAGGCGGATCAGCAGTGACAGTAAACGGTCAGACGGTCACCATGGGGTCCAGCGGCATTGTTGTCGCGAATCCGACAGAGACCACAACGGTTTCGTTCGTAACCACGACCTTCTCCCCCATCATTCAGACTATCGCCACCGTGGCCCTAGGCTCAAAGACGATAACTGCAATCCAGCAAGCCGTCTCCAGCGGTATCGTTGTCCTTGAGGGCAGCAGCACTCTGACACTGGGCGGACCCGCAATCACAAGCAGTGAATCCGTGATCTCGTTAGGATCATCTGGCTTGGTTGTCGCCGGGTCCAGCACAACCGAGGCTGCGTCTTTCTTTACCACAGCCATCGCGTCCTTGACTGAGGTGCAGGCTATCATCACTGTTGGCGCCGAGGAGATCACAGCATACCAAATGGCCGGCTCGAGCGGCATCGTGGCTTTCGCAGGCTCATCGCTACTCATCGGCGGCCCGGCCATCACGGTAGACAATACGGTTATCAGCGCTGCAGCCGACGGGGTTGTTGTCGGTAGTACTACAGTGCCCTACGCTACGGTCACTCTGCCAGCTGCTGTGACCGAGGCGAGCGGCCTTGTGGCTTCCAGGTTGGGACCATGGAGCGCATCGAAGATTACGAACATCTCGACCTCGGGCTCTGCTGTTCGGTCTTTCGCAGATGCGCCAACACTTGCTTCAGGTAGCGGTGCACATGAAGGCCAGAGCATAACGTCCGGGTCTGCTTCGGAAGCGAAATGTTTGACAGCTGCTACGGTGGCGTTGTGCTTGTTTGTTAGCATTTTTGTGAGGTTTAGATGATTTGTACACAGGACAACTCAGATGAGCATGAACTAATGATACGGCATGGCATTCAACAGCGCGTATGATCTCGCTCTCAATGAGGAAAAGACCGCAGCGTGGCGTTAGAATCCTCCTGTTTTCTCCGTACGCTTGAAACATCCTCTTTGCAACAACCACTAGAGGCCACTTTGTTACCAGACTCTGACACGTCCTTGAAACCACCTGACGTGGTCAACTTCGTACTTCGATCGGGGCTTTTGACCTTTCCTACAGCCAGCGACTTGAACCCTACAAGCTGTGCATCTCAGCAGTGTCATCTGCACCACAGCTCTCGATGAAGGCTTCATCTTTGAGATCCAGGGGCATGCCGGTAGATTGGAGGACTTCTTTACAACTCCATGGAGGTGTATTGCGTCAAAGGCTCATTATTGTTATGACAATTTGTATTGTATGGTAGCCCGTTTAGCTCAGTGGTAGAGCGTTGCACTTGTATCTCACGCAATGCAAAGGTCGTTGGTTCAATCCCGGCAGTGGGCATTCTCTTTTGAGATTGATCTGCATCCTGGTCCATGGTTACTCATCACGCCGGTCACATTTCTGAGCGTGGCCACCTGGGACGCGTAGCTGTCGAGCACGGGCGATGGAAGGACGAAAACGTGGACGTGTTGGTGCCTTGAGCAAACATATGCTGGCGGCGAGACCGACACATATTTCTATCCGTTCGGAAAGCAGAGTAGATGTCTTCTCCGAGAACGTATTTTGATTGAGAGATGCATTCAGTCACCGTGACTGATCGTAGAATAGACCCAACCTGCATTGTGTGGTGGGAAGGGTAGCTGTTGTAGTAAACATGTGGTTACGAACAACACCATCTGTGCTGTTGATACTAATGTCGTCCAACCTTGCTCTTTTGCACTGCGCTCGTGAAGTGAATACATCTTTTCTCCAGAGACCAGCATAGAGCCGACGCTATCGCTGGGCAGTGTGCACTGTAAGCAGACAGCCTCTCGCTGCTGCGAAGATCAGTCTTGCGGATGTTGAATTGATAGAGTTGGAAGATAGTTGATTGCTTGTAGACTATGGGGATAGACCTGATCTATATGTACTGAGTTCCTAGCCTCCTTGACTCTTCTAGACCTGCTAGCCTTCTATTTCTAGTAGCGGATTGCCTTTAATGCGTATAATGCGGTCTCTAGTGTTCGATTGCACCGGTGGAAGACTGAAATCGTATATCACTGTACTAAGGTCGGTGAGAGCTGGTGTGATACAGGATATATGCCGTGACGGTTGTGACACTGGATGCCACAGTTCTTCGGCAATTGAGTCTGCAGCTCGCATCCGATCAGGTATGCGGGAGAATCAGAGATTCGTACGTACTAGTTCAATACCACCCGTGTTGGCGTATAACTATGTACACATTGTTGCTCTATCGTGATCTTCACAGCTGTTGTTGGAATACAGACCTGTGTATGTTCTCTAGTAGTTCATGCAGGGAATATCTGCTTCGCTCAGTTATGTATGATCGAAGCATCTCCTTCGGGTTCTCGCGAATCGTTGTATACATTGTAGTGATCGTTACTAACCTAAGGCTTGGTGCAGTCGGTCGTCTTGTGTCGGGTCATATACTTCCGTAAGGAACTCGTTGCATGTTCACGTGACTCTATGTTGGCAAAGCAACACGAGGTGAAGCTTGCGCCTACGGAGGGCTTGGCGACGGATTCTCATCCCTTAACGTATGTGAGCCCTTTGAAGGCTGTTTTCAACTTGCGTAGACGGCCAATCAACTATTGGAACTTTGAGAGTCAATCCCGCGAATTCTTGTCGGCCGTTTGTTTGCTCTGGACCAGATGCGGACGTAGGCGTCTGCATTCTCCCATCTCTTTCCCAAAGAACATCTTTGAAGCGCTCTGGCTGCAGCGCTCATAACGTTGTCGGAGATTCCGCCTCTGTTGCCTTGCATTAGCACGTTGTCCAACATCCACTGTAACAGGTAGTCTGCGGTATGTGGTTGTTCCGTCTCTCCCATACGTTTGCGCTTGTCTGCGGTCGAGGCCGGTCCCTGTCGAGCATCCCTTCCAGCTCTTTCATGTGAGTGTTCAGTTGAGGCATCTGCTCAAGGTTGGTGGGCAGCGTCAGCCTCCAAATTCGATCGAGCCGGGCTCCCAAACCTGTCACCCGGCCTTGCACATTCGAGATCTTGACATTGAGCTCGGGCACTTATCTGGCACGGTCGTGCTGCTGCTGGACTTGAAACTGCTATTCAAGGACCCATAACGGTGCATCGCTTCTCCAGTTCGGCGATCCACCCGTCTTGTTCTCGAATTCCTCCCTCCAGATGTCGAGTAATGGGCTAACAGCTTTCTGTTAACCTCGGTGAGTTTTGCGGCTTCGCTCATGAGTTCAGTGTCCATTTGATAAGATACGTCAAGTCGTCGTGTGATAGCCCATCTCTCTGCCTCAGATGTTCGAATCTGTGCGCCGACAGACTTATGTCATACCAGACCGGAGAGGTAGGTCACCTGCCTGTGGAGTGTCATTCGAGCGCTAGAAGGGATTGCTGCCACAACCTCCGTGATTAGTCTCATCTAGGGAAGGAATGATGCTGGAGAGAGCTCCTGGCGAAGAGATTCAACACTTTGGGAGGGTGACCTTCACCCTCCCTCAGAAAGACGTACATTAGGCAGGGCTTGGTGTTTCGCTTTTGACTCTTTCACGAGCTCATGCAGTATTACTGTATCACAGTTTTCTGTGCGTGTATGTTGAACAGATAATGGCACGGAAGGATTTAGTCTATGAAACGGTAGTGAGCTTTTTCGTCTTCTGAGTAGTTCGTTACCGTTTTCGGCAAAGGTACAGAAATTGCTGGAGTTCCTGCCTTGAGAAGTTTCGAGATGTGACCAAATCCTCTTCCTCGCCTACACTCAAGAGTGTCTTGTCTGCTTCTTTCGAACTGCGTTGTCTACTTAGGTCACTGGTCCCTGCTGCTCGAACTCTTCACCTTCGTGCGCAAACGTCTCCCAATTGCAAACGCCCAGAAATGGCGCGGTCGGCCAAGATACATGCGAGCCTAGATATATCTCCTCCACCCGACCAAATCGTCATTCAGCCAGTATGCAGGATCGAACATGACCGAGATCAAGCGACGATAAGAACTGCCAATAGAGTTATACCAAAGCAATTTTTGCGATGGTCTTCCCGGCGCCGATCTTGAGATGTGGACTCGTCATGTCTACCAATGGGATATCAATTGTGCTTTCCAGCCACAATTGATTTCCCAACATCGAACACATACCTTCGTCTCCGGAGCCTCAGAGAAAGATTTCACCTTCTGCGAAATTCCCACTATGCCAGGTTGATTGGTTGAGTCGCCTTGGGAGCCAGAGTGGCCGATAGCGTGTGATCCGCCAACACTGTCCATATTTCTAACGGCCGGTTGATGTAATCATCCGTGATACAGTACTTAGTCTCTGCTACAAACTGGCGTGTGCCCGAAGAGGGGCATCACCCACTGGTGCGTCACCCGTAGGTGGAGCGAAGGCGGTTAGAGGTAATAGGCGACCTTAGCTGCTACCACGGTGGTCGCCTCACACATCAATGGTTATGCAAGCAATCGGAGGCGCATGGAGCATGTTTGAGGAGTCAATCAACAGTTCAGCAATGGGGTCTGTACGCTGCATGAAGGGCAAGAGGGTAGTCGTTCGAGGGACTCGAAACCGAAAGGCAAGTTGAGTCATGGAAAACTATGACGAATGGCGGCCGGGTTTGTTCTATTGTTGCTCTAAAGATGGGAAGCGGGAGAGATATGGGAGTGGATCTGCTAACAAGTTGTGCAATTGGGGTGAGGTACATGGAGAAGGAGAAAGCAATCGGAGAAACCTGGTCCGACTAGATTATCTGGCCAGTTGAGATCTATGACAGAAATCATTGCCCTACTCTACCCGTCCGTGTCTATGACGATCAACCATAGTGGTATTAGCATTCGGGCGCTTCTCGCGGGATCCATGCGCTGTTCTGTCTTCATCCTATCCGTGGCTGCGAAGAATCAGGCTGTATGCTTCCAGCGTGGCTCCGCCGAGACAGTTGAGTCTGCGGACTGGCGCACGGCATCCTCACATTCACTACACCTTTTGATGCGATGATACCGCAGTGCTATGCTCTATGTCGACCCAAGTTCCTATCCTGACAGACCGATCATGTAGCCCATCGATCCCCCGTTTTCATTTGAGCCCTCAATGCCCGCTACAACGGTAGACGTGGGCCAGAGATCTCCCTTTAGAAATGAGGACCAGCGTAGCACATCTTGACCTTCGCGTGGTTCTCGCCGTGTGCATCGCCCCTTCGGTCTCCGAATGTACGCACGGACAAGGCAACCAAGGACTCGACAACATCGCATGGACAGGAATTGCTCAAGCGATATACTCTGCGAAAACCGACTTCGGAACGCGTCCGTGTGCCCTGGATATCCGGGTCCTAGCTGGTGCAGTATCCCAATTGAATATCACTGCAAAGGGCATGCTCTGCGTGGTGATGCCCTGCCTCGGTGCACACCGGTTCAGCGGTCGTTCTTGGAAGATTCAATCGTTTTGAGGAGCTGAAGAGGCCCTCTTGTTGATTCGAGATGCCGCTCTTGTGGCACATCGGTGGCCGCTTGATGGTTCAAGACCGATACACAAACTTGCCCCATCAGGACGCCTGTGCCAAGAACGGATCCTCGAATGGGAACAGACCGTCATTGAATTTTGGGTTCATGGAGTGTTCGATGCCATGAGCGATAACGAACAACGACATGGCATGGCCCTGCGAGCGGACCTCCTGGCTTTTCAGATATTATACGGGGTCAACTGCACGCAACCTTCGACCGCTTATGACGAAGAGCATTCCCGCGCCATAGTAAACTTGGCCATACATGCGCTGAGCCCATTTCTTAATGAACATTCATTGCCCTCGGTCATTGACAGCGCTTTTTTGTTTACGGAGCCATTGCGGCTTGTTCTCCACCGATGCCAGTGTCCAGCATTGACAGAGATGGCTCTGTTGTTGTTGAAAGAACATGCGACTTCTCACACTCTGCACTACACGGCTTGCTGTGTGAGACAGACGTCAGGCGCTCTGGGTCTTCGTTCGGTTACTGTTAAGCGGCAGACAGATATCAATGCGGTCCAGATGGAAACGTGAGATTGACGGCACGAAGGGTGTCTGATTCCAGCTTCTATCATCCGCGAGATCCATCTTTCTTGCACCAAAACTTTGAGCGGAACACAGAGCGGAGTGTCGGCTCGTGAATCCGGCTCCAGGATAAACGTACCTCCCGCATTGGGCAAGATCTTCAAAAGCCTGTCCCACATCGCGCGGGATCTCCACTTCTAGACATCACCCACACATCGAAAGAACCGCGGTCAACAGGTTGCGAGCAAGAAAAAGACATTCAAGATGCACGTTCCGCCGTCTTCGATGTTTGCCACGGTCTCATCGTTCGTTGATTCTTGTTGACGTTCCTGGTCCACCAGACTGTCTACCCCGCTTCCCTGCCGCGCTACTCCACGCAGGAAACATTCCCGATTTGCCGGATTCGCGGCAGAATAGACGGACCACCTGCCAAGACACCAGGAACGAGTCCGCCAGTGGTCAGTCATGGGCCATCCCTCATGGTTCCCCTCTTGTGGCTCACTTTCGGTGTTGGGGCGGCATACAGTTGAGAAGACGCGCTGCAAGCCTAAGCCAACTCTGTCATGATCGGATGTGATGGGCCATGCGGCTCAGAAAAATCTCATTGAGTTGTTCTTCTTCCGGCTAGCGACAAAGATGTACAGATGCAATGTTCGGATGGTACGGCGGGTGAGTGAGCCTGCATGCATATAAAACACTGTCGCGCCGTGGTGCCTTACAATTCTCCTTTGTCGCTCGAAAGGTCAAATCAGCACACCATGAAGGCGGCTTTGTCAATCGGCACACTCGTTGCTGGCGCAATCGCCACTCCTCTCCTGCCTCGAGCTCCATCACTCCCTCCCATCCCCGGTAGTCCCGAGATCATCCAGAATGGCGCATTTAGCAATGGCTCCTCGGGATGGATCTCGAGCCCTGTTGGTAAGGTTCAGAACGGCCTCTACTGCATCACGGTTCCTGCCGGCTCCGCATCGGGCAACAGCAGCTACCTGCGAACAAGCTACAAGTTCCTCGAGACGAAGAATGATGTTTACACGCTGAACTTCACCGCGAAATCTTCTGTCGGTTACGATATCGTGGTCTCAACACCCATCGGCCAGCTCGATCCCAACCTCAACACTACTGCAGCTTTGACCACCACGTTGCATCCTTTCTCTTTCACCTTCTCTCCAGCGAACCAGGCCCCGAACGCCACTCTGGAGTTTGACCTCGGCGGAGCACCAAGCCAAGCACAAGTCTGCATCGGGGATATCTCGCTCAAACGTATCGACCGTAGCAGTTATGTTCAGGACGTCGGTCCAGCTATCAAGGTCAATCAGCTGGGTTACCTTACAAACGGTCCAAAGCTCGCCACTCTTGTCACAAACTCCAGTGCTACTGCATGGTCGCTGAAGAACAATGCCGGTGCTGTCGTTGCGAACGGTCAGACCGCTCCACGTGGCATAGATGCGGCATCCGGTCAAGCCGTTGCGATAATCGACTTCACTGCTTACACCAAGGAAGGCGCGAGCTACACTCTGACCGCCGGCGGTGCCACGAGCTTCCCGTTCGCTATCTCCTCGACCGTCTACGATACTCTGCGCCAGGACTCGCTGCAATTCTTCTATCAGCAACGCAGTGGCATCGCCATCGATGGTAACCTGGTAGGCCAGGAGTATGCGCGGGCTGCTGGACACGTGCAAATACCTCCAAACAAGGGTGATGTACGGACGCCATGCCAGGCAGTATCGGATTCGCTTATTGCCTACCTCGAACCATGGACCTGCAACTACACTTTGGATGTCACTCAAGGCTGGTACGATGCAGGCGATCAGGGCAAGTACGTCGTCAATGGAGGCATCTCTGCCGCCCAGCTTCTAATGGAGTACGAGCGTACGCTGTACATACGCAATACGACCAACGAGCTTGGCGACGGCTCTCTGCGCATCCCCGAGCGTAACAACGGCGTTCCCGATGTCCTCGATGAAGCTCGCTGGGAGCTCGAGTTCCTCTTGAAGATGCAGGTCCCAGCTGGATCCCCACCACAGCTGTTCAACGGCTCCATGATCGACATGTCGGGCATGGCCCACCACAAGATGCACGACAACCAATGGACTCCGCTGCCGACCGATCCTTCGCAAGACCCCAAGCGCCGTGAGCTTCACCGACCTTCTACCGCCGCCACTCTCAACCTCGCAGCTGCCGGCGCAATGGGCGCTCGTATCTTTGCCAACTTTGATGCCAACTTCTCGCAGCAATGTCTGACAGCGGCAAAGACTGCATACGCGGCAGCTTTAAGACACCCCGCTATCCTTGCTCCAGGCACCGATTGGGATCTTGGTGGTGGCGCTTACAGCGACAATGACGTTTCTGACGAGTTTTACTGGGCGGCAGTAGAGATGTACCTCACCACTGGTGGTCAACAGTATTTGAACGACCTTACCAGCAACCCATACCACACAGCCAATACGTCTACCGTATTCCCTATCGCAGGATTCAGCTGGGGCAGCGTCGCTGGTAAGCCCACAAAGAAAGACAGCGGAAAGATTGTCTAAGATACTGACAATGTCTCACAGCGCTTGGCCGACTCGATCTCGCCACCATCCCTAGCAACATCTCCAACCACAGTGCAATCGTACAATCAGTGCTTGACGGTGCCGATCAATACATCGCCATCCAACGCAACCAATCGAACGGCTACGGATTGTTCCTCAACAACTACCCATGGGGCAGCAACAGCAACAACCTCAACAATGTGCAGGTCGTCGCCACTGCCTACGACTTGACCGACAACAGCACGTACCGCTCCAGCGCGCTCGAGGGCATTGATTACGTCTTGGGCCGCAACGCGCTGGCGCAGAGCTACATTCGCGGCTACGGAACGAAGGCGACTTCCAACGTGCACTCCAGGTTGTACGCACACGAACTGGACGACCGTGTCCCACAAGCGCCGGCCGGTGCCATGGGCGGTGGTGCGAACGAGGACGCGAGCGACCCTCCGGCCGATGATGTGCTGCAGGGATGCAAGCCGCAGCTATGCTACGTGGATGACGTTAACAGTTACTCGACGAACGAGGTTGCCATCAACTGGAATTCGGCGCTGGCTTGGGTCACTGGATGGGCAGCGAGTCAGTAAAGGTGTTACGTGTCACGAGGCCGCATGTTTCCGTAATGTCATGTATGTATGTGTGTTATCAGATTCTCGAGTAAATGGAAAGCGAGCGTGATAACGCCGGAAAGCTTTACGGTCGGGGTAAGCAAACCGTGGTAGCGGTTGGTCTGGTGTATCAAGGAATCTTGAGTACATCAAACTTTATCTTCAAACTTTTTCGTACGCCAGGCACCAGCTCAACAGCGCACATATAAGTATCCGAGTATTTTCCTGTCCGTCTTTCTTTCTTCGTTACAATCACCAGTACTGCGACGCGCTCATCACACACAGCCAAGCCTCTCCCATCGTCCAAGGACAGCGACAACACAGTCAACCATCGCAATTCACATCGCAATCATGAAGCTCGCCGCCACTCTTCTACTCTTCCTGCCAGCGTTCGCCGTTCTGGCGGTTCCGATCGGGGGCACCGTCACCACCACCACCACCACCACCACCATCACGGCCGCCATCGGCGTCGACACAGTCGACACCGACGCCACCACGGGCATCACGGCAGAGCGCGACACGGCGGCCAAGCACCCCTGCCAACAGAAAGCAACGCGCGGCAGCTACGGCTGCGGCTGGCCATGGGGCGCGGACGCGAAAAAGGCCAATGCACGGGCTGCGGCTACAACCACTACTGGTACGAGCTCGAGTGCCAGAAGTGCAGTTCCTACGCCTACGGCCGGGCGATCGACAATCCCGACACGCCGCAGGACGAGACCAAGATCGTGCAGGAGTTTGCGGCTGCGATGGCGGGACAGCGGATGGGGAAGGGGATGGCGGTCACGGTCACGGTCACGGTCACCGTGAGCGCTCATGCGACGATCGAGACGGCGACGGTGACGGCGACGGAGACGGCGACGGTCACGGTCACGGTGGCGCCGATGCCCGCGGACGACAGCGCCACAACGACACCGGCGACAGCGACAGCGATGGCGATGGCGACTGCGACGGGGTGGCGAAGCATTGAGATAGGGGGTTTTGATGGCACTTTCCACGTGTTTGAGACGGGCGTTTTTCTTCTTCTTGTTTTAAATGGCCCGCGGCTGCCGGCTCGAGAGGGGCGGCTTAATGTAAAACAGTGTTCGTTCCCCCGTTTCCGCACATCACAGTCTTGATGAGTGCATCATAATGCAGAGTATCCCTTGCTGTCAGGCGGTAGATTTACACGTGGAACCAAAGCCACTACGTCGTGCGTGCCCGCATTTTCATGAGAGGGGCCGTCTTTAATTCGAGAGAAACAGATGGGTCTGGAAGCAGTTGGTTGACGGCGTCCACGTTCTTATCGGTGCCACCGGGTAGTTTGGAAGTAGAGTCGGCTTTTGCACGAGCCCCCGGCAGGAATGGAAAATGATCGATTTGCATCAGATTTTGGTATCAAGAAGGACGTTGTTGACAAAACATCAAGAAAGGAGAGGGCCCGGAACGCCTTGCACGCTATGCAGCGGTCTCCCCCCCCCCCCCCCCCCCCCCCCCTCCTCCAGTCCAAGCAGAGCGCAGAGCAGTAACGCCCAGGTCATGTCGAGAGTTCGTATTCGTTACGTGGCGGCGCACCTCATATGTATACCTTCCACTCCCTGTCCCCATACATCGCAAGGTCGAGCTCTAACCCCGGCCTGGTCTACACCACCTGGACGTAATTGCTGCGCAGAGTGTCAGTCAATCTCAAACCCGCTCATTCCTTCAGAGGACATTGAACGGACCTTGGGAAGATGCCCTCACGATCTCCAATCCTACCGGTCCACCAATCGGCCGCGTTCTCGGTCTTCTTCACAATGGTAATCACATCACCCTTCTTGAAGCCCAGATCGCCGGGCTGATCGGCCTCGAAGGTGAACTTTGCAATCGCCTGCCCCGGTCTCGCGGCCGCTGCGCCCGTCTTGGAGCCGAACATTGGTTTCGGCGCCGTCGGTCGGCTCGGCTTAGCTTTGTCACTATACACATAGTCGGCCTGGTCGCCGAACGCGCTGTTGGAGCGGCCGCGGTTTGCTTCGAGGCGGTCGAAGGTTTCGGAGGGGTTGGCGCGTGAGGCGAAGGTCGAGGAGCGGTTGAGACCGCCCTGTGTGGGTGCGCGGTCGTAGACGTCGTCTTGCCAGGTGCTGGCGCGGGAGGGGCGGTCTCGGTATTCGTAGTCGTTGTCGCGGGTCGGTATGCCTGTGCCTGTGCCGGTACGGTCGGTGCGCACGCCTTCGCCGTATGCGGAGCCGGTCCGGCCTTGCCAGACGACGTCTTCGTGGCGTTCGTCGTACACGGGGATGTCGTTGTACATCTGGTCGCCGCCGCCTCCGCCGCCGCCGCCCGGGGCGACGCCGGCGAAGACACGAGAGTTGAGGACGCGCATGAGGGGCTCTGCGGCGGGAGGCACGGGCACGGCACCCTCGAGCAGAGCGCGCGCGGTCACGCGGCGATTGTAAAGTTTCTCGTTGGCGTCGCGGCGTTCGATGAGGACACTGCCTTCGAGGGAGACACCGGCGAAGAGACCTTTGGTTTTGCTGTAGGAGAAGATTCCGGCGATGGATTTCAGCGATGCCGCACCCGCCGCCTCTGCATTGCGACCGACGGGGCCAGCGGCGATGGAGACGTTGCCGCCCAGAGTGATGGAGCCGACCTGGGCGAAGGTGCGCACGGCGGCGGCGTCGTTAAGGATGAAGACGAAGTCTGTAAGCTCGAAGCCGATCTGTCCGCCAAAGCCGCCTCCTACCGTGCCGATTGCGGATGGTGCGGACCTGTGGAGGTGATGAGCCGGCCACGTTCCTTCTCGTTCGTTGGGTGTAATGCATACCATGAACCGTCAGCCAGTCTCGCAACCACGACGCCGGAACCAAAACGTGCGCTTCCCAGGAAGCCGGCCTTGAAGACGGTCATGATGGCTAGACCCTAACAGGCTGTCAGCGCCGTGTGTCCCAAGCAGTGCAGTATACACGGCCAGAATCAGCTGTAGAGCGTGCGGACTTTTGCGTTTGCGAGGATCTGAGGCGGGATGATCTTGTCTGGGCCGAATGCCTGTTTGGGGTCTACGAAGGAAGCGAGGATCTTGCCCGTCTTCTTGCATTCGCCTAGAGAGGAGGAGAAGAGCCGGTTAGACTACGCGCAGTTACGCTTGCAGCATGGCGGGCGGGACGCGGGTGACTTACTCCTCATCGAAGAGGGCAGCGGGTTGTTGATCAGCGGCATGGCCGGCGAGTTCGGCTTGTCCTCGACAGAGTTCCCTGTTTGGCAAGAGCGCGATCGGTGACGGATCAAAAGAGGAAGCAGCGACCAGAGAGGACCAGAGAGGGCCAGAGAGGGCCAGAGGAGCAGAGGAGCAGAGGAGCAGAGGAGCAGAGGAGCAGAGGAGCAGAGGAGCAGAGGAGCAGAGCAGCAGAGGAGCAGAGGAGCAGAGCAGCAGAGGACTGACTAGGCACTCGACTACAGTGGGATCTGGGATGTGCGATGTGGGATGTGCGACGTGGGATGTGCGACGTGGGATGTTCTTCGAGAACGCCAAGAGGCTTCGAGGAGGAAGTGGAAGTCGCGGATGCCTGTTCACACCAGTCTGTCTTTCCCAAGAGCTCGGGGCAAGAGGGCAGAGGCAGGCTTGCAGCTGCCCGATGACGACCAAGCCGAACCCGAGCCGGAGGATCAGTTGCAAAGTCCGGGGTCGGCGCCGGCTCACACCTCCACGAACAGGCAGGTGCGGGTGTGCAGGTGCAGGTGCAGGTGCAGGTGCAGGTGCAGGTGTCCAGGCACAAAGAACCCATCACTACTCGTCTACACAACCTACTACTCTCCCACCTATCACCCCTCATACCGCCTCCCGACCCAGCCACCATCCGAACCATTTGATCCACCCTCCACCCTCAACTCTCCACCCTCTTCCACATCGAGCGCTCCATCACCTCCTCACACCCGTCCCCACCAGACGCCAGCCCTCCCACCGACACCTCCTTCACCACCACTTTAAAACCCCATACCCCTCCAGCCGCCATGTCTGACGCCTACGAGCGCGAACGCCAAAACAACTCGCGCCTGGACGAGCTCTCGGCCAAAGTCTCCGCTTTGCGGGGCGTGACCATCGACATCTACGACAATGCGCGCGACCAGGGCATCATCGATTCATCCGTACGTTCCCCCCACCGCCCATCATCCCTTTCTTCTCCTCCCCCTCATCCTGCGCCAGTCGTCTCTACTCGCACAACGAACCCTCGACCTGACTGACTCGTTGGTCTAGAACGAAGCCTTCTCGAACTTCGGCACCTCCCTGAAAGGCTCCGCGAGCCGCCTGGGTCGCATGGCACAGCAGGGGAACAAGGTAGCCATCTTGAAACTCGCCGGTATCATCTCGCTGGTTTGCGTTGTGCTGTATTGGATCCTCGGCTTGCTGTTCGGACGGGGCGGGAAGGCGTGATGTGAGGGAGGATCAAGGCGCAGCTCGATTGGCGAGGCCAGAAACACAATCGCGATTGCGATGCAGGGAAAAGCCGAGGGGCAAACGCTCGAGACGAGAGGGCCCAAAGCGTGCAACAGTGGAATGCCGACACAAGAACGAGACGAGCGCGAAAGCGTCCTGGCCAAGTATCGAGACCACGCCGAGGGAAGGGACAGGGCGAAAGCGTAGAGGTTCGGCTCTGAAACGGCGATTCCGCCCTGCCTTCGTTCTTGAGAGGTTGGAGCTACTGTATGCTATGAAGAAGAGGATGGGTGAAAGGCAAAGAGCGCGTCTGCCCTGCAAGTGCCAAGCCATGACACTCGTACAACCACATCGCTTGATGCACAAACGCGTCCAACACAAACACTTTTTTCCTCAATGACTTTGCATTAGACTCGGTCTGAGCTGGTCCCCTCCACTCCGTCTCACCCAATTCGCATCTCACGCCTCGTGACCCGTTGCCATCACCCACGCTCAAACGTAATCTAACCCCATGGGTTCCCAAACGGATCATCGCTCGCCCCGAATCCGCCTCCAGTGGCCGGCTTGCCCGTCACACCCGGACTCGCCGCACTGCTCCAACCCCCGAAATCATCTTCCTCCGCCACCGTCGGCTTGCTCGTCGCGGCAGCGGAGGCAGGAGCGGCACTGCCCCAGCCGCCCAAGTCGTCACCTGCTGGCTTCGGACTCGTCACCGTCGTGTTGCTTCCCCACCCACCGAAATCGCTCGTTAGGGACGTGCCAGCTGGAGCTTTGTACGTCGACGTCTGCGCTGCCGGCGCTGGAGCCGGGGCCGGAGCCGGGTCTGGCGTGCTCCAAGCGTCGTTGGAGCCCCACGCGTCCATGTTTCCGAGCGCGGAGAAAGCTGAGCTTGTCTGTTGCGGAGCCGCTGGCTTGGGCGCTGGTGCTGGATTAGAAATGTTGAAGGCCGAGTATGACGGCGTGGCTGGGGCTGGCGATCTCGAGGCGGTGGTGGTGGTTGGCGCTGGAGCGGAGAGGTCGAAGAGGTCGCCCATTGACGAGGCAGTGGGCGGGGCTGGCGACCTGACCGCTGATGCGGCAGAGGCGGTGCCAGCGGAAGTGAAGTCGCCGAAGTCGCCGAAACCTGATGACATGCGGTTGTGCTGCGTTTTGGGCGGCGGAGGTGGGCTCGTCTTTGCTGCCGGGGCGGGCTTGGTGTCGAAGAAGCCACCGCCGCTAAGGTTGGGCGATGTGATCGAGGATTGGCGTGTCGAAATCGATGGCGATGTCAGGCCTGCGAAGGGAGACGGCTTTGCTGCTGGTGGTTGAGCTGCCGGGGTTGACGTGAAATTCAGGCCGCTGAAAGCGTCGTTGAGCCCACCGAAAGACTGCTGTGCTGTTGGTGACTGCAGTGGTGGCGATGTGAGGCCGCCAAATGCTGAAGGTGTCTGGGCCTGTAGTTGAGGAGTCTGCCGTGGCGCGGACGAGTACAGAGACAGAATCGACTGCTTTAGGTCGGATCGCTGTGGCCCAGTGGATGCTAGACTGGAGGCAGCGCTGGATGGTCGCGCAGGGGGCAGATTGGGCGCCCCCAAAGAAGTCAAGTCCGAGCAAGGAGTCGCCTGGCTTGGTTTGCTTTGACGGAGCTGCAGGTGCTTTTGGTGGTGGGGGTCTCGATGTCACTGTTGGCTCTACAGTGCTTGGTCTAGCGGGGGCGGGCGCTGACGCAGATGCAGAATCATCGCCGAAAAGATCGATGACAGGCGCTGCGGGCTTGCTCACTGGCTGGCGGGCCGGCTGAGACGCATTTCCATTCCGCAAAGATGAAGAGCGGTCGAGCTTTGCCTTTTCCTGTACGACATTGAGTGGCTACGGCGTCCGTACGTTAGCTTGAGCGAAAACGGTGGGGGGGGGGGGGGTGGAAGGAGAGTCATACCACATCGTCATCACCGTCCACATCTAGAGTGGCCGGATCAGGCATTGGCCCATCCATGGCCCATCTCTTCGAATCGTATTTTGTCCGAATGAAGTTCTCGATCTTGCTAGTTCCGGATTCAGTGCCTGGTTTCGTGTCTGCTCTGAGCAGTCTTAACGTACGCTTCTGAGGGAACATGGCCTGGTGCGAGCTTTGCTTCCCAATACCTGCGCAACTATAAGCGTCTTCCTTCCAGGAAACCGATCTTCGGACTACTGACTTGTTTGCTCTTGCATTGCCCCACCGCAGCATGCTCTGGAGCTGCTCGTCGGTCCACGAGTCCAAGTCCACACTCTTAACACGGCTGATGTGTGTACCCATGCCACGGTGAATTCCTGAGCATCTTTACCACTCCAGTCAGTCCCTCCTTCCCCAACGTACTGCTGTTGGGGGACACACCTTATACAGATGAAAATGCCAAGGTTCCAACTGGCCCATCGCGGGTCTGCAGATAGGGGTCAACATTCGTATCCCGGCCGCAACTTGGATTTGTATGCGCACGCTTGTTCCTCTTGCAATCCGCACAAGTCTTGTTGCTCTCAATCTTGACCAGGCTCTTCAATGTCTGTTGATTCTGAGCAGCCCGATCTGCTGCCGGATTCGGTCGGCGGGACATGACGTTTTGTGGCTTGCTAACTGCACTGAGGACTTTCTTGTCGAGTCTGAGAGTGTCGTTTGTTGTTCGCGATGGGAATGTAATTAATCCCCGGTCAGTGTTGAGAGGAGTGGCCGTTTCGAAGTAATGTAAGTAAATATAAGCGGCCCTTGAACGTTAGGTATCAAGTCCCCTACCTATGATGTCGGCCGCACGGGCCTCCCGACTTTTATTGGTGTCCGTCGTTTTGCTGAACGTATGAAATTCAGACGGATAAGCATGAGAAAACATTTTGTAGCACATTACTACCATGAAGAGGTATCAATCGCTTTTGAGCAACGCGGCTCGCCATGACTGCCGCGGTGACACCATGAACCTATTCCAAACGCCTCGCTTCATGCTGTTGGAAATCCTGCCAGAAAATGCCGAGTGAACCACCAGTGAAATGCCTCGATCACCATCTTCCACCACCTCCTCCATAGCCGCCATAGCTATCACCACCGTAGCCTCCTCCGTAACCTCCACGACCCCTGCCACGGTAGCCTCCGCGACCTCTGCCGCCGCCGCCATAACCTCCACCCCTACCACCGTAGCCACCGCCGCCGCCACTATAGGGATCCTCATAGCGGCCTGGTGGTCCCCTCATCATAGTATCCTCTGGGGTACGCGCCCCTTGAGGTCCTTCTGAAGCTGGTCGTACGTCTTGCGCATCTGAGCGTATCCGAGGTGCATCTTGCCAAAAAGTGATCGGCCAAACGGCGGTCATTGTCGAGTCTGCTAAGGTAGGCGCCGCAGACATCGCAAACTTGAAGCTTCTGGTGTCCGGAAGGCCCTGAAGTGTCTGACAGCGCCTTGAGATCGCGTTCCCGGTCTTCCTTGTTCTGCTTCGCTTGCCTGATCTTGAAGAATTCCGTGACCGCCAAACTGACGCTACCAAGCTCGCCCAGAACCTGCACCTCCAGAAGTCCGTTCTCAATTGTGCGGGAGAGGTCGCTGATTTGCTTGACCTGTATGTCTGTTAGCCTCGCTGTTGACAAGCCCTCGGAAGGATCGCGCCGACCAAAGCATTTCTCTGCCTGATCTCTTCCGGCGACATCTCCAGCCTGCTCTGAGCTGAAGAGATTCTGCGGTTACACTCGTCAATGTAGCGCTGCATGTCGCGCAAGTAGTCGAAGTCGAAGCCCCATTTGCGTTTCTGCGCCTCGTCGGCGCTCTCGTATTCGGTCTTCAGAGCTTCGTTGTGTGATTTTGGACACGGTCCGAGATCTTGTTTCGTGTTGGTAAACAGGTCGTGTGGGCACGTGCCGACAAGGTAGGAGCGGCACACCTTAGGATCTGTGATGGAAAGCTGCGGGGCGCGCGAAGAGCCGGATGCGCTCATCAACTGTTCGCCCATGAGCTGTTCTGTAGAGAGGTGTTAGCATCCATGCGTGGTTCCATCTCTACGTAGACTCGCATACCTAACAGCTTCCTCTGTTCGGCCGCCATGTTGCTGGCTCGCTTGCAAACAGGTAGTCCTGCTGATGGGATTAATGAGTTGCCGCGCAATCACACTCAAAGACGAGCAGTGGCAGCGGCGACGGCAGTGGTAGCAGTAGCAGTAGCAGTAGCGGTAGCAGCAGCGGTAGCGGTAGCAAGTGAGTCGGGATAGGTCAACAGTGTTGCGCGCGAAAGATATCATGCGTGACAGATCGTTCCGCGTCTGAAGTTTGCGGAGCTCGACTTTCTTGGCGCTTTCAATCCACTGCCCACCGCACCCGCAGCCTACTACGGAGGCCTATACCCTCCTCTATACATAGCCGCTCTCACATGTCCACTCAGCTGTCGTAGTCTTCATCTTCGAATGCGGCGGAAGCCGTCATGCTGTTTCTTTCCTTCTTACTGTCCTTGACCATCTTCTTCGCGCAATGGGTTGATGCTTCAGACTACACCGAGCAGCTATCGCTGCATCCTTTACCCGACTCAGCCCTCCTTGCTGCCTTCAACTTCCGCAGCAGCACCACTGCCTCCTCGTTCGAGGAACAGAATTTCAGGTTCTTCCCGCGGTCTCTCGGTCAGATATTACAACACACGCATACCAAAGAGGTACATTTGAGGTTCAGCCTGGGAAGATGGGACGCAGAAGCATGGGGTGCAAGACCGCGTGGAGGAAGGAGAGAAGGTGGGACCGGAGTGGAACTATGGGCGTGGATCGATGCACCTACAGATGAAGAGTATGGGTGACGTAGGCAACGACAAGACACACTGGGTCTAACAGACGTGCAGGGCGAATGCAAGATGGCTCACTCTCACCAATGCTCTGTCCGGTCTGTTCTGCGCTTCAATGAACTTTATAGACGCGACCAACACCATCCGGCCAATATCAACCTTTTCTCAAGAAGGAAGTCACAGCCAGAATTCGTCCAAGAACCTGCATCTGCTCCACGGTGCTTTGCCACACGAGGTTGTCTGCACCGAAAATCTGACGCCTTTCCTCAAACTACTGCCATGTAAGGGCAAAGCAGGAATTTCCAGTTTACTAGACGGCCACAAGCTCTTTGATGCATCTTGGCAGACCATGGCTATCGATGTGCGGCCTGTTTGCCCGAACGATGGATCGGAATGCCTGCTGGAGATTGAGCAGACCGTAGACATGGTCCTCGATGTCGAAAGGTCCATGAGGCCCTCACGTACGATCTGATTTGCACATGGAATTTCCTGCATGGACTGACAACCTTATCAGATGATCCCATCCCTCGTCCACCACCAATCGAGAGCATAGCGTGTGACACGTCAAAGCCCTATAATGGATTCGACACTTGTTTTCCCCTCGACCGGGGTTCCCAACGGGCCTGGAGCCTGAAAGAAGTCTTTGGCCGGCCAATCCGAGGCGCATGTCCGCTCGCAGGGCCACAAAGCGAAACGGTGCACCTCCAAGTTCCTGCGGAACGCGACGTACGCATTGAGAGTGGTGGCAAGTACTCGGAACGCATGTCAGGAGATGGCACCATCAGACACTATGGTTTGCCGATCGGCAGCGACTTCGATCTTGCGCTCAGTGAAGACAGCCTCGTCTCAAAACCTACACTTCCGCAATCGCGTCTTTTCGCCTCCCGTGCCTTTACCGGTTACGGTCAAGAGCGTGGCGGTATGCGTACTGTGCTAACCAATCCGTCCCTCTCCTCCACTGCCTCAATCGTGTATCTCGAGTCGCTCCCCTGGTTCATGAAACCCTACCTTCACACCTTACACGCCTCCATCAGGCCTTTGGACGCCTCGGCAACCAACGAGACCGCAACTGGCATAGGCAGGTCTTCTCCAATCACCTCAATCTCATACCGCCCAGCCATCGACCGCAAACGCGGCACGCATCTCGAACTTAGCCTCACGATCTCACCCAACAGTGCAGTGACCCTGACGTACGAATTCGAAAAAGCAATCCTACGGTACACAGAGTACCCGCCGGACGCGAACCGCGGCTTCGATGTCGCGCCCGCCATCATCCGGGTTTTGCCTTTACCCATGGACGATGAGGCAGGTGACACTTATCTTCGAACCACGTCCCTGCTTCTCCCGCTTCCGACCCCGGACTTCAGTATGCCGTATAATGTTATTATACTCACCAGCACGGTCATCGCGATGGGTTTTGGAAGCGTTTTCAATTTACTCGTTAGACGCTTCGTTGGCGCAGATGAGATGCCGGCGTCTGGGTTGGCGGTGGTGAGGGAAAGGGTGAGGGCTGCCGTGGTGAGGTTGAAGAACAGACCGGGTGGGAAGGTTAAGGTGGGGTAGACGCGAACGTAAATGACGGATGCGTGGACAGCAGAAGGGAGGTGGGAGGGTTGAGTTGTGCGTTCGTGAAAAAGTTGTTGGGAAACCCCTTAGAGGGAGGGCGCAGAATCTCGATTGCATGCTTGCGACCAAACAGAACAAAACGGAACGAAGCAAACAAAACACGCCTCGGTTTCTGGTATGTGCTACTCCTGGTAGGGGCCAAGGTGTTGTCGCGGCCAGGTCGTAGCTCATGACTGACGTGTCGCGACTTCTGATGTGGTTGGGTGCGCGAGATGAAGGTACTTACCTGTGTGATGCAGTGATAGTAGGATTCAATATGGATGCGGACATTGAGAAAACTCCTCCATGTTACGAGTCGTAGGGCGCGACTTTGATCAATGTTGGCGGCTTCGCGTCTCCCCTCCGCATGAGCGGAACGTTGTGATTGACACTATCCCTACATATTCCTCGATCCTGACCTTCATGTGGTCAGGATAGAACACGCCGAGACGCTATAATGTGGCAGCAGCTTGTCATCTGATTCCAGGTTCACCGCAAAGTGAAAAGGTCGGGCAGACGGCGTGTTTGGCGGAAACCACAGCGTCTGTTCAGCTTATCCCGAGGGATCGTCACATAACCACTTGAAATGAGGTTCGAGCCAAGCCAATCGGGTGCTGCTTGCGATTGCCAAAACACGTAGCTAGTATCGAGTTTTCCCTCGTTGTCGGTTCTAGACGTCTATTTGTCAAAACACACGCTAGACGACCCCACCTACGTACGTCGATGATTCAAGTGGGCTAGAGACTGAGATATTGCACATAAATACTGCACCTTGTCCTTGCGTAATTTGTTCACGTTGGATAGGAACATCGTTGGGTCTTTGCACAATCGGAAACTCTCAAACTTGGACAACGATCCAAAGCCATCCGCCATCATGCCTTCCGGGAGTTGCCTCTGCGGCGCCGTCAAGATTGAGTATACTCAGGAGCCGATAGCCAAGGTATGTTTAAAACCGTCATAGCTGCCTATCATTGCCAAGGAAGCCTGTCCTAATATGATTAGGCTCTCTGTCACTGTACCGACTGGTGAGAACCAACAATTCAAACCTTGTCCAACACTTAGACTGATAATATCTAGCCGCAAAATCACCGGCAGCACCTACAGCACCAACGCTGTCGTGCCCCAAGACGGCTTCAAGGTGACAAGCGGCAAGCCAAAGGTGTTCAGCAAGACCGCCGACAGTGGAAACAAGATCCATAGCTACTTCTGCGGCGACTGTGGTACCACCCTGTACCGCGATGGAGACAGTTTCAATGGCGCCAAAATCGTCAAGGCTGGAGTCTTAGATGACTACGCGGCATTGAACAACGCAAAGCCCGCTGTTGAACTCTACGCTCCGGAAAGAGTCGATTGGGTTGTGCCTGTGCCAGGTGCGGACCAGAAGCAGGGAATGTCCTAAACTGGGATGGTGTGATGACCAACGACGTTGGACGAGCTTGGCCGCGGAGTGATTGACTGAATTGGATTGCCTGAAGACGATCTTGGAGGCTCTTTGGAAAGCCGATGTTGGATGCCAGGTAGAATCTTTGGTGATGTAGACTCGTTAGTCCTTACATTGATCTGGGCGAGGTGGCATCCCATCAGTATCTCTTCGTCCATAACGGTTACGCAGCTTCTTTGCGGCCAAGCCAACACTGTATGTGTCAGTAGTCCGATGGTAGAGCTCGCGAGGATCATTGGGCGTCGCAGGGCCAGTGTCCGCGCCTTGGAACCGGTTGAATCTCAGTGCTGGATCGTGGATGTGGTTTCAACAACCTTCGAGGATCCCATCTGTGGCCTGGTTCTGTCCTTGGGGTTACACAACTGACGAACGCATGCTTCGACAGTGTTGCGCAGCTCGTCGCTGCAAGGACTATGATCCGATCGTTGTCATCTGCATCATGCTCGAGCGTAAGTCCTTGTGCGCCGCCGTGAAGATCTATCCTGGGGACTTCTTCTTCCGTATGGAGGTTCATAAGGGCGATCATGGTGGTCCCCATACTATAAATGTTCGCTGGCCAAAGATTGGGTGTGCTGGGAAGCCAGGCAGGTTCATGGTTGGGATGTTCCTGGCCAATCTTGCTCAGTTGAGGTCCCGAATCCCGGGTGTGACACTTACTGGGGGGATGAAATGGAGGCTGTGAGAATCAACACGGAGATTGGTTGGGTTATTCACATCATCTTCTGAAGTGTGACGAGAGCCTCCGAAATCGCCAACCTAAGCAGACTGTTAGTCCATCTGCCGCTGTGGCGTAGGAGGGTCAACCCACGTATACAGTGGGGTAAGACGGAAAGTGCTGGGGGTTTGGCTTTCCTAGAAACGCTGCAACTGATAAGTACATGGCACCTCGAGAGGTTGTTTTGCTCCGCACCGTTCGTATGCTTTAGATCACTATGCAATATCTGTGACCCCGCCTTATTCAGGATGAACCATTGATTCAGCATAGTCGTTTAGGGTACCTCTAGCATGGCGACAGCAACGGATACCAGACATTCGAATAAATACCAGAGGAAAGGTCAGGGATATGTATTCTTTGACTGGAAGGCATTGGCTCTAAATCTCGTCGAGAACATAAAGCTTAGATTACCTCAAATAGCCCTTTCGTCCATCCCACTCACGATGCGATTTGACGAGGTCGTTCAGAGTCCCACAGCCAGCATATTTTGTATAGGTTTCGTGTGTCCCATCGTCCTCGTTAACCATGTGCGCTAGGTAAGCTAAGATGTGATCGTCTGGTGCTTGCTAATGATGACTGAGCATTCGTTGAACAGCAGCTTCGCGTGGCACCCCTGCTTGTCAGCGCATCCGCTGAATAGTCCTGTGTTGGAGTTCATCCAACATTCTTTTCTAATCGAATGGTCATGACCGGGCATCACGAGCTTTACGATTGGCCTCTGTGACGCACATTGAAGCCAACTTCTAGTCCCAAAAACGCTCTAGAAACTTACATTTATAACATTTCCGTCTTCGTATTCCCTAACCCTAAGGCATACGGCTCCTTCTCCATCTTGACCTAGATACCACCTGCCGACATAGTTGTTTCCCGGATACTGCGGGCTCTATGAGTCTAACCTTAAGCCGAGTGCAAGTCTCCGGAGATGGTTCAGAATGATGTTTCTTCGGACAGGAGGCAGAAGATCGCCAGATCGCTCAGTAGGTATCGTTCCGCCTGACATGTCGTGGATTGGGTGTAAAGACAAGGTAGCAGCTATACTCGGGCAACTATGCCTTGATGAAGAAACGAAGGGAACCACAATTTGGTATGTGGTGGCAGCGCATCCGGTACCCGCTGTATTCGGAGTTTTGACAAGTTTCTTCCATTGAGTCTTACTTGTTGCAATTCCGCTATGGAACCCATATGAACGAGTGCTCTGAGGAAAAGCAATTCTATTGGACCCGCCGAGCGAAGGACAGGCGGGTCTCGACAGTCAGAGGACCTGATTGTTCTGCGTTTTGTTCGGTTTTGGGGTATATCCAAAGGTGAACAGAACAATGCCCAATGCAAAAGGCTCTCTTTACTCTGAACTGGAGTCCTCAGCTTCTCGGACAGTGTCCTTCAACGCCTGCAAGACTCGATTAGCATGAGACGGGCAAGAACAAGGGTTGAATGTATCTCACGTCTTTCAGAAGCGCCTTCAGCTGCTCTTCCGTTTTTGGCCTGATCAAGAGGTGTTCATCATCTAGGTCTTCGATAACGAATTGGTTTCCCCGTTCCGCATCAATCTTGAGAATGATTGCCTTGATTGAAGGATCGCACTGCACAAGCGTGCCTGTAGATGTGTTAGTAGTGTGGCTGGAAAAATGTACAACGATGCAACCTCACCACCAACTGCTTTGGGCATCTTCTTGCTCCGGCTCTTGATCAACACGCTATCATGAGAAGCCTCAGTAGGAGAGGTCGAGGATGTTGGCAAGCAGTCGTCGAGAAGAAGAGCGCATTCCAACTCCAGCATAACGTTTGGCATGTGATAGCAGTGGCTTGGCGTTCCTGCGATGACAAAAACGCTTGAGTGCTTCGTCATCATCAATGATTGATGGGACGGCCATCGACTCTATCATTCTCCGTCGTTCCTCCAACAAGGGTAAACCGCCGCCCACCATCGCAACTGTTGCGATTCACATCCTAAACCAGTTGGGCGACTCTACAATATACGGCTCTATGGCAGATTGTCGATAGACACGACCATACTTGGCCGCTCGGGATGGTCGCTACCCGTCCATATCAGCTTCCGCAGTGAGCCGGCACTCCGAGACCTCGAGTTCCATTCCACGACTTCTTTTCTATACCGATAGCAACACCCGCTCAAGGGCGCTGGAACTTATACAATGGCTCGTTTCACCTCGCTCTCTTCACCTCTTCTACCCATTCTGGCATTTGCTGTCGTCGCCTGGACCCAGACAGATTCTTCAGGCGCAGCAATAGCCTCCGACATCTACGCCACGGCCTCTCCTTCCTCTACACCTCATACCACCGGCACAAACACCACGTCCTCTGTTTCAATCCCTACCGCATCAGATCTCGCTCCACAGCTATTCCCCGCACCTGATTCCTCATCCAGTGCAGCCTCTTCAGCAGCATCCACTAACTACACGAACGATGACCCTACAGATAACGACGGTGGATTAGTCAACTATTACTTCGTCTTTCTAGCTATTCTCGTCGCACTCTTCCTCGTCGGCGCTTGGCTGTACTACAAACGCCGGAAGTCGGCAGCCTTCAGGCAACGTCACTCCAGGCAAGACGCACTTGCACGGGATTTGGATGGCTGGCCTGGCCCAGACCAAGGACGACGGCGGTGGATACACGGAAACTGGAGGACAGGCGACGATGAGCTGAGCAGAAGGGAAGAAGGGCTGAACGAAGCAGGCGAGGCACCACCGCCGTATAAAGCTCGAACGAGCAGCGAAAGGACGAGAGAGAGCACGGAGACGTCAGAGGAAGGACCGGCAATACCCTTGAGGACGATGACGAGAGAAGGTACGACATTAAAGCCGCCAGATTATTCGGAGACAGTTGTCCAGCCTCTGCCCGACCCAGGACGGCCTTCATCAAGTTCGGAGGCGCGTCGTCCAGACCTGTAACCAATAACGTACAGATATGATGAGTGTAAGACTTTAGGGGTTCATATGGTTAGTGCATGCCATGTTTCGTCAGACCAAAGTCGACTTCGATGGGTTTATATGAGCGCTGGCGTTGCAGGAAGCGAGCCGAATGTAATTGCAGCGGGTTGTGGTGATAGGACTTTTGGGCATGCTGAGGATATCCCTGGCGCTAGGGTAGATGAGAAGTATTACACGCGTTTGCACGAAAACCACTTCGTCCTGTTTCATTGGAGAGTATGTGCAGGCTGTGGTACTTCTCAATTCGGCGGATTGATGATAAGCTCATCTCGCAGCAACATAACTCTGATGGAAATAACGCTTGCTACGCCGATCAATCTTGTGCCTGGCCTTCCCGTTCTCATAGGTACCGCCGGGGTTTGCTGGTGTTCGACAAGGAGATGATTGGGTTTATCAGTGTTGAATATACGGACCAGCTCGTTGTGGTGTTAAGTGGTGAGATTGAGTAGCTTGTATCACGCATACTGGAAATTTGCGCGCATTTTCTGGTCCAGATTTGGCCAACCGCTTTCCAGCACGTACATTGATCTTCCACCCTTCTTCACCTCATAGCTCAGCGGCCGTCCACTCGTGCAATCTGCGCATGTTCAGTGTTGCTCGCCTGAATCCAGGAGATCATCGCCTTCTTAGACCACCCAAATGACGGACTAGCGTTGAAGCCGCCGTCCTTTCGTTGAATACCTTTTGTTGCTGTGTAATTAGGAGGACTACTCGCTGCTATACCGTGATTATCGCACGTTTTACAACACACAATCTTACCTTTCGTCGTGTTCTTGGAAGCTATTTTGAAATGATATGGACCAACTTCCCCCAGAGCTACTCGCCGATATCGTGGCATACCTTGCAGGTGATAACTATCACAGGAGAATCCCTCGGTGTGACCGCAATACAACACGAGTCGGACCATACGCAACCATTTCCAGGAGCTGGCAGCGCGCCGTTGAAGACCACACGTTTCGTGCAATCGACTTGAACAGCACTGAAATACAGCGGTTCTCCGATGTCTTCCGTACGGATCAAGTCCACAGGCAAGCGGCACTCTTGACCCTGCAACTTTGATATCGTCCTTCCATCATACACAGATGAAGCATGTGCGAGATACGAAACGGATGCGGACAGATTGCGCAATAATGAAGTCTTCTCTACAGGTATCGCAGAACTCTTCGAAGTGCTAAGCTCCTGGAAGCAGTCCGTATCGCACAGACGACCGCTGTCTCTCAATTTGTCCGAAGTGTACTCGCCCATGGATCAAGCCCGCCGCGGCTTGGATGGGTATGCCAAAGACAAACACGACTTCGATGTTGGCAAGAGAGCAGATCTTTGGAAGCACCGTTACGAACACAGCTACGTTGCGCTCACAGCTCGCACTGTGCTCCCTAGCGTGCCATGCATTACCACTTTTGATGCTTCGGCAATGTTTCATCGTTACCTCGAGCCAAGTTCAGTCGTGGCCATGACGCTCAAAATGCCGAATCTTACATCCGTCAATTGGGGATTCCACGATGATGAGCTAAGGTACCCGGCTATCCGACGGCAGAATCGCCAGGGTGAGTAGACTAGCTGGCCGCTAACAAAGAAGTTCACCTACTGACGTGTTCAGCTTTCGCTGAGCGGCTGTCCTCGTTCCACAGCCATCGTCTAGAACATTTCAAACTGTCTTTCTTCCACGAAGCCCCTTGCAACGAAGCCTTCGAAGTCCCAAGCGCACTTCAGCCAGACAACGTCGACCATTTGAGTATCTCACTCCACCGCGCTACCCAGCTTCGGAATATCACAAGAATTGACTTGCACGGCCCTATGGCCATTTCCGCTGACTTGTTCTGGCCGTCTGATCCTTCTACAACGTCGCCGCTGTGGCCAAACGTGACGGAGTTCCATGTCTCCTTTGCGCCAACAGCACCAAATGGCGACTGGTATTTCATGCGAGATCCCGTCCAACCACCACCAGAGAACGATGAAGGCGACGACATCTTCTCTGACCATGGTACAACTTCTGATTCGGACAGCCTCAGCGAGGCGGATTCGTCGGGCTTTGATTCTGATGACTCGTTCTTTGCACCCGCGTCTCCACTACCGCTGGAGACATACAACGTAACCCGGGAAGCAAGACTGACTGGTAGAATCCCCACTCGCGTGTTCAGAACCTGGCCCTCCCCGATCCTCATCCCGTTACTGACTGCCATGGCACGTGCGGTGGCGCGGATGCCTAAACTGCGCTCATTCGCTGCGGGTTGTGATATTCAACCTTGCGCGCGCACGAATTACTCTCTTGAAGTGTTCGACTTGGATTTTCTTGTGCCGGGGCAAACATGCAGTCGGGATAAGGAGGTGGGAGACCAACAGAAAAGGAGGCTGTATTGGACGATTCCGCGCGGTTGGCGTACGAACGATGAGTTGCAGAGTGCCTGGAGGGAGGTGATTGAGGAGGACGGCGTTGTGAGGTATGAGGAGTGGTAGCGGTGTTGCGGACGAGAATCCCACTTCATATGCTTGAAGAATTAGTCCCAGCCCGACGGACGGGGTTCCTTCAGTAGTAGTTCGGCGGTACCCGAGTCGTGGCTGATGTGATGCGGCTCGTCCGTTTCACTATGAGCTTTTACTGTGAAATAACTGAAGAACAATAGGGCAGTCTATGACTCTTCTTCGTTACCTTCCTGCTCGGTGAGCCAGTCCCACACCGTACCCGCCTGAATCTTCACCAACTTGATATAATCCTCCACATTCACGCTCTCATCCCTCCCCGCCATGCCGTCAGGGCTCAATCCATACGAGTACGCCGGTACGCCTCTGTAGCGCCAGAACTTGCAGTCCGTCGCGCCCATGCTCGGGATAGCAAGTGGCGTCCTTCCCTTCTTTTCCTTCCCGCCCAAGACCGCCTCAGCATTGCGCTGCACCGCTCTCACGATCTCATGCTCCGGGCTGCAGAAGTTGGGAGGATTGCTGGCCGCTTCCTGCACCTTGACTCCCGCGCCGGGGAAGTCGTCCAAGATTTTGTGGATTTGGGCGAGTGCGATGTCGGCGGTCAGACCGATGGGCAGACGGATGTCGGTCTCGAAGACGCAGAGGCCGGGGATTGTGTTGACTTTGTCGCCACCGCGGATTGTGCCAATGTTGACGGTAGGCCGCAGCATGTTCCCGCAGCGCCTGGTCCCATGATCTCATCAATCCTCGCACGAACGTCTTCGTCGGCGAGGTGAGCGCGCAGGTCGGGGTCAAGATCGAAACCAGTAAACGATTCCAAGGCCAGGAGACGCGTGATGAGGCGTGTCGCGATCCTGATCGCGCCCTCGGAGAGATGAACGTAGGCGCCGTGCGCGGACTTTGTGCGGACAGTGAAGGTAAGACGCAGCGTGCCTTTCTCAGCGAAGCGAATGCTCTGCAGCCCCGTCGGTTCGGCGTTCAACACTACATCGCCACGCCAGATGTCTTTTCTTGCGTCGTGGTCGAGCAGATATCTGCTGCCCCACCGGCCGCCTGTTTCTTCGTCAGAGACAGCTACCAGCGCACACTTTCTGTTGCAGATCTTGTTCAAAAGATCTGAGCCAAGTAGACGACGTAGATGAGCGAACGCGGCGACCTGGGCTGCGGTGCCTGCCTTCATGTCGACGACACCGCGACCATAAATGCGGCCATTTTCAATGTCCCCGGACCAGGGTCCGTGTTTCCACTCGCCATCGTCAGACACAGGGAAGACATCAATGTGCGGATTCATAACAAGACAAGGTCCGGGAGCGGGTTCGTTCAAGACGCTGACGACGTTGGGCATGTTGTCGCTGGCGGTGATGACGTCTGTGTGGACTCCATACTGCGACAAAAATTCGACTATTACTTGTGCTACTGCGGTGGTGTCGCCAGGCGGGTTTGGAGATGGTGCGCTGATCAAAGATTGCAGGAAGTGGACGAGTCCGTTGCGGTCAGCGTGGATGGCCGCCAGTAAGTCGTGCTTGGAAGGCATTGTGTTGTGGTAATTGTTTACCATTGGCTCATCGATGATTGTTTGAGAAAAAGTTTCGTTGGCTCGTCTCGTTAACGTACAGCTAAATACATGGCCGAAGGATTTACTTGGATGCCATCGGCATGAGTCATATTCAGCAACATCGGTCGTCTCGTACCGATAAGTCCGACAAGAGGGGCGAAAAGCAAGCCACTTCCCTGCTAGATAGGTAGAGCAGAGCAGCCCCACGTGAATATCACGTGAGAAACTGAATGCATGCTTTCGGACGAGCGCCGCCGCGGCTTTCAGTGTCGGTGTTTGTTGTGTCAGGTGTGGTTCTTAATTGTGTGGAGGAGGCGCAGGTTCATCGATCCCTGATGCGTACATATTCGTCCGCGTTGGCAAAGTATCTTCGGATCGCCGGGCCTACCGACCAGTTGGACAGAATGTTCATGTGGTCCTGTGGATTGTTAGTAAGTTCAATAGGCTGATGCCGACGGCTTTGACCCTACCATGGCTTCTTGCGTGAGATCCGTCTCTCCTGTAATCGGGTTTTGGCGAAGCGCGGCCTCAGGCGCATGGGGCCAATCGCACGCGACCGAGAGAGCAAGTTCCCCAAGCCATTCCTTGTGAGTCTGCATTTCTGGCGTCCGGCATGCCATTTCGCGAATACCAGGCCAGTTGATAAAGTCGAAAATCATCGAGTGGGGCTCGAATAGCTGGTAAGGAGCTGGTCGGAGCCACTCCATCATCGCATCGTAGTGTTGGGGGTTGGCTGTATCATCCACCGGAACAACGTCCTGTTCATTCATGAGTCTTGTCGGCAAGAGTTTTTTTTGGTAGTTTTGCGTACCAAAAGATGTACACGGAACCGAACTCAGTCATGCCAAAACCGTTGTTCTTAATGCCATGCACTGCGCGAACGGCGAACTGACAGAGCGTTGGGGCTCGATTGAACACTTCTTGGTCGAACAACGCGCCAATGTATGGATGCCGTCCGAATACCGTTTCTGGAGGAGTTCCTTGTCGGATCAGCGCTCTGCCATGCTGGACCACTTCGGACACTGATCGTCCCGCAGGGTCGCGATCATCCGTTACGACCAACATCGTCCAACGTGGCACGAAGAGGTTGTCGCACTGTTGACTTTGTATATCGCTAGAAAAATGATTCGCCTTCACACTGCTCGAGAAGGGCATATTGCCAAACAAGTTTTCAATGCTGGGGAAACGTGTACGTAGCTTCCTTGATTCGAATGGACGCGGGGATACGGACGCTGCCCTGCTTTATTGAACTGGAGAAAGCTGAACTGGCGTCGTTGTGCGCTGGGTTGCGAAGGTGCCAACGTCTTCGGATTGAGGATATCTGTCTCGGGGTCTCCCACAAGACTTCCTCAACGTCGTCAACGACTTCATGTGTCCTGAAGAAATCGGTTCTGTAGTCATAGAGTGGATAGATAAACCTGGTTTGGCGCCTCGCAGATGGCACAGAGCGTTGAACAAGCTCTGCTTCCGCTCCCGCGGGTGGCGCACCCATGGGCGTCGCGTGCAACGGTTCTTGCGTGAGGAGGTCATCTATCCTGAGACCACGTCGTTGACTATCTCAAATCAATACCAGAGCCTCGCTGAACAGTTGTCTAGCCAAACCGGCACTCACTTTGGATGTGGTTCTGGTGGTTCTGCCGTGGATGATAATTGTCGCTTCCTTGTCGGCGGTGTGGCTGTTGCTGCGATCGGCTCGGGCTGAGAATGTAACACATCGTAAATGTCCTCGCCATGCCTCAGGCGATCAAGAAGTGCGGCAGCTTCTCCGTCAGTTCCGGCTCGTAGAGCGGCTACCAGAGATCGAAGATCTGCATGCTCGCCGACGATCTGATCAACCTTCAGCTTGCGGTGCGCATTCCTGGAAACGCCCTCGGCGACATCGTATCTGCACTCATATCCTCTCTTTTGGCACGCTGTGCAGGTTGGTCTTGTCCCATCACACTATGTTACGCTTATCTTTTAGCAGCGTGCTTTTGCAATGGCTCTACAGCCCAAAGGTAAACACGACTAACAAAGGACAAACTTTCGCAACGTAGATACCTACAGAAGACGAAATGGATGAAGGGTGAGGGGAGAGTGCGACAACATAAGAGATGGGCGAACCTTGCACTTCCGTTCCTGACAGCGCAAGCAAGCTGCAGCTGTCTGTTGGCGCTTTCTGGGGTTGAGAGTAGTGACGCCGCCGGTGATAGGTCCGGCCATGTGAAATGAATCGAAGGGACTGTCAGCGTCCGGGTAAGGTGTCCATGAAGCTGGGGTGGGCGTCGACAGAGCAGGCGCAAGAAGTTTATTCTTGTTCATCATAAACGTGACGAGAGTGGCAATGCGGCCACGGCTAAGGGGCCCGGGCTTTTTGAACGTTCTGCCTCCTCGGGAGGACTCCACACGCGATAGGCACAATTCGTTACTTATAGGAACCAAGAGGCACCGGAGTCGAATCCTGCAGAAGCCCGGTCTGCAAACTCCGCTGACAACGAGCCTCCTGTCTTTGCAGTTTACACGAGTACCGGATATGCGACAGCGCAATGCAGGAGACAGAGAACGGCGCCAGTGGTGGCATGCCTGTTCCTATTATCTGGTTGTGGATACCCTCGATCGATGGCCCGGATGCGAGCAGACGCGGTGCACGTGTCAGCCAATGGGAACCCACTCCGATATACGCCTACAGTTCGAAGCGTCATATGCTCCAGAGATCGCGGCCTTTTCCCGAACCCTTGGGGCGCTTAAAGCATCGATATCTCAGCATACGACTCCTATTGCGAAGAGTCGCACATTTGCTGCAGCAGCAGCAACAACAACAACAACAACAACGTAGGGTCAGCCGTAGCATGTCTCCCATCGAACCACCTGGTACATCACGGCACGGACGTACATCACATCATCGGTTCCGTTGACTGCATCAGCTTCTGGGATGGTCCTCCAAGGGTGGTATTAAACAATTGTGATTCACTCAAAAAGCCACACACGTCCAGAACTGTATAAATACCGCAACAGGCTCAATCCTTCCTAGCTTGTTAAATGAGCGTCGTCAGAGGCAAGTTTTTCACCGGCAACATCGACATTACCACAACACTTTCCAGTCGCGTCGGCCTTTTCAATGATTCCGTTCGCCAACATCCCCAGCGCGCTGCATCGCCACAACAGCAGCATCCTCAAATCCGACCATAACACTTCCCCTCCTCAGACTATCCTCACCCTCAACCTCCTCAGCGGAAGCGGCCTCGAGTCCCTTCTCTTTCTTCAAATCCTTGCCGTCCTCCGGGACCAGCTCGGCGACTTCAGCATCCAGATTCTCGCCATACAGCGCCCTTGGGTTGAGTGAGAACGCTCCCTTTGGCACAAACGTCGCCAGGATAACGACTATGCAGAGCACCGTGAGCTGCACGCCCGCGATATTGTACACGGCAGGACGGACGTCTGTCTGTCCGCTTCCATTCCAGACGCTATCGACGTACTGACCGAGCAGCGGGTTCGCGATGGCATAGATGACGATGTACGTGCTGTACAGGAACGCCATGACGGCGCCCAGGGCGCTCACATCCTCAGTTTCGCTCTCGACGCGCGCGAGCGAGGCCTGGATATACGCAGCCAGGCTGACGTCGCCAGCCGCCCAGCCAAAGGACACAGGAATGAAGGTGGCGGCGACAATCCAGGCCTGGCGCACTTGGCCACGTGGCGGATACCTGCTAGGAATTAGCACACCATTACAATGCTTGGCGTAGCGTACAGAATGAGGGTGCACCGGTTCTCGACAAGCCGTCTACGCGACAGGAAGACCCTTTAGAGAAGGCGGCCCTCATGAGGATGTTCCTCAAACGCGAGTACTTGCTACACATCTAAGACACTACTGTGGTAGGGCATTGCGCCAAGCAGTCGACGCTTGGCGTTGACGGCGTGTCGGGAACGCTGGCATCTGGATATGTTTTGATGGGCATCACGTACCAGAAGGGCAAATACCAGACAATGAGCAACATGAGCGCGTCGAGACGGAGCCAGGGCATGGGCGTGCGTACGAGGTTGGTGAAAAGGAAGACGAAGAGCGCACCCAGAAGTTCGCCGAAGTTGGAGCCGCCGACCATGATCTGACTCCAGGCTGAGTTTCCGAGGTAGCGACGGGCGATGATGGGTGCGACGCCATTCTCCAGGTACCGGTGGCCGTAGAGCGCGAACGAGTAGCCGGGAATGAGCCAGATGAATTTGCGGTTCGTGAAAAGCATCTTGGCACCGGTGTAGACGGAGAGGTAGAAGAGCTTGATGCTGGCTAGGATGCTGCGGACATAGGACGCGACGCTGACCTTACGGTCCACGGCTTCAAGAGAGGTTGAGTGAGTGGTGGTGAAGTTGAGGTTCGAGATGAAGAACCATGTGATACCGGCACAGGTGAAGAAGATGGGCGTGATGAGGAATGACATGTTGTTGCCCAAGGCAGGGATGAGTGCCAGGGCAGTGCAGAAGGCACCACCGGTGCCGGCAATCTCGTAACAGACGTGCACCAGAGCATCCATACGACGTAGCTTCTGTACGTTTCCGCCGACGATATCGCGCGGAATGACCCGACGTATGAGCTCGACCATGCCGTACGCAACACCTGTGAAGCAGTAAATGGGGATCATGCCGTCCGTGTTGTAGCCGCCATAGTATGAGAAATCATCCGCATCGTGCGTGTCCGACCATCCGGGAGGCTTGATCCTTCCCCAGTGCCAGCATCTACGATGAGCAGGACCGCAGTCAGAAGCGCGAAGAAGACGATAGCACAACTCAGGACGAGTCTTGTGGGGTATCGTTTGATGAGTGGCGCGATCAGAATGCTGCCGACGCACTGGCAGGCCTGATTGAGTCCTTGGAGCAGGCCCAGGCGCTGAAAGGTTCGGGATGCGGTGCCCAGGACGTCGGCTTCGTAGTCGTAACGGTTGGTGGCAAGGGCTGTGATGGAACCATTGAAGGCTTCGAGACCGAACTTGTACAGCATGATGCCGGCGATGTAGATGCAGATGTTGCGTTTCTCTTGCGCCGTGAAGAGGTGCCAACTCTCCCTGAAGGAGACCCCTTGAGTGCTGGCATGGTTGGTTGTCCTCGTTGGGGTGAAGCAAGAGAAAACAGGAATATAGAGGTGACTGCAGTTACGTTGTGCTGATACTAGGGGAAGGGATGGGGATGCTCAAGGCTCAATAACGAGTGATGGGGGTACATATACTAAGTCGCAGTGTATACAACATACGCAAGCAGTACCAAAAGGCGCAACTGAGACTGGGAAAAAACAGCCAACCTTCTATCAATCAATCAGTGCCTTGCCATAGAATACCGCATCTTGATACACGTGTATATTTGCATTGTGTGTGTAGCAACCTGCCGAGTTGATCCACAGTCTCCCAAGGTTCACCAAGGGACTTCCCTAGCTTGGCAATCTTGCGAGTCTGTGTGAGACGGTAAGAAGGACAAGTATACGGTTGATCTCTTGGAGGCCAAGGTTGCAGCGTTAAGGCCAAGTAGAGGCTGTGCAAGAGATGGTGTGCACCTTCAGATGTGGTCGTCAACCTTACTCTCATAGAACATGTAGGGTGTGTCAGTACCATGATAGCTGAGTGGTGCGCATCGTTCCCTTCCTCTTACGTCTGTCGCACAACCAAGATACTCGAGAGAGATGGTCCAGAAAGCGCGGCGTGTGACTGAAACGCGGCGACGACGTGATTGTGGATAGAGATGCCATCGTCAAAAGGCTTTCTACCAAAGCCAGTGGATGGCGCGCCTTCGCCCACGTGTTGGGTGCATTCCTGTGTGGTAGAAGTGAGAGCTCTTGGGACCAAGAAGTCAAGAAAGTAGAACAGATGTCCTCGAGCGCGCTCATTGGCTCGGCAAAAGCTGCCCGGAACCATTCGACATCATCGGAGAGTCCTTTGTATAGGTGCCTTCGATTCCCATTAAGAGACACTTGCAGCGTAACTCTCAGTATGGCAGAAACGTGGTATCACGCCTGAGCTTCACCGCTTCACCAACGGGGATTCAATGGAGATGTATAGAAATCTATCATCACCCAAAAGTCGCCACAAGGGCATGGACTTGCGTTGGCTTGTCCGGCAATCTGAAAAATGCGATGGCCCTGTGCGATGCTAGAGCCACAGCTACACTAGGCAGCCATATCGACCGACCAACTGTGCGTTGATCTTCGAAGGGTGGTCATCTAAAGTTCTCAAGCAGATGGAAATGAAAGAAGCTGTGCAGCATGATTTCTCTTCTCAAGACATTATTTTTAGGTGTTCTTCGAGTGTACACAAAGTGCAATCCCCGTCAAGACCATACCCATGCCGATCCATGTGTCTGGTGCGACATTCAGTATGCAGGAGGGGGAGGGCAACAATGTTGTTTACGTACCTCTCGAGATGACTTTGCCCTCAGCATACCACTCACCCAACACAGTAAACAGGAAAGCCAAAGAGTTCGTGATGGGTACCGTCAGACTCAACTCTGTAGTCTCATCAGCTTCCATCTCCAGCTCCCGGCCGTCCGTCTTTACAAGCGACACAACGAGCGTAGAGCACTACTCACCAGCCTGCCCAATCAACAAGAAGAACCACACGCTCCCGGTCAAGTTGATCAGCAATGGAAGCGCATAACTCGGCCTCCGCAGCAGATCTGCCACTGCATACAAGATGCCGGCGATCTTGCGTTTGACAAGACTGACATTCGGATCTGTCAGATAGAGACGCTGAGGCGGTGTTTCCTTCGCCTTTCGCACGGCAGCACGCCTCATGAAGGGAGTAGTGAGACCCCATGCTGCACCGACGAGCAGGAAGCCGAGGACCCAGCGCCATATTGAAGGAGAGGTTGGAGTTGAGGGTGGATCCGGGTTCGGGTCCATTGTGCCTGCTGAAGGAAAGGGGTGAGGAGTGGTTGTCTGCGTATATATCGCGCAGTGAAAGGAAAGGCGAGGCAAGGTAGATGTTTCGTGGAGTTGAGTTGCAGTGTACGCCAAGACCGGCCGTGATTGGAAGGAGGCACCAGGAGGGCAGCGACGAAGCGAAACAGCGAATGGACACCCCCGCGGCTTCCTTCCATGGTCCCGACATCAGCGAACAACTCCACCCTGGCGGTGTGACGGAAACCAGACATATAACCGCGGTCGCTTTCCCTTCCTCGCTTTGTCTTTTGGAACAGTGCTTGCTTTCTCGTTGCAACCTCCTCGACCCAGCACATACCACACCATGGCGCCCTCGCGAATCAGCCCCCACCGCCCGCCGACCGCCGTACGGGCCTGACGCGAGAGCAGCTCGAGTTCTGGGATACGAATGGCTATCTACTCATTCCGGACGCGCTGTCTCCGGAGACGACGAAAGAGCTCTTGGACGAGTCGTACAGGATGCTGAACGACTTCTCGCTGAATGATCACCCCATGACCAAGTTCTCGACCGGCGAGCAAAGCGCACATGTCGGCGACGAGTACTTCCTCGGATCTGGAGACAAGGTCCGGTTCTTTTTCGAAGAAGGTATACAGTTGTTCCCTCTCCTGCCACAGGGCCGTCTTTCCTCCTCTCATGTCCCCCTCTACCGTAGCAGTAGCAACTAACCACCCTTATCTCTAGACGCTTTCGACGCCAACGGCGCCCTCACCAAGCCCAAAGAAAAGGCCATCAACAAAATCGGCCACTATCTCCACGCCCTGAACCCGTCCTTCCAGAAAGCCTCCATTTCCTCCACCAATGCCTCCATCGCCTCCTCCCTTGGCTTTCGCGACCCGCGCGTCCTGCAATCCATGATAATCTGCAAGCAGCCCGAGATCGGCGGGCGCGTCCCTCCACACCAGGACAGCACGTTCCTGTATACGAATCCTCCCTCCGCCGTCGGCTTTTGGTACGCGCTCGAGGACGCGACGGTCGAGAACGGATGCTTGAGCTTTGCCGCAGGGAGTCACAAGCGCGCCCCCATTCGCTCCCGCTTCGTGCGTCTACCCGCCGAGTCCGACGGCGCGGCAGACGGCGGACAGCCCGTTGCGTCCGGTACTGGGTTCGCAGAGAACGAGGGCGCGCAGTGGCCTGAGGGGTTGGTCGAGGATACCGAGGTCAAGAAGGAGGTGTACGAGCTCGGCGAGGTCAAGGCAGGCACACTGGTGCTAATACATGGGAATCTGCTGCACAAGAGCGAGAAGAATACGAGTTTGAAGGGCAGGATGATATACACATTCCATGTCATTGAGGGCGGGAATAAGTACGATGAGAGGAATTGGTTGCAGCCGCCTGAATCCGGGTTCACGAAGCTCAAGGGCGCGATATAACAATGAGCGTCTGTAGATGAGGTCTACGAAAGGTTGGAGATGAGGGTATGAGGTGGACTCTGAGCAAAGCAGCGGTGGCTTTTGACATGCATTTGTTTGTTTGGTCTGGCGGCGCTCTTGGTTCTGATCGATGGGTTGCACGACTATGCTGGAACGCGAAGACGGCGAACGCTCCTTTCTCGGTTGGCGTGTTGTGGTTTGAGGATCGGTCATCTTACATCTCACACTATTGTACAGGGTATATGTGTTGCTGGCGGGCACGGCACCCTTTTGAGGGCCCAATCATCCCAGCCTCACCTCTCGATTTCCATCTTTCTCTTCACAGGCACGTCAACTGCCTGATCCAGCAACCACTCGATACTCGCCTCCGTGGCAGTACCCTTGGCCTTCATATCCTCGTCTTTCTCCCAAGCCTCCGCGAGCAACTCGTGCAGTGGCCTGACCGGCACCAGCTTCCCCACTACCTCCATATCCGCCTTCACGAGCCACTGCAACGTCCTCTTGCGCAGCATCTGGTCCGGCATCTCACGCCAGTCCCACTCGGGCTTTTTCTGAGCCCCAATCTTCTTCAGCAGATCCTTCAGCAGCTTTTCATCGATCCGGGCGGGTTCATCCCCTAATTCGTGTTGCAGAGACGCGGGCACCTTCACGTCCACTCTGACAGCCAGACCTACAGCCACTTTTGCGGCATTGGCGCGAAACGTTAGACCCCGCGAGACAGCACGGTCTGAAGTGTCTGGCGCGTATTGTGTAATGTTCGTTTCCATTGTGGACTGCGTACGGTAGTCGATATGTCCAGCCATGCAAGCGTAGCGCCAGACAACGCGGAGAAGATTATAACAACGCCGCTGCCACGTGAGGACGAAGAGCTGTCGGAATGTCGTCCCATCGGGCCGGATGCAATGTACGCCCCTGTATGACTGCAGCAAGCGCGTTGTGAATGCCATGGCGGCTGCAACGTTTCCTTGCCGCGCGCAGCACGTCAGAAGGATGTTTAGTGAAGCCACGGTCGCACGGCGGCCGCGTGCTTCTAGCTCGTCGAGAATCCGGCTCGCCGTGTTCATTTGTCCGCGAGCAGCCTTGATCGTCAGCATCCGATTCGCAGTTGAGGGAGTCAACCACTCCGGTCCGCCCCAAGCGCGGTCGTAGTGTTCGAAAAATGCGGACGTGGTGTTGCCGCGCGCGATCCAGGCGCTGTAGTCGTGTTCGACGAAGACTTGCGCGAGCGCCATTTTGGCAGCCGGACTGACCAGGAGGCCCTTGACGCGCATGTCGTGGGCAATGTGACGGGCGTCTTTGTTCGATCGCGACGCTACGAGATTGACCAGCGGAATCCATGTTTCCCACGTGGGCTTGAGGTTGCGGCGCAGCATGAGGCGGAGCGCAAATGCGTAGTTGTGAAGATCCTGCTCGTCACTAGCGGCTCGCATGAAGACGTGGAAGAGGCTAGGTTGGAAGTGGAAAGTGCTGGTATCCAGCGCTTGGAAAATTTGTCGCGCTTCGGGAAACTTGCGATGCTCGGTGAGAAACTCGATGGCGGACCGACAAGCGTGAGGTGATATGACCGGCAGGCGTTCAGGATCGCAGAACAGTTTTACGAGGATGTCCGTAACGGAATGGACGTGCTGGTTCGCGGGGATGGAAGGGCCATGAGCGTCGTAAATGTTGCGTCGAGTGAGACGTGACATGTGTGATTTGACCAAATCGTCCACATAGTTGGCAAAAGATACAACGGTCCAGGTAGCTGGTACAACGGCCTCTTCCGCGCGGTGTGCTGCGTCTGGATACTGATACTGGTTCCATACCGCCCGGACAAGCGGGCGAACAAGGGTTTCTCGTGCCTTTTCGACGGAGTCGACTGAATAGGTTTCCAGCCGGCCGCGCTCGTTGAGGTTCTCGTGGGACATCACGTCAATGACGTTGTTCAGCCTCTGCTTGGCTAGCCTGATTGATGTGGGCGTGCCAGACAAGAGGATGGAATCGAATCCTTTAGTTGCTTGCTCGTCAATGTGGAGTATTTGGATGTGACAATCTGTTAGGAGCATCGTCTCCAGCACCAGCTCGTTCAGGTCCCCGACATAAGTGCCTCGGGTGCCCTCTGGCAAGCTGAGGCGCTCGATGTGCTTCCCATGCTCTTTCGAATCGCTTGAAGTATTTTCCAAAAGCTCACGGAAGGGTGTGCGCCAATCTTCCGCATCCGTGAAATTCAGCCGTAACCGGCGTTTCCGGGCTGCGTTGAGTTTTCGTGTTTCAAGCTGATATGCGAGGTTCCTGACCAGGCGATACGTGGGTTTGGTGTCCTGTATCCTGTCCTTGATATTTTTCGCCTTCTCTCTAGGATCAATAGGCGATACGACTGACGCCGGTGTATTCTCATCCAGGTCCTTGTTGACCGCGATCCTCCAAGCAGAGCCTTTATCGCGGACAGGCTTCAACGGGTTGCCATCGCTCTTGCTGTCCGTCTCGTGTAATGGAACGGACGAGTCCTGTCCTCCGGAAGCGGTTGCGAACCACCGAGGGTAGAGGAAAAGGAGCGGTTCTTTAGGTTGCCATAGGTGACCGCTCTGAGATTGGACGAATCTACTAACTCGCCAACACTGACGAGCAATTACCGGCATCCGCCTAGAAACATAATCGAGGAGGTGAAAGAAAATGCAATGTAAGGAATCCTCTTGTTGATCAGTAACAGAACAGTTACCGTATTGAGAAAATTGCGGACTTGGAACCGCGGAGGACGGGAGTTGCCGTGCAACCATGCTGCAAGGGTCTAGAGCACGTGTTGACAACCATACCATTCTTCTTCTTATCCACAACCGTGCGAGCTCGACAATAAAATAGTCCTGATCTCATTGCAACCAGCTTATTGTACAGTCATTGCCGTATTTCTGCGTTCCCTGTCGAAGAGCAACACCACAAGGCCGAACGCCGAGTGAGCAAAGGGATCACCACTCGACCGACTATTGCGTATCAACAGTACCGCGCCCAACACCGCCAACATGTCGTCCAAGGAAGACAAAGCAAAAACGCATAAGCTCGCTCTCAAAGGTCCGCATGTTTGAATGGGAAGCTCAGAACAGCCGTTTGATCTTTCTTTCTTTTCAGGCTCTTCGAAGACAGTCACTGAATTCGTATGCATTTACTGAATGGGCTTCATACCAAACTAAGCTGACACCATCAGTTCGAATATTGCATAAACACCATCCTGTTCGTACGAAGCATATGACGTGAATCATCCATTGGGTACTAACCTCTACATAGATTCCAGCGTGGGGTCTATCCACCTGAAGACTTCACAGCGTGGGCACTTAATGTCTTCATCTCGCAACATCTGCTAATCCCTCCAGGGTCAAGAAATATGGGTTGAATATGCTTGGTAAACTCATTTCTAGCATGACTCAAGAACACGTCGCTAAAGAAACAACAGTGTCACAAGATGATCAGGTGAAAGCATACATCAAAAAGATCATGTCACAGCTTAACAAGTGGATGCTGAAATCGAAGATCTCAAAATTGGTGATTGTGATCACGAGCAAAGAAACAGGCGAACACGTCGAGAGATGGCAATTTGATGTGAGTACAGCCGAGGAGCACAACCCTTTGGCTACCTTCCAATGTCCGGACTGGAAAATCAAGCCAAGAGGGACCCCTAGCAACAAAACTACCTGACGGCCCGCATACCAGCCGAATCTTGAGATGCGCTGCACTACTGGAACTACGCATTTTGACAGAAAACTCTCTCTATGCTAGTTGAGTAAGGTAGTGAAGCACCGCCATTTCGGTGAAGGTTGCGGACCCCCGGTCGGAGCGGGAAATCCTGCGATACTACATTCGGAGCTTCACCCAATGAACATGGTGGTGTTAGCTACACGCGACTGACATTGGGTAGGTTCAAATCTTCGGCAAGGACAGCAAGCACAAGATATCGGAGAAAAGCACTGACAAAGAGAACGCCGCACCATCGTAAGTTAGGCCAATTCTTACAGTGTCCTCGTGAGCCAGTGAGCCAGTGAGCCAAAGCTGGCGTTGAGCAACAACACTTGACCCAGTACGGTGGTTGCAGAACACGTATCTGCTAAACAAACAACACGCAGCCGCGGATGCCACCCGCCCGAAGAGATGACCCACTGTACGAATGAAGTCTAACAACTATACAGTACTGAGCCGACAGCTGAGAAGACAGAGCAAGAAGTCCAGCAAGAGATTCAATCTATTTTCCGCCAGATCACCGCATCAGTGACGTTTCTCCCGATGCTGGACGGAAACTGCACGTTCAACGTCTTGGTGTATGCCGATGCGGACTCTGAAGTGCCTCTAGAATGGGGTGACAGTGATGCAAAGGAGATCAAGAACGGCGAGAGGGTGCAGCTCAGGAGTTTCTCAACCAACAACCATCGCGTCGATACGCTCGTCAGCTATAGGTATGGACTCTTCTTAGCCATGATTGAGTTACATCTAACAGAAGCATGGCAGGCTAGCAGAGTAAAGGTAGCGGGGACCCAGAGGCGCGGGGCGGCCGTCAGATGTCTCGGGGGCTCTCGGCGGTTTTGGAGCAGTTGGCGGCAATGGCGTTAAAGGTTGTTCGACGGTGGAACTGTTGGGTGTAAAGCCAGAATCTACAAGGCTGGCCTCCAATCTCCGCCTGTAGAAACAGATCAGCTGAGGGTAGAGGGGCTTGACACAGTCACAGAGTCTGGACACCCGATCTACTTTGAGCCCCCTCCGGATTGTGGCTAGTGTGGCACGGTGATCAGCAAGTCATGGATAGAGAGAGCGCTTGGCAGTAACCGAACGAACACGATCTACGATGACTGCCAGCGGTTGCTTTCTAACGTACACTTTGCCTGCAAACGATGCTTCTTTCTGCACGGTGCATGCGAACTGATAGATGTGGCAAGTGGAGTGAGGCTATTGCATGCGTGCTGCATCGATAAGACGAGTTGCCGCGGTCAACGAGAACTAAGAAAATAGCAACCGGTTAGACAGTGGCTATTTTCTGCATTGCACGATAACACCTTATGGTCTCTACGCTGCTCCTGCGCGAACCCGATAGTCGTGGACAAGGATGCGATGCCTGTAATAGATCGCATTTCACCTGGATCACAAATCATCCTGCCAGGTCTCGAGACAAGCGCCGCACCTGGGTTCTAGAGGGACGCGCCGGCGTGGACCATCAAGCCGCGTGAGTTGCGGGCGAGTGCAGAGGGGTGGATCCGGCGCGGAAGTTCCTTTGACCTCCTGAGCCAAAAGAGAATGGCTCCGCGGAACGCAGAACAGAGATTCTCACCCGGTAGTGCGGTGCATTCCATGTCGACAAACAAGAACTGGTGCCTGCATGAACCTTAACCCATATCCTTGACGAGTCGTGCGGGCGATGCGAAGATTTTGGTGAAGTCGAGCAGCATGTGTTCGGCACCGAAAATAGACACAACGAAGTTCCCAACCGCTGTGATCGTCCCCTCTCACGCTTCGGCCGGATTTGGCGCCACAACGGTGCAACCCGCTTTTTCTAGCGCAGCACCAGTGAAGCACCATCCTACTGACCGTGTTCCGGCGCTCGGGATGACTGATTTTTGTGACGCCGTTGTGGGTTCCGTCATTTCCACGTCCAAATCGCCATACAGCTGAATCCACGACCCGGTGAGAGAGGGTGCCAGCCCCTGGGATTTGCACACAGACAATTACCTAGGTTCTGGATAGCTGAGGTTCGGCTACGACACGTAGACATGCGATTGTCGGCTTCTCTCGACTCTTGTTCCTGAGCGATCGTATGCCGAAGCCAAGAGTGTCTGAACACCCTGCAGAATCCCGCGTTCCCTGCTACAGGCCGCTGTGGAGCCAGCGAAGCACGCCGCTTGACGTCGACTGCCGACCCTAGGCCAGGGAGCATGCAAGAATAGGGAACCTTGCAGCGATAGACCTTTTCAACACCCAAGTAGTAAGCTCGTGGATAGCCGCTCGTATATCTCCCGCTACTGCCGGTCTACCGCTGGCGGGCTCGCAATCCTCACGCGGTCACGGCGCGATAGCACCTCGGGTTGCTTGCGGCGATCCGTAGGCGCCTCAACATTACACGAAACGTGGGAGCATTTGCAACCAGCTGGCGAATGGCGACGACTCCAGGGCCGCACACACGGCCTCGGCTATGAATCTTTAGATCACACCTCGCATGGGACTGAACACCCTCTCCACCTCGCGTGTGGTCGATTCGATGCTCGCGCTGTGGCGCCGCACGTCGAACACTCGACGGGATGGCTGCTTTAGGCATTTCGCCTACGCTTTGACATCATCCGGGTCGGCCATTCCTTTGATCTCCCGCTATTCTGCACTGGGTAGCAGGGCAGCCACAGACATGTCGCATCTCCCGACCTAGGTGTGCTGCTCCCGCGACCGCCACGACCGCCACGCTGGGCTACGCTGGGCTGCGCTGGGCTGCTACACTGCGCGTCTCACTACAGACGCAGTGACGTGCCGAGTATGTTGTTACAACAAGGTTTTCTTGCTACTCCGACAGTGTTGCAAATAGTGCGGCTGTTGCAGTGTATGTTGACACACGATCAGCGTGTCTGGCCTCTCTGAGCAGCAGCTGGGCGGCGTTGTTCATGCGCAAACTGACTAGCATACAATTTGCTGCTACCAGTAGGTGCGTTGACTTCATCGGTCCCGTCATCAAAGAGCTATCGCTTCTGGGCATGCAGCGGCAAGTCTGCAAGGTACCCGCATAAGGTTGGCGACCGGTAGACTTTAGCGTTGGACTTTGCTGTGACGTCCGAGCTTTGGCACGCTTTGGGCGACTACCAGGGGTCTAAAACGAGACATGGACGATACGCTATTCTGGACCGGTCGTGTGTGCAGGACCATCTTGGGATGCTTCTAGCGCAGTGCAGTGCACAACACCAGGCAATCTTGTTGCCGTTGTGGCCCTCGAACCTCGCCGGGTCCGTGAAATCCTTGAATGGGTGAGTGGGTGGTCATGCAGTCCTGAGAGAATATATTGCCCGGTGCTACGACCGTTGATAGCTCTCCTTCTCGTCCCTCATCCCATTTCTCCTTCTCATCCTCTTGTGTAGGCACTTCGGGCCTCAGTCTTTCGTTCACCAGTTTCGTGGATCACCTCTATCGGTCCCGAGCTGTCCTTTCGCTCTACACCACCTTTCCCCGCAACAGACCGCAACAGACCCAAGGATCATCTGGATCATAAGATCATTCAATAGTCACCAGAACTACCAAGCTTTGCAACCGGTCAATCGACCGTTTTAACTGCCCAAACCCGCCACCTGGGCTCTTTTTGTATAAACAGATCAGAGTTCCCTGTTCGTTTTCCTTACACACAACCGCAATGGGTTTTCTGAAGTCGTATCTTGCGCCCGGCAAGGCCAAGAAGGAGGCGGAAGAGAAGAAGGCAGTCATTCACGAGAAGCAAGCAGAGGCTGCAGGACCAGCATCAGCTTTCGCACCCAAGTCCGAGTTCCCTTCTGCTGTCGGTACTCCAGGCAATGGCACCACTCCGTGGGGATCGCGTCCGGCATCCCTCTACCCCAATGACCAGCGGAAGTCTCAGATGGACGAGCTGAACGACATCAAGTGCGATGTCATGGTCAACTGGCTATACCACCAGCAGATGGAAGCTCTTTGGACAGCAGGCGGTCAAGATGAGGGTGTTATCCTCAAGAAGAGTAAGGGCCAGTACACATGTTGCCCTGCGGACATTGTCGACGAGCCATTCGGATTCTTCAAGGCCATCCAGACATTGAACGTTAGGGTGAGTGCCTCTACAGTTCCATTTTCAACGAGTGCGTGCTGACACTCTCTAGTGTGCCATGACCGTCAACACTCGTGTCATCAAGCTCTTCCTCCACAACAACAGCAGACCATACGTTCCTCTCAAGGGCGGTCTTCGTCTACAAGTTCTTCCAGACATCTCCTACCTGCCTCGTTGCCAGAAGCATCAGTTCGCTGCTTTCCTTGCCGACAAGGGCATCCTGATCGTCTGGGACGACGAGCCTCGCCACCTGCTCGACCGTGCTCGCCAGATCGAGAAGGGCCTCATGGAGATGATCTGGGAGGACGAGACCGTGGAGGACGGTAACGACGAGAAGGCTAAGCAGGGTGGTGCTGTCGACGTTGAGGAGATGTCCGCCGATGAGGGAGACCCAGAGGCTGGCAAGTCTGAGGGCGAACGTCGCATCGTCCTTATCCACCCCTGATCTCATTCTGCACCATGTTCCTCACTATTGGTGCCATCGGTCTCGGTTGGAAGCGTGTCGCAGTCGAGTTGGCTGTCGACCACAACTGGATCCGTCTTGCCTTCATTCTCGTTGCTCTTCCCCAGGCATGGCTCGGTCTTTTCTTCTTTCAGGCTCTCGCCGGCAACGTCTTCCAATGTCTCGGTCCCATCGCTCAGGTCAACCAGAACACCAAGTACTTCTCCGGAGTTGCACCAAAGCGCATCAAGCGCCCCGCTGGTTGCCTTCCTCACGTCACCATCCAACTCCCTGTTTACAAGGAAGGTCTCGCTGCTGTCATTGAACCCACTGTCCGTTCGCTCAAGGCTGCCATGTCCACCTACGAGATGCAGGGTGGTACCGCCAACATCTTCGTCAACGACGATGGTATGCAGCTGATCTCTGAAGAGGATGCTCGCGCCCGCCAGGACTTTTACGATGAGCACAACATGGGTTGGGTCGCTCGTCCCAAGCACAACCCCAAGCCTGCTCCTGGTGAGGAAGTCTTCCTCCGCCGCGGAAAGTTCAAGAAGGCCTCCAACATGAACTACGCTATGTGGGTTTCCAACCGTGTTGAGGACAAACTTGCCGCCATCTTCCGCCCAGAGACCTGGACTCAGGAGGATGAGGCGAACGCTTACGTCAAGGCATTGAACGAGGTCGTCGAGGAGGACGAAGGCCGCACTTGGGCAGACGGCAACATTCGTATGGGTGACTACATCCTGATCATCGACTCTGATACCCGCGTGCCAACCGACTGTTTCCTCGACGCCGTCTCCGAGATGGAGCAATCCCCCAGGTCGGCATCATCCAGTTCAACTCCGGTGTCATGAACGTTACCGACAGCTTCTTCGAGCGTGGTATCACTTTCTTCACCAACCTCGTCTACACTGCTATCCGCTTCGCTGTCGCCAACGGCGATGTTGCTCCTTTCGTCGGTCACAACGCTGTTCTTCGCTGGTCTGCTGTCCAATCTATCGGCTACGACGACGCTGAAGACAAGCGCGAGAAGTTCTGGTCTGAAGAGACCGTGTCTGAGGATTTTGATATGGCTCTTCGTCTTCAGACCAACGGTTACGTCTGCCGTTACGCTGCTTACACCGGCGATGGCTTCAAGGAGGGCGTGTCGCTCACTGTCTACGACGAGTTGGCTCGTTGGGAGAAGTACGCCTACGGTTGCTCTGAGCTTCTTTTCCACCCGGTCCGCTACTGGCTCACCCGTGGTCCGTTCACCAAGCTCTTCCGCACTTTCATCTGGTCCAACATGCCTCTGCCATCCAAGTTCACCATTCTGGCCTACATTGGTACCTACTACGCTCTCGCTTCTTCCTGGCTCCTTACCACCATGAACTACTTCCTCGTCGGTTGGTACAATTCCGCGCTCGACCACTACTACCTCGACTCATGGAAGGTCTACGTCGCCATCGTCGTGGTCTTCTCCGCTCTTGGTAACTTCTCGCTTGCTGTCCTCCGTTACCGTATTGGTGAGAAGCCGATCATGGCGGCCATGGTTGAGAACTTCAAGTGGGTTTTCCTGCTCATCATCTTCCTTGGTGGTGTTTCCCTCCACGTCTCCCAGGCCATTCTCTGCCACTTGTTCGGTATCGACATGTCTTGGGGTGCCACATCTAAGGAAGTTGAGAATACTACCTTCTTTGAGGAAGTACCAAAGGTCATCAAGAACTTCAAGGGTACCTTCATCTTCGGCTTCGGTATGACCGCCTGTATCCTCGTCTTGCGCTTCGCCGTCCCCGAGTACTGGAGGATCGATACCTTCATCGCCATCTATCCAATGTGCACCATCATCGTCTTCCACGTGCTCTTGCCCATTGCACTCAACCCCAGTCTCATGCTTTTCACCTTCTAAGGAAGGAGCATGGTGACAGCTTGTTCTTTGGGTCGGAATCTTGCGCCTACAATTCTTTCTTTATTCGTTCGCTAATACCATATTCATAATTCAATCGACCATAGACTTGGAGACGGGATACCCACGATTTGGGAGGGCGTTCACAACATCCGCTGTTTGTGGAGTGGCAACGGGCTAGGATTTTCACAGGCCTGTTTCTGGGCTCATCATATGTATAGAGTGGAATACCATATCTTTCATCTTCAACACACATTCTTCACATCCAACTACCTTGCTTTTTTCTATGGAGATTCTTTACGTGATTCACCAGCAGTTGTGCTTTCGGGTCAACGATATCATTAGACCTCCGCAACAATCGACGGTTGAGTGTTACAAAATCTAGACCTTTCTCACCCACTGGTTCAATCAAAACAGTTAATAAAGCCAATATAACTTCTCCTCATGCTAGAGACCGTTAACAACGACTTCTGCCCGACTTCAGAGTGATCCGAGGGCGACCACGACATCCTGAAACAAGTGCGCGGAAGAAGCAAACCCCTGATCTCATTGGGACAGCCTCAGGGTGGTCGAAAGCCGTTTGTGGCGCTTGATGCTGCCGGTGGCCGATTCGCCATTGAGCGTTTGGCAAGTTTTGCCGCTGTGCCTCCAGTATACGCGTTGAAAACAGTTGGCGTCTGTTGAGGAACGAAACGGGTGATTGGTTGTCAACTGCGCGCGCGGGCTCTCGGCGCGGAGCTCGTGAATGATCGGGAGCTGCGGAGGGTGAACCAGCGGAGGGTGGACGGAGCGGAACGCAGGCCTTGGCGTTTCGCATCCAAACTTCGTGCACACTACAACTTCTTCTAGCACCGAACCCTTACCGCAACCATCTTTCCTAGCGGTGATACACCGCACGTCAGACACCCAGAATGCCACTTGTTCAAAGCTCGCAAGATCACCTGCCATGTACACGCTCTCCATCTTCCTGATGTAGTAATGGCGTCGCAAGACTAACAGCGTCAGTCATCGACACCACCCTTGACGCAACCCCGCGCGTGCGTTAATCACCGCCGAACTCCCTCCCGACCACAAGAGCATACCGCACCCGTCATTACCCTCCTTCCGTGAACCGCACTTTTCCGAAGCGGTCTCCACCGCGCATTCCGCCCTCGCGTCCGGCGCAGCGAACGAGCCTGGGATCGATTTGAGCCGCTACGAAGTCCCCTCAGCGCCCGAATCCAACGATGTCGCCGAATGGCGTGCCGCGCTCCGCCAAGCTTACGCCAGCTCCGAGTATCTCTCCTCGAGACTGACGAATCTGGGACTATTGGAGACGTATGGAAAGAACGCTTGGTTGATCGGGAATAGCCAGCTGGAGGATATCCTGAAGGTGTTGGAGCAGGAGGTCAGCAAGGCGAAGACGGAGGTTGAGGAGGTGGAAGCGGCGAGGAGAAGAGCGCAGGAGGGCGTGAAGGGGAGATGGAGGGGTTGGAGCAGGCGTGGAGGACGGGGGTTGGGAGGATGATTGAGGTTGAGGTTGCGAGCGAGGGGTTGAGGAGGGAGATTCTGGAGAGGAGGAGAGCGGCGGCGAGTTGAGGGAAGGCTTGTGCGCTTAGAAAAGCTTCTGAACCGGATAGTCTGGGGTTGGCGCGAGGGACAAAATATCAGAGTCGAGAGTAGAAGGCGGCGCGCCAGGAAAGGAGTGGAAGAAAGAAGGACTCAGGAGTCAAGGATTGTTCTTGCCTGTCAAAGGGATGCCTGAAAGACGCAGAAGTAGGCATCATTGCACCACGTACGTGTGTGCAGAAGTCACGTCTTAAAGCCTGGCCTTCAGAGCCAACGGGAGGCTTACGGTCCACAAACCGAACATGTATGAGGAACAGGACGGGCGAAGAAACCGCTGACTTGATCAATCTAGCCAGCCTAGGAAAACAGTCCCTCTACGTAGTTCTGTGGGGAGAAAAAAATATGCTTCTATGCAGCTGTAGCGTTCGAGTTGCTACATGCCATTGTACTTCTAGTCTTCAGGCGAGCATTGGGCCAGCGGCTTGGAGAATAGTCACACTAGCCACAAACGTAGTCCATCGAATTCCCCTTACCATCTGGCCACTGCCATCTACCTTCTTCTTCTTCTTCTTCTTCTTCTTCTTCTTCTTCTTCTTCTGCTGCTTGACCATCTCCACCTTCTCGTAAGCCGGAGCTAAGAAGCAAGCCGTTCTAGCAGAAGGCGTCGAACGTATATTTAGCAGCTTCAGGCCGACAAAATCGGTGAGCAGTGGCACGACCAGAAATGCCGCCGTAACGGAGAGGGTCAGTAGAATTGTCGGCAGGCATCACCACATGCATCTGGCGACCAAGACGACCACGCTCAGTCGAGTCCGTTAGTATGTGAGGTTTGAAACCCATTTCTGCTCAGTAGTCGAAGCGCAAGTGAGCGTTCGAACTACTCTGTGTAAATACGCCCGTCGCTCGCAACTACTATCAGGCACTGGCGGGCGTATACATCTGGCTCCTTCCTTTCCAACCGCTCCATCATTCCAACTGTCACCATAAACTCCTGCTTCATCCTACTCCTCCCTCAACGCTGCCTCCGCCGTCAACCCACTAATCCACATCGCATCATCCGTACTCCTCTCGCGAGTATCAAACATCCCCATGGCGCCCAGTCTCCGACTTACCTCACCGACTCCCCCACGGTAATCTCTCGATGCAACATCTTCAGCGTACACCAGTCCCGCTTCTAGACGCGAGAGGTGTGAAGGTGCGGCATTCTCTTTTGGACGCCATGGCGGGATGGACGGGCCCTTGTTAACTCTATCATCCCACAGGCCATGGCGATAACACATTGAGAGGAAAGTTCCCCAATTACTGTCGTTGGCGAGCAGGTTGGGGTTTCCGATGACGATGAGGCCTTGTTTAGCGCGTGTCAGGGCCACGTTCTGCGTTTGGAAGGATTAGTATAGTGTGTATGGCAACGAACGAGTTGCTTGGGGAAGACTTACGAAGCGCTTGGCTTCATGTATGACACCCAGCCCCTTGCGAGATCCTGATCGATGAAACGATCCCTGGTCCTCGTAGTGCATAGAATAACGACGCGGCTTTCGAGACCTTGGAATGCTTCGAGAGGACCGATCTGTACCTCCGTCAGCTCTTCCCTTTTCCACCAAGCAGGCAGAGGGTGTACCCACGTTAACCTTGAATAACCGAAACGGATCCACCTTGACCATTCCTCTAAGCACCCTGACCTGTGCCCTGAATGGACTCATGATACAGACATCTTCCTCGGCCACCAGCCCGCTCTTGACGAGGCTCTTTGCATACTGACACGCCAACCTCGCCTCGGCCAAATTGAACCATCCCCCGCCATCGGTCTCGATCTCATCCGTCCCCGAATTTGCAGAGAACATGACTGGCCATTTGCGTCCCCTCCAGCCATCCCAGGCCAACAACGACCCCGTATCAGCGGCTTCTGCAACCAGCGTGTCGTTGTAGAAGAGCGCAGATGGCACGGCAAGAATGGCGGGGTGGGAACGGTAGTTGCGCTTGAGAACAGCGAAGGGCGGACGAGTGATTGGCAGCATAGCTGCCGTGAGGACCTCGCTAGCGTCGCGGTGGCGGGAGCGCGCTAAAGGATGGTCTTTGTACAGCGCGCGATCGAAGAGGCGTTCGAAAAGCGAGGTGTCTATCGCGATGGTTTTGGAGGCGGTACGAGGGCCCAACTGCCGTTGGTCGCCCGCCATGATCAGGAGCGGCCGCTTTGCGATGGTGGATTCGTCGTTTGGAGGTGCCACTACGGAGATGGGAATTAGGGATTGGGGTTCCGTGGCTTGCGCTGCTTCGTCGATAAGGAGTGCGTCCCAGTGAAGCCGGAACCTCTTGTCAACGGAGGCTGAGGGGTGCAGGTCGCAGAAAATGCCGGATTCGATGGCGTGCAGGTCTCTGTTCGTTACGCGGGCGCGGATGAATACGTCAGCATCCTGGCATGTTGTGACGACAATCTTGTAGCGCATGAGCTTGGGAAAGGGTGGAAGGGAGAAGAGATTTTCAGGGCCCTCGGTGTAGCTGTAGATGAGGAGCTTTTCTGGCACTTCGGAGAACGTGCGTGAAGTGCCGTTGAGTCGCAAGAGCTCTTCTGGCTGCAGCTGGGCACTGAGACGCAGAGCAAGCGTGTCGGCCGCAGAATCTGAAGGAGCGCATACCAGTATGTGCTGAGCTTGTGTGCTCCCTTTGACGAGCTGAAGCGAAACCTCAACAATGGACTTAGTTTTCCCTGTACCTGGAGGTCCTGAGATGAGGTAAGGAACGTCACCGTAGTTCGCGTTCGAGATGGAGCTCACTGCTTTGAGCTGCTCATAGTTGAGGCGGTCGTCAAACACATTCATACCAAAGGTTCCGACGTTCAATGTGGTCTGCAGTTCTCCGTCGCTGGGTAGCGGAAATAGCATGCGGCGGATCCATGAATCGTTCTCGCGCAGTACGCACTCCGAAGACGGGAGAGAGCTCATTGGTGTGATCACTGTCTCTTTGAACGCATTCGAAGCCGTAGGCAGCGCTGGCCATTCTTCGAAGAAAGACCGGCTGTCCGAATTTAGTCCAGAGTGGGAAGTATGTTCTTCGCCATATGAAGCCCCTGCGGTGTCATCTGCATCAAACCGATGATTGTCGCTATTAAGTGAAGGCCTGAGAGAGTCTCGTGCGAACAGGATAGCTCTGCGTAGAGCCCTCAGACGCTTTTCCTGTGGCACGAATACGACGTTGAAGATCATCGTTTCGGGGATGAGGTTGTCAATACGCAACATGAGCATCTCGTGCACGCGTATCACGGAATAGACGACTGCATTGTATTGCAGCATTGGCATGAGACCGTTGGTGTGAATGAGAGGGAGGCCTGTCCGCGGATCAAGGCGCAGTTGACGTAGCTGTACAGTATCACCGACCTCGACCCGAATACTCTGCTCACGGAGTCCTGGTACATGAAGCCTGTACAAGTCATGCTGTGTGCCCTGTTGCAGAAGCCGGGCATTGAAGAGAGCCTGGTCCGCACATTCCCTACTAAGGGCAGCCTCCTCATCATTTAGCGCTTGGCGGAAGTACGAGTAGTAGTTCTGGACGTCCAGATCTAAGGGCAGTGGAACAGCGATGATCTCTTTCGGATTTGTCGGAGGTAAGGCCGGTGAAAGATCGTATATTGGTAGGTAGACGATGCCGGGAAACCTCAAGAAGTACGAGTCGAGAAATGGTTCTGTCACTGGATACGAATCAACGCAGATCGCAGGTTGGTTGTTCACCAGGTGGAATGTGTCAGAAACGAATGGGCGCGCATATACATCGAGCTTGGAGCTATCGTTCTTGCTGTCAACCATGTTTGCAGGTCCAAATCCAGGCAAAGGTGCAGATACCGGCGGTATCTTCGAGCGTGTAGGCGCCTGAGACTGCGGCGGATGTGGTACAAAGTCCAGAGGGCGGCCTTCAGGAGCCCTGATCTCGATGGCCTTGGACACTCGCCCGGGTGGACGAAAAACGAAAGACGTTTGGTCCATCATGGATGCGAGAGGCACTAACGCTTGTTGAGAGCCTTGAGTGGGCAGGAATACTGAACTGGCCAGTGTGGAACGGTACGCGGAGGAGGAAGCTGGAATTTCCGGTGTGATGTCAGTGCGAAAGGGGTGAAAGAGAGATTGAGGTGAGGTGAGATGTGTTCGTGGATCGGTTCACCTGGAGAAACCTACTGAATCAGAAGACGACAACTCCGAGATCGAATCGAGACACGCATCAAGCGGCACACATGCAAGCCAAATCTGCAAAATAGCAGCCAGATGTCTTGTTGACCTGTGTCCTCCGCTCTGTATGTAACGGATGCTATCCCAAACGGATTGAGGGCCTCTTCGAACAGCAAGGGATATGGACAGGCGTTCGCGTTTCGTGGTCCGAGATGCCGTCGGCAGCCCACAGTAGTAGCATAGAGACCACTCACATATGCTCCGTTAAGCACTGTAGGCGAGAGGCGTAGATGTAGCAGCTTCCCGACCGTGTCTCGATCGTTTGCAGGGGTACGGAAGAGAAACGAAAAGTAAAGCGAACAAGGAGACTCTAGGTGTATGTCTGCTCGAAAAGACACGCCACAGCCATGTTGTCTTATCTAGTGTGCTACCACGCGCAGAGCCAGCACGAGTCGATACTCACCCAAGATCCAGGCAACAGAAACTACGTGTCGGTGTCAATATTTGCTTGCAATACTTCATTCACTTGCACGCCTTCAGGCGCGATGCTGTGGAACGGTTGGTGGCGGGGAACGAGCGGAGCGGAATTGTTTCCGTGAGCTGTCGGCTCCAACGTCTCACTCTCCCACCACTACTCTTCCACCTCCACTCTATTTTCTTGGTTCGCACTCGTCCATCAAACAAGAATTCGACGATGAATTGCAGCTATGCGATGAGATCTTGTTCAAAGGCCAGAGCTAACCAGGATGTTCAAGCATAGGCGCATTAAGATTGATGAGTGCTTTGCGTTTGCTTCAGTGCCGCGGTGGCTACGATGGGCCGGTGTTTGTTTCGTTGTTGCTGAATACATCCTGGTTGAACAAACAATGAAGAAGAGTTTTAAATATTCCTTACTTGCCCACTTCTGAATACTTCCTTTGCCGTCCAATCCTTTCCTGTCACACCCAAAAGACCTTAGCAACAAAGTGAGCAGCGTTGTTGGTCGGGTGATCTGTTTGCTATGAACTACCAAGATTCCAACACAGGCAAGGCTGTGGAACAACAGTCCAGAAGCAATCCATCGGGATTTTCTTGTGGGTTCAGACAAGAACATCATAACGCGCTGTCCTATCGTTACGGCTTTTCGAGTCCTGCCGCGAACGTGTGCACACTCTGGCAACCTTAAATCGATGACCAAGTTCGTCCGTCGGCATGCTGCGAGGAAGAGACCAAAGAAGCGACCGGACTCCAATCCCGGCTCATACGACTGGCAGGATCTCGAAATGCTTCGAAGCTCATCTAGACGCATGCGTCAACTGTATTTCGAGTATCATCACAAGCCTACTTTGGGCAGCGAGACGCGGCGGCGCGGACATGAACAACGCGCCGACAACTGGCGTGGCCTGCACCGAACAGTCATAGAGGTTATGACCATGTCAGCCAGACCGGGTTGCCAGCACAGTAACATGGATGGCTATTCGTCTTGTTTCTGTTGACCGACGCATCTACAACACCTGACACGAGCCTATCAGCAGCAGTGCCACGTGTCGGCCGAGTCCTGGAAACCTCCTGTATATACGGATATGTTGGTCATCCCTCATGTACACGTCGGCTATCGGACGGTCTGAAGACGGGTGCACGGGTCGCGAAAGGGATGGCTTGGCTGCGACAAAGGCTCAACCCGGATGCTTTACGGCGGCGCAAGAGTTCTCGGTCCTCTGCCGAGGATCTGATTGGCTGGGAAGGTCGTTCAAATTCGCATGTGTCAAAACAGAAGCATTGTTACATGTAGTGAAAGCGGCAAGTGTCGGCAGAAGGTGAAAGGAGCAGTCTGGTATGATTCCAAACAGCACGTCATCTGCTACGGAGATTCACGCGCCTGAAAACACTCGAACCGACAACACCACAGATCACTTATACCAGTTACAACACACTCTCATCAGATATAAAAGTTGCATAATCGCTCTCCTGTCTGTATCTTCCCTTCTTCATTGTACCCTCACCATACCACAACCACAACCACAACCACAGCCCCTACCTACACCCACCCAACCCTTTCTGTCAACCGTACCCTACACAAAACTTCTCTTATCTACCATCCCTACGTTGTCTAGGCCAGCAAGATGGTCAAGCTCAATCTTCCATCCGCCGAACGGGCTGCAGCCTTAGTGTCAAGTACGCGCAGCCTTATCCCTCTCCCTCCACCTAGAACTGCACCTTCAAGTCAGTTACGCGAATCCCTGTCCGCATCTCACAACGCAGAGGGAAGACAGTCTAACAGCAACGACGAGGGCAACGACAGCGAAGACGATCCTAATTGGTGGATGGCTGATTATGGCACTGCCGCCGACTTGAAGGAACATGCTGTACCTAACCCACGACCAGCCCAAGAGGAGGAGCACGACATGAAGGAGCCGAGCAAGAAGCAAACAGACCGCAGACCCCTGATGTTGAAGCTCAAGCTACATCAAAAGCCACAGGGTGCCGGCCGCTCCGCCAACAACACCAACATTGAGCAGTCCACCAAGACCAGCACGTACAGCACTGCCAACGCCAAGACATCGTGGATCGCGGTAAATGTTCCTACCAACAACGCCGTCGATGAAGAGCCAGACAGCGATGACGAGCCTCTGATCAACAAGAGAAGTCGAGGCATCAAGACGCGATCTCCAGAAGACGATGGTGACGAGAGCGACGATGACATCCCATTCCACCTTGAGGTGGAGAACAGAAGGAGGGCATCAGGCGACAGATACGCGGAGAACGCGACGTACCAGCAGCAGCTTCGTGACGAGGCCAAGGCAGCTGGTCAGGCGATGCACTTCATCTGCGAGTGCAACTTGACTACGGGGGCCAATGCTTGTGAGAATGACCAGCAATACGGCCCTTCAAGGGCGTACGCTCGCTACCTCATATCAAATCAATTCGGTGGCACAAAGGGAACATGGGACATGGTTCCCAAGAATGTCCGCATCACCTGGGCGCGAAGTTGCTACCAACGCAAGGACTACGTGGTCAAGGGCGGTCATCTCGACCGGGTCAAATTCAAGATCAACATGATTCGTCGCCAGCTCCAGAAGCTTCTGGCCTGGCGCCCCAAGGCGAAGTACACCATCCAGCTTGCAGGAGGTTTGATGCAGCGTGTGGTGAACTGCTTCTTGCTTGCGGATGAGCTTGGTATTGATCTGGAAGCTGCCGCTGAAATCGTCGACGAAGAGGATGGGACGAAGAGCGGACAGGTGGAGGAAGAAGAAGTCGGATTTCATAACGAGACCCTTGCCGACATTGAGACTGAAGGAGGTGTGAAGCCTACCATGAAGAGCAAGTTCAGGACCAGGGGTCAGAAGCCAGAGAAGTCTGACGAGAAGGAGGGCACCGGGTATGGCAATCCATCAGTATACCAGACGCCGGTCTTGTTCGCAAACAGGGTCCGCAAGGAATGGTGCAGCCCGCGCAACACCAAATACGACAAGACAGTGGATGACATCTCCGGATTTCTCGACTTCGTCGAGTCTGAACTACGCGACGGGACTATAACTGTCTTTCCCGCTGTTGAGTTCTTGATGGAAACCAGCCCAGAAGACGTCGCTAGGAACAAGGTCCGCAAGGACGTAAGGGACGCGAAGCTGGCCGAGGCGAGCAAACTCAATAACAACAGACTTCCCACTGGTCTTCTCACTGGTGCAAAGAAGAAGGCGGCAGAGGCACAGCTTGTGCGTGAGATCATTGAGGCGGCTGGCGAAGTTGCGGACACTGAGACGACCACACCGGCGGGAAAGGGAAAAGGAAAGGGGTCTGGTAGAAAGAACCGCTCTGCTCGCGCTGCAAAGAAGGCTCCTGCACCAAAGAAGACATCCGCTCGCAAGACAGCCACTGCGCCGAAAGCAACTACCGCTCCGCGCAAGGCAGCTGCCGCACCCAAAGTCGAGCCTGCCACCTCTACCACCCATACCACTATGACCGACCACAATGTTGTGACCGCTGATGCCGACAGCGAGTCTTCCCCTCCGATCGTCGACCGGGCCGCGACATCGGCGCCCGAGACACAGACGCCTGCGTCTCAGACCTCCGCTACCGCTGACCACACTGGGGAGGATGACTCCGGCGAGTACGAGAAGCTCCTTCAGAGCACTATCGCGGGAATCAAGGCGAAGAAGCACAAGCGTGCCCGCGATGAGGGAGACGATGCTCAGCCCGGTCCTTCCAACGGCGTCAAGCGCGGCAGGTCCGCTGCTTAAAAGACACACTTCATACACGTTATTTCGTTGCAAGCACCCACTGCGATGGTTGTGGTTTCTATGACAGATTGACGACATCACGTGTTTTCGGACTTTGTTCAGTTCACCAACTTGGCTTGCCTTTTCCCTTCCGAGTGTTCAAGCGGCATGGATACCCCGGCATAGTGATGGAGTCTCGGGGTTCAAACTTCTCTCCAAGTCCTGTATATCTAGCATACTCTGCTTTTGTCACACGTGTGGAGGATTGGATAGGACGGACCATGACAAGTAGATAAACTGATTGGACTACGATAAAAAGGCACACTTTCCACCCAAAACATCCTGTCTCTCGTTCTTTTTATATTCTCTGTGACTGAATGACTGGTTAACTGTATTCTCTAACCGTCTCTCGCATAATCTCTCTTGTTTGTAGATGGGTACAAAAGGAACTTGACAGCACGCTAAGTTTGCCGCCTATGTTGGTGCGCCTCTGGCGGATGCAGGAATCTTGCTCTTTGCTGTCTCTCTTGGTCTGAACCACAATATATGCTACAGCGGACACGACGGCGTCTTCTACAAGTGCTCCATCGGCCTCACGAACAAGATCTATGCGCTCCATTGAGCGTCATCAGTCCATTACTGGTCTTCGGAGGGGCTTCTCGGAAGTATAATGGCACGTTCAAGGCTTGCTTGGTCGATGAAAGGTCATGCGTTCGAATTCCGAGGTGATGGACTAATGCCGCAATCAACTGTATCAGTTGCTGTACCTGTCTCTATATCGAGACGCGCAACATGATACGGACAAGAGACCACGGGGTAAACGAATTGCTAGATAATATTGGGGCTAGTCGCTCATAATATAGTACACAAATGCCCGTTGATTCTTTCTTTTCATCAACTCTTAGACTTACAATGCTGCATCTGTTTCCTCTTCATATCCCACCGTCCAACCCTCATCCTCTTAGCCATCCTCATACTTCGCAACCCTTTTGCTTTCTTTCCCGTCGATCCATCAGTCCGCCGTCATCGGACAACTACTCGGCGACCCCATCCCCAGTGTCCTTCTCCCCATCTTTGCTCCCGCTCTTGACGAACATAGCTCTGAAATCCGCGTTACTCTTCACGCTCGCACCGTTGCCGGTGTCGCCTCCACCAGTGCCTCCTCCGAGCCCTCCGCGCTTGAACCCCAACCCACCCCTGCGTCCACCTCTCTGCTGCGGTCTGCTCACACCCGCCTGCGTCGGACGCATTGGCATCGCTCCACCGACGCCATTCCCAGCACCAGCACCACTCTTCTTCGACATCACTTCCTCAGCGTCTCCAACACGAACATCTGGGCCCAGAGCGCTCGCATCAATGCCCATGCCCACTTTGCCCGCATCCGCCAGGTTGACAAACTCGATCAAGGCGGTGCCTTTGTCTCTTCTCACAGTGATCTTACGCAGGGGACCGTAAGTTTCCATGAAAGACTGAATGCGGGCGTCGTTGACCGTGTCCGGGATGTTGAGCAGCGCAATCGTGCGCTCACGTTTCGACCTCGCGGTCTCGGCGGCACTGGCGACTGGTGCATCTCGCTCGGCGTAAGACGCTACAGAGCCGCAGCGCCCGGAGCCGTCCTGCTGCGTGGAACCAGATATGTCCATAGCGTCCTTCTCGATGGTTGACTCAGGACCCGGGGATCCGGAGGTGGCGTGTTGAATGACCTTAGTAGCGCGATCTTTGGTGTTCCGATCGGTCGCAAGGTTGACACGGAGTAGGCGAGAGCCGAGGGTTTGTTGTCCAGCGCAAGTGCAGCGTTTGCTTCTTCAGTCGTCGCGTAAATGACGAACACAGTCCCCGTGAACTTACCGTTAGTCCCTCGCACCAGCTTGATGCTCTCAACCGTGCCGTGCTGCGCGAAGAACTGGCGTATCTCGTCTTCGGTCGCCTTGAAATCGACGTTGCCGACGTACAGCTCGCGTCCCTCGGCAGTCGCGCCCTGGCGTGATTTCTTGGCCTCGGGATCGGAAATGAGTGCGACGAGCTTGTGCTGGCCGTCAATGGCTTTGTCGTTCATGACGGTAGCGGCCCGGGCCTCATTCGCTGTCAAGAACTGTATGTAGCAGAAGCGGCGACGTTGGTTGTACTTTAGAGACGGGAAGCGAACGCTGACGACCGTACCGTAATCTTGGAAGAGTTCACGAATCTTAATCTCGTCAAAATCCGGTGGATAGTTCGTGACATAGAGCGTAGACAGCGTGCCAGATTGAATCTTGATGGCGTTGCCATCGATCTCCTTTCCGTCGCGCGTTTTCGCCGCCAACACATCTTCGGTGCTTTCAAACTCAATGGTCGCGGTCGATGTCATGGCGTCCGAGTCCGTGACTACACCGATGCCCATGATGTTCCCACAGTCCTTGAAGAAGTGCCTGAGTCGAGCTTCTGCGATTGCCGATGGTAGGTTCTTCACGGTAATTGTGTTGTGCTCCCTGTCGCGCTTGATCTGGGCCGAGGCAGAAGACGAGGCCTCGTTGTACGGCGGCTTAGTAGCGTCAGCGTCAAGCTCCTCTGTTCTACTCCTCTTCAACACCGCTTCGCCGTTCTGCAGCGTCTCATCCTCTCGCTTTCTCTTGCCAACACTTGAAGGGTCTTCCACGGCAACGTATTGATGTCCATATTGCTGCTGTGCAGGTGCTGCAGCTGCAGCGTCCGCGGCCTCCTTTGTTCTTCTCTGCTGCACACTGGTTGTCGCGGCGCGATATTCAGTCATTCCCCTTTCACATTCCTCGGCCGACTCGTGCGTCTGGAAATGGTACGCGAAGACTTCGAGCAACTTCTCCGGCCAATCGAGGTCCTTGTGCTTGATGGCTTCTCTGAGGACCGCGGTACTGCGATGGGGTCCATTAGTAGGCGTCTCCACCCTGACAGCATCCGATAGGCGCTCGAATCCCCAGAGGAGATTTTCAAATCTGTAGTACCCGATCCAGAAGTCTGCGCTCTTCGCGCCTGTTGTCTCTGCGAGCCTGCGATAGATATTCCGAGCATCCTCCATACGACGGGCTTCGGTAAGAAATTTGACGTAGATCTGCTCGATGCGGTACAACGGATCGCCCTGGAACGACTGGCCGTATATTTTTCTGCCAGCGACCTGCACGTCCTCGATGGTACCAAGAATACCCATGTCGGCCATGTCGATCTCGTCATCGGTGTTGTCAGGCTGAAAGGCTCTTCGGCGGAGGTACGAGCACCAAGCTGTGTAAACTTTGATCATCTCCTCCATACCGCCAATGTTCAGCAATCCGCTATTCGTAGCCCTGTGCTTGATATTGTCAATCTCATCATACGACTCGTTCTGTACCTCAGCCCTGAGCAAACGTCTGGACCAGAGTTCACCAGACCATGGGCAGTGTCTTGTGGCTCGCTCAAGCACTGGCAGGATAGGAAGGCTACTCTTGTTGGCTCCCAAGAGAAAATCTACGTAATCGAGCCATAGATCCACTGTTGCCGGGAACTTCAACAGTGAGCGCTCGTAGAGAGTAGCTTGAAGCTCGGCATCAAAGGGCGATCTGCGTCTATGCCTCTTCTCCCACTTCAAGTAATCTGAGAGGACCGTGTACAGCGTGACTTTGTCGTCGGCCTCAACAGCCCGCTTGACGTTCAGTTCATACTCCTCCCGAAGGCCGTACTGCTGCTTGGCGGGGGCAGCCATCTCGTTGGTCGCAGCCATGATTTCCTCCCAGCTGTTTCCGTTGTACCTGGAGATGATGGGCCAGAACTTCTGAGAAGTTTCTGCTGACGTGGCGTGTGGAATCTCCAAGCGGTTGAAGAAGACCTGTTGGACCTTCTCCAGCTGTGAAGGAGTTGGCTTGTCCGGGAAATCCTGCATGATGAGCTCAAGCCAGCGGTCCCAGATACGATGGCTCTCATCAATGCGCCACTTTGTCGCCTCTACGGCCTGGCTCCAAACTCGGTCGACCTCTTCCCGAGTGAAGACTTCTCTGCAGATCATCCTGTCGTCCTCGGTCCATCTGTCCGGATCTGCGTCAACGAAGCCGTTGGCAGCAGCATAGGTTGACCACATCCACTCCGCGTATATAAGCCAGATATCGACACTGGCGGGTTCTTCCGTCACAGCTTTCTGGCACAGTTCGGTGACATGAGTGCGCTCTTCGCTGGTGGTAGCAATCAAAGACTCATCCTGGAGCCAGTCCTTCCAAAGATCTTCACCGACGGCAAATCTTGAGTCCATGGCATCACGCGCCTGGCGGAGTTCGGAAAGCAGACTGTAATCCCTCGGATTCTGCGGTGCCGATGACGTCGCATCTGGCGGATACATGTGGGAGATGAGGCCTTGATGGAGGAGGTTGATGAGCTGAACATGAGTGTCGTAAGCGTATGAGTTTTCTGCAAGCGCTCCAGTAAGTTGAGTGATGGACTGTAGGTCAGCTTCGGACAGAGATGTCGCTCTGAACACGCGAGGCGGGGAGTCTGAGCCGGGGCGTCCGCCATTGCGAGATCTGAAACCCCAGAAAGTCTGCGGTCGAAGGGTGGGGCTGCACTCGAGCGACTGACACTGCGCATGGTATTAGCGTGAGCGAAATGGCAGAGAGACTTCCACATCTCACATACACAGACGATGTCCGACCCTTGTCATAGGTCTCTGCGCTTTTCAGACTGGAAAGACTGTTCTGTCTGGGCTGTTGGTGATGTTGCATGGACGCCAAGTCTGCAGCTGTTAGCGAAGGCAGCGGCAATGAGTCACATGACTGGTTCGTACCCGCCAACGTTTCCATAGACTGTGTGGAGGTATGCTGAGTGATGTGCTGGAGTGAAGGCCGTTGCTGCTGCTGCTGCTGCTGATGCGGTGTACCAAACGGACTTCTCGGCTCGGCGAACGGCGTGGCAACGGCAGGACCAGGCGTCGGTGCCTGCACAGAACCATAGTGGTACGGAGGCAGAAAGGTGGTTTGCTGAGCCTGTGCAACGGAGTCCCCGCCGAGGTGCGGAGCGGAGCGCGGAGGAGGCTGGTCGCGCGGAGGAGAAGCAGTGATCTCGTGGCTCAGACCGGATGAAGTGCGCTTGCCACCGACGGGCCTGCCCGGTCGTTTCTTGGGTAGGTTCGAGGGCGGCGCTGGTTTTGGGTGGATTCCTGAGGAGAGAGCAGGGAGTTGATGTCCATGATTACGGATAAGCTAGGCTGGTTCGAACGCTAGGGGCTCTTGCATGCAGTGGCTTTTTGATGTGTTGTAGTGAATGTACTGTACGTTCCCGTGCCGGGCGGGACGTTCGTCGTGCTCGGCTCTGTCACAGGCGCTTCCGAGATATCGTTGCTGCTGATGGCCCGGAGGCTGTGTGATGTAAAGGCTGTTGTCCGGTGCAGTCGAGTAGAGTCTCTCACCCAGGCTGTCGGATCGGTCGGCTGCAGGCGGAGTTCTAGAACGCGACGAAACAGAGCGTCTGCGCAACACGCCTCGATGCGCTGCCCCGTGACAGATGATGGACGGAGCTAGGGGAGCACTGCTGTCTGTCTCGTAGCAGACGCAAGGGCAAGGGATGCTGGACGGTTGCAGCAGCGAGCACGAATCGGGTGACAAAGTTCTGTCCTGGCAAGGCGTAGCTGATCGTTCTACTCGGAGCTCTGGTGAGAGCCGCAGACCAATACCAATCTACTCGCGTCGAGTCCAAAAATTCAAAGTCTACGCGGCGCCGTCCTCCGCGTCCGCGCATCACGAACCTGACAAAAGTGTTCTTCACCTTGGCGTTTGCACTGCACTGCACGTGCTGTTGTCTGATGTCTGTACTCAACACAAAAGGCTCATACATGTCATCAGGCGCCGAAGTATGCACAGGTCCATCTACTTCTCTGCTGCGGCGACTCTGGTCAAGCCCCGGATGTCTTTGAGGGAACAAATAAAAAGTAAAGCAATTGTGCTTGACCACCTACCGGGTCGGCCAAAGCGCCAGGATGAAGAGTCGACAGGAGTTGTGGCTTGCTCCATGCAGTCTTGGCGCCAAGCCGAGACTTTCCAGACAGTCGAAACATCTCAGTCCAGCGCTTGAAGCCAGCGATTGAGCAGCCCATTACACTCGCGACCATGAGCGCCCGCGCGCCCTCACGCCGACTGCTACAGTCGAGTCAGCCCTCTCCACCCCACTCGCTCCTTCACGTTCTAACAGCTGCTCCCAGGCATCTTCCAATCTCCTCCACAAACCCTTTCCGCTCGCAGCAACCACCTCCCTGTTGAATGCCGCCGCACAATCCTGAACTACTTCTGGCGGAAAGACAAGAGAAACCAAAACCAACAGCAAGGACCAACAAACCCTGTCCTGGATGACTATCTGAAACGCAAGCCGACCAAAGGCCAACCTCAAGGCCCGGAGCGCGGCGACCTGGCCTCCTCTTCCATCTTCGACGCCGACCGCCAGATCACCGAACGCGAAGCCGTGGCAGAGGTAGCCGCCGAGAGCGAGACGCGTGAAGGCGGCCAAGCTCGGAACAAACTGCACATGTCGACTGTCCTGGACCCGGACCCACGGTCCCGTGAACGATGGGAGCGCAAGATGGTCATCCGGGAGACGCAGCGCGGGGCCGGTTAACACGGGCACAGTTGATCAAGCGGACGGAGCGGGAAAGCAGTTCCAAGAGCACGAACTTCAAGACGAGCATCAAGAAGCTGGGGATGCTCGCGAGGCAGATTCAAGGCAAAACACTCGATGATGCCATCACGCAGATGCGGTTCAGTAAGAAGAAGGTTGCCAACGACGTCCTGGAGTACCTTGAATATGCGCGTGACGAGGCTATTGTTGCGCGCGGAATGGGGCTCGGGAAGGTCAAGCCGGAGGACGATCTTGCGGACAGCACGCCTGCCACTACCTCCCAGCCCATTGAGATCCACCTCAAGGACGGCAAGCGCCACGTCGTGAAGGACCCGAGCAGAATTTATGTCGACCAAGCATGGGTGGGTCGAGGACCATTCGGTCGTCTACCGGATTTCAGGGCCAGAGGACGGGTATATCTTCTGCGGCCGCCGTTTACGCACATGAGCATCGTGCTCAAGGAAGAAGCGACACGAATTCGTGAGTACAAGGAGCGCGAGGAGAAGAGGACGAGGGAGAGGTTGGCGAAGGTATGGACGCCGTTGCCCGATCGGCCCATTCAGAGCCAGAGGCAGTGGTACTCTTGGTAGTAGCGCCGACTGGCTATATACCCTGTACACTATTTCCCCTTCTGCGCTCAGAGAGGCGTACTGTATACAGCTTTTCCCTTTCTCAAAGCCACTCACCAGCAATCCTTCCGCGCCTTTCTGTCGTGAAACCCGAAAGATTTTAGATCTGCGCGCACACACCAACCTAAAGACCCATCCGACTCTCTTTGCACGCCGCCCAACCACCTCGCTTCTTCGTCACCTCACCCTCTCCGCTCCTTCATAGCTCGTCAAATTTGGCCGTGTTGTAGACATGCTTGTCAGTTACCTCGAGCACCTCCAGTCTGCTACCGACAGTCAAATCCATCTCTGCAGTCGGAATGCACAACATGCCGAAACACGGCTTGTACTTTGCCACACCTGCAAAGTCAAGTTAGTAAGAGAAAACTTTGCCTTTCGGAAAACAGCACTTACCACCCATATCGATCCTCCTGAAGCTCATCAGCGTATCCCACGGCTCATGCTTGTGCTTCTCGGCGGTGTCGGGATCCACATTCGGCACCTGGCATCTCGCACAGTGGGCCACGACATCGAGCTTGGCCTTCCACAGAAGCTCGCGCGAGTGGTCGACATTGGTGAATTGGACGCGCTTCCATCGGTCTTCCTCCCAGGGCTCGTTCCCTTTGATCACAATGTTTGGTCTGAAGCGCTCGATCGTCAACTCTGACTCGCCCTTCTCCTTGAGATGCGCGTTCAGATCTGCGAGCGAGGCCTCGGAGGCGACCTGCAGGCTCATGACGTCGGCGAAGTGGTGCGCTTGCTGCTTTCCGTAGAGTTTGATGTCCGCGTTCGCGCCGCCCCAGCGCGGGGACGGGCCTTTGAAGACGAGGGAGACGGGCTTGTTGAAGTAGTCGGTGAAGATGGAGTTGATGTGCTCGCCGTACTCGTACGCGTCGGTTTCGGCGCCCCAGATGTTGACTTGGACCAGCTTCGTGTTCTCCTCGAACCATTTCTGTGTAGGGCGAGTGGGGACTGTGACGGCGTCATCGGTGCCGTGAATCTTGATGGTGAGCTCCTTGCGGTCGTCGGAAAGAGAGGTGTCAACGAGCGTGAAGGAAGGGTCATTGCGAATGGTCAGAAACTCGCGCTTCTCTTTGTCAATGAACATCCAGTTGCGGTCGAGGTCGAGTCCAGTTTTCTTGAGGCGTGCGGACTCGACACGGATCCCGCGGCAGGACTTTATCGGGTAAATCCAGAGTTGAGTCACCTCGGACGGTGGTGGCATGTCGGGCCCTGGCTTCGACGACAAGGGTTTGGTTGGCTCATCGACGTAGTTGGCGTAGATGTACATGAAGAGGACAGTGGCAGCAATGCACGCCAGCAAAGTGCCGGACAGGTTGGCAAGGGTTACTTGTTTGAACGCGTTTTCGAACATGTTGGCGGATGTTGCCACTTCCTCGTATGTAGCTTGATGTTGGAAGCTGATAAAATAGTGGAAGAGGATGGGGAATTCAAAAACGTGAGAGATGCAGTGGTTCGCCTCTGTGTGATGGACAAGCGATTGTGCGCCAATTCACCGCACCAACTCACGAAACGCACTTGATGTATCTGTTATCAACGTGAAGGAGTCAACTCGAGTATTCATCCAAGGCGGGGTGAAAGGAGATGTGTCCCGCGTTTTGCATGACTCGGAAGTGAGCGGTTAGCCGATAGCCAAGAATACCACGAAAAGGTTTAGGGACATCTGCAGTGACTTAGTAACCACATCTGTTTCATCCACCTCACCTAAGCTGGCAGTTTTCTTCGGCAGGGATCAAAAGTTCATTCGGGATCTGGCTTGTAAATCAATGCCAGGCCCTGGTATCAGAGCAGCCATATTTCCGCAACTCGTTAGAAGACTGTCCAGGGACTTATGATATCTCGCGTATCTTAGTTTGTCGGAAAAATAATCACCGATAATGGAAATTGTTGTGCGATTGGTGAACCGCAAACTGTCTATTTCAGCGTAGTACTGTTGCTGCAAATCATCACTACCTCAATCCTTGACATATTCGATACCAGGACAGAGCCTTTCAACATGCCTGACAAAGACGCCGGCACACCAAGAGTCTTCCTTGTCCGCCACGGCGAGACGGAGTGGTCCCAATCAGGCCAATATACTGGCAAAACCGACATTCCTCTGACCGCTAACGGAGAAAAGCAAGTCGCAGGCACTGCACAAATAGCAGTTGGGTCCGGCAGGCTCATTGACCCAGCCAAGCTCGGTCAAGTGTACATCAGTCCTCGCTCACGGGCCCAGAAGACTTTTGAGCTCCTCTTCGATGAGAAGGGCAGGCGGGCGCTAAAAGGCGAGAACAAAGTTGAGACGACGGAGGAGCTCGCGGAGTGGGATTACGGGTATGTGTGCACCTTTATGAAAAGCGGCTTAGTGAATCCTGTTGCATCAGAAATGTTGACTAGCAGGAGAGCTTATGAGGGCCTTTTGACCAAAGACATCCGCGCTCGCCGGAAGGAACAAGGTCTCGATCAAGACAAGCCATGGGATATATGGCGTGACGGCTGCGAGAATGGCGAGTACGTGTTTCATCCTGTCTCCCCTCTCTGTTCCTGTTCTTCTCTTATGATTCCTCAATAGATCAGCAAAGCAAGTCGCGGACCGCATCGACTCTCTCATTCAGCGTATCCGTAGTCTACAAGGTCCGCACATGAAGGACGCCGTCAACTGTGACGTCCTGTTGGTCGCACATGGACATCTGCTGCGCGCCTTTGCGAAACGCTGGCTCGGCTATCCGATGGAGTTCCCCTGAACTTGATGATGGAGCCGGGCGGAGTGGGCATCCTGAGCTACTCCCATCACAACGTCGAGGAGCCGGCTTTACTGCTCGGGATTGGCTTTCCTGCACAGTAAATCTTCATGATCCGAATGATGCGGTCATCGGAGGTGGTATGAGCAGCTGAGAGGTTACTTAACTGTAGATCACCGCTTGAAACAAAGCAAGGGACGGGTCTTCGAAGGGCGAGCGTCGGATTGACAGTATCAGCCTTGAGCGTCTACCTTGTAAGTTGGAATACCGTCGCTTCGCACCTTGTGTCACTGTTTGCCAAAGCCGCACCCACGACCTCCGATATCTTGGCAGTCAAGCCCACCGCCTACCGGTTCGTACATAAGGAGGATCGCAACTTCACAAACTTTTGTTAAGATCATACTTTGCGCGTTTTGAAGAGGCCTCTGTCACCTGATTATGCATGTGCCTAATCCTATGACATTCAACAAGATCAGGCTAACTGCAAAGCAGCTCAGTTTAGGCCGTTGGCTTGCTCCGTGTTGGTGTACAAACGTCATTCCGCATCTCAAAGACATCTCTTTCTTCTTATGCAGCATTTCTCTGACAACATAGATAACAGTTGTTTGAGGTGTTGCAACCGGGTGGCGTCAAGTTGGCGCGCAGTGCTTGATTTTGTACAGCGTCGAGAAGCTTGATACCAATACACTCCTGCAATATACTTTCGGCGACCCATTCTTAAAAAAACTGTGGCCTACGACGACATGTGCAGAAAGTCAAAAAAATCAGCATACTTATACGGCACGGTCGCTGCCCCTTGCCGTCCATCTGTCGCAACAGAATTTCAATACTCGTCGTGTCGCTCTCATCCTCCTTTGGACACTCATACTATCGAAAACCTCTGCTTCCAACCATGGCAGCTCTTCTTCTACTTCTCCCTCATGTCCTTCTCCCGCGACCACGCCTGAGAGAAACCCCGCGTCAAGCTGTCGAGGCCAGAAAAGCCAGTCCTACCGCGGCACAAGGTCGACTGCAACAACTGCCAAAGGAAGTCCTAGAGGAAATCTCCGAGCACATGGATATCTTGACAATTCTGTGTCTTGAACGGACATGCACAAAGTTTCGACGCCTATTCGGTTTCGCACGCCATCCACGGGTTCTCACTCACCCGGAAAGGAGAGATTTTCTATTCGCGGTCGCAAAAGACGACGAATCTGCAGGTCGACTCCAGGGGCGGCGATGCTGTGCCTACTGCAAGAAAACACGCCCTTTTGCCCACTTCGCCCAGGAGCAGCTTGACGTGGCCGCCACAGAGCGTCACTGTCTGCGTCATTTCCGCATCGAGCCACGCAGAACCCCAATCTCGGTGACCGTCGACGACGACGGGCAGTATTCCATGCAGTGTCGGCATCGCAACTGCAGCCAACCCAACCCGTGTCTGGGTTGTGGGCAGCTGAAGCGCCAGAGGCTGCTGCGTGGTCGCGGTCTGGGACATTATCCGGATATGATGCCTTGGCCTTGGGCAAACTTCTCTGAAAGACAGGAGCGTGGCTTCGAACATGCCGGAACTCCATACTCATAACGGAAGCCAGCATCCTCGATCGGGCGGACTTCTCGTTACCTCAAATGACCATCAGAGAGAGATCTCGAAGAGAGACATCTCGCAGAGAGACTCAAAAACGTCCAACATCTGGTTTTCCACACGGTTGCCCATTGCAGATTTGACAGGACGGTGCGAGGGTCATTTCAAAAGGTGATTGCAATGCGGAGGACAATGCAACTATCAAGGCCATTCGGTGTCTTACACATGTACTTAGGAATGAGCGAGCACAGCTGTATAGTTCAATTCGAATGCTCGAGCTGTTTACCAATTTCCTAACATCCTTTGTGAGACCGAGACTGCTACTTACGGTCCGTAATCCGGAACGGTTCTCTCACGTGGCACTCTTTATTCCCACCAAGCCCTGATCGCTTGATTGAGTTGAGATCTCACTGTTTCTCCCGAAAGTGATACGCTTAGTAGTACCGTAGATGCGATGAAGTTACCACGCCAAAGTATGAGATTTGCATTCTTTTAACCAGGGTTGTCGGTGGATGGAGTTGATGGAACAGAGGGTACCGTTCCACCCACTCTATGGAGATTCTATACCAAGACCGTAGCATAGCTGCCGTTCCATTCCATGGAGTAGAACGGGGGTGTATTCCGTTCCATGAAGTCCATGGAATCTCTATGGAGGGTAACCTTGACTATGAAATCGCTAGACAACTGCTCAAAGCAGGGCTCTAATAGTTAAAAAGTCATTAGGCATGGCATCAAGATTAACTGACTGCTATGTTGCGTAGTGTCAGCAGCTGAGGAGGTAGTAGTATCTGTTATAGGACGTGTCGGATATCGAAACGCGAGATCGACGGCGGGACTGGAATCACGTTATTGAGCACGTGCCACCTGATTTCTCAACTTCTGAAGGATTGTCGTTAAGGATGCCTTCTCGTAGATAGGTACACACTAGCAACGAGTATCTAACACTACTGTTCATACACACCTACAACGTGACTATAGATCGACAAATCAGAAAACTTAACGTAATCTTATCTTGAAGGATTGGTGAGATCCGATGAGGCTTAGCATCTCCGCGGGGACCTAAAGTTCGAAGCTTATACCAACTTACTTTTCAACTTAGTACTAGTATTACTACTAGTGCTACTACTAGTATTACTACTATAACTATCACCTTACTCTATAGAGTATATGGAGTCACACTGTTCATTCCATTCCACTTTATGGAGTCAAAAGCACACTCCACCGCACTCCGTTAGAGTGGATAGAGTGCAGTGGATGGAGTGCTCTATCCATCGACAACCCTGCTTTTAACAGCGTTCTCTCTCTCATCTTGCTCATCTGTGTGCGCTCCATCGCAGCGAGTCAACAGAGGCGAGACCTTCATGTTCGAATCGACACATTTGAACTTCAGCATTACTACTCTTATCACGTGTACGACGACGATAACGCGGATGTCGTGCGTGTTACCCAGCCTGCTCGTTGCTTTAGTTCTATCGCTACCAGACCGGGAACGACTTGACCGATAGGGGACGGTTGGCCCATTGGGTCCAAACGCTTCGCGCAGCTTTGTGGATTATCGACGATCAAGTACGCTTGATTGAAGCCTTAGCGTCGCACTTGTTCAAGGATAAGGAAGAAGAGCATGGAGACGAAGAAGAGGAAGGCAAGGAAGTGGGAGGTGAATGAGTTGAAGGAGATGAAGGGAAATTCTGGATAAGGAGCAAAACCAAACCGTTGAGCAACGAGGATTCCCACACGATCACTCACTGTAGTACCAACTCGTCGGTCATCTGCTTAAATGTGGGTTTCAACTGCCTACCGCTGAACGTGATAAACTCCCCGAAATCCCGGATACGGATTGCTACGAAATGCGATCTTTTACAGGTACAATATGGTTCAATGCAGTATAGAGTTCGTCACTATACTAGCTCATCATAAATTATTATACACAGCCGCTGTTGTGCTTCATGCTTCCAACAATAATTCTGTTTTGCTAGCTATCATCATTCCACCGAACACCGAACCTAGTAGTTGTTGGAACGGCCAGAGGTGTCATGGATGCTGTCAGGCACAGCCCTCTCCACGCTCTCTGGAAGAGCTTCTTGCACGGACTGGGGCACGTAGCTGTGACCAGTAGCGTGCGACTGACCACCCAATGTACCACCCTGGTTGTTACCGGTCAGGCCCGAACCCGTCGAGCTGCCGTATCCTCCAGTGCTGGAAGTATTGCCTGTCAAGCCAGAGCCGGTCGAGCTGCTGTACTCGCCGGTTGTGGATGAGCCGTAACCTCCAGCAGAGGAACCGTAACCTCCGGTGGAAGAAGTGTTACCGGTCAGACCAGAGGTGCCAGTGGTGCCGATGTTAGAATCGGAGGCTGGATCCAGCATCTCTCCGATACGGGTGGTGTGTGGCCCGTGGGCACCAATACCGGAGCCTGTAAGATGCCAAGTCAGCAATGGTTTAGTGTTGATGAACGATAGTTACTTACCCGACGATCCTGTGGTAGTGGAGGATGATCCAAGTCCGACCGCGTTCTTGATGGAGTCCATAAAACCAATAGGCTTGGATTCATCGTGGTGGTGGTGCAGATCCTGAGGGGTGGAGTAGTCCCCGCTAGTGGAGGATCCAAGGCCTGAGGATCCGAGTCCACCAGTTAGACCGCCAGTAGAGCCACCGAGACGTGTTGTCTCACCGGATGTCTGATCGTAGCGGCCTGAGGTGTCGCGGGAAGTGTCGTAGCCAGAGCCAAGGCCAGAGCCGTAGCCAGAGCCGGAGCCAAGGCCAGAGCCAGCACCGGAACCACCGTAGGAAGAGGTGTCACGAGAGGTGTCGTAGTCCGAGCCGCCGTAGCCACCAGTGGTATTGCGACCTTGCGAGGAGGTGTCGTGGATTCTATCTGGAAGAGCCTCCTCAAGCCCTCTTGGAGCAGCGTCCTGAATGGCACCTGGGACCATGCTGTGACCGGTGGCGTGCGACCTGCCTCCGAGGACACCACCTTCACGGTCGTTGTCGCGGTCGTAGCCCTGCGCAGTCTCGTATCCTGGGCCACGGTCCTCATTTGCACTGCCGGCCAGCGCAGTGCCCATGCCGCCGGTACCAGGCCTTCCAGCAACGCCCTCCGAGCGTCCACTGCTCTCGCGAGCGTCGATGTCGCCGAGTTGTCTGTCGGTGTCATAACCCTCGGTACGACGGTCGTTGGTGGATGATGAGTAGTTGGCGGTGCCGGTGCCTAGGTGGGAGGTGCCGTGGCCGCCAATCTCTGAACGATCTTGACCACGTGGAGCATCTTGACCGTATGCAGAGGCGTCGTTTGCTGGATCGTGGCTGGAGTGATCGGTGCCTGGATCGGCTCTTCCACTGTTGTCCCGCTCGTCGAGCTGTTCGTTCTTCTTGCCGACGTTGTCGTGGTGAGCTACACCGGACATGCCGGGCTTCATCTCCTGGCCGCCGCCATGTGGAACGTTGCCAACTGGGTGTTCCATACGACGGGGTCCTCCGGGCCAAGGTCACCTGGGAGGTGCTCTGGGACAGGCTGGTGAGACATGACGAGTAATGTGTTTGCGTGTGGGAAAGTTGGTGATGCAAAGGTTGTGGGTGATTAGCAGATGATTTACACAGGTGGTGAAGTGATGTGTGAGATGGAATAAGGAATTGAAGATGTATCGAAGGAAGGGCGGAAGCTATCGAGGTCAAATAAGAAAGGAATGCATTGAGTTCCTCAATGATGTGATGTGCTGGTGATGCACGCAATGAGGGGCAGCTCGCCTACGTCAGCGGGGTAGGCGGTAAAACTACTGGTAGTCTAGTAACAATACGTCAAGTTAAGCTTCGGGGACCGGAAGTGGCAATCGTTCCTGCCAACGATCGCCTGCCCACTGCCCACTGCCCCCAACCGCTTCTTACGGCTGACAACAGCCACATGGTGTCGACGGGGTTCCACTTTACCACCGGCATCATCGCTCACTCCGTCCTTGGAAGAGCTCGTCTTCGTTCCAAGTTTTGCTTTTCCACACAATCTTGCCTGCTTCTAGACCCCGTCGGAATCCCCCTCGTGGCCTCTTACTCTTACCGTTGCGCCGAGAACTGCCCGCTGGCACGTACTTTATGCTTCCTGGCACAGTGCTAGCGTCATGTGCCCGAAAGCTGAAAGGTGCAAGCTGCAAACTGGAAGTTGAAGGCTGAAAGCTGAAGGCTGCCGCGACGCGAGACGCTCGCGCACTCGCACACTCGCACAGTCGTCGCTGATTGCCGCATTGCACATCGGGGAACCGCACCTTTCCGTTCAGAGAACATCGAGTGGAAAGACCAAAGACGTTCGAGCCCGATTCAAGCCCGACTCAGGCCCGATTCAAGCCTGATTCAAGCCCCCTCGAAGCTCTCGCCAAGACTGTCAGAACAGCCAGTATCCGTAGGGCTGGAGGCGCCTTGGTCTGCTCCTCTACCTCTACTCGTGTTGCCTTTCTCGTGGGATCGTCGTTCCCATCCATCAGCTCCGTCCTCGTTCATGCACTGGCCATCGACTCACCGTGTCCAACGCGTGGTTATACAGACTTGCTTGTGGCGTGCCCACCGCCAGCCATCGGGGCTTGGCTGCGACTCAGGCGAGGGGGTTGGGCGCCTAATCTGGCCTGAAGGATTCCTTCGCGTCTCAGAGATGGCAATCTCTCCGGTAGGCGCATCTCGTTTCCTCCTCTTTCTTACTTCTGTCGTCTGTGGCGTCTCTACAACATGCGTCTCTCAACCGAGACGAGGCTCCTTTATCTGTGTACCAGTATCAACACGGCACTGTCTCTTGCTGGTAAGTTCGCTATCCCGTTCCCACCGTGCTAGACCTGTCTCGAGCAGCTTCGAGCCTCTGTATTCGCGACGTCCTGTCCAGAGCCTGGCACGCTGTCAGAGCAGCCCGCAATCTAGGATCGGGACGGTTCCGCATGTGTACTGGATGGTAAACTCGCTTCTACCGTTCTTCGGACGCTTCAAGCGGGATCAATTGTCTTCTGTAGGCGTCTAGACTAATCGATTAAAGCGTCAGTAAGCAGCAGTACGGCAGTTGCAGATTACATCCTGTCTGGCATAGGCGCAGTTCCCGACAACGGCACAACAACTGGGCCTCTTACTGCATCTTCGACCAATACGAAAATCTTTGGCATATCAACGAATGCTTACAACTCGAGCCTTGTCACACTTGCTGAACCTCCCGACACCTGCTGGGCCTCTCGCGCATCATATCTTCGTTCTTATTACTCTGCGTACAACTCCGATGGCGCTGTCATCCTTCCTGGACATATTGTCACAACCACCGATATTGGTGTAAGCATTACTGCTCCGCAGTCAGACACAGGATTTACCACGACGTTATGCGACGGCGTGCCTCGCGTGCTAGGTCCCTCCAGTCAGGTTGGATTAACTTCAACAACATACTCAACCGTCACGTCATACAACCTGTCGTATAGTACCAGCATTCCAGGAACCTATACAGCGCCTTTCCCCAGTTGCTCAATTTCTCCGGATCAGTGCGCCTCCCTGTCCCAAATCTCCCTTAGTGCTTCAGCAGCGGGGACATCTTACCCGTACCTAAACTGTTCCATGGCCGATGCGACGCATTGCCCGACAAACGATACTTCCAACCCCTGTGTTATTGAGGTAGGCTTTCCTGCAAGACTATATTACTGGCCAGTAAGCACGACCTCACAAAGCTGTGTGAACGGAACACTTGGAGCTCAATACGGCACCACCCCTTTCCGTATTCTTACAGGCGCAACGGTGAAAGCGACCCCAGCCGGGAATGGATCGATCGTAGTATGGTCAAGTGGTAATTTGACAGTGAGTTCTTACCCTCGCTCGATTGTAGTGTCCTGCTACTGATAACAACACTCAGATCACTTCCCCATCCGTCGCCGTGTCTTTCTCAGCGATTAGTCGAGGTCGGTGGGATGGTCAACAATGTGGGCGTGTTATAAGCAATTACGCCGTCACCTTGCCCCCGAAGACCTCTCCAGCATTGTCTTCGTCGGCAACAACGCTCGTGCATCACTGCCATTCAACTATGTCGACCTCAACCGCAAATGCATCTCGGGAGAGGGTTGCTACGCAGAGGTCTCCCTACCGGCGTACCTACGACAACCGGGTTGTATTGGAATCCTAGGGTACAACACTGACTGCTTCACCATACGGGACAACTATTTCCCAGGGATCGGACTGCCGACGCAACTCACATCAATCACGAGCCTGGCGCCAGAGTGGGGTAGCTCTTGCGTGGTAGAGCCAGTCTTCGGTGCATGGTAAACACCCAAACCCCTTGAAGACCTGAAGTTCCAGATGCTGATGACTCTTTTCAGGGATCCCCGGTCGCCCTAACGCCTGAAGATTCCCTCGACGTGCCAACCATAAACACTCACGCATCACCAACGTCGACGTTCCAGACGGCTTCGACCAGCGCGTCACCAGCATCCTCCTTGCAGACCCCTGCTACGCGGACGGCGGCTCCCACGGCGCTGTCTGACAATCTGTCGACGCCTCGGAAAAGCCAGACAAGCTCCGCTTCAAGTGGTCCTACCGTGCAACCTCCTGTTGCCCAGTCTGAGGAAGGATCCACGCTCAGCGCTCCTACGGTTTCGGATGCAGCAGAGACAGAGTCGACACCTGGAGTCTCTGCTACCCAGACTTCCGCAGACGTTGCTGCGGTTCTCGTATCTTTACTTCAGGGTTCTGGCAGCGCCGAGGGAAACCCAAGCCCAGATTCTTCAAGCCCATCTGCTAACAGCGATGCTGCGATTGTAGCGGCAGGCGTCGGTTCCAGCACTGCCGCGAGCCAAGCTCCAGCAAGCCAGCCTTCAGCCCAGGGACCAGCAGGAAAGATCACCGGAACTTTGTCTGGGAGTGCGGACGAAACCACAGTAGTCTTGGACTCAACTGTGAGAAGCGACGCTACCTCAGCCGCACCCATCGCATCTCCTACTGGATCCGACGAGGGAGGCGATTCAAGACCATCAGTCTCGCAGCAGCCGTCACAATCAGCTGTCGTTACTTCAGGGCCAGTTGGAGGCTCGACTGGGTTACATTCTGGCAGCGGCATATCTGGCTCGGCAGGGGCAACTAGCGGGGAAGTGTTACAGGAGACAGCAGTAGCCCGACGGTATCGCCGGCAACTACCAATGGAGCCGCTGCTGCTGGCTACGGACGACATGCTTTGGCGCTGGTGGTTGGTATGTCTGTGGCGCTGTTATGTATGTAGGATATGATGTTGTGAAATTTACGAAAACTTGTTCGAAAATCAGTCTTTTGCAACAAATGCTACAAACAATACGTTCGCCTCGATTGTCACAGATGTGGAGTGGTAGAAGGTCTTCTGGAAGACCATCTGGATATCGGCAGACAGATTTTCCGCCGCCGTGATGTTGGCGCTAGCGCTTTGACCCTGGATTTCAGAAGATAATTTTTGGGCAGCACCTGGAGTTCCCGCGAGAGCCGCGAGAGAGACTGCATACTTATTTTCTCATCCTCGTTTTCCTTTGCTTTCCCTTCCTTTCCTCTTCACCTTTCTTTTATGTTCTTGTGATACCCCAAAGAAGAGGAAATGTCTGGAATGGATGAGCAGCAGTTTGTGCAGCTCCTTGAGAGCTTGCTGCAGCGTAAGTCGGTCTTCTTTACACGCATCTGCGAAAACAAAACTTCCGGGCGGCGCTGTATATCAGGCGGCAACATGCCAGTATGGATCGTGTAGCTAATCTTGCGAGTAGCGGACACCAACACCGTCAAGGCAGCGACCTCAACCCTCAATAAACAATATTACACCTCCCCGCCTCCCTCACCGCCCTCATCCACATCCTCGTTTCCCACCCTTCCCCGCAACTTCGCCAGCTCGCAGCAGTAGAATCAAGAAAGCTTGCACCTAAGCATTGGGCGAAGGTCCCGGGAGGCCAGAAGCCTCAGATCAGAGAGCAGCTGCTCCAGTCCACGCTCAACGAAGACCAACAGCTTGCGCGCCACTCCAAGGCTCGTGTAGTTGCGGCTCTCGCCAGGGTTGACCTTGAGGATGGACAGTGGGCAGAGCTGCCGGGCTTCCTGCAACAGGCTGCCACCAGCCAGAACACCAGACACCGCGAGATTGGTGTCTACATTATCTACACACTGCTCGAGACCATGCCAGACATGTTCCAGGAAAATATGTCTACCATGCTCCAGCTCTTCAGCAAGACGATTCAGGATCCAGAGAGCGTCGAGGTCAGGGTGAACACGATGCTTGCTCTTGCCGAGCTGGCTTTGGTGCTGGACACGGATGAGGACCCCAAGTCTTTGAAGGCATTCCAGGACACGATCCCACACATGGTTCAGATCCTTCAGCAGAGCGTACAAGCGGAAGACGAAGAGCATGCGAACCAAGCGTTTGAGGTCATCAACAAGCTTCTGAGCTACGAGTCGGCTTTCCTGAACACACATTTCGGCGACCTTATCCAGTTCATGCTCGACATGGCTTGCAATACTAACGTGGACGATGATGCCCGTACGCAGGCTCTTTCCTTCCTGATGCAAGCCGTCAGATACCGCAAGCTCAAGGTTCAGTCTCTCAAGGTCGGTGAGCAGCTCACCACCAAGGCCCTGCAGATCGTTACCGAGCTTGGTGACCTCTCCGCTGATGACGACGACATCACCCCAGCCAGGTCTGCTCTCGGGCTCCTTGACATTCTCTCGGAGAGCCTGCCGCCAAGTCAGTGTGCCGTGCCCCTGTTGAAGGCCATCGGCCCATACTGCCAGAATTCTAACCCTGATTACCGCCGTGCCGGTATTCTGGCTCTCGGTATGTGCGTGGAGGGCGCTCCAGACTTCATCTGCACCCAACTCAACGAGATCCTTCCGCTCGTCCTGCACCTGCTCGAAGACACTGAGGTCAGAGTGCGAGCTGCCGCCCTTAATGGTGTCGCTCGCCTTGCCGACGATCTCGCAGAGGACATGGGCAAGGAGCACGCCAGACTCATCCCCGCTCTCGTCAAGAACTTCGATCTTGCCATGAGCAACCTGCAGGGTTCTGCTGGAGAGGAGAACCTTGGGATTGTCAAGGGAAGCTGCATGGCTATCGATTCTTTGATTGAGGGTCTCGACAAGGAGGATGCGGCCAAGTACGTCCAGGAGCTTGTGCCTAGGTTCAGCCCGCTCTTCCAGCACCCAGACAACAAGACCCAGATTGCGGCTGTCGGCGCCGTCGGCTCCGTCGCGTCTGCTGCCGAGGATGCTTTCAAGCCTTACTTCGAGGCTACCATGCAGACACTTGGTCAGTACGTCTCTATCAAGGACAGCGAGGATGACCTTGAGCTTCGAGGCGTCGTCTGCGACTCCTTGGGCAAGATCGCCAGTGCCGTGGGCGGTGAGGCCTTCCAGCCTTATGTTGCTCCCCTCATGCAAGCTTCTGAAGAGGCACTTCACCTCGACCACCCAAGACTGCGCGAGACCAGCTACATTCTATGGAGCACCATGGCCAGGATCTACGAAGGAAACTTCGAGCCATACCTTCAGGGGGTCGTCAAGGGCCTTGTGGAATGCTTACAGCAGGACGAAGACAATGACGTAACTTTGGGGGAGGAGGCGAAGGATCTGCTCGGCCAGGAGGTCATCATTGCCGGCAAGAAGATCAAGGTCGCTGACATTAGCAACGATGACGACGACGAGGCTGTTGACATGGAGGGCGATGATGAGGACGACTGGGACGACCTCGGTGCTGTCACTGCCATTGCCATGGAGAAGGAGATTGCCGTTGAGGTTGTTGGTGACGTCCTGACGAACACTCGGGACAAGTTCCTACCCTACATGCAGCAGTCAATCGAGATTGTCCTGCCTCTGGTCGAGCACACCTTTGAGGGCGTGCGCAAGTCCGCTATCGGAACCCTCTGGCGCGCATACGCTTGCCTTTGGGGATTGGCTGAGGGCAGCGGCATGGCCAGGTGGAAGCCAGGTCTCCCATTACAGGTCCAGCCTACGGAGGATCTCACCAAGCTTGGTAATCTTGTCATGGCGGGTACTCTCAATATCTGGGACGGCGAAGTTGATCGGTAAGCTCCTTTTTCATCTTTCTCTTACTTGATTTTACAGGATGACACTACTTCGTTATACCCAGCTCACTCCGACGCACAAAGTGCGGTTGAAGCGAAAGCGAAACGCCTCTGAATTTTCTATACCAATTTCTCTCGCAAAACGCATAAAAGAGCTTCATAGAGATGACAAGTGCTGACCATTGTGTGTCAGGGGTACTGTCACCGACATCAACCGCAACCTTGCCGCCACCCTCAAGCTGTGCGGTCCTGCCATCCTTGTACCCCAAGGCGACTTGAAGGTCTCGCCCGTTGAGCAGATCACTCAAATCGTGCTTCAGATCCTGCAAAAGAAGCACATCTGCCAACAGGACCTAGACGGCGAAGACGCCGACGAAGCCGAGGTTGAGTCTTCCGAGTATGACTGGCTGGTTATCGAGACCGCGCTCGAGGTAATCACTTGCCTTGCCGCCGCACTTGGCGAGTCCTTTGGCCAGCTGTGGCAGATCTTCGAGAAGTCCGTCATCAAGTTCACCAGCGGTCAAGAGCGCTACGAGCGCAGTGCTGCTGTTGGTACTCTTGCTGAGATCATTGGCAACATGGGCGCTGCTGTCACTCCATACACTCCAGGTCTGCTCAGGATCTTCCTCAAGCGTCTCGGCGATGAAGACCCAGAGGTCCGTAGCAACGCCGCATATGGTACCGGCCTGCTCTGCCAGGAGAGCAACGATGAGAAGGAGGTTCTTGCCAACTACAACATCATCCTAGGCAAGCTAGAACCTCTGCTTCACCAACAACAGGAGGCCCGTCTGCTGGACAACTCAGCCGGCTGCGTTGCCCGCATGATCAAGCGTCACCCTACCCGTGTTCCGGTTGAGGAGGTTCTGCCGGCACTCGTGCAGCTGCTGCCACTTAGAGAGGACTACGAGGAGAACGAAGCTGTATTCGAGATGGTTGTTGCTTTGTGTAAGTCTTCTTTTTCCCCTTTCATTCCCAGTTCCTGCATATAGATCGCTGACACATATCACCCAGACCAACAAAACAACCCAACCATGCAATCCCTGACTCCCCAGATGCTTCCCATCCTGCAAAGGTCCTCAGCCCGCCGCAGGAGCAGCTGAGCGACGAGACGAGACAGAAGGTCACCGAGCTGGCTCAGTACCTGCAACAGCACCAGTAGGTGCTGCGTTCGTGTGCGACGCCTGAACGCTTTGGACGAAAGTAACGGCTGTGTATGCGAAGGGATATAGAGGATGCTAACCGGAACAAGTGGGGGCGAAAGTGAAAGATTGACGACGGAAGATGTTGGTTACGGATACCCGAGCAGAGGCTCAACTGCATGAGGATCGGCACTCATTTTGCTTCGGAATTAGCTTCGCATAGATGATGAAGATCATAGATTTGCTTTGCACGACTTTCTGCCTTTCTCGTTTGTTCTGTGTATCGCTTGTCACTGTAGAGTGCCCGCAATCAAAGGGAATTGAATACATCGAGTTCATATTTTTCTTACTCCACATGGACGACGTAAGTCATGAACGGATTCAACAAAACTAACTGCAGAGGCCAGCTGAGTTACAATCTTTGCCAAATGTGCTCTGAAGCAAACATCCGGTGCGCAAGGCCAAGAACATCTCCATCCCAGTTCCACTGATCCTGAACAACATCTTCCAGGACCAGACCGTTGAGTTGCTGACGGCTGTCGGACCGTAGCCATTCCCCTTCCTCTCATCCAGCGTTGGTGGTGCTTAAGAAACGGTGACGGTGGAGGAACCACTGCTACCGTAGCCCTCAGTAGCAACGATCAGGTAGTTGAAGGTACCGAGCTTCATACCCAGCTTAGACCAGGCGTTGAAGTGGTTGGCCATGGTGACAGTGCCGCCGGTACGCTTGCTCTGTCTCACGGACCAGTACTGCTGAAAGGTCGCAGTGCCCTGGATAGAAGGAGCGTTGGTGCGAGTGCCGACGTAGATGTTGTAGACGGATCCATCGCTGGTCACGGTGCCCTTGTACGTGAGACCGGTGGATGGGTTGTAGGTGCTCCAGTTCTCGACGATGTAGTATTCGACGAGTGGGTTGGTGGTCCAGCCGTAGACGGAAAGGTAGCTGTTGCCGCTGGGCTTGTAATTGGCGCTGTAGTTGATCACCCTAGGAGGACACAGCTCAGTATCATCGAAACACGAATGATTGTAATCGATTGTCTTTACCTGGCGCTGCCGGGATTCCAGCCTTTTCCGGCAACAAAGTTGCCGCTGTTGCTCCAGCTCACACTGTACTGGCCAGCAACCCCGTTGGTGTAGGTGACCGTGCCGCCGTTGTCGGTCCAGAAAGAGTAGTAGTAGCCGTTGCTGGTGCCGGTGCTGCTGGGAGTTCCCGCACGCTTCGAGAGACCAGTCTCGGGGCTGAGGACCTCAGTTGGGGCAGCGAAGGCTCCAATGATGGCGGAGCAGGCCAGAAGAATCGAAGAGAAAGAAACCATAATGATGATGATTGTGGAGCTGATGCTGAGGATGTTGTTCGTGGACCGGATGTTCTTGACGGTGAGCGACTCGTCTCGCTTTTATGTTTTCCTTGCCCCGGAAAAGATCGAAGTTACCCCACATCCTGCCTGTTCCAGTTGCCGTATATCTCGTTCTGTATATGGTGTGATGGGTGCAAGAGCGACATCCTTGTTTTTCGCCTGGATGATTTGGAGAAAGGGATGCCAAGTGTATCGTGCTTCTCGGACCTCCCGATCTGCCATGAGCGTTCCAGCTTGACGCGTCTCGGCGTCGCGCGGGTAAACAGCAAAGCTTTTCTAACCCCCAGGAAACGCAATTAGCCATGGACATAGGAGCCTGTAAGACGTGAGCTTAACAAGCTTGATTAACCTCGCCAATAAGCTCCGCATCGGGACGAGCCATGTGCCTCTTTGCGGAGTAGGGCGTTATGGGGTGCATGTATACTGACGTTACCATATCAGGCTGAAGAGAATGCCCAGACTTTAATATAAATTTAGCGCCTAGATGAAACTTGTGACCGTATCACCCTCTCAGCTTGACAACGAACATACCGTGCCAAGTGAACTGATGCATCCACCTGTTACAGCAAGCGTCGCAATCGTGAGGAGCCGGAGAGAGACATTGCAGGCTAAATTGGACTGGCATACACATCGGCTGACTTGGAGTTACCTGCACGACTAGCCCTGCGTGCGACGAGGTGCTCACGCGGAGTGCCCGTAGAGCAATACGGGCTGTCTTGGAGAGGAAAAAGGCAGTGTATTGAGGGGTTGCGACCATCCGGATTGAGGGGTTGTCCAGGGCAATCTGACCGCTGACGACCGGATTTGTGGCAGGTGGAACTGAGAGCGGAATCGAAAGAGACTTATCTGATTTGGTGAATCAAGCGGTTGTGGATGCCTACGTTGCTTACAAGCGCTTGTGATAAGTTCATCAAGAATTGCTGATTTTCTCCTGATGATACAATAGACGAAACGCGGCATATTTCCACAGTGGACTTGCAGATAGGGGCTGTCTTCTCAGGAACTTGTAGTACCATCTCATCGTGGTCACGGATAAATCCTGTTCGAAAGAGTCCATGACCTGAGCCCATGGACTGTGACGCGGAGCCAAGCCCGGATATACAACTGCGTTGGAGCTTTCCTGGCGTATCAAGCAGCTCATGCGTAGTGTGGATAGCTGAACACAATTAGCCGTTATCGGAAAATGTATCCTGAAGGTCGAGGACTCCAAGCATGACCCTGAAGGTAGAAGAAATCTGTGTGCGGAACGTTGTAGCTCTGCCATGCAGGGTAGCTGTATGTCGATTCGAGGTTGTGCTTTACAAGCTGAAGGATGCGACGGACGGGGTTGACCGAGTGGCGGACAACCAAGCAACAGTTGATCAATCTCGTGTGGACTTTGAACCAACTCAGCATCTAGTTCTCTTCCAAGGTTGAGACCACCTAGAGTATCTTCACCGCCCCTCCCGTCGCACCAATAACACTGCCACTGACCCATCTCGACTTTTCACTAACCAAGAATCCCACGATGTCTGCGATGTCTTCGCACTCCGCAATGCGCGGCCCGACACTGATTGTCGGCAAATCCTTGTCCAGGACAGCCTTTTGCACCGCTTCCGGCATTGACTTCCAAGCATCGCTGTTGGTCAGACCAACAGAGATCGCATTCACAGTAGTGCCCATCATGAACGGACGTCTTCCTAGGTTATCTGCCCAGCCACGGGTCAAGCACTCCAGTGCAGACTTTGTGGCACTGTAAACGTCGCTGAGAGTGTGTCAGTACTTCGCATACTCATGGGTCTCCAGGACAGTCTTACCCTCCTCCTCTCGGACGCCTTGCGGCATCGCTCGAGATATTCACAATCCTCGAGTTTGGCCGGAAGATTTCATTCCTCACAAACGCTTCGATCAGCATCACCGGGGTCTGGATGTTTCCAAGTAACATCCTTTGAACGTGGTCCGCTTCAATTGAGCCAACGGACTGAAGTTCCATCACCGCGGCGTTGTTCACAAGAATGTCAAGCCTCCCGCCGAAGTGCTCGTTGATCGCCTCCACAATGGTAGTAGCACAGTCCTGGGAGAGTATATCCGCTACAATGCCCTGGACTTTGGGTTGGGGGAATTTTGTGTCCTCATAAACGCGCCGAACGGCCGCTGTTATGTCTTCGACATACGGCGCCGATTTTGGAGATGAATGTGTGATCAGGACTGAACCTCCACGAGTGGCAATTTCTAGAGCAATTGCGCGGCCGATGCCACGTGTCGCTCCGCTGATACACTCAGATTAGAAGAACAGTACGTGTGAATCGACCAGAAGAAGGTAAGAGGAACATCTGGATAGCAATGGCCGTCTGAGCGAACAAGGGATTACCTACGTGACCACGGCGTACTTGCCTACCAAGTCTTGTTGCTGGAGTTTGGTTGGTGCAGATTGTGACGGTGAAGGTTCTGACATAACGCTCTTTTGGGTGGTTGTAAGCCAGATAGCAGTACGGTTGAATGCGCAAGCTTATTCAATGAAGGAGCTAGCGCAATTTAGAGAATGATCAGTAGAACGTACCGCCTTAGAAATTTGTCCTGTTGATGGCTCCAGCATTATACAAGACATCTCCTCCCCGAAGGCTGGAGAAATGCCCCGTACCCCGCACTGGCTGACATTTGTGGAAGAGTGACACGGATAAAGCCTACCGAGTTTGGCGCAATTGAATAATTAGCAGACTTTCCGAAGGAAAAATGAGAAAAATCGCATGTCCAATTCGGTGATGCTGTGTTGTGGGATTGGAAAGACAGCAGCGACTCAACCGCACCGCGCGCGATGTACGACTCCCGCATATCTGATACCCTCTCGGGGACAACAGCGCCTCTTGCGGAGAACGAACAATGCCCTACGCTATCTTGTTCATCCTCCTGCTCTATTGCACCCCACTTCATGGGCATGGTCTCATCTTCCTCCTTGGATCCAGGACCATGGCAAGCAGCCGAGATCGCCGCACTACAGCTACCTGCAAGCGGCATACCCGTACGAAAATTGCGTCTGCTTATCAGCAGCGTCGATATGAACACGTTAAGCCCGTCAGGATAGCAGTGAGCATTGCAAGAGGCGAGAAAGCGCACGTAACGATCGTAAACGGGTCCACCATCTCGCCGACCGAGTCCACTGTCCTGACAACGGCCAGGAAGATGCTCTGCGATATGACCTAGTACAGCAAACCGCTGGCTACTATGGAAGGAATCGCAATCCGATACGGCGGTTGTAGGAACTACGTGCTTCGTTGGCCTCTCCGTGGTAATGACACGCGGAGTGTTTTGCGTTCTTCCGCGTAATAGTTCCATTCGTTGGCCAGAAACATCAACGTGAGGAGACCACTGAAAGACAGATAGAGGAAGGAGAAGATGGCTTGTGGAGAGTTAGCGATGGAAACGGTGGCCACGATGCGCTTTGACAGGGACGCGATACGCTCGACAGCCCAGCCTGTCATGAGGATTTGCAGCTGCAGGGCTCCGAATCCCAGAACAAACGGTAAAGTACCAGCGACACTATTCATTGCTATGCCCGATAACCCGCTGATAGTCACGACTGCAATGAGCCATGTGTTGTGATTAGCGAAGGTATCGCCGCCTCCAGGAATGTAGTAACTCACAAAAGAACGAAGACCATCCATCGTGTCTTGCTAGCAGCAGTCATCCAGCGACGCCGCGAGATATCAAAGTGCTTTGGTTGCGTAGCAGGGAGCTTGACCGTTTGAATCCACCATTTCCGGTCGAGCACATCCTCCGATTTCGTAAGACAGCGCTGCCGCGTACTGACATCTGGGTTGATCAAGAAAGACTGAATTGCATCTCCGGTCGTCATTAGGGGCGCGTTAACCATCCATATCGCTACGTACAGCATGCCGGACAGCTTGATGAGGCTACAAATGACGAAGGCTACTAGTATGACCCAGTTGACATACAGTGCGCAGGGGGCTTCGAGGGCTTGCTAAGGCAGTGCTTTGCGGTCCAGCCTCCAGCACGCCAACTGTAGCCTTTGGCAACATTGTCGCGCACTCTAGCAATAAAACAGCATTGTTCCTTATCATCGGCATCGGGATTGAGTTAGCAAGTGTTTTCCGAAGTTGGGTTCAAGCATCAGTGAATCGTGCGCCTTAGAACTAGGTAATCAGCAAAGTACATACCAAGCATAGGCATCGTAAATTTCGCCCGCAAGACGTCCGTCCGGGCGCGACTCATAGGTCACTTGTCAACAATAGGGTTGGTGAGATCATTCGGATCAGAGTTCGTCGGGACATGATCGTAGAACGTGAAAGCGTTGGGAGTTCTTTCCTATCCGTCATGCTGCGAGCGCACGAAACCCCCAAATCCTCCTTAATCTCTCCCTCCCCTGCTTGCAGTTTCATCTCTTACTTGTCGCCCACCTAGAAACCTGACACAACTCTTCACTCTCCTCTACCTCTCTCTCCGCCTAAAACTGCTAAGTGCAGCTAGAGCGTGTTTTGCGCAAACTCGGCGCGTAATTGTGGTTCTAGTAACTGGTGGCTGTCTATATGCCGTAGCCCAGGCATTCGCTCCCGCCAGGTGCGCCTGCTGAACCGTCTTCTCGTTTCGAGAGGGGGCATTGAGACCAGTCGTGGGCCCTGTTGCGCGCTGCTGGTCGGCTCTTCCCGGAATTCACCGAAGGACCGATCGCTCGCTTGCGCACGCGCACGTTCGCACCTCCGGCTAAAATTCGCAATTTGGCGTCCACTTTAGATACGATTTCTGGATCCGGATCCTGTTGTCTCTTTTGCGCCAGGACACCGCGAGCATTTCAGTAAGCGCTCGATAATCTGATACACGTATCACGACACTGTACTGATAAGAAGCGCAGCAGTCAACTCTTCAGCACCGTTCCCAATATTACAATGGCAGAGCAACTCGTCCTGAGAGGAACCCTTGAGGGCCACAGCGGTTGGGTCACCAGCTTGGCTACCTCCCTCGAGAAGTGAGTGGTCGCAACCGCGCGCATGAGGCTCTGGAAGTTCTCGGTCCTTTCAGAGAACCAGATGTGCCTGCCATTGCGAGCTCTCGATCCATCTGAAGAAACATGGGCTGACCGATTCCACAGCCCAAACATGCTCCTGTCTGGTTCTCGTGACAAGACCCTGATCATCTGGAACCTTACCCGCGACGAGCAGGCCTACGGTTACCCCAAGCGCAGCCTCGAGGGTCACTCCCACATCGTCTCTGACTGTGTACGTCGAACCGAACAAGAGCAGGAATGAAGGCGCAGTCTAACGGGTTGAAAACAGGTCATCTCCTCCGACGGTGCCTACGCTCTGTCTGCCTCTTGGGACAAGTCCCTCCGCCTGTGGGAGCTCGCTACCGGCGAGACCACTCGTACCTTCGTTGGCCACACCAGCGACGTCCTCTCCGTCTCCTTCTCCGCCGACAACCGCCAGATCGTCTCCGGTTCTCGTGACCGCACCATCAAGCTGTGGAACACCCTCGGCGACTGCAAGTTTACCATCACCGACAAGGGCCACACCGACTGGGTTTCCTGCGTTCGCTTCAGCCCCAACCCCCAGAACCCCGTCATCGTTTCCGCTGGCTGGGACAAGCTCGTCAAGGTACGTACCAGAATGCTGAACCTGCCGGCAGGAAGGGAACCATATGATGTTTTGCATATCTCAAAGTATTTGCTACTTCAGAGCCTTCTATGGCCATGAGACAAACAATCACCAATGCCCTGATCTTTCCCTTCTTGCTTGCAGTTCTGCAGTGCACTCTATCGAGCGTACGAAACCTGGTTCCTCGAGCAACGGCTAACGAACGGCCCTTTAGGTTTGGGAGCTCGCTTCCTGCCGCCTCCAGACCGACCACATCGGTCACACCGGTTACATCAACACCGTCACCATCTCCCCCGATGGATCCCTCTGCGCCTCCGGTGGCAAGGACGGCACCACCATGCTCTGGGATCTCAACGAGTCCAAGCACCTCTACTCCCTCCACGCTGGCGACGAGATCCACGCCCTCGTCTTCTCCCCCAACCGCTACTGGCTCTGCGCCGCCACCGCCAGCTCCATCACCATCTTCGATCTCGAGAAGAAGAGCAAGGTTGATGAGCTCAAGCCCGAGTTCATCGAGAAGAGCTCCAAGGCCCGTGAGCCCGAGTGTATCTCTCTCGCCTGGAGCGCTGATGGCCAGACTCTGTTCGCTGGTTACACTGACAACAAGATCCGTGCCTGGGGTGTCATGAGCCGCGCTTAAATGCGTTGACGAAGCATCAAGCGTGGATGGAAAACAGAGCAGGCGTCCCGGGAGGTCCAGCTGCGATATATTGATGCTGGATGGGAAGTTCTCTCATGAAAAATCAGGGAATCATGGCGCAAAAAGTTAGGGTGAAGCACCTTTTGGTAGCTCTTCTGGCGTCGTGGTCGAGGCTGCATCGATGGAATAGCGAACCATTAGCGTATCCCGAAAATTTATCGTCGCATATACGACCCAATCTCTCCCAGTCTTTCTTACGGTGATCGTTTGCTTAAAGAACAACCGTGCGTCAACCTCGGCTTGTTGAACCGAGCTTTCTGTTACCATTACCTCGTTGCAGGCAGGCATAAGACACAGCATCATCTAGCCCATTTCTCCAGCCATTTGTATAATAGTATCGCATACTCTGGATCGATACGACGCCCTTGATATTGAACTCGAGAGGCCGACTTAATCATCCTTCAAGATGTCGGGCGCAAACAACTACAACTACGAGTACTTCAACATTTCATTTCCTTATGAGTACGTCGCTGTAATCGAAATCAGCAGACCGAAGAAGCTGAATGCTTTCATTGAGGTGTAAGTAAAGCAACTGTTATCTCCCACACATGTCTCTTTCACCGGTCGTTGGCAGGCGGGGATCGGAGGAGGTAGAGATGGCATGATGGGGGCAACGACAACACCCATTGAGAGGAAGGAGTGACCATGCTGCTGATAAATTACTGACAACATCTACAGTATGTGGCTCAACTTAAGCCAGATCTTCAAACGTCTATCTCATGATTCCGACGTCCGCGCGATTGTGCTCACAGCGGAGGGGACCGAGCGTTCACAGCGGGATTGGATGTCCAGGTACGTGCTATTAGGGAGATGGTAGGTACAGGATGGGAGCGCTGACCCCCACAGGCTGCAAGTACTGGAGGCACGTTGATGGGTAACGAAGGACAGGACGGTGCAAGGGTAGGTTTCACGACAAGATAGGGGAGGTGAGTGAGTGCTGACGGTACGGCCGGCCAGGTGGCGAACAAAATCCGACGACACATCCTAGAGTTCCAGGAGTGCATAACATCGATCGAGAAATGCGAGAAGCGTAAGTAAGCCTTCCGGCCTCCCCCGACGTGGAATGTCAAAGGCTTACGACACGATTCGTTACAGCGGTCATAGCAGCTCTTCACGGCATATCCTACGGCCTTGCACTCGATATGACGCTCGCTTGCGACATCCGACTGTGTGCACAAGACACGAGATTCTCCGTCAAGGAAGTGGATATCGGTCTCGCGGCGGACATTGGTACACTAACCCGACTACCAAAAGCCAATGTGGCCATGTCCTTCATCAAGGACGTCTGTCTCACTGCTCGCGATTTCTCCGCACAGGAGGCGCTTACTGTGGGTATCGTCTCAGGTCAGTCTCCGCCTTCCTCTTGCCTGCCACTCTCAACACTGCCTGTCTGCTTGTTCACAACGGCGTGATGTTGATGTTTCCCAGGCGTCTACCCAACGAAGGCAAAGACCATGGAGCAAGCCCTCAATACAGCGAAGCTGATAGCCAGCAAGAGCCCGGTGGCGGTCATGGTGACCAAGGAGGCGCTGAACTTCGCTCGGGATCACAGTGTCGAGGACGGGTTGAAGCATATTTCGATCTGGAACGCGGCGTATCTGCAGACGCAAGATGTGAAGGATGCGATGACGGCGGGGCTGCAGAAGAGGAAGCCGAAGTTTTCGAAACTGTAACCCAGTGGGTCATGTGAATGACGGAAAAGATTTGCATAATATATCGACTATCAGGCAAGTTTGGTCTGAAGCGTTCTTGACAACCGATTGGACTGAGCGAACGACTGACCGCCCGTCATCACAGCGCAGCATGTGTACGTACAAACGGTAAACGGCACACATGAGCCGTGCTATGCTTACAATGAGGTTCCGGCGTTGTAAAGTCGCAACGCGATAGTAGTCAGTCAGACTGACGGTTGACGAAACTGCCGACGTAGATCAAATCATGGTGAGGAGTTTCCATCACACTAGCCTTCACCACCTTTGTTTGACTAGGTCGGAGGTCATGGAGCCCACAACTATTGGTGCGACTTTCGATCAATGGAATCTACCTCCTGGCACACGAGGTCCGTTATTGAGTCAACTCTTCGTGCGGGTCCTCGAAGGGTGGAGCGAGTTGCTCATTGTACGTTAGAGTCAAGCCAGGCTTGGTAGAATCGTCCTTCAGATAGAGAGTAGCGTTCATGTCTACTCCTCATCGCATGCATCAGGGTGCCATGATAGTTGGAGATGAGATTGTATTGCATACAAGATTACCGTTTCGCATATCATACAGCGCAATCCACAGCTTGGGCGCGTTCGCGCAGCATGGCTGGCCGTTATATACCCCTTCCGAAGTGCGTGCCCTCCTCCCTTGGAGAAAACGTCATTGTTAGCCGTTTTACACTCGTCCGTACTGCTGACCCAGCTCTCGCCCTCACAGCGCTATGCCCATGGTCGAGCACGCGTACACCACGTTGTTCTGACAAGAGAACCCTTGGTCAGTGCCATCGCTCAGGCCGAGTGGTTCCCAAAACTGCCATTAAGGCTTGACATCCCATGGCTTTACTCAAGGAGCAGCTTTCTTCACTCGTTTCAACCCCTCGGCACTGTTCTGTTGGCCCTCGGTGAAGCCGATTGCTTTCGCCAAACTTGCGGCTTCCTGGTACCTACGCTTTGCCTCGGCAAAGTCACCGTTCATCTCAGCAAACTCTCCCAGATTGTGTGTGGCCACAGCGCAGCCCATGTCGCACTCTTCGTCGCGCTCCGGAGGGGCAAGTCCGGCTGCTACGTCCAGCGCCTTCTGCGCCCACTGCTTGGCGTTGTCGACCATGGCGGCGCGTGATGTTGGGGGACCGGTGGCGGATGCGGCGATTGCGGAAGCTAGCTTAGGGGATTGTTGGGCTAGAGAGATGGACAAATTGTTCACTAGAGCATATGGTGAGTAAGGCACAAGGGGGAGTTTGTAGTCTACGGTCAGACTTACTGAGGACTACGCTGTGGCAGTCATTCTTCTCTTTGAGCGACAGAGCCTGAAGGAAGAGTGGCGTGGCCAGGTAGTGCTGGTCCTTCTCCTCGTAGCTGTGCGCGAGGGCTGCAACATTGTTAGGCATCTGTTTTTCATCCTCTCTTATCTTGTCAGACGACCCACCCTCGAGCGAAGCACCCAAGTCCTCATCCGATATCCACCCTCCTTCACCCTCTTTCACGCCCTCGGTCTCTCTCCTTTGCTTCTCTTTCAAAATCATCTCGACAGCCCACACCAGCCTCTCCTGGGCCTGCTCCGGCTCATGAATGTACGGATTGGCATACAGCTCGCCCAACTTGACGCTGATGGCGACTGTCTTGGCCAAGACCCTTGTCCTCTTCCCTATGTTCCTTTCCAAGCCACCCAGTTCGGCTTCCCACTTTATGCAGTCGGAGCGTAGAATTTCCAACACCTCGATGGCCTTTGGGTAATTTTGGATCCTCTCCATCAGTGCGGCGACTTGGATCTTCACGCCCATGATCTCGTCGGAGAAGGGGTCCATACCCAGTTCGTCGGCAATCTCGAGGGCTTGTTTGTAGTATTTGAGCGCTTGCTTGGGTTCGAGAGATGTGTTGGTGTAGTACAAGGCGCGGCGGAGTTTGACAGCTTCGGCCTGTCAGCAACTGAGGTGACATGAGGCACTCACTCCATTGGGTGGAAAGGGCAAGCTCACCGACTTCTTCTGGAAAGTTATGGAATGCGCCGATGATGTAGGTCTGGTAGAGGTAGTTTGCGTATGCTATGGATCCGGCGCCCATGATGATGATGGCCGTGGCAAGAGTGACTGAATACGGATGTGCTTTCCATAATGTCTTCGCATTGGCGAAGAAGCTCGCGTTGCGCCGTTGTTGCCTGCAGGTGTGTGTTGTGGTGTTGGTGATCCTATCCCGAGGTAGCGGGGCGCGTGGACGAGCCTGCGACTGGAAATGCGCCTGTCTGGAAAAGGGAGGAGCTGTTCGCCTGGAAGCAACTCTAATGGCAGCGCTGTCCTGCGCTAGCCGAGTGAACTGGCTTGAAGACTGCCTTGAGAACATGTTCAACAGTTCGAAATGCAAGGAATAGGAAAAGGAGAAGGAAAAGACGGGTGGAGCGAGTGTTTAGAGAAGCGGGAACTGTATGAGTCCCTACTAAATATGTCGCTCTTCCACCGCAGTTGATATCATCATCGGATGCGAGTTTCGTTCACGGTTCAACTCCGCCCCGCAAATCTTGGCGCTGTTCGGTTACTGCCGAATCAGCCGCAATGCAACGGCTTTAGGTTACTAGCCTCGTGCTGACTATGGCGCTCGATAGACGCTATAGACTAGCCTAATCGGGCTACTCGGGCTACTCGGACGACTCGCGGACTTCTTCTATTCGTGGCTGTTCCAGGAAGGAGCGTCAGGGTCCAGCTACACTCCTGCACTTGCACGCAAGCACATGTCGCAAACTAACATTACCGCTTCCTGCTCTCTGCTCTCTGCTCTCTGCTCTCTGCTCTCTGCTCTCTGATCTCTGCCCTCTGCCCTCCGCCGTCTGCCTTCTGCTTTCTGCGACAATCCGCCAAAAGCACAGAGAGATACATATACCCGCCTTGTCTGCTTGACCTCGACTTTCTCCGTTCTCTCGAAAGAATACCCTGCCTCCATTAAACCCATCTTTACTGTATCAGCATTCCAGGAGTGGTTTCGTTGTCTTACTGCACTTCGCCTGTACTACCAACACGTATACCTTTTCCGTTGAAAGTACCCGACATCAACCGGCTTACTTGTTCCTCTAATCGCGGTGTACCTCGATGCGTTCCGCTGTCCTTTTGCAGCTGCTGGCTGCCACCGCGAGCTGGGCTCTTGCGAAACGAGACTACGATGCATACGACTACTACGCTGTTCATCTGCGCCGAGACGTTTCCCCTGCAGACCTCGCCGCCCATCTTGGGTTTGAGTTTGACGGCCAGATCGGAGAGCTGAGAGATCACTACCTCCTGAAGGCGCCCAAACACAGCCAGGACTTGTTACAAGACGCTCTCCTGAAGCATAAGAGACGGAAAAGGGAACTAGGCTCGAGCGAACACCATGTCCTGGATGCTGTCCGCTTCAACCAGAAGCAAGAGCGGCGACAACGACTGTTCAAGCGGACTCCTCCCCAGTCAGAAAGGATGCGCTCCTCCCACGCGCGGATACAAACACCCCTCCCCTCGAGTCGTATGTGGAGAAGGGTAAAGAGATTGCACAGACACTGGATATCAAGGACCCCATCTTCCAGGAGCAGTGGCATATCTACAACCACGTGTATCCTGGTAACGATCTGAACGTCACCGGTGTTTGGCTACAGGGTATAACGGGCAAGAACAGCACCGTCTGCATTGTCGACGACGGTCTGGACATGGACAGTGATGACATTCGAGACAACTATTTCCCCGGAGGATCTTACGACTTCAACGATCAGGTCGAGGAGCCGAAGCCCAGGCTTTCGGACGACACACACGGTACGCGCTGTGCTGGAGAAGTCGCTGCCGTCAGGAATGACGTGTGCGGTGTTGGGGTCGCCTACGACGCCCGGATAGCAGCTGAGCGGATCCTTAGTGGGCCCATCAGCGACGCAGATGAAGCCACCTCCCTCATCTACTCGTTCCAGGAAAACCAAATCTACTCGTGCTCGTGGGGTCCTACAGACGACGGCCAAAGTATGGACGCGCCTGGCATCCTCATCCAACGATCAATGATCACCGGTATCCAGCAAGGAAGGGGTGGTAAGGGCAGCATTTACGTCTTTGCTATCGGGAACGGTGCTGCGAACGACGACAATTGCAACTTTGATGGGTATACGAATTCCATCTACAGTGTGTCAGTTGGCGCATTCACTCACCAGGGAGAACATCCGTACTACAGCGAGGCGTGCTCGGCTGCCATGGTCGTGACGCCCTCCAGTGGTGGCTCAGAACATATCCATACTACTAACGTCGGGAAGAATGTTTGCTCTGCCAGCCATGGTGGGACATCCGCGGCCGGCCCCTCGCGGCCGGTGTCTACGCTCTGGTCCTTTCCGTTCGACCTGACCTCAACTGGCGCGATATTCAATGGCTTACCGTCATGACTGCGGTTCCGGGTAACCTGCTTGAGCAGGACAAGGACGGCTGGGTAGACACTCCTTTCGGTCGCAAATACAGCCACCAGTTCGGATACGGCAAGCTGGACGCCTGGGCAATGGTGGAGACGGCAAAGAACTGGACAAGCGTCAAGCCACAAGCTTGGCTATTTTCGCCGTGGCTTCACATCAGGCAGGCGATCCCCCAAGGCGACAAGGGCCTGACTGCCTCCTTCAACGTCACCAAGGAGATGATGCAGACCTCGAACCTGGAGCGTCTGGAACATGTCACCGTCACCATGAACGTTGAACACCAACGCCGCGGTGATCTGAGCGTAGAACTCCGCTCTCCGGCCGGCATCGTCTCTCACCTCGCAACCCACCGCCGTCAGGACAACTACGCAGGCGGATACGACGACTGGACTTTCATGTCTGTCGCGCACTGGGGTGAGTCTGCCATTGGCACGTGGACCGTTGTGGTCAAGGACACCGAGGTGAACGACAAGACCGGCAACTTCACCGACTTCCGGCTCAAGTTGTGGGGCGAGAGCATCGACGCCTCCAGGGCGAAACTCTTGCCCCTGCCGGGTGACGACGACGATGCCGATCACGACAAGGAGACTGTGACTTCGAGCGTCACGCCCGGAACCACCAGCGTGGCCGTGCCAACACACACAGGACCACCGGGGGCAATCCTTCCGGTCATATAGACAGGCCGGTAAACAGCAAGATCACGTCCGACGACATCGCCACGTCCGATCCCGCCCTGACCTCCATTCCCCTCCCCACCTCAGTATTATCTACAACCCCAGTCAACAGCCCCACCGATGCCGCCACCACCACCACCTCACCTACTCCCGAGCCCACCTCTCTACCAGACTCTTCTCAAGAGGAAGACAAGGAAACAGAAGCAGAGCACGAGCACGAGTACGAGCACGAGCACTTCCTCCCCTCGGCCTTCCCCACCTTCGGCGTCTCCAAGCGCACGCAGGTCTGGATCTACGGCGCCGCGACGCTGATCCTGGTCTTCTGCGTCTCCCTGTGCGCGTGGTGGCTCGCTAACCGGGCGCGCAGGCGAAGGAACGCGAGGGACGAGTACGAGTTCGAGGTGCTGGATGATGGCGACGACGACGATGGCGCTGCCAACGGCGCGGTGCCGGGTGCAAAGGCGAAGAAGAGGAGGGGTGGCGAGCTGTACGATGCCTTTGCCGAGGATAGCGCTGACGAGGACGTCTTTAGTCTTGGGGATGAAGAGGATGAGGAACGGAGGTATAGAGATGAGAGAGGGGAAGGGAGAGCGAGGAGATGTTGGGGGAGAAGAGGAGTGTGAGAGAATAGAGGGATTGGGGGGGGGGTGGGTGGCGTTATGGCGCGAGCCTTACCTGGGTGGGTTTGGAAAAGTGGGCTGTATTGTACTACTGTCCCTGAGATGGTTTCTTCTATGGGGGAAAAAGGAGAGGCCTCTTCTTCTTCTTCTTCTTCTTCTTCTTCTTGCTTGGGCTAGATCCGAGGAGCGATGGGCGTGCCAGACGGATCAGGGAAGGCAAAGGGCATGGCGTTGCACAAGACAGAGGCTACTGAGACTTTGAATGCATTGTGTTTCCATGTCGCCATGTAAAGCGCGGTTGGCGCTTGCTTCTATCGTATTTGGGTATATCCGCTTTTCCGAATCATCTCGTTCCATATCTTGTGGCATCTAAGCACCAGAGCTTGTGAGCGGAGTGCTCTCTCCAGACCCGGCCAGCCTGGCAGCCTTTGCGCGCCTCTTCTGCTCCCTTTTGCTGACGGGCTTGTCCTCTCCCGCAGGCGAAGCTATGACCTCGGCTTTTCTCTTCTTACCGGTCGTGTGTGCGTGCTGGCCTTCGTTCGGCTTCTGTTGTGTGGTAGGGGCGTCCTCCCCGGCGTCGACGATATCGACGACGCCTCTGTACCCAGTCCTCTTCAATCTGGCGCTCACGACCACGCTCCTGCACTCCTTGCTGATGGCCTCGTAACCCCTCTCCTGGCTCAGCCCCCAAATGGTCGCAAGGTTGACGACGTCCCAAGGTCCTCGGCACGCCACCGCACGCGCCGCATTACTCGAGACGACAACCCCCGACCCCGACTCGCGCGGATTAGTTGCGTGGCATTGCTGATCGACTGCTGTCGCGCGTTCTTATCGGCCACGCCGGGGGCATAGCAGATCTCGAAGCGGATGCCGCGCTTGATGGCTTCACTCAGCGTCTTGAACTTGAAGTGGTAGGGCTGGCGCACGGAGAGGTCGAGGGAGATGAGGTCGCTGTCGAGGTTGGAGGCGCAGTTCTGCAGCGTCCTCTCGTCGAGGGGTCGGAGCGCGACGAGGTCGTAGCGTTGGGAGAGGCAGGCGAGGCGAGCGTTGGAGTGGGCCTCGGTGAGCACGAGGGTGAGACGGCGGAGCACTGTCAGGGATGGTGGGGTGGTGAAGGGGAGGGGATTCGGGATGGCGCAGGTCTGGGAGAGGTGGGTGGGGTGTTAGCTCGAGCTTGGTGCGGGTAACAAGGCCTGAAGGAGGCGCAATTCATACCAGTTCTGCGGGTAGCTTTCCTGTGACGGTGTGGTTGAGTGCTACGACGGTATACCCGACTGCACCGTGTAAGCTGTCGCTCTGGTGGAGCCTGAACAGAGACTGAATGGAGCAACGCACGCTCAGCCAAGAAGTACAGAGTTCTTGCCATTTCCGGTAGCGCATTTGGGGCCCATTGCACGTTCAGGTCGTAGAAGGTCATGATTCGGTGACTTTGATTTTGGTGTTGATCTCGATCTTGATCTTGGTTTTGGCCTTGATTTTGATCTTGGTCTTGGTCTTGATTTTTGGTAGCGGTCGCACCTTCCTCCTCTTCGCTCACGCGCACCCAGAAAGAAAGGAAAGGTGGTGCCGAGTCCGGAAGAGGCGATCACTCATCTTCCCGACCGACCACGGAGCATATCTTCGCCTCTCTTATACCTTGAGAAGGGGAGAGAGAGCGAGAGAGCGAGAGAGAGAGAATGAACCTGCTCTGTCTGTCTCAACACGGCAACATCCGAACAATGTCGGGCCCATGTCATCTGTGTCTGTGCCAAGCGAGTCCACCCCGACTGCCATCTTCTGCCCCACCACAACACCACCACCACCACCAAATCAACAAGCACACCACTCCAAGGCTACACCGATCCTCACGCCGCCCCAAACACGCCCTCGGTCGCCCGTCCATCTGCCTCCTTCTTCTCACCTTTGTCGTCACCGCGCTGGCCCAAAGCCCGACGACAGCACACGACCCGCCCAACCCCTCTGACTACAACGCCCTATATCACAAGTCCGACCACCGCTACTCCGACTACGACGACGACGACTACGGGCGCAGCATGGCCCGCGTCTACGCGGATGTGAACCAGCAGATGCCCCGGGCATACTGGGACTACGACAGCGTGAACATTTCCTGGGGCGTGCTGGAGAACTACGAGGTCGTAAGAAAGATCGGTGAGCCTCGCACCCCTCCTCACTCAGTGCGCATCCTGAGCCGTTGCGCGTGACCGCCTGACTTGAAGCAATGGCTGATGTGTCTGCCCGTTTACAGGCCGGGGAAAGTACTCCGAAGTGTTCGAGGGCATCAATGTTGTCAACTACCAGAAGTGTGTCATCAAGGTCCTCAAACCGGTCAAGAAGAAGAAGATCAAGCGTGAGATCAAGATTCTGCAGAACCTGAGCGGAGGGCCCAATATTGTTGCGCTGCTGGATGTCGTTCGGGATGGCCAGGTACCACTCTCTATCTCACGGGACGACCCCTTTCGTTTGCATGGGCGAAACGCTGACTCCATCCAGAGCAAGACTCCCTCGCTCATCTTCGAGTACGTCAACAACACGGACTTTAGGAGCTTGTATCCCAAGTTCGTCGATTACGACGTGCGCTACTACATTTACGAGCTGCTCAAGGTACGTCCACACGCACGAAGAGCGCGAATTTCCACGAGAGATTGATTCCGTGCAGGCGCTCGATTTCTGCCACAGCAAAGGCATCATGCACCGGGATGTCAAGCCCCACAACGTCATGATTGATCATGAGAAGCGCAAGCTGCGGCTCATCGATTGGGGTCTTGCCGAGTTCTACCACAAAGGCACTGAATATAACGTCCGAGTCGCCTCACGCTACTTCAAGGGCCCTGAGCTGCTTGTTGATTTCCAGGAATACGATTACTCCCTGGACATGTGGTCACTGGGTGCGATGTTTGCCTCCATGATCTTCCGCAAGGAGCCTTTTTTCCACGGCAACAGCAATTCGGACCAGCTGGTCAAGATTGCAAAGGTGCTGGGCACCGAGGATCTGTTCGACTATCTGGACAGGTACGACATCGAACTCGACGCACAGTACGACGACATTCTGGGTCGATTCCCGAAGAAGAATTGGCATAGCTTCGTCAATGCCGACAACCAACGCTTCATCAGCGACGAAGCGATCGATTTTCTGGACAAGCTCTTGAGATACGACCACCAGGTTTGTCAACATTCCACTGTTTCTGCGGTCGAGTCCATCACTGACGGTGTCCGATAGGAGCGATTGACAGCAAAGGAAGCAATGGCGCACCCATACTTTGCACCTGTTCGTCAAGCAGCCCTGCAAAACTCCACATCCTCGCATTCCTAAACCTCTGCTTACCCACCACTTACATCCACTACCACACTGGCGCGTTGACATCCTTGGGAACCACGCTCTCTATCTAACGCATTGCATCTGCATACAGGTCAGGGACAACGAAGCGAAGCAGCTCCCCATTCGCCACAACAACAACAACAACAACAACAACGCCTCGGACGCGGCAGACGGTGTCGCGTCCCCGGAGTCGGTCAACACGGAACAGGACGTCGGACGTCGCAGATCGATTAAGAGGGACTCGACCGAGATGGAAATGGGTGGCGCCTCCTTGTTGCCGGACACGCCGAACAAGAAGAGAGCCAGGTCTTGATCGCTTTCGGTAGGCTCGGGAACGTTTTTGCCTTTCTTTTCCCCCTTCCACACGAGGTTGGCTTGGAGGGGTGGCAGCGATGGCGCAGGGGTGGGCGGTCGCTCGGCTGGGTGGCTCTCTTTCTTAAGTTCAAGCGTGCCTGCATGATACGGACGCTTTCTCTTCTCCCCTCAATTTCGTTTTAGGGAAGGGAGGGGATAGATATCTGGCTTGAGGGGACAACGGAGTTGTAGATTTCCCATGAGACATCCCTTTCTCGTACTCAAAACTGCCAGTTCAGGTCAAACAAGGGGCCGTATCATCCGCTGTTGTGGCACAGAGGTGTCGGGAGCGGAGAGACCAAAACGTTTCTTCGATGTAACACTCAACGATTACCTTGATGACTTCTGAGCTTACCTTGACGAAGTGCTAGTAGTCAGCGAGACAGAAGAGGGGAGCGCAAGGAACATGTAGGCATGGTGCTTGGCAAGCGGGTCTTTACGGCTTGCTGGTGTCTAGTTGCTCTTGCGCTCACGATACCTGTTGGGGCGGTGGCATTTGGGAACCATGAAGAGCAAAAGAAAAAATCGTTGCCCACTCGCGGATTCGAACCGCGGATCTTCTCATAACATAGGTTTTACAACTTACGAGTGAGACGCTTTACCCCTGAGCCAAGCGGGCATACAATCGACTAGTGATGAAAGGACATTAAATTTAGTTTGAATATATTCCTTAATCATTTTCCATCGGATCGCTTCAGCGTGGAGCTGGAAAGCAACCCGCATGACTCAGGTTGATCTTCGACTCATCAGTGCGGGAACAGTAACAAAAGTTCGGGGAAGCTCTCTAGCAAAGTTCCCACATCGCATCGCATTCGACTGCTGATTGTACCTTTCTTAAACCCTTTTCTCCGATAGCGGCCCAGCATCATTTTTCGAGCTAGCCGTAAGACTTTCGCTAGCCCCCACCTCAATTGCGCATTACAGGCCTCCAAGATACTGTCACGAGCGCTGCTCAGGCGCGCCGTGATACATAGACCACCTTATCATTACCAATTTAGATCATTTTCCAAGATGGCGCTCAACGCTGCGTCGCACAACATTCGTACGTGTACTGGCGTGACGAGTATCTTTCTGAGCTAACACCTAGATAGCGGGGAGAAGACCGCTCCTGTGACAGGACCCCGCCGCCGGTTTCCTCTGAAGCCGTCTCTGAGCTTGTGGGCTCTTCTGAGAAGGACCCCAAGGGAGAGAATGCGCCTGGCAAGGACGGCGGTGATGTCGACGCCCCAAAGAAAGAGAAGACTGAGAAAGAGCGTACGGATGAGCCCAACGATCCCCTGTCTCAGTCACTTGATATTCTTTTGTCGCGTATATAGCGCGCTAGCTACACACGCAAATGAACGAGTCACGAAACGTTTTCTGACGCTTGCGTGTCCCACTAGTTGCCAAAGAGCGCGCCAAAGCCGAGAAAGCTGCCAAGTTCGCTGCTAAGCAAGCCGCAAACCAGCAAAAGCAAACCGCTCCTACCGGGAAAACCAAGGAGAAGAAGCCAAAGGAGAAGCAAGAGGCGCTGCCAAAGTACCAAGAGAAGACGCCCAAGGGAGAGAAGAAGAGTATGGTACATTTTGCAAAGATGAGGAGTGCTGGAGCTGATGAGCATTGCAGTCCTCCAGTCTCTGGATGACGATTATCACAAGGCCTACATTCCCTCCGTTGTCGAGTCAGCATGGTACGATTGGTGGGAGAAGGAAGGGTTCCATCAGCCACAGTTCGATGAGAACGGCAACGTCAAGAGCAAGGGTTACTTTGTCATTCCAGAACCACCACCAAACGTTACTGGTGCCCTTCACTGCGGTCACGCTCTCGCTACTTCACTGCAGGACACTTTGATCCGATGGAACAGAATGAGGGGTATGACCACACTTTTTCTACCGGGATGCGACCACGCTGGTATATCTACTCAAAGCGTTGTCGAGAACATGCTGTGGAGGAGACAGAAGAAGACTAGGCACGACCTCGGTAGACCAAAGTTCACGGAGACCGTCTGGGAGTGGAAGGAAGAATACCACAAGAAGATCAATACTGTATTGAAGAGGATGGGTGGTTCCTTCGACTGGACCAGAGAGGCCTTCACCATGGATGCGAACCTTTCCACTGCCGTTACCGAAACGTTCGTAAGACTGCACGAGGAGGGCTACATCTACCGCTCGAACCGCCTGGTCAACTGGTGTACCAAGCTCAACACTGCGCTTTCCAATCTGGAGGTCGACAACAAGGATCTTGAGGGCCGGACCATGCTGGATGTTCCAGGCTACGACAGAAAGATCGAGTTTGGCGTGATCACGCACTTCAAATATCCAATCGAGGGATCGGAGGAGACTATCGAGGTTGCCACCACCCGTCCGGAGACTATGCTTGGAGATACCGGTATCGCTGTGCACCCCAACGACGAGAGGTACAAGCATCTCGTCGGAAAGCACGCCAAGCACCCCTTCGTGGACCGTCTCATCCCCATCTTCGCAGACGATTATGTTGACCCCGAATTCGGTACTGGTGCGGTGAAGATCACCCCTGCCCACGACCCCAACGATTACAACCTTGGCACCAAGCACAAGCTGCCATTCATCAACATCCTGAACGACGATGGTACAATGAACCACAACGCTGGTCCTTTTGCCAGTCAGAAGCGCTTCGAGACCAGGTACACTGTCGTTGAGGAGCTCACCAAATTGGGTCTGTACGTCAAAAAGGAGAACAACCCGATGAAAGTGCCACTCTGCTCCAAGTCAAAGGACGTCATTGAGCCCATCATGAAGCCACAGTGGTGGATGCGCATGCGCGAGCTGGCAGACGCTAGCATCGACGCCGTCAGGAACGGCGAGATCAAGATCAGACCCGATGGTGCTGAGCGCAACTACTACCGCTGGCTGGAAAACATCAACGACTGGTGCTTGTCCCGTCAACTTTGGTGGGGCCACCAGATTCCAGCCTACTTTGTCAAGATCGAGGGCGAGAAGGGTGACGATACTGACGGCAACCTCTGGGTCACCGGCAGAACCGAGGAGGAGGCAAGGAAGAAGGCGGAGGAGAAGTTCCCAGGCAAGAAGTTTGAGCTTGTCCGGGATGCCGACTGTCTCGACACTTGGTTCTCCTCCGGTTTGTGGCCGTTCTCCACCCTCGGATGGCCGAACAAGACGGCCGACTTTGAGAAGCTCTACCCCACGTCCGTGCTGGAGACCGGGTGGGACATTCTGTTCTTCTGGGTCGCCAGGATGATCATGCTTGGTATCAAGCTGACCGGCAAAGTGCCATTCAAGGAAGTGTATTGTCATTCCTTGATCAGAGATTCCGAGGGTCGCAAGATGTCCAAGTCTCTTGGTAATGTCATCGACCCCGTCGACATCATGGACGGTATCACACTCCAGGAACTTCACGACAAGCTGCTCCAAGGCAACCTCGATCCCAAGGAGGTCAAGACGGCCACAAAGTACCAGAAGGACTCCTTCCCTCAAGGTATCCCCGAGTGCGGTGCTGACGCCCTCCGCTTCTCCCTGGTCCAGTACACCACCGGTGGTGGCGACATCGCTTTCGACGTCAAAGTCATGCAAGGTTACCGCCGCTTCTGCAACAAGATCTACCAAGCCACCAAGTACGTTCTTGGCAACCTGCCGGAAGGCTACACCCCTCCAGCCAAAGGTGGCAAGACGGGAAAGGAGTCGCTTGCCGAACGTTGGATCCTTCACAAGTTCACCATGGCGGCCAAGGAGATCAACGAGGCGCTCACCGCGCGCGAGTTCTCCAAGTCCACCTCTACGGCTTACCAGTACTGGTACGACAACCTCTGTGACGTGTACATTGAGAACAGCAAGGTCATCATCAGGGAGGGCACCGAAGAGGAGAGGAAGAGCGCCGTCGACACGCTGTACACCGCGCTCGAGGGTGCATTGTGCATGATCCACCCCTTCATGCCATTTCTCAGTGAAGAGCTGTGGCAGAGACTGCCACGCAGACAGGGCGACAGCACCAAGAGTATCGTCATCGCCGCTTACCCCGAGTACGATGCCAGCTTGGAAGACCCCGAGAGCGAGGCCGCGTACGAGCTTCTCCTGGGCTGCTCAAAGGGTATCAGGAGTCTGATGTCCGAGTACTCGATCAAGGAAGAGGGCAAAGGTGATAGCATCTCCCATTCCTCCCCTTCACACGAACGTTTATACTGACGAACCCCTCCCCTCTCTAGCTTTCGTCCAATGCTCCGACCCGACATCCTACTCCACCGCTTCCTCGGAACAAAACGCCATCCGCTCCCTCTCCGGCCGCGGCCTGACGTCCCTCAGCGTCCAGGGCCCCGACGACGCCCCACCAACCGGCTGCGCCGTCTTCGCCGTCTCCGCATCAGCGGCCGTCTTCCTCGAGGTCAAGGGCCGCGTCGACGTCGCCACCGAAATCGCAAAGGCGCAGGCCAAGATGGCAAAGGCGTCCGAGGGCGCGGCCAAGCAGCGCAAAATCCTCAGCGCCGAGGGCTTCGCCGACAGGGTCAACTTTTCCGTGCTCCAGACCGAGAAGAAGAAGCTGGAGGATCTCGAGGCCGAGTACAAGAACTACGAGAGCAGCATCGAGCAGTTTGAGAGGTTGAGATTGGAGGGGTGAAGCAGATGGGGGTTTAGCTACAATGGTGTCCAGAAGGGGAAAAAAAGAAAGAAAAGCCGTGCCTGGAAATTGTTGCAGAGTGGTCCATGCACGAATATGTCGCTGCGTGCTCGAGGCGAGTCATAGAGAAACAAGGAAATGGATTTTGCTCAATGGGAGATGTCGTACGACTACTTTGCTTGTACATGCTGCCTGTGCGACATCGGATGAAGAGGTGTTAAGGCATAGATGGGGTCATGTGATCGTACCGTTCCATTAGCATCGACGACCGATCTAGTCCTCGTGGTTAAGGAAGATATGTCCGTGGCCATAGGATACAGATCCCGACGAAAGAAAAAAAAAGAAAAGAAAAGAAAAAGGGGTATATACGACATCTCCTGCTCCAGAAATTGTTTTTTTCTCAAATGTGAACGAATCAAGGCCGCCAGGTACCCAAAGCAATGAAACCCTCCTCCCCAGAAAAATCCCAACGCCATGCTCTTTTATCGACATCAAAGCAGTGTTTCCTCCAACATGGGCCTCCGCACTCACCCCTACACGGGCTTCTCCCCTCGCATCGGGCCCTCCAGTTCTCCAACGCGCCGCTCTGCCGGCAGCTCGACGAACTCCTGGTCCTGCGGGAGCTCGTGGTAGACGGGCCGGGCCGCGTGGTCGTAACCGGGCGCGTACTGCTTCGCGCGCTCCGGCGCGGTGGTCGGGCGGTACTCCTTGGCCGGGCCGTGCTGCTGGTCCCGGTCCTGGTCCTGGTCCTGGTCCTCGTTGTTCGGACCGGGCGCGCCGTAGCCTCCCGCGGCCCGGGTGCGGCGTCTTCGGCGCAGGAAGAGGAGGGCGCCGATTCCGAGCAGGATGAGTGCGCCGACGCCTACGCCGACGCCGATGCCGGCTTGTGCGCCTGTGCTGAGGCCGGGGGATGGGGGAGGCGGTGCTTGAGGCGGAGGTTGAGGCGGTTGCGGTCGCGTTGGTTGGGGTTGTGCTCGTGCTCGTGCTCGTGCTCGACGCTGACGAGGTCGAAGTCGAGGTCGAAGACGTCAACGAGAACGTAGTGGCCAGGGATCCGACCACCGTGTGTAAATCGGTCGTCGGCACGGCAACGTTGAGCTGTGTGACGGTACTGAGGGAGCTGGGCGCTGGGTCTTGAAAGGTCAGGTCCGAGGCTTTGGTGCAGTCTGTTCCGTTGTTCCATTCGTTGTTGTCGCAGCAGGCCCAGAGATTGGTGTTGAAATTGTAGACGATGTCGGTACCCCATTGACCGGCTGGAAAGATGTGTCAATTCGAACAGAAGCGGTAACGAGACGAGATGAGATGTTGGACTCACTGCACTGTTTTGGGCAAGACTCATCGGCGTATGTTGGGTCGGTGCATCTGAAGCATCCCCTTGTTAGTGACATGCGCTGCCAGTGAATTGGTTTCGGTAAATCGTACCCTGCCAGATAGTAGCCGCTGCCTGATGCCTTGTCGTGCGTGTAATGGCATACACCTCCTTCCATGCAGTAATCACCGTGGTAGCAGCATGAGGCGTGAGTTGTGCTATTTGCGCTTGTGCAAGGAAAGAATTGGTTCGTGGAGGAGATGTATTCACTCCCAATCGTGTAGCAAGTGACCGAGTCGTCCGAGGAGTCAGACATTGTGCAGGTGACACGGTCAAAACGAGCGACGGAGAAGCAGATGATTGGATAAAGGGTTCAAAAGCGCAAGCAGCCGCTTACAGCGCGTGAGAAGAGAACGACGTGTTGAGATACGAAAGAGAGGAGAAGAGGGAGAGGCTGCCTGCCTTGAGATGTACGAGACGGCGTTGAAACCCGGCCCCACGATTTGGGGGCCAACTTTCAGGCGCGTCTGCGGCCTGGCCACGCGCTGGGCCCGCATATAGCAACCTGAGCTTTCCAGACGGTCTAAATCTAGCCGCATAGATTGGTTGCAGCATGGAGAGTGGATTGGCTACCAATCTCTACCCCGGCGCCGTCCGCGTGGCTTGCGTGATACTTACCCCCTTGCGGGAAAGGCTGTGCCGGTTCCTGAATCATGGGCTTCTGTATAGAGTATGTTGAACCGCCGAGGATTGGCGAGCCTCTCACCGACGGTCGCGAGATGTCTTGACACTCCTGCTCGTGCATCATCGACCAGTCAAGTTCGTTCCCCGGTAAAATCGTGGATGGTCAAAGAAAACGGCGAAAACGCCGTCTGCACTATCTCCATGAACGTTGCTGCGAACGAACGTGGCACAAGGCGTCCAGGGCACGCCAAGCACGCCAGCACGCCAGCACGCCACCGGAATCATTAATGACCTACTCAGCCACTTCCGATAGGTGCTACCGCCCGGTACGGGTCCTACCAACACGAAGACGCAGATCTCTATGTCAACTTGGAGCTTGCACTTGATGAAAACCAGGAAATCTAGAAAGATATGGATACCTCTACAGAGTATACAACGAAAAACAACCCCAGGGTACTAGCTACGATATTGTACATTCGTAGCATAACACCCTCATCCCTGTCGCAATGCAGCAGGACTCGCCCTTTGTGTGCATGCAGGCAACCCGTAGGAAACCAAAGCTGCCAAAGCACTCCATGACTCCGTGCTCTTGAAAAAACAAAACCCCCTTTCAGAAATCCATGAATCGATAGTGGGTATCCTCGCGCCCGCCCGCTACAGTTAGCCAAACGAGACCAGAGTGCCGTGTTGGCTCGACATCTTTGGCTGTACGGATTTTAGGAATGTCTTCGCCCTGATCCCGTGAGGCTGAGTCCCCCCCCCGTCAGCGACTAATCCCAAGGTCGGCCTCCAACACCCGCAAACACCCCGGAGCAACGATCACATCTGGTATTCGAAGCATAAGCCTCGCAGTCGCTTGTGGTTCGCTGCTGGCATTTGCTTCCACACTCAGCCTTTTTATGAAGGTGTCTCAGGGGTTGACGTCCTTATCCCAGAAACTATGGAACAACGTTAGAGCAAGAGCAGACCACATCAACATCGACGGATAGTACTTACATGTATTCCTCGTATGTCATGCCTCTCCAGGTCTTCTCAACGCTGCCATCAGCAGCAACCTTGTAGTCGTACGGATCCGGCTCGAAGGAGGCTTCGGACCAGACCTTGAACAGCTGCCTCCAGTAGCACGTCTGCGCCGCGGGCGTGAAATAGCGGTCACGGAACTTGTCTGCCGCTTTGTCTGCTATCTCCAGCGCTTTCTCCGGGTTCTTTTGGAGAAAGTCCATCTGTTCCTCGAGGTCTGACCAGTCCGGCTTAACCTGAATATAATTCTGGTTCGGGCCTGATGGTTCCAGAAGGTGGTAAAGGTGGGTGTAGAATGTGAGCGGGTGGATGAAGGTCACCAGGTGACAGCTGAGCAGGTACTTGAGGCGACCGGACCAGGTGGTGCCCTCTGTATGCACGGCGTACTTGTAGCGACAGTGGTCGGCCATGGAAATCCTGTAGTCGGTCTGGACGTCCTCGTCCACTCTGTGCACGTCTGACCACGGCTTGCCTTCCGTCTGCTTCAACAAAGCCTCGCGAATCTTGGCGTTGAACGCTGTAGTACCGCGCCATACAAGTTTGTCCTTCTTCGCGTCGAAGTCGCTTCCAATCTCTATTGCTTGGCGCTGGAAATCCGAGAAGGACCCGGTCACGCCAACATAATTCCAGAAGTTGAAGTCCGGAATGATCCACGCTTGCTCCATCACCGGATCCGAGATGTTGCGCGAGAATGCCCAGACGGCTACATCTGGGTGCTCTGCTTTCAATCCAATATTGTCGTTGATCTTGATGGTGAATTCAATGTTCGGGATGGGCTCCGGGGAGCTGATGATCGCCCTGTGGATGTTGTGAAGGGTGGCATGGGAACGCTGTTTCCAGTGACCGAAGTGGTTCAGGCCGCGAGAGGAGACGATGTACAGCTACGGACCGTCAGTCGCGTGAGGTTGATGCTCAGGGCATAGAGAAGGACGTACCTGTTGGTTGTAGATCATGGCGCGCAACCCTCCATCCCAGCTCCATTTGAGATCGATGTTCTCTGCTCCAATCTTCGAACCGGGCCGACGCTCCTTCCAGAAAGCCGCCGCCCGGTCAATTTCCTTGTAGAGGTCCGGGAATGCGGCTGCGCAGTGCGCATCGCTCAACGAATGACTGTCTCGGTCCCGAGTCGCGTTCCACATCCAGGAAGCATCGGCGCTGCTGCTGCTGCTGCTGCTGCTGCTGCTTTTTGTGGTGGAGAAGATGTCCCGACTGGGCAGGCTTACGTCCCGTAAACTGCTCCAGTAGGTTGAGAGAAGCTCGTAGCCGACGATGAGAAGAACAAGACTTAGCAGGCCAATCCGTGGGGACTTGGGGAAGGAAATCATGTTGGGCTTTTGGCGCACATAGAAGCGAAGTGTTCTGTGTTTATGGAGATGGAGCGGGAGAAAGTATATGGGTCTTGTTGTGGACGATACACGTACGCTCCCTAACGCAGGGCTGTTGTCGCAGCTAGAGCAAAAGCATAAGATCATAACTCCCCACTCCTAAAAGCTGCGGGTCTTGCATCTGCCCTTCGCGTTCTTGGCATAGCGCTATGCAAGCGGTTGAGCCCTGCAGTGGCATGGGACACCTTCTTCGGCCAATCAATATGCGCCATCTTCCGCAGTCATTCCCGCCTCGACGTGGCGGTTCGTCAGCCCGCAAGGGTTATCTTCATCTTAGCAGCTTAGTCAGATAAGATAGCGGACACGGTTTCACGGTCTTCCTCCGGTTTGTGTGTGTGTGTGTGTGTGTGTGTGTGTGTGTGCGTGTGTGTGTGTGTGTGTGTGTGCGTGTGTGTGTGTGAACAAAAAACGGATTTCCCGCTGATTGGCACATGCAGGCTCAGGGGACGGCGTAGATTGGCGCGCCTGTCGATGCCCCTTTCCATCTCGTCTCCTACAATCAACCGGACAACAGAACACTGTGTAGTCGGGCGGGCCCCTGGACTGTCTTGCCCTTGCTCTGGAGAACTGTCAGCGTCCGACCTCAACAGAACGACGGCTGTACCACGATACCCAGGAGCTAGAGCTAGCCCGGCTACCCCTGCCTGCGCAGTAGAGGGGGCTGAATTCTCAAGCTTACTTTCGAAGTCTCGCTGTTTGTCTGCCCACCCGTGTCGTCTTGACAAGATGAGCACTCCGCGCCTCCGCCTTTCATTCGTGCTGGCCGCCGTCGCCCTTCTCCTCATCACTCGCTACACTCTCTTCTCCGACTCGGACATTTCCGACGTTGCGCGATGGAAACAAGGCTCGTCGTCTCACGTGCAGGAAGAAGTTGCCCACGACAGTGACATTGTGAAGGCGCTCAAACTGAGCCCAAGCTTCGAATATCGGCGCCACTGCCTGCTTGCACATCCCAAACGAGGTCTGACACGGGAGTCCTTGGTCAACGTCTCTCAGTCGCTCTTCAGCAAAGCCTTCGATCTAGTAGCGGAATCACTTCCGGACAGCAGCTTGCCGCCATGCCCCTCTACTACCAAAATTGACGTCCCCTATTTCGATTTCCGCGCCCGTGTCGACACGAGTGCCCTTATGCTCGGCATGGCCACCACTCTCAAGCGGATCGAAGACAGCTTGCCACCGCTTTCTAGGTGGCTTTCGAACACAAAGTCGACCCTTGTTGTCGTTCTTGTGGATCAGCCCGACCTGAACGCCGTCAGGGAAGGTGTGGAGAATGTCCGCTCCAAGGCCGAAAAACTTGGCATGAGCCTGATATTCGAGCCGTACCCGGATCCCAAAGCCACCGAGGGACTGAAAAACTTTGCCCTTGCAGCAGCGCTGCAGAAGAACCGGCGACCGGAGACGCAGTGGTTCGCCATCACTGACGACGACACCTTTTTCCTGAATCTCCCACGCGTGCTCGATGCACTCAAACCATACGACAGCACAAAACCCTACTACATCGGCGCTCTGACCGAAGGACTCTTTCGAATCCGGAGGGAAGGGTTCAAAGCCTGGGGTGGCGGTGGCTTCTTCATCTCTCCCCTCTGATGGAGACGCTTGCCAAAAACTCAAAGACTTGCCTCAAACTCGACCAAGGCTTCGGCGATCTCCTCTGGCGCGACTGCATCCTCGAAGTCACCTCCCCTACCGTCAAGCTGACCCAACTCGCCGGTCTGAACCAGCAGGACATCTGGGGGACGTCTCTGGCTTCTACGAGTCCGGTCTGAACCCCTGCTGACCGTGCATCACTGGAAGAGCTGGCACTTTTACCCGGTTCCCCTCGCGCACCTGGTGGCCGATGTCGCCGGCCCCGACACGTTCCTGCAGCGCTACAAGTTCGCTGACGACGCCGTCCTCACGAATGGCTATAGCAGTGTCCGCTACCCGAACGGACTCCCGGACTTGCACCGCGCGGAACTGACGTTCGTCGAGGATGTCAACCTCCATCACATACCTGACAGGCTGGAGTTCCATCACAGTATGGGTCAGATGAGACCTGCATTGGACAAGAAAGACAAGCTGAGTTGGCGGTTCGAGCATGCGGCCAAGGCCAAGGACGGGAGCGTAAGGCAATTCTACGTGATGAGGGGACAAGGGGGCAAGCAGAGTCCTGACAGCGTGATTGAGGTTGATTGGAGGAAGGGTTGATCTTTCCTTCCATGTGTATATGTAAACGGGGGCAGTATGGGCTAGGGACTGGAAAACATGGGCATGGCGTTTGCGATCTAGAGGTGTTCAAAACACAAAATACAATTCATACCTTTTTCGCGGTGGAAACAAAACGTCTCTCGGCATTGACGTGTACGCATCTATACCTACCTACCTACAGGGGCGAGAATGACCTTCGTACAGCAAAAGCCAGGTGACAAAGAACGTAACGGAACCAAGTATCTTTGTTGTTTGTACGTATGTTCATATGTCCCTAGATCTCCAAAGAGCGTCTAAAAAGTCGCAGATCTCCCTCAACCTTTTCTACGCAACAACTCTTGTCGCCACCGCCATTTCCGCTGCCCCTAAAAACATGAACAGGCCAAGCCCTCACTGTTTCTCCAACGTCGCTCTCAACACCCTCGGCTCAACACTGACAGCGTCACCCTTTGCATCGAGGCCGAACACGAAATCATCAATGGCCACTTCGCCGTACATGACGCCGTCAACGCCTCCCCAAGTCGCGCATCTGCCCGTCTGCGTGAACACGCCACCGCCGTTTGAAGCGCTGGGTAGCACGACCGATCGGAAGGCAATCTCCGTACCGTTGCCGTTTTCGGTCACCAGATCGGTGGGGTAGAGTCTGAGGTCCACGGCAGACTTGGCATTCCTGAGGGCTGCGACCAGGGGAGCATGTCCGTACCGTTGCTGACCCAGCGTGAGACTTGCAGACCGGACTTGGCGTCCGCAACAGCGAGGGTGATGGACGAGTTCAGCGCCGCGGCGGTGTAGGTGCCCGCGAACTGAGCCTCGGCCTGGGCCCTAGCGGCCTGTTCCAACGCCGGGAGGAAGTGTTCGGTAACAGTGTCGGCGAGGTACCCGACATTGGCGGTCGCGCCGTCGCCCGCTGACATGATGACGAACCCGGCCTCGTAGTCCGGCAGGAGCACGATGTAGGCGCTGTAGCTGCCAATGTCGCCGCTTTTGGTGTAGAGATCCACGACACGGTTCGACACTTGGGTGCGCAGGATCTCCCACGGCTTGCCCACAGACATCTGTAGGGACGAGGTGTGTGTCGAGGGCTTCATCCAGCGGCGGGTGGTAAGGGGCGAGAGGAAGCGGTGGGACAGGATGCTCTGACCCAGGCGGACAAAGTCGGCGGGGGTGCTGTAAATGCCGGCTGCTCTGCTGATGCATTAGTCGCGCAAGACTAGATGTGACAGCGGTAATCAATACTTACGGGCCTTCATCTCCGACGTTGTAGTTCCAGCCACTGGTGGTAGCGTCTCCTGGAATGATCTTGTTGGTAGTATCAATGGGCTGATCGTAGCTAGATCTGGTCATGTTGAGGCGGTCGAAGAGGCTCGTCTGCAGTGTGGGTGCATAATCGTGACCAGTTATGTTTTCCAGAGCATAACCGAGCAGCTGGAAGGCAGCATTAGAGTAGATGGGCGTAGTAAACGGGGCGAATACTGGATGACGACGGGCGAGGCCCTGCAACCACTCTGTTACACAAGAGATTCATTAGCTGAGAAATTCATCTCGCGGCGCGCAGTTTGGGGACCGATGGCTGAACGTACCTGCGCGCGAGCACGGTGTATTGCCGGTCAAACCGCATGGCGGTATCTCGCTGCTGTTGAGCGGGGAAGTCCAAGCTGCGTTGGCTGTTGCCCTTGCAAGCGCAGCTGCCCAGTTTGAGAGACAAGGTCTGCGGCAGTAGAATCTGTGGAGTATTAGATATCCTCCTGTGGGATTGCGGTCCAAAGAAACACCTACAGTCTCGTGAAATTCCTGCCAGGTGGCTTGCGAGTGCACCAAGCGTTACTCCCTTCCAGTCAACGCAATCCACCGGATCCTTTCCTGCAACACAAGAGCGAGCCGCTTGATCAAGCTCCGGAATGAAGTCGGTCACGCTCCGATCCCAATAACAGTCACCAGCTTCGATCAAGAACAGGTAGGCCGTCAGAAGCTTGGACAAGCTGCCCACTCTGTAAACCGTGTCCACGTCAACATTCTGTGTTGACGTTTCGGCCAACAATGACTTGTTCGCCACTGAGTGTTGGAACTCGTACACAGTCGAACTCGTATCGAAAAGAGTTACAGAGAAAGAATTTACACTGGCCGTCAGGGACACAGTAGAGTTGGCCAGCTTGGTGGTGTTTTGGAGGGCGAATTCGAGGTTGCGGAGCGCAGAAGAGATTACATCGCTGCTGGCAAGGGCTTTGGGCGGAAGAAAACTGCTACCAAGAAGCGGGCAGTCATATGCGGAGACAGTACTTCCAACCAAGCTCCAAAGAAGAGATTGTGATGTTGATGGGTGTGGCCTTCATACTAGCTTTTGTAGAGAATGGTCGATTGATTCTGGATGAAGAACGATGTGTGGACGATGGAATTGATGATCCGAAAAGTTGCAACTGACCTGACTATATATGCTATCATGGACGGGGACCTCGATGCTGCCTGTAGCTGCAGGCATCTCATCCACATGGCTGTGCACTCCCAGCCCCGAAGCGTTCGTCAATGAAGCAGACTTGGCGGAGACGGCGATTGGTTTACTCGTATGGATAACACTCACAATGCATGGGGATGAGAGGCACAATGCGGGGCCAGTGCTATATGCTGCGACTGAATGAGATTGGAGCAATTGAAAATATTGCCTGCGGTCATCAGATGCGTGTGTTTCCTGGGGTGATGTTGGTTTGAGAAGAGAGCGGAGAAGCTGACTGGCGTGCTCGTTTGACCGGGCCTCAAAAGGGTCTAGCTGCTTGGCATCAGTCTAATCTACCACTCGGATGATCTTCTCCGCCGAGACGGGGCTGAGCCGATCATCCTTTCTACATGAGGCATAGTATCGAAAAGTGCTCGTTATGCGGCTAGCGAGGTCTCAAAGCCCAAGACACAACATCGTCAAAGCACTGCGGCTGAGCATCCCCGTACGCTCAAGGAACATAGCAGGTGACCATATTGCACTTTGGACAACTAGCAACGAAGCGGTTTCATACGTGAAGCAGTCGAATGCCATAAGCCTGTTGAGTACCCTTTCTCAGACTGAGACCGCATGAGAGACGTGAAGCTTCTAAACAACCATCATCAGTCGTGCCCGCGTCAAACGCTAAACCTTGGACCTGTGAGCATCCACATTTTCCACCACCTCGACCTCAGAGGCAGCCAACTGTTTGCCATCCATGCCGACAACATCCAGATCTCCGTTGTGCACGACCTTCTCCACAGCCATGACAGCCTTGTCCGCGAGCTGTTTGTCCTCGAATACTAGAGAATCGTTAGCAATCCGTTGCACCACCTCACCCGAGCTTCACTCCCTCATCGTCTGGATCAGAAAGGAGAGTTAGCACTTACTGAAAGCCAACTCCTCCAGCGTGCGGTTGGCGGTTTCGGGGAACATGAACCAAACAAACACAATCTCGAAGGCGAGCCAGCAGCAGTAAGTGATGAGCCACTTCCAGGTGATGTTCTTGAGACCAATGGGATTGACAAAGGTGGTAAAGAAGCCGGCGCCGCGACCGAAGAATTGGAAGATTGCGATACCGCGGGAGCGCTCGGCATAAGGGAACAGTTCGACGAGGTAAGCTTGTCCAATGTTAGCACCACGGGCGCGTAAATTTACGGATTGCACGGGAAGACGAACTGTAAGTGAGTGCGTTATAGCCGATATTGTAGCAAGGTGAGTATGCGAAGATGAAGAAGATGGTGGCGACGCCTGCCGCCTTGTTCGTTTTATCGACTAGTGCTTGTTGCATCTGCAAAAAGAATGTCAGTCAAAGCTGAGGTTTCTTCGGTAGGCTCAGACAAGACGAATCACTCACCGAGACAGTCCAGGCGATGTAGCAGCATAGCAAACTGATCGTGCAGGTAAGGTACATTGTTCGTCGACGGAACTTCCTCACAAGCAGGGCGCAAATGACGCCACAAACCAATTGCCAGCAGCTGTTCGCGACGTTGAGCTTCTGCTTGAAAATGGACGAAGTCTGGCCGATCATCTGCAAAAGGTCACCAAGATAGTACCTTACGCCAAATGTCAGCATGTTCAACAGCACACAGCGTTCTAGCCCAAGGGCTATGTTTTACGTACGAAATCAGCGTGTTTCCCGACCACTGAGTGAAAAGGCCCAGCATAGATCCGATCAGGACACGACGACGCATACCCGGGGATGCGAACATATCTGACCATGACCTTCTGGATGCCTCCAGTTCTATTTGGATAGTGGATTGGATTTGAGCCATCTCGGCCCGGACGAACTCGGATTCACGGTCGCCCTCTGCATGATACTTTGCAAGGATCTCATATGCTTCTTCGCGGCGGTCCTTGCTGATGAGCCACTGCGATCTGTCAGCTGGCAGAACGTCCTCTCGTTCAACGATGAAGATTCGCTTACACGAGGGCTTTCTGGCAAAAAGCTGCGTGAATTAGCCATCGAACCATTACGGGCGTGCAACAGGGCTTACAAGACAAGGGTGATCTGGAGTAGCGATGGCGCCATCTGCAACAGGAAGGCAGCTGCCAAGCCCAATTGCTTTTGATGTTGTTTGTGCCGAAACAGATCGCAGCGGCGGTGATGGAGCCGATAAAGTATGCCACATTGAATAGCGACGTGAGAACTGGCCGCTCCTTAGGGTATGCCAACTCTCCGATCAAAGATGAGCCCGAAACGATGCAGGTAGGGATACCGAAGCCTAGGATCATGCGCGCGACTATGTACATCCCAGCTGGGCAGCAACATGAGCTCGGGATCTGTACAATGTTGTTGGAGACTTTTGCTTACCATTGACGGCGAACCCTTGGATGATGGCACCAACGCACATGACCAGAGAGCCCAGACAGATGGACCATCGTCTGCCCAGCCGATCGTTGACGATGGGGACGAAAGGCAAGGAGAGAATGGCTCCGAGCGAGTAGCTTGCTGCAATGATGCCCTTCAGGGAACCTTGCGGGTTGTGAAAGTCTGCCCGAACGTTAGAGTATGGCCTTCGGTATGCTCCGCCTTACTCACGCGTTGTCCAGGATGGTACAATTTGCAGCGCGTTGATCATCTGGGAGTCGAAACCGGAAGTTAATTCGATGCCCATACTGGATTAAAAGGTCAGCATAGCAGGCGTCGTCCGAGGATGGGGTCACTGACCATGTTGGGAAGAGCATAAAGTAGATGTAGCGCAGGTTCGGCTTTCTATACCAGGCGACTGTATCCTCCTCCACAATGCGCGTGAGGATAGGATCCGACGCGCCCGTCTCCTTGCTCTTGGGGTTGAGGATGCCCATTGTTGCGGCGGCTGCTATCTATCGTCCGGTTCAAGTCGGGTGGGGTTTCCGCTAATTCGTAGTTTCGTAAGTTTAGGACGTCGTTGTCTGCGCGCTTCACACGACGATCAACACAGCACGCGCGTTCTAGGAAGAAGCGAGCCTGGAGCGCAGCGCCTGGCGACGTCTCAGAGCGTGAGGAGGACCATTTACTTAAGTCGATCGACTCTGCATGCTGCCATTCCCGAGGTCCACATGCCGAGTATGGGATGACGGCGCAGTATAGGCTGTTCCGATTGTTTGAGGCATAGTAGCAATGCCTAAGCGGCTTGACCTTGGCTTGGCTAGTCTTGTAAACCCCGGACCTCCAGCGGCTTGGGATGAGCTTACGTCTGCCACAAGAAGGGCGGAACCGCTACACGCTAATTCGGAGCGAAGTGCCGCAGACTTGGATACGACAAGAGCCCGCCTGAAATGAGAACTCATCCATCTTGAATGCGCGTGATCAGCACGTCCGAGTCCGATGTATACTGCAGCAAGAGGATCTGGGGTAAATCTGGGGCCCCAAAAGAGTCCGTCCTCAGGGTCTGGGCTCGGCTCCATGGGCCGACGGAGCGAGTCGGAGTCGAGCAACAACCCTGATATCGAAGATGTGCAGGATCAAGAACTGTCCGAAACCCATTCGGTGATGCAGTTGGCCTGGTGCCAAGCCCATCCTACCCCGCAAAAGTACAGGCTGAATGTGTTAAGGTAAGCTGCCAAGCGGGTTAATATAACAAGCCAAGGCGCTTCAGCAGAGCAAGCAGTTGGAACGGCGCAGGTGACCTGATGTTTGGAGATTCCTATCGGCCAATGTAACGTACTCTGGCCCTGGCCTCGGTGATGTTGCAATGTCTGTCGCGCATATTACTCCGCGGAAGGAAGGGCACCAGAGACAAGGACAAGTCGTGTAGCACAGGTCACATTGAAGCGTGAGGGAGGAGGTCTGAAGATGAACGCAAATGGGTCATTCGTTACGGAACCCAAACAAACGTAACAAAGCGATCTGGCCAGCAACCGCTATGCCGTGTTCATCTCGGAAAGAAAATCAGTCAGGTGAAGCAGATAGACTACCACGGAGTGGCCTTGACGTACTGTGTTGTGGTACTCGTCCCAGATGCGAGATAAAACCAATTGTAGTTTTTACACAGGGCCTCGCGGGATCAAATCTACGCCAGAAGCGGCATACAAATTGACATGCGTTCTGAGAGATACACGGCTTATTCTGCCTGTTGGAACAGGTATATCTCGAGCAATATTGCCTCAAACACCCTGCGCAGTTTGTCTCTCTTGATGCATGTATGATTTCGAAGCGCACTGTTGCGTCGAGAGCAGAGCGAGTTCGCGTAGACTTTTGTGAAACGATTTTGCATAGTCCCTGCGGTGAAGTTTTCAGACACTACTACGCGTTATCTTATGACCTAGCCGCTCCTCCAAGAGTTTGACTTTCGGGTACCGCGCCGCCAAACTCCTTCGACCTCCTTAGCCAATCACAATCCGCGCTAGAGCCCTCAACCTTATACGCGCAAGATTATTATTAGAATAAGATTTACTAGAAAATTATACTGTAAAGGTCAGGATGCGCTGGCTCGTGGGCTGCAGTCGGTCTATCAGTTGCGATGAAACCATGCACAAGCACCATCGTTGTCGAAATGAGCATGACCAGAACTTACTTACGTACTATGCCGCATAACGAGACGACGGAAGAATTTGTTATAGTAAAGTCATTAGCGGAGCTCAATTCATCTGAGCATGTTTATACGACAAAGCTCCATTGCGGTGTGGGCTCATGAGAAAACCTTCTCGAGATGCTCAACAAGTGTACCATGGAATGAGTACGCTGTGGAGATGTAGGTTGTGTAACAGACTTCTGCCTTCTTTCTCGCCACATGTCTGCCTAGAGTTGCACGACATAAAAGAATTCTCTTCCCCTCGGTGTACTCATTCCCATTCCCTTCCTTCATCACACCCCAAGTCGCCAGCGACCAAGCAACGACAACCAAGCACCGACAACAACAATCACAGCGACCTCAACAGCAGCAAGAAAAGAACCAGAACAGCAATCATGCAACTTCCAAAGATAATCCTGGTCGTCATGGCCGTCTGCGGTGCCGTTTTGGCGACTCCAGTCAAGGGCCGCCCAGATTCATGGAAACCCGTGCCATACTGGGAATTGCCTCAGTGTGTCGTAAGTCCTTGTTGCCTGACTATACCATCGCCAAGCATGACACGAGGCTGATACGACATGCAGCAACAATGCATGCTCGAGAGCCCTGGTTACGACATCAAAACAAAGTCGATGAAACAGTACTGCGGGTTCAAGGGGAGAGACAAGATGGAGATGTGGACGGTGAAGAAGTTCATTCCATGCTGCAACCGTGAATGCCCTAAGGAGCAGAGGGATCAATTTTCGAAGGGTGAGTTGTGGCTGAGCGTCCTGAATCTCGAACCGTGCTGACGAGGAACAGAATCCCTGCGGTGGCACAAAGACGTTTGCGGATGGAACTGAGAGCTTGGCGAAAGAAGCGTGATCGTGGCAGCAAATACCAAAATGCTTGGATGCGGTGTGGAACATGTGCCGGATAAAAGCCCCGTCAAGCGCGTCAAGCCTACGGGCTTGCTCAATGAACCACACAAGGACCGCGGCAGAAGTGCATACGTAATCCGTCGTGACCAAGCTGAGCATCAAGAGCGCACCCAATGTGATAGTGGACTGATCGAGCAACTGTTTATCGATCTTCGGCCTCGCCGCCTTTTGGCAGAGAACCAGCATAGTCTCTTGACCTTCTCATAATGTCAGCTTCTTGTGTTGATTAGCACCGTTGCTGTACGGTGATTCGCACCTTGCTTGGATCTTTCTCCAATATCACGTGAGTCAGACTGGACAGCAAAGAGGTCGATAGAGCAAAAACTGTAGTCAACATAGAAAAGAAGTCAACTTCTCCCCAATTGCAGTAGGACTTGATCATACCTTACGCTCTGGAGAGCATTTGGGCGTCTTGGACGAGACTGAGTGATCGTGATGCTCTGAATCCGGTTTGGAACATGGCCACTTGACCGCCGGTATGCATTGATTGGCGTCTTCGACATAGCGCGGCACTCATGCCTACCCTGTTCAAGGCTGGATTGGTCATGGTACTTTGTGGCTTCGTGTGTTCTATGGATCTGGATGACCCGATATGGCGGCGGTAGGCATCCGTGTTCAGATCTTGGGATGGCGTGACCTTCGTATTTGCGACCTGCGTCAAGGGGTCGCCGCGACAAGCTTGTCGACAAGCTGACAGATGGATGCTCGACGGCATGCTTGTGTCGAACAAGCGTAAGCTGCCGCAAGCTAGAACCATGGAGGCCCGAGTAGAAGCGATGGAGAAAGAATGTTTGCCCCGGCGCGTTTCGATTCATCCACCAATGTTGACATTGACAAGTGATGTCTCGAAAACGCTCGTCAGTGGCCAGGATATGTCGAGCTTGGGATAGTAGCATGAAATGTCCAGCTGTAGAGAAGTTTGCCCATGGCCCTGTCAAGAACGGGCACAGCAGGACAAGCCAAGAGGAACGCAGATAGAGTGTTGTTCATGTGCGCGTATCGTGGCAAAGCACGTTGGCCTGGTTCGGCGGACAGTGTGGTGGAAATGGACCGGCTGACTACGTCAGGGCTAGGATCGGACATATGAGGTGGCAGAGTTCGTCGCGGCAAAGCTTCGCCGCTGGGCAGCGGCGTAGATAGAAGTGGATATGTCAGAAGAAGACCAGCAATTTCCACAAGAAGGTATGTCGGCCAGTGACAAGTGCTGTGGCAAAGCACACATCGACGGGTTAACATTTGGCTGAAGCTTGACCCTCCTTGCGGATACGCTTGTGTATGTCCGAGACGCCAGAGTCGATCCGGCATGACTGTAGCGCTGGACAGCGGACATTGATGGAATGTGTAACACACCGAACCTTCCAGTACAGCCATGAAAAGCGCGTCGTCCTAGGGTATACGCTGTGGCAGAGCGCATGTCGATATGGGCTTGAGTATAACCGAATGACCCAGCCAGGACCTATCTCGAACGTCTGGGATAGTAGAATATGCCGGAAGACGCTCCGGAGATGGCATTGGTTGATGCACGAATGGCAGAAAACACCGGAAACGCCCATGTGAAGAAGGTTGATGATATCATTGGCTTCCTTGGCTACAGCAGCGAGTGGAAGGAGTGAGCCCGGTTGCAGTTGTGTTGGTTCCTGATGATTTCCAGTATGGAGAGGTTACCAAGAGATGGGGGAAGGACCGCGAAGTTTGCGCAGTTTGCACCGAACGTCAAATCTTTGGCCGTCGCCGTCGCAATGTCGCAATGTCGCAGTGTCGCAGATCTTACAACATGCCCATATCACCATCGACAGGTGCTAACTCTTGCAGGCGCGTAGCGTGTCTCCTCTCATGCAGTCGTGCAGAATGTCGCTGCGGTGATTCTTCTCCCGGCGGGCGTCGTCATTGCGTGAGCCTGCCGCCTGCGACGGGTTTCCAGGACAAGTGCTGTGGCAGAACACATTGGTTTGTTTCGTTGAGCATGCTTGGGGCCCTATCAGCTGGAGTAGACATGAGAGAAACTGGAGTAACTATGGGAAGAAGGTCGCCCAAGAGCAAGTGCTGTGGCAGAGCACGTTGATGTGGTTGGAATATGCTGTGACATTGACACGAATTGGAGTGAACATCGCAGCGTAGACCGAGGACAAACACGGTCAGAAAATGATCCAGGGCATGTGCTTGCGGAACTGAACGGACCAACTGGGCGCAGATCGTCGTGGCACCAGAGTTTGTTTGCAGCAGTGGTTGAATTGCAACAGGCTTCGCCGTTCGGCAGTGGCACTAGTCGAACCAAACGTGGCAGGAAAGAAGACCAGGAAGGATGACCAGGAAAGGGTAGGTTGTTCGTAGGCCAGGACTGCTGCGGCAGAGCACATCGATGGCACACAGTCGAGCGTGGAGGCCTGTATTGGTTCGAGCTTCGTTCTTGGTTTGAACGGCTGGGCGAAAAGCGGAGTGTGCAAGTGGCTGAGCGAGAAAACGACGTGTGGATGGCTGAACAAGAGCCGATATTGGGATGGCTGGACGCAAGTCGGCGTTTGGATGATTAAATGGAAGCTGACGTTCGAGCGAACGAGCATTTGACTGGAAGTGTCGCATGCTGGACGCTGGACTGGCTGAACGAGAGCTGACGATGGGTGGGCGAGCGAACAACTGGGCGCTTGTTTGGTTGAACGCTGAGGGTTTGGTGCTATGCATTTGGCTTGGACCAGAATCGAATGCAGGACATGCAAAAGAGAGAAGATGGTTGATATGTCGACAGGTTGGTTGCATTGTTGATGTTGCGATTCTGACAATTGTCTCCCCGACACCACGTAGAGGCGCAAAGCATTATCGGGGTTCCCAGGAAGGTCACATCTAGCAGACCGCGGTAACGGCATCACTACTGCTAGACTCCTGGGTGCCTAATGATGGGGGCCGGTGGGAAGTCTGTACCACACGCATCAAAAGGACTTTTCTAACGGGGGGCTTGCCTTTCCCTCCGAGTGAGTTTTGCCAGGCGTGCCTACGCCACGTCCCTGCGCCGGAGTGCAGCGGGCTCGTTGCCCGTGTCGCTGTCTTCGAAGCCGCTGAAGCGGGCTTCTTGACGGCGAGCGAGACCCTGCTGCCTTGCCGGACGGTCCAGAGGAATAGAAGCCAATCCAGGAGTGATGCGTGACATCCTCTGCTGCTTGATCTTCAAATGGGGAGCCATGGGGAAGTCCTCGTCCTGATCGTCGGCTAACAAGAACCTTGCAATTGGTGGAAGTCGCCACACCGCCAACCACTGCCAGGGTGGTCCCATGAGCCACCCAAGATTCTTGCGCCACCCCTGGTCCCAGGCGGAGCTGTCGGTCCCGAAACGACACGCCGCGTAGGCCCCGAGGTCTCCCGTGACACGAATGGTGGAGCCAAACCTGTCTGGCGCGAAGAGATTCTTGCCAAGCATCTCCCACCATGCTCGGGCCAGGAAACCGAAGGTCTGGAGGATGATGGGAACCGCGAGAATTGCCACAACCGCGAACCCAACCTGTAACTCGGTCCTGTACCTCTCCATGCACAGGCCCGCAACTGTGCAGCACAGGGCGAACAGGGCGTAAAATGGGAGAAGGCCGCACAGGAGAACGTACGCCTTCACATTGCGAAGGTAGATGCCGGCATTGAGCCAGCCGCACCAGTGATCCCAGAGGGGCAAGCAACGGTTGATGGCCGAGGCGTGGTACACCCGGTTGCCCTTGAAGATCTCGCAATGGTCGCAGAACCGCCGCCGGTTGTCGCTCGTTACTTGCATGTAGCGAGGCGCGGGGGCAAAATCAACCAGAGGCTCTCGCCGAGCATGGTAGTTGCCGACGATCCATACGACGGCCCAGAGCAGGAGGGACAGCGAACTGAGGGTGGCGACCGTGACGAGGAGAGCCCAGCCGACACGTGGGTGGCAGTATGCCACTGCGAAGGCCTTCTGCTGGGGGCGCAGGCGGCGATAAGGGCCAACCAGGCCAGACGATATGCCAGGACGTAAACGCTGGCGGCGAGGAAACCAGCAATTCCCAGTGGGTACAACCACAGGGCCACATATGAGAACCAAGCCACCTGGCATTGGTATAGGAAGTTTCTGACGTGGTTCATTGTGCGAAAAGGGATTCTTGGTATGAGAAAAGGGGTCGTATAGCAGGAGAACCGTCAAAAATTGAGGAAGAGGAAGAGAAGAGGAAGCTTCGCGGAGATTGTTGAGATACTATCACAATGCAAGCGGCTAACTGGCAACATCCGCCGCCTGCATGTGCGTGACGTTATGAGAGCATTTAGAGGGGCAAGGGCAGTCGCGGCCAACAAAATCGTACGTCACAGCAGATCTCTACGGAAGGAGACAACTGCATTCAGAGTACTATAGCAATGCAGGCGCTATCTCTGAACTTGCAGACTTGTGCCAAAGGGGCCATGAGCCTTTGGGATCTGCCTGCCTCCTATCTAGAGGGCCCGAATATAGTCCAGCGCTATACGTTATTCGAACATGCGAAGTTGCTGCAGAATCACTATACGAATGCGTGCATCCTTTCTGGCCTGGCTAATGGGACGTAGAGCTGACTACCGTGCTGCAGAACTGCTGGCTCACGTGGGGCGACGGGCGCGCTTTCCGCTAAAGGTAGTGCACGGCGAACCGTTTATCTGCCCGCAAAGTTTGATGAGCTTGCATTTGTGTAGTCACATATGCACCTTCCATGATATGGTGCATATGTGCGCTGTCACCTCTTACAAGTTACTGTCCTCTCTGATAGCGGCAGGTCAAGCGGGCGTGACAAATCTTCTTGACCTGATTCCAAGCATGGCGCCTGCACAGTTTGATGAATTCTTGCATTGGCATAGTACCATATGCACCTCCCATAAGCAAAGGATTGCGCTGTCCCTTCTCTGCATCCCTTCTTGCTGTCCGCTTTGGTAGTGGCAGGCCAAGCGGGCCTGACAGATCGTTTGAACCTTGTTGCAAAGATTGTGGTTTTGAAGTCTTGCATTAGTATAATCTCATATACGCCTTCCTCAGTGTTGGTGGGAGTCCTTGTTTTGACTGCCCTCTTTGAAAGCGGCAGGTCACATTAGCCCAGGACCTCTTTCAGACCCTGTGGCAGGGATGATGCTCTTGGGCGCTTGCATTGACATAGCGACTGATGCACCTCCCATAGTACGAATGTACGCTGTCCTCTTTGATGGCGCGCTATCCTTCTGGTTGTCCTCTCAGGGAACGGGAGGCTACGTCAGCTGAAGATTGTTCTGGATCCCGAAGCACGAGCAGTGCATCTCAATGCATGCATCTTGATAGTGTTTCAGAGCTCCTTCCCCACGACCTTCAGAAGTTAGCCTGCCTCGGAATCTGACTACCCGCTTCGAGAACGGCAGTTTTTATCAGTTGCAGAACGTTTTGGGTCCCAGAGAAACGAACAGTATCTGTTGAATACATGCATTACATGGTGACCTGATGCACCTTCCCTGAACCTTTGTAAAACTAGTAGGTAATGCAGTGTTGACTGGCCTTTGTGGAGGGGCGGCTACCCCAACTGATGAATATCATGGGTCTTCGTAAAGAATGTAGTACTTTGCAAGACTTGCATCTGCATAACACTTTTCTGATATCTTGTAGGGCCTACTAAAGATCTGAAAGCTCCGTGATCTCGACTGCCCTCTATGAGAGTGGCAATGAATCCGCATATGAGAGAGCTCGTTGATTATAGAGTGACGAACAGTTCTCTTGCACGTTTGCATTCGAATAGCATGCTCGACATCTGTCTTGAGTATCTGTACATCAGATTGGTCTGGGTGTAAGATAGCGAGGCCTCGCAAACTCTCTGGAGCCGTACCGTCGGAAGATCGTTGCTCCCATCAATAGAGAAAGCCAGGAGTTAAGATGGCTCCTGCTGGGTCCGTTTGCAGCCATTAGAATGCTCATATGAAGAACGGATGCCAATCGCACGCTGCCGCTGTGGTCCGGGTACTTGACTCATTTCGGATAGAAGAGATTCACGAGTCATTTTACGATGACTCATGGAACCTCGACAAAGGGTGTGATTCATGTGATAACCGTCCAGGACTGCACAGGCCAACGGTTCTGGACAGAAGGCTACAGAATCCACCCACCCACGTTACGTCATGAAATAAACATCACAGTGACTTTTCGACGATGTCTCTGCTCGCTTGTCGACAGAATGCTGTCTGTCTCAACAGTTTGAGTAGGTGGCCCACAAGCCTGATACCAGACACCTTTTCCCTTTGCAACTCAACACCATCCCTCGTTACATCGAACTTGTCACAATGGTCAACCTCGCTATCGTCGGGGCCTCTGGAAAAATCGGCGGAGCGACACTTCGTTCTCTACTCTCCGAACATCTTATCCCAGCCTCCGAGATCATCTGCACGACCTCCGCTCAGCCCTCCGACCCCAAATGGGAATCACTGTCTAAGCAGGGGTGCAAGTCCGCCACGCGACCTTTGACGACCCGTCGTCGTTTGAGAAAGCGCTCGCCGACTGCGTGAAACTCTACCTGGTTTCCTCCCCTCGCATCGCCATGGATTTCGACAACGCTCCTCACGGCCAGGGAAGAGAAAAGGACCACTTTGTCGCCATCGATGCGGCGAAGAAGGCTGGTGTCAAGCACATCTACTACACGTCGTTGGCGTTCCAGAATCCATCTAAGAGCGGGGTGATGACGGCACATGAGCGGACGGAGGAGTACTTGGCGAAAGTGTGTCAGCAAAGTGATATGCGATACACTATCATACGCGAGGGGCTGTACAACGAATCGTGGCCGCTGTACTTCGGACACTACGATGTCAAGAGTGATGAGCGCGATGAGGTCCCTGTGGGTGGTGATAGCCCGATCAGCTGGACTGGCATTGCGGATCTGGGACTGGCGAACGCGCTCGTGATTGCGAGTCCCAAGACGGATTATGCGGGTAAGACGTTCTACTTGTCGAACACGAAGGACCCCAAGAGCTTGAAGGATATCGCGAAGATGGTGTCTGAGGCGAGGGGCAAGGAGACCAAACTGAAGGTGGTATCAAGGGAAGAGCACGAGGACTACTATGTCAATGAGAGGAAGATGCCGGAGCCTATGATCAAGTGGTGGGCGAAGACCTACGATGCGCTGAGAGATGGGGAGTGCATGATCAAGGATACCACATTTGAGGAATTGCTATCCAGCAGGGGTAGGACGCCCAAGCCCGTAGAGCAAACAGTCAAGGAAATGATCGGCGGGGCTTAGAAGCTCATCGCTGTGTGACGTTAATCGTCTACCTCTCCGAGCATGCGTCCCACATCTCAATCGTCAGGCTCGTGCTCACGCACCAGGCGTCCAGTCGTAGACCAACTTGACCCTGTGCTCCTCCTTCCCCTTCTTCGCATACACATGTCTGACATACCTGCGCTTCCCTTCCACAATTTCGAATCCCCAGATCTGGTCCGCCGTCCAATTAGGGTCCTTGTCTCTGCTCTCCACATACGACTGTATCAGCAGGCCGTCATCATTCCGCACCGATTTGTCGTCCCAGCCATTGCGTAGAAAGTTCTCAGGGATATCGTCGGATTTGACGAAGCGCGTGCGGCCCTTGACTTTGCCGAAGACACGGTCGTCCTTGTCCCGATCCGTCCAGTCGAGAGTTCGCTCTTCGAGGCTTTTGATGCCGCCTGTAGAATTTGTAAATCGGCCGAGAAGGGTGGTGGATTAGATAGGTGGGAAGGATGGGACGGTCAAGTACGTACCGGTCAGGGCTTGTTCGATATCAATGTGCACGTTGCCGGCATCATCGGTGTACTCTTTCACGTGCAGCACAATAGTCGAGTAATAGATTGCGTTGCGGATGAACCAGCTCACGCCTTGCTGCGTTGGTCAGCCGCTGTGTTGTCCGGAGGCGCAGAGGAATTCTCACCATCTTCAGGATCGGATCCGTGTCATCGGAGATTTTCTTGTTCTGTGCGGTGCCGATCAGTAGCTGTGAAGGATATATCTCCCGCAAGGACGATAGCACACTCGCGACGATGAAGACGCTCTGAAGACGAGTGTAATGAGCTCGCGGGTCGGTATTGTGCTGAGGTTGAGAGAGAGAATGGAACGAAGCCTACCAGCGTGTAAGTTCCCTCAAGATGATGCAGAGAGACCGAATCTGGGACCGCCATGGTGTTGTGGAAAGAAGCCGAAGTGAGCTCAGGCAATGTATGTGGGAGGAGAGATAGGTATGGCGAGGTTGTGAACTTAGTGTAGCAGATTTCTTGATACGTATACTGCGTCCTAGAGAGAAAGGCACGAAGTTGCTATGGAATGGAGAGTGTGGATTCGAGAGACAAAGCAAGCGAGTTACGCGACAAAAAAGACTATGAGCTCTTGCTTGAATCAGCTCAGATGGAAGTGTGATTGGGTTAAGTAGATGCTTCAAGCCTTGGCAATATGCGTGTCTGCGGATAGCTCCACTCTTGGCGGGTTAGGTATGGATGGACCCGTCAAGGAACCGGATGAAAGGTTCTGATCATGTTTTTTGATAAGATAAGTCTATGAAACAGCGGGCGTGGTAGCAAAGTGGTTACTGCGATTGACTAGAAACCGTCAACCCATTGACGGTAGAAATCAATTCCCTTCGGGGGCGTAGGTTCGAATCCTGCCCACGTCGTACTTGACTTGCTCGCAGAGTGGTCTCTTCATTTTTAAATTTTGGGCTACTCATTCCGTATTCACCTACCGTGGTTGCCCAGCTCAGTAGCTAGGGTAGCCGGGATAGTCGGGGACGTAGATTCGAATTCTGCCAATGTCGAACGTATTCTTTGTATCTTTTGCCCTTCACTCAAGGGTGATGCCTGCTACCTAAGACGGGCTCATCTTTTCTCGATGGTACCGAACCATATCACGTAACTAAGGAAGCTTGACATGAAAGAGGATCCAGGCCCATTGTTTAATTACGCCGAGATCTCAACAGTCAGAACAAATCTCCGATGACTTCCTCGGCGGTTCGTGTTAGCACGCAATGCTTTATAACATATAGCGGAAGTAAGGATTCTCCTTGTCCGTCAAATCGAGAAAGGCCAATCTATCCTTTTCCTCTTGATCGACGTAGCCCTCCTGCGCACGATCTCTGCGCTTGTTCTCCCAGCGCAGGACGCAATACAGGGCCACTGCGCAGACAAACGTAAGCGCGTAGCTGTAGTAATCTCAGTCAATGGCACTGTGATGAAAAGGACAACGTCGGCAGCAACACAAACGTACCAGAAGATAATTCCGCCATACATCAGTGGATAGTGTTGAGCGCGCGTCTGAGATTTGAGTAGTTGGGGGCTGATGATGTTACCGAGACAGTATCCGACGAATATCATGCTAGACATGATGGTCTTCTTGGTGGCACCTGCCACGTTTTGCATGCCTAAGAACTCGTCAATGAACGTGTCAAGCGATCGAAAGGTTGAGAAATTTACCGATGGCGATAGCGAGTGTGACAACAGGGCCAAACAAGCCAAGGATAGAGTAGCCTACCATAGGGACTGCGCGACTGGTCCAGCTGCTCTTCCAGATCATCAAGCAGCCAGCAATGACCGGGAGACTGAACAATGCGACTTGGATCAAAGCCACGTTCTTCTTCTTGTTGCAGATGTACCCTGTGACCAAAATACTGATCACGCAGATGGCTGACTCGGGGAATTGCAGAAGTATGCTCTGGAACGTGGTAAAGCCGAATGTGCTGACGATCAACGGGCCAAGGCTGGTAATTCCACCGTTGACAGTGTAACCAGCTGTCAGAATAACGAACACGAGCCAGGACTTGACGTCGAACAGAGTCTCCATGACCTGCTTCGGCTTGAGCGTCTGACAACGCATGCCGGTCTGGCGATCACGAAGGCGCTCGACGGCCACGATGCGTTCTTCCTCAGTCAAGAACCAAGCTGTGGCTGGCGAGTTTGGGAGGAGGAAGCACATGCCACCATAGACCATGGTTATGACACCAAAGACGATGTACAGGATCTGCCAGCTCTTGAGCGCGGCACCGTCGACGTGAGCGAATCCCCAGGAGATGAGTCCGCCGATAACGCCCCAGCAGCCTGTCGCGCTGTACCACCAGCACTGTCGCATGATTTGCTCCTCCTGACGGTAGAAGCAGCTGATTATGACGGAGAAGCCGGATGGGATGATGGATTCCATGAAGCCAAGGAAGAATCGTTGAACGTAGAGGCCTTTATAGGTTGTCACAGCGGCAGTACAGGCGCAAATACCACCCCATAAGACGACAACCGGTCCAAGCACTCTTGCCATCTGGAACCGCTGGAACAAGGTTGTCAGGGGAACGATGCCTGCGATCAGGCCGAAATAAAAGATGGCAGATGCCCAAGAGAGTCGCGAGGTATCGGTCGTTGGTGGATGCGTATGCGTGTCTACGACGGCAAGCTTGAGATCCTTGTTCATGCCAAAAAGCGCAGCGCTTCCCAGAATCGCTTTGTCGTAGAACACCAAACCAAAACCGAACCACATCCTGGCTCCACTTCAGTAACGTGTCTTTGCAAGTGTAGGAGGGTCAGACTTACCATGGGATAAGGATGAGGTCGAGCTTACGCACAACCCTCTTTTCCACCTCCGGGTCTATCTCTCGGCGGTGATCACCAACGATGGCCGTAGCGATATCCGCGCCTTTCACCTCGCCAACCTTTTCGGCATCGTAAGCGTGGATTTGCTCGTCAATGCTAAGCTTTGGGATACCCTCCTTATGTTCGGTATCGAACTTGTGCATAATGAATGACCGTGCTTGATGTTGCAAAGTATGTCAAAATCCACGACGGAGATCAACACTAACGCAAGTTACAAAACGATAGCTGTCCAGTTTGAGGTGGAACAGGAACTTTAGCTGACCTACTCTACTTCAATCGCTCTCCAGGACAGTGCTTACTCCGCAACTTCCCCACGATCTTCCCCGCAGCATTCGACCCCATGACGCGGGGATTATGTCTGTACTCTTCATTGTTCCTGTATGTAGCGAGCGAAGCTAAGAGAAGCTAGCACATAAGAGGAAGCTAGGCCATGTGAACTTTTGGCAGGGATTGTGAAGGTTCAAGTGGCAAGAGCGTAACCAATGGCCAGTTGCTGCGTAGCTCGTCGGGACGCACTGATCCGACTAAGGCGTCCAAGTACAGGGGGCGGAGTTAGCTTGCCTGGCGTAGCGATGTCCTACATCTAGAACGAGCAGCTGTTTAACTCAAACTTCATAGGAACTCTCCTTCACGCGCCACCGTCCCTATTGAATCTGCCGCAGATATCAAGCAAAGACAAGAACAATTGTGACTGCTCAATCCCGTCTGATTCGTTGAATTTCGTGTCACAAAGCATCGGGGGTGCCCGTGCTCGAATGCGCCAAGGTTGACACTCCCGCTCCGAGAGCTGGTTCTCCAACCCCGCAGCAAACTCCAGCATGCCGTTCGAACATTTTGCCGCTACAGGGGTTGATTGAGAAGCATCGGGTCCAGGATGGAGATGTCAGACTAGCCGTCACTACCGAAGCCATCCGTCTGAAGCTTCCTCGGATCCACTTGTACTGCCTGGCCAGCTCTTGGCGGGGCTTGGCAGGGCAACCGATGAACCGCGGCTTCATAGCGGGGGTCTCTCTGACTTGCGGTCAATCTCAAAGTCCTGCAACTCCACCTAGTCGACTTGACAAGACGCGCTGAACCTGTCTCATGAAGACGGTACTTCGTACTATAGTTCCTGACATCGAGTGTGCACGTAATACCATGTCTACTTTTTGCCGCCACCAGTTAGTATCTAGGGGTTAGCGATTACCAACGGCTATAGTACTGGATTTGCAGAGACGCCTACTCGTGTGTAACGTCTTCCCCTTTTCGTTCAGCTGAGCTTGTTGAAAAAGATTGACAGTATGTGTGGGGTAGCGAGGTACTTCCTTCGGTATATCCACTCCCATCCGTAAGAACTCAATATTGGCTACGTTACGAATTACCTCATCAGTTTGGTTTTCCTTCCTTCTCTAAGCATCAGTTCGGGCTGAGTACCTCGTCTCTGCCCCTACATTGTTAAGCACTAGGCCCGCCATCGTTATGTTCTTCGACAGAAGGAGTCCTGGGTCTCTTACTTGGGGGTTAACAACAAATGATCACTCTTTCTGGCAACTCCCGTTTATCCGACTCGTTATTAGTGGACATTCCATGGTTATGATCTTCTTTGTCGATCATGGTTTCTCCCTGTCTTTCAAACCAATCAAACTGATCCGCACCGGCCAATACGATCAAGTACTCCATACAATAGCATCCTCGACCTTCAGACGTTGGTTCCGACTTTTCTCCCCTGTCATAGGAACTAACGTTCTTGACATGTTAGGCGTTTATTGGGCTTCTTCGGCCGCGCGAGAGTGATGTACGACCCGAATCCTTATCATATTCCTGGCCACATTTGGATTGGACGGAGACGATTGCCGACTCTCTATGCCTAATCTGCAGACTTATTGAAAGATCTCGCAAATTACCTCTACCTCTTCAGTTTTAACGGGATCAAAACGCAATACAACCTCTTCTTCTAGACTATTATTAGAGAATTTCGCAGTTCTCTCGTCGTCTTCATTACTCTTATCGGCCTCGCCCGCGTCAAAGCTTGGATTCGTATGACCTCCATCACCTTACTATGTTTCTACTGCGTGCTGTATCGCCAATGGTACTTCTACCTGTTCCTATCGGCGCTCTCCTCGCCGAACTTTTCGTCATACAAACCAAATCCCTTTCATGAGCGTCGGTTGACTCGCTCCCCCATTCAAATACCGCCTTGTCGACGTCTGACCTCACATCTTGCCACCGCTACTTAATTACATAGCAATCGGAGCCTTCAACTTCGCCCTCTGGTTCCTTAGCGCGCCTACGAACGGGTACGAGGAAGTCGCTTCCTCCCGCTTCGTCCTCAATCTTACCCCACAATTCATCAGCAGGCACGACTATACAGTCTTCCCAAGCTTCGGCGCTCCCTTGCTCGTCTGGTCCGTTTCGCGCCTTCCCATGCTCCAAAAAGCTTTCAACAATCCTATCGCCCTATATCTAGGAGATATCTCGTACGCACTGTATTGTGTGCATGGGCCGCTGATATCAACATCTTCATATCTCATCCAACCTGGCCTTTGGACTGTGGTGGGCTGGGATGGTACGACAAGCTATGAGAGTTCAGTGCACCATCAGACCTGTTTTTGGATCGGTATAGCGATCCAAACTGTCCTTGTGGTTTGTGCAGCTGACCTCATGTGGAGGTGGATGGACGTCAAATCGGTCGATTTTGCACGATGGCTAGAGAGCAAATGTCTCGCCGGGTTTGGCGAGGAACGGAGAGGCAAGGACACGAGGACGTCCTAGTAGTCAATAATTCACAATATGCTAGTTAAAAGGGTATAGTATACTTCGAATCCTATTAAAGAAGTCCTTTGACTTTATGTGCTAGAGCACGTTCGCATGCATAAACTTATGCGTATACTAGAGTTCTCTGATTGTGAATGCTTCGAAGAACAAGTCTCACATGTAAGCAAACCCTTTCATTTCCGTAACAGTCGCCTGATACATGCTCTACACTGTCACTGTTACTCAGATCAGGGAGTGGCCTGTAGCTAGGATATTTGCCAATATCGACTAACCCCGCACGATTTCATGACACAGGAGTCCGAGGCTCCAACCCTTTCCCAGATGACACTAAGACCCATTGTTGCACAGCGTAGAATACATCATCTTTGATAACATTTGTTGCATTAAAACAAACTGCTAATACACAAGCCTTCCAGAGCATATATTCATTCAATGGTCAGACTCCTTTGGCAGCCAACGAGCCGTTGCAATCCTAGTCCTCTTCCCATAAAGATACAAAGGTATGGTGAAGAGACTGAAGATGCCCATCAGCATACCAAAGATACCGAATGGAATGGCCGTACCATCCTTTGCGACCCATGCGCCTACAAAAAGGTCCAAGCAAAACCCACGACACACCGTAAAACTGCAACAATGACGAAGCAATCACCAGAGCAGCTGTTGTACGACTCGATCAGCTACGAATATATCGTTAGCAAACAGAATCGACCTAAAAATCTCATGGAGGTTTCGGTAACAAACGTACATAATTGAAGCCGATGCTAGGTATCTGCATCACACCGAAGCACAACATGCCCTGTTTAGTAATCAGTCGATCTCCTCACAATATATCTCATGGATTGTAAACTGACCAGTCCAAATGCCAGCCCTACCCAACGACCAGGCCCAGGGTAGGCGCCACAAAACAAAGATCCAGAAGCCCACTGTTGAAATGAGAAGGGAGGGAAACATAGTAGGGAGACGAGCTTCCGGTTCGGCCAAACCATGGGCCTCACGCTTTGCTTGTCTTTTAATGGTCCAGTCCGCTAACAGATAAGTGTAAAAACCACCAAGGATAGTCCCGATAAGGCCTCCGATGTTGATGAGTCCTAGCTTCGAGGCTCCCCAGAGGTATGGTGGCGATGCCAGCAACTGTGGCGCGATGGTCGAGATCGTGACGACGCCACCTACCAGCCCGGAGTACTGTAGCATCACCACCCAAACTCCGGGAAACCTAAGGGTAGCGATGATTTGCAGGATTCGCCGAAAGAATCCCGGCCGATAAAGACCCATTCTCAACGAACGTACAAATGTGTAGGGAGCGAAAGTTGCTTCGACGACTTCGGTCCGAGTCACCTCATCTTTCTCAAGCCCGGATGGTTGAATGGCCGCAGCGGAATGACCAGCCTCGGTCATGGCGTTGGGTCGATTGAAGAGAGTCTCTGGAACGAACAATGCGCAGAGAAGGAGAAGTGCACCACTTAGAACAGCTGGCAGATAGCCACACCACCTCCATCCCATGCTCTGCACTAGAGGTCCCCCTACTGTAGCACCCACGAGAGAGCCAGCAGCTAGGAAGGCGGTGTATATAGCCTGGTTGTCAAGTGTGAGCTCGGTAACGACTCTTGCTTGTTCGAAGCTTGCGACAACTTACCATGGCTCGACCTCGTTGATGAACGAAGTAAATCTCGCCCATAATGTCGGGAGTGACTGTATCAGCTGCTGCGATGCCGAGGCCTTCGACAAGGTCAGAAAGATCTGTGTATCAGACTGCTGCTGTGGTTCATGACTAACCCTGGACGGCCCGTGCCGCCAGCAAACTATTGAAGCTGTTTGCTTTACCACACCAAACAGAGCAGAGTGTGAGTATAACAAGAGAAAGCAGTATTATAGGGCGACGTCCAAAGGTATTGGCTAGAAGACGATTAGCTTAGAAGCACAAGAAGGTGTACTGTGTACTTACCTAGAGGAACGACTAGGATGTTCAGGACGCCGACCATAAGTACGTTGACCTGTTGGATACCATGAGCTCAACCACTGCTGCGCAATGAGGGGTTTCCAACATACAGCAATGATATAGGTCAATCTTGCAAAGGGTATAAGACCAGTCGGCGGACCATCCTGGTGAAAGGTTGCAAACGCTGTGACAAGATTTGGCAGAGCGCTGGCAAAGATGGCGCTTGCCAGATTGCCGATGAATGAGTACGAGCTCAGCAATATCAGGATGGTGTGTTTGCGCATAGCTGAGAAATTTAGAGGGTCTGCCGGATCCGGCGAAGGTTCCGGCCATCGATGCACATGGGTTTCCTCGTAGCTATGAGCTCCAGAAACGGTCCGGACGAGCTCTTTGTCTGTTGTATCCATTAGCAGATGCATCATGTCTTGTAGCAACCGCTTCTGCCTCTGTCTTACCAACGAGTCGCACCGTTCCCGGAGGCGTTGCTTCCCGCAACTCCTCCTTTGTGAGGAAAAGGCCTGTCTGTAAGTCGCCATCGTATGTCGCGGTCCGACGTGATGATACACGTGCAAGCAATCGAATTGAGGAATGAACGATGTAAAAGGACGGAAGGCTGAAGATGCTAATCAACCAGAACGCACAAGTACGCATAGGCCGGCTTTATGAAGCACTCCTGTGCGATGGATGACACCGTTCGCCTGCGCCGCCTATGCACATATGTATCCAGGTACTTGGAACGTGGAGAGATCAATCGGGATGTGGAGAAACTTTAGAAGGCCTGGACGTCAATAGAGCCGCTTGTTTGTCTTAGACGGTCGGCTAGACATGCCTATTCGTTAAGGGCTCAAAATACAAAAGCACGATTCCTAACATAGATCTCTACCATCCTCGGTGGAATCCAAAAGTAAATCGAAATCTAGAGGCCTTAGTACGCTTTACTACCCCTTTTAATATTAAATATCTTAATAATTATACGTAGTATATATATGTATATAGGCTCAAAATGATCGCATTAACCGTACCAATCATTTAGTATTAATTTTGTTTACTACATAAACATCCGAAGCGTACAATAGTGGCGAAACTCCGAATCTTGATTTACTTTTGGATTTGCCGAGTATCAAGTTCGACGCCCTCTATCAGAAAGCGGGGTAGGGCGGCACGCTGAGAACCGCTACGACCACTGCCCCGGGAAGTGGGGGCTACAATGCGGGGATCCCGAGACCAAGTGGGGGCTACTGTGCGAGTGCTAATATGAGGTGCCATGAGCTCACACACCACACCGGGGATATCATGTTATAACGCCAAATCCGTTGATTAGTTACGGCAGCTTCTCACTCTAGATAACAATCGATCTCCAGAATGACGTTTCTGAACAACATTGGCAGCCTATATCCCGGCCTGTCCATTCAGAGACTAGTGATCGTTTCTATCGCATGCGGCCTCCTCTACTGGGGTTTCGGAGTGAGCTCCGCTTCTTCTCTTGCGTACGTCTCTAAGCGACTGACGACAAAACAAGGTGTTCTACAATGTCTTCCTTAGTCCATTGAGGGCGATACCCGGACCCGCACGAAGCAAAATATCGTCTATAGACCTCACCTTGGCAGGAGTTGCGGGCCAGCGTGCTCATGTGCGTATAAAATGATTCGACGCTACTCCATTACTGATGTTTGAGGTGCTAGAAACTCCTTGAGCTCCACAAAGTGTACGGTCCAATTGTCCGTATCGGGCCCAGCGAAGTTTCCATCGGCACATTTAAGCATTACCGGAGTATCTACGCCAGCCCAAAGGTAGCGACCAAGCTTGGGGCATTCTACAGTGCGGCGACCTTCGTGGGGCACGACAACATCTTTCAGATGACGTGAGCACGCTTAGGGGGCCAGAAAGAAAGACGAAGTGCTGACAAAGCTCCCAGAAACAAAGCGCAACATGCAGCTCGAAGGAAACTCGAGGCTACGCCGTACTCCGAGCAGAAGATGGCGTCAATTGAGCCCTACGTTCGCCAAAAGGCTCGTGTTCTCACTGATCGGTTGTTGTCACGATCTGCATTGTCTCCGTCTGGCACGACAAACGTGTTCGAGCTCTGCGGTCTTTTTAGCTTCGAGGTGGTCTGTAAGATCGGGTTTGCCAAAGACTTCCTCGAGGATGGCGATGACAGTGCAATCCCGCTCTTGAAAGCCATGGATGGAAGTGCAATGACGTTGATCTTTGAGGGCACCATGCCATGGCTAAAAGGTCCGGTTTGAGCACTAAGATGCCTGGCGCTATCGGCCATGCATACCGCTGCTTCGACTACTGGGAATGCAGGAGCAGAGAGATGGTGGAGCACTTCTTGAACAACACTAGCGAGGATGACGCTTACCTTCTTACACCTCTCATCAGGAACACTGACAACTTCCTCGGCCGGCAATTGAACAACGAAGAATTGGTGGAAGAAGCAATGGGCGCCATGTTCGCCGGGAGCGGTACAACATCAACCACGCTTACATACCTGTTCTATGCCATCTCACGGCCCGAGAATCAGAGCATACAAGAAAGGTTGCGTGAGGAAGTCCTGAGCATTTCGGGTGACCTGCAATCAATCAAACAATTGCCATATCTAAACGCAGTCATTAAGGAGACATTCCGCTTGTATCCGACAATCATCTCAACCCTTCCGCGAGTACTGGATGAGCCTCTCACTATTGAGTCTCACGTATTGCCGCCAGGCACTATCGTGGGCATGCAGAACTACGTGCACCAACGGGACCCCACCGTCTTTCCAGACCCGGAGCGTTTTGTGCCAGAGAGATGGTTACAGAGTACGGACGCTATGGATGAAGCTTTGACGCCATTTAGTCTTGGTCGGAGAAATTGTATTGGGCAAAACTTAGCGTGGCTAGAGCTGTGGCTAGCTGTCTATGAGGTCGTATCCAAGGTGCGACTTACCTTGGGTAAGGAGATGAGAGCTGAGGACATGGACATGGAGGATCGGTTTAATACCGCCCCTAAGGGCAGAAAGCTTATGCTCCAGGTTACCGGGGTGTAGCGACCCTGCTTTCTAATCTTGGTATTGAAGTCACATCTTTCGCTAGGTGTTCCGTAGTGGGTTGTAGCTTTCGCATTATAGTAGATCTAGGAAGAGTATTAGATTTCTTATCGCGTTATTTTCTCTTTACTTTTAGGGTTTAAAGTTAGAGAAATACCTTATATACTTTTTTAGTTTAAAGTCTTTATTATATACTTATAGTATTTATTTACTACTTTATATACTTTTTATATAGGAATAATACTATATATAGTACTTATTTAAAAGTTTCTAAAAAGTTATAAATTCTACTTATATAATAACTTAACTAACTTCTTTTAAAGTATAATAATATAATTATAGTAGTAATACTTATAGAATTAATACTATAGAAATATTAAATAAAAAGGAATCTTAAGTAACTATTAAATAAATATTATTATAATATGTTTTATTACTAAGTAGTTTACTATTACTAAGTAGTTCGCTCTTACTAACATTATAACTATTATAGACTATTATAATAATACCTTTATAACGTAACGCGTAATTAACTTATAATAAAGGTATATTATACCTTACTATTAAGGCTACTTAAGTAACTCTTCCTAATAGCTAAAGATATACGTTTAAGGTATTTAACGTCCCTTAAATAACCCTAAAACGACGACGTAATAAAAAGCTCGTATAACGTAACTATAAGTTTAACTTAAAGAAGCTATAAAAGATAAAAGAAGAAGTAATAGTAGTATATATACTCGAGTTAAACTCGCGAGAAATAAGCGCTATAAGAACTATAATAAAAGAAATAGCTAATAATTTACTAGCTACGTATAGTAAAGGGCCTATTAGTAAGTACTAAGTAAATAGGTTTAAGACGCGTACTAAGGAAGTTAAGCTTCGACGTAGTTATTTATACGATCGTTAATAAGCCTTAAATAAAGACGTACGCGTTATAACGCTCTAGTTTAAGTTAGTTAAAAAGATAAAGAAAAAGTATAATATCTTAAATAAAGATATATATAACTTTAATAAGATAGGCTTTATAATAAGTATAATTAATACTTAAATAGTCTTTATAGGCTCTAAGAAACGAAGTAATCTTAAAAGGTATAACTATATAACTAGGAGTAAGTTATAATTATTTAAGGTATTTACGCTACTAAGTAAGCTATCTTACTCTTAATTATTTTCGGTAGTAAGGTCCTTATATTAAGCTAGTATATAGACTTACTTCGCAACTAAGTACTTAAGACTAGCGCTAATAGCTAGACGATAAATAAGCTTACTTTAAAGTAGTTAAAGTACTTTAACGCGTATATAAAGGCGCATTAAGTAAGTATATATTACCTACTAATTATAGATAGTTATAAGAGTTATAATAGTTACGACTTTTATAACTACTATAAAGAATAAAAGATTATTATTCTTTATATATCCTTATACTTATTATACTTATTATAGCTACTTAACGTAGGCTATTTTACCCCTTAAAGCAAGTATATAACGCGGAGATTAATAGCTAGTTATAGTACTTTACTACGTAAGTTAAGAAAGAAGCCTTTTTACTAGTCTTTTATATTACTTTTAATAAGGTAATTATAAAAGATAATATCTAAGTAAGCTTTAAAAGCGCTAAATTAATTCCTTATAACTTAAAGTAAGTACTATTAAAACTTAACGTAGTACTTCGTACGCTAATACTCGTACTATTAAAGGTTATCTTATAGGAGTTTAAAATACTAGCTAATCTAAAGGAAATAAAGGCGCAAATAACGCTAGTTTATAAGCGTATATAACTATATAAGAATTCGCTTATTTCGCCTCTTTTATAAGCTATAGATTTACTTACTAAAGGTATAGCTATTATAAGTTATAAATTAGAGTTATAAATAAGGGAAATTGTAAGTCTTTAGAAGTCGATTAAAGCGTTAATAAAGTAACGTAGTTATAAAAGAAAGTATATTTAAATAGAGGAAAGTCTTATAGTAAGTAACGTATAAGATTTAATAACTAATAAGGACGATAGTAATAACGAGGGTATTACCTAACTTACAAAGAGAGTACGTATGTAGAAGTATTATAAATATTATAGTAAGACTAGTTATAATACGCGTACTTATACTATAGAAATAGTAGATCTAAATAATAGTAATACTTCTAAATAGTACTATAAACTAAAGTATGTTTTTATATAGTATTATAATACGGAGGTAATAGTTTATAATAGTCGCGATATTAGTAAGGGCGGACTACTTAGTAATAGTAAACTACTTAGTAATAAAATATGTTATATATAAATTAAGATTTAATAACGTATTTTATTACTAAGTAGCTACTCCTTACTAAGTAGTTATTCCTTACTAATATTGCGACTATTATAAACTATTACCTTCGTATTATAATATTATATAAAGATATACTCTAGCTTATAATACTATTTAGAAGTATTACTATCGTTTATATTTACTATTTCTATAATATAAGTACGTATATTATAGCTAGTCTTACTATAACGTTTATAATACCTTTACGCGCGTACTTTCTTTATAAGCTATTTAGTACCCTCCTTACTATTACTATCCTTTTCGACTATTAAATCTTATATATTACTTACTATTAGGCTTTCCTTTATTTAAATATACTTTCTTTACGATTATATTACTTTATTAACGCCTTAATTAACTTCCGAAGACTTATAATTTCCCTTATTTATAACTCTAATTTATAACTTATAATAGCTATACCTTTAGTAAGCGAATTTATAACTTATAAGAAAGGTAAAATAAGCGATTTTCTATACTATTATATCTACTTATAAACTAGCGTTATTTACGCCTTTATTTCCTTTAAGTTAGCTAGTATTTTAGACTCTTATAAAGTAACTTTTAATAGTACGAGTATTAGTATATAAAGTACTATATTAAGCTTCGATAATACTTACTCTAAGTCGTAAGGAACTAAACTAGCGCTTTTAAAGTTTACTAAGATATTCTCCTTTATAATTACCTTATTAAAAGTAATATAAAAGGCTAGTAGGAAGGCCTCTTTTTAACTTACGTAGTAAAGTACTATAACTAGTTATTAATCTTCGCGTTATATACTTACTTTAAGGGAGTAAAATAGCCTACGTTAAGTAGCTATAATAAGTATAATAAGTATAAGAGTATATAAAGAATAATAATCTTTTATTCTTTATAATAGTTATAGAAATTATAACTACTATAACTCTTATAGTTATTTATAATTAGTAGGTAATATATACCTACTTAACGCGCCTTTATATACGCGTTAAAGTACTTTAACTACTTTAAAGTAAGCTTATTTATCGTCTAACTATTAGCGCTAGTCTTAATTACTTAATCGTAAGGTAAGCCGACGTACTAGCTTAATATAAGGACCTTACTACTAAAGATAATAAAGGGTAAGATAGTTTACTTAATAGCGTAAATACCTTAAATAATTATAACTTACTCCTAGTTACTTAGTTATATCTTTTAGAATTACTTTATTTCTTAGAGTTTATAAAGACTATTTAAGCGTTAATTATACTTATTATAAACCTAGACTTATTAAAGTTATATATGTCTTTATTTAAGATATTATACTTTTCCTTTATCTTTTTAACTAGTTTAAACTAAAGCGTTATAACGTATACGTCTTCGTTTAAGGCTTACTAATAATCGTATAAATAACTACGTCGAAGCTTAACTTCCTTAGTACGCGTCTTAAATCTATTTACTTAGTACTTACTAATAAGTCCTTTACTATATATAGTAAGTAAATTATTAGCTATATCTTTACTATAGTTCTTATAGTACTTATCTCTTATAAGTCTAACTTAAGTATACGTACTATTATTACCTTTTCTTTTATTTTCTTTAGCTTCTTTAAGTTAAGTTTATAGTTATATTATACGAGCTTTTTATCGCGTTATTATCTTAGCGTTATTCGGGGAATATTATATACCTTAGACGCGTATTTTATACTATTAGGAAGAGTTACTTAAGTAGCTTTAATAGTAAGGTATAATATACCTTTATTATAAGTAAATTGCGTATTACGTCGTAATAGTATTATTATAATAGTCTATAATAGTTACAATATTAGTAAGGAGTAGCTACTTAGTAGAGGGTAGCTACTTAGTAATAAAATATATTATATAATTTATTAAATATTATTATAACTTTTATTATAACGTATTTTATTACTAAGTAGTTTACTATTACTAAGTAGTTTACTCTTACTAATATTACAACTATTATAAACTATTATAATAATACCTTTATAATATAACGGGTAATTAACTTATAATAAAGGTATACTATACCTTACTATTAAAGCTACTTAAGTAACTCTTCCTAATAGTTAAAGATATATATTTAAGGTATTCGATATCTTTTAAATAACTTTAAAATAATCATATAATAAAAAGCTCGTATAATATAACTATAAGCAACTTAAAGAAGCTATAAAAGATAAAGGAAAAGGTAATAATAATATATATACTTAAGTTAAACTTACGAGAAATAAGCGCTATAAGAACTAACGTGTTTTATTACTAAGTAGTCTACTATTACTAAGTAGTTTACCCTTACTAATATTGTAACTATTATAGACTATTATAATAATACCTTTATAACGTAACGCGTAATTAACTTATAATAAAGGTATACTATACCTTACTATTAAGGCTACCTAAGTAACTCTTCTTAATAGTTAAAGATATATATTTAAGGTATTTAACGTCCTCTAAATAACTCTAAAACGACGACGTAATAAAAGCTTATATAACGCGACTATAAGCTTAACTTAAAGAAGCTATAAAAGATAAAAGAGGAAGTAATAGTAGTATATATACTCGAGTTAGACTCGCAAGAAATAGGTACTATAAAAACTATAGTAGAAGAAATAGCTAATAATTTACTAGCTACGCGTAGTAAAGGGCCTATTAGTAAGTACTAAGTAAATAGATTTAAGACGTATATTAAGGAAGTTAAGCTTCGACGTAGTCGTTTATACGATTATTAGTAAGTCTTAAACGAAGACGTACGTATTATAATACTCTAGTTTAAGCTAGTTAAAAAGATAAAGAAAAAGTATAGTATCTTAAACGAAGACATATATAACTTTAATAAGATAGGCTTTATAATAGGTATAATTAACGCTTAAATAGTCTTTATAAGCTCTAAGAAACGAAGTAATCTTAAAAAGGTATAGCTAAGTAACTAGGAGTAAGTTATAATTATTTAAGGTATTTACGCTACTAGGTAAGCTATCTTACTCTTTATTATCTTTAATAGTAAAGTCCTTATATCGAGCTAGTACGTAGACTTACCTTACGACTAAGTACTTAAGACTAGCGCTAATAGCTAGACGATAAATAAGCTTACTTTAAAGTAGTTAAAGTACTTTAATACGTATATAAAGGCGCGTTAAGTAGGTATATATTACCTACTAATTATAGATAGTTATAAGAGTTATAATAGTTACGACTTTTATAACTACTATAAAGAATAAAAGATTATTATTCTTTATATACCCTTATACTTATTATACTTATTATAGCTACTTAACGTAGGCTATTTTACTCCCTTAAAGTAAGTATATAACGCGGAGATTAATAGCTAGTTATAGTACTCTACTATATAAGTTAAGAAAGAGGCCTTCCTACTAGCCTTTTATATTAACGTAGTTCACCACCGAGCGGCCAACCACCACCGAGTGGCCCGCCTCACCAACCTTTGCCTATTACATGTCTATTGCCTACAATGCCACCACCACGTAACGCGCAGAAGACCTACAACGAAGGCACACTGTCCCTTGCTATCCAGGCTACCCAAGCCAAGACACCAGATACTACGAGACACGCAAGCAGAGCGTTTGACGTCCCCGAACGACGCTAAGACGACGACGCGACGGAACCCTCTCACGACGCGATACTCAGCCCAACTGCAGGAACCTTAGTAGCCTAGAAGAGGACGCAGTTGTGCGACGCATACTTGAGCTAGATGCGCGAGGGATAGGCGCTACAAGGACTATGGTCGGAGAAATGGCCAATGATCTACGCGCCGCGCGTGGGAAAGGGCCCGTTGGCAAGAACTGGGTAGACAGGTTCAAGACGCGTATCGACGATATCAAGCTTCGACGCAGCCGTCCATACGATCGTCAGCGAGCCTTGAACGAAGATGCACGCGTTATAGCGCCCTGGTTCAAGCTTGTAGAGGACACAAAGGCGAAGTACGGCATCCTGGATGAAGACACACACAACTTTGATGAGACAGGCTTCATGATGGGCGTGATAAACGCTCATATGGTCTTCACAGGCACTGAGAAGCGGAACAATCCAAAGAAGATACAGCCGGGCAACCGGGAGTGGGTTACAATCATCCAGGGCATCTGCGCTAGTGGGTGGGCTATCCCACCCTTTATCATCTTCGGCGGCAAGGTCCTCATATCAAGCTGGTACCCAGGCCTGCCTCGTGATTGGGTTATCGAGACTAGCCCTAACGGCTGGACGTCAAATGAGCTTGCTATCAGGTGGTTAAAGCACTTTGACGCGCATACAAAGGGGCGTACTATAGGAATGTATCGTCTACTGATTGTGGACGGCCATGAGAGCCACAATAGTCACAGTTTCCACAAGTACTGTGAGGAACAGAAGATTGTTGTTCTCTGCATGCCTCCACACTCATCGCACCTGTTGCAGCCGCTTGACGTGGGCTGTTTTGCCCCCTGAAGCGGGCGTACTACACGGAGATTGACAGCTGGTCACGGTACTCAGTCACGCAAGTCAAGAAGAGAGCTTCTTGCCAGCCTTTCATATCGCTTTCGACAAGGCAATCACAAAGGAGAATATCCAGGCAAGCTTCAGAGGCGCTGGGTTGGTCCCCCACGACCCAGAGCGAGTGCTATCGAAGCTTGATGTGGTGCTTCGCACGCCAACACCTCCACCGGTAGAGGCCACCCTATGGGAATCCAAAACACCAGGCAACCTGCAGGAGATAGAGGCCCAATCAACACTAGTCCGCGAGCGCATACAACAGCACAGAGAATCGCCTGTTTCACCTCTTCTGCAGGCTGTCAATTCGCTTGCCAAAGGCATAGCTATCATAGGTCATAATTCAGTGTTGCAGACCAGGGAAATCGCAGGTCTTCGCAAGGCAATAGAGGCAGCAACAGAGCAGCGCAAACGCAAGAGGAAGTATGTTCGCACAGAGGAGAGCCTTGCAGTAGGCGACGTATTGGATCTGATTGCTGAGAAGGAGGGTGGTGGTGAGGAGGCAGCTGAACAGCCTGCAAAGAGGGCGCGCGCGCAGAGGCACTGCGGGCGTTGCGGCAAGACTGGCCACAACAAGCGCACCTGCACTGCAGAAATAGTAGATCCAGGCGATAGCGACGCTTCTGAATAGTACTGTAGTGCCTGGCAGATTGCAGCAGAGTGTAGTGGTGCGGAGGTAATAGACATGTAATAGACGCAACTTTAGTGGGGTGGGCCACTCGGTGGTGGTTGGCCGCTCGGTGGTGAACTACGTTACTTTTAATAAGGCGATTATAAAGGATAATATCTAAGTAAGCTTTAGAAGCGTTAGTTTAGTTCCCTATAACTTAGAGCGAGTATTATTAAAGCTTAACGTAGTACTTTATACGCTAATACTTATACTATTAGAAGTTACCTCGTAGGAGTCTAAAATACTAGCTAATTTAAAGGAAATAAAGGCGTAAATAACGCTAGTTTATAAGCGTATATAACTATATAGAGATTCGCTTATTTCGCTTCTTTTATAAGCTATAAATTCGCTTACTAAAGGCATAGTAATTATAAGTTATAAATTAGAGTTATAAATAAGGGAAATTACAAGTCTTCGGAAGTCGATTAAGGCGTTAATAAAGTAGCGTAGTCGTAAAAGAAAGTATATTTAAATAGAGGAAAGTCTTATAGTAAGTAATGTATAAGATTTAATAACTAATAAGGACGATAGTAGTAACGAGGGTACTACCTAGCTTACGAAGAGGGTACGTACGTAGAGGTACTATAGATATTATAATAAGACTAGTTATAATACGCGTACTTATACTATAGAAATAGTAGATCTAAATAATAGTAATACTTTTAAATAGTACTATAAACTAGAGTATGTTTTTATATAGTATTATAGTACGGAGGTAATAGTCTATAATAGTCGCGATATTAGTAAGGGCGGACCGCTTAGTAATAGTAGACTACTCGGTAATAAAACACGTTATAATAAAAGAAATAGCTAATAATCTACTAGCTACGTATAGTAAAAGGCCTATTAGTAAGTACTAAGTAAATAAGTTTAAGACGTATATTAAGGAAGTTAAGCTTTAACGTAGTTATTTATACGATTATTAGTAAGCCTTAAACGAAGACGTACGCGTTATAATGCCCTAGTTCGAACTAATTAAAAAGATAAAGAAAAAGTATAATATCTTAAATAAAGATATATATAACTTTAATAAGATAGGCTTTATAATAAGTATAATTAACGCTTAAATAGTCTTTATAAGCTCTAAGAAACGAAGTAATCTTAAAAAGGTATAACTAAGTAACTAGGAGTAAGTTATAATTATTTAAGGTATTTATATTACTAGGTAAGTTATCTTATTCTTTATTATCTTTAGTAGTAAGGTCCTTATATTAAGCTAGTACGTAGACTTACCTCGTAACTAAGTACTTAAAACTAGCGCTAATAGTTAGACGATAAATAAGCTTACTTTAAAGTAGTTAAAGTACTTTAACGCGTATATAAAGGCGCGTTAAGTAAGTATATATTACCTACTAATTATAAATAGTTATAAGAGTTATAATAATTACGACTTTTATAACTACTATAAAGAATAAAAGATTATTATTCTTTATATAATATATTTTATAAGTAAGTTAGCTACTTAAGTAAGTTAGCTACCTTATAAAATTAGAATACCTACGTAGTAACATTACGTAATACCTTAATAACGTAACGTATAATATACTTATATTAAAGGAAATATATACCTTACTATTTCTAATATTATATCTAAGTAAATTTAAAGTAAGAGACGCGCTATAGTAGTATATATTATACTCTAATTAACGCTATAAGACTAACGCGCTAGATAGCGCTCTTAACGTAACTACGAGCCGAAATTAAAGCGCCTTATAAAACTAAAAGAGAAAGTAATAATATAGCGTATATTAAATAAGAGTCTACGTAGTATATTACTCTTAAAGGGAAACGTATAAGATATAGTAAATAAACTACTAGGAGAGTATAATAAGAAGCCTATTAGTAAGAACTAAGTTAATAACTTTATTAAGTATACGCTTAAGTTATAAATATAATAAAGTTATTTATACGATTACTAGTAAGCTACTTATAAGGATCTAGTAGTTATTTAACTTTAGTTTACGCTTATTTAGTTAATATAGGCGAAGTATAATATCTTAAATAAGGATACTTATAACTTTAATAAATCTAGCTTTTTAATAAGTAAGATATTATCTTAGTTAGTTATTATAAGTTTAGAGAAACTTAGTAAATAAAAGAAACTATAACTTAGTAATTATAAGTAAGTTACTTTAATATAAAGTATTAGGACTATAAGGCGCGCTATTTTACTCTTTATTATCTTTATAAGTAAGGTCCTTATCTTAACTTAATTTAACAATTTACTTCGTAACTAAATTATTAAGGTCTCCTTTACTAGTTAGACTAATAATAAGCTCGCGCTTATATAGCTTAAGTACTTTAATACGTATATAAAGGCTTATACTATTAAGGTATATAGGCTACTTATTATTAATAATTATAAGAGTTACTACTTAGTCGAATTCTAGAATTACTATAAGGAAAATAATATTATAGTTCTCTATATACTTTTATACTTCTTATACTTACTATAGTTACTTAACGTTATTTATTACTTACTACTAAAGCGCTTATATAGCGACGAGATCTTAGCCTTAGTATATAATTATATTTACTATATTATATAAGAAACCTTTTTAACTACCTTTAAAGTAGCTTTTAAGAAGGCGTTTATATAGGAAAATATCTACGTAAAGTTTCAAGGTACTAGGCTAGTCCTATATAACTTAGAAGCTATATTATTAAAGCTAAATATAAGGCTACGTACGCTAACGCTACTTATACTAAGTATAGTTAAATAAGAGGCGAAAATACTACGTAATACTAGCGAAATAGAGGCGTAGTTAACGCTAATTTAAAATTATATATAAAAATATTAAGAGTCTTTAATAAGCTCTTTAAATAAGTAAGTTAAGTAGCTAACTAAGAGTACTTAGTAAATAGTATATAAGATAGTATTAATACGCGAAGAAATAGCGCGTTTATAAGACGTAATTAAAGTAACTATAAAGCGTAAGAGTTATAAAAAGTAATATATATAAATAAAAGAGACTTTAATAGTAAGTAAGGTAACTAATTTAGTTACTACTAAGGAGGGTAATAGTAATAATAACGGCAAAAAGGCTACGAAGAAAGTATACGTAAAGTAGCATTATAAGTATTATAATAAAACTAAGTATAACTCTTATACTTATAAAGTAGAAATAAAGAATATAAAAGATAATAACGTTTCTAAATAATTATATACTATTCTATAGACTACTATAAAGTATTATAGTATTACGTAATATTACTACGTAAGCGTTCTAGTTTTATAAGGTAATTAACTTACTTAAGTAACTAACTTACTTATAAAATACGTTATACTTTTAAATATTAGCTTTAGTATAAACTTACTTATCTAGTATAAAAGTACTTATTATTAGTAGTAAGGTAGTTAGAGATTAAAAAGACGAGTTTTAGTATTTTACTTCCTTACTTATTTCGCTTCTTTATAGTTTACGTTATTATTATACTTTCTTTCGCGTTTAAAAGGATCCATTATAATTTATATACTATAGCGCGTAAAGTTTATTTAGTTATATAATTACGTAGAGTATAGTAAGAAACTTTAAATGCGTAGCTAGTAGCTCGTATCTTTACAAACTCCTTTTTCTTTAGGGTAGAAATAGTATCCTATATATCGGCTTTAGTATAGAACAGTTTGATAGGCGAAGAAGCCTTTATTATTAGTAGTAGTAAGGTTAGAAGGTTAGAGGGTCGCGTTTTAGTAGTACACTACCCCGTGGTTTACGTTAGCATTTTCATGCGTCCGTGTTGTGCTAAGGTACCATCATTTCTTCACGACGCAGAAACCCCTTCCCGTTCCTCCACATATCAATCAAGTCGTTGATCTGTTTGTGGCTCACAGGCTTGGTGACATAAAGATCGACGCCAGCCTTGAACGCCGCCTCTTTATCTTGCGCGCTCACCAACCCCGTCAACGCCACGATGATCGTTGGTGCTCTGGCCGTTTTTCATCGGCCTCGAGGTACCGCTGCTGTCGCTCGAAAGCGCGGATGGTAGACGTCGCCTCAAATCCGTTGATTTCCGGCATGGAGAGGTCCATGAAGACGATGTCGAAGGGTGGGATGGAGATGCCGCCGGAGGATGAAGGAAAGTGCCGCTCGAACGCTTCAATGGCAGCGCGGCCGCCGGATGCGGAGACGTGCGTTGAGATCTTGCTGCGTTTCATGTACATGGCCAGAATTTTGAGGTTGACGCTGTTGTCATCAACAAGTAATACGGAAGGTTGCGGTCGCGGCGAGCTCGTCGTGGGCTGGGTTGCCATACCATCCGATGGAGCTGCAGAAACTGGTGGTGGCGCGCTTTCAGCTAATACTCCGCCACCAACGTGCTTGCGTTTCGGGCTGGCGCAACGTTGTCCAAGATTATGGGTATCGTCTGTTGCCTGCGGCGTTTCGGCATCGTCGTCGGAAGGCTGGGTAGAGGGTTCGGAAATTGTCGTGCCTGCAGTCTGCATCGTGATGGAAGACTCATCCGCGGGCGTGGACAGCCAGAGTTGGTCCAGTGCCCGTGCGAGTTTGGAAAGGGTGACTGGTTTGTGGACGACTGTACCGCCAGCTACGGAGGTCCGCCAGAAGCCACGGCCGGATCGCTGACACATCACCAGGCGAGGCATTGACCAGAGAGCAGAATTCTCGATCGTTTGTTCCTCGTCCAGCTTCTTCACATCACGCTCGTCAAGAATAAGGAAGTCAACAGGTTCGGTGGATTCCCATGGGATCAATTCGAGCTGGAACCACTGCTGAAGTATTGCTGTCAACGATTCTCGCAATAGCCGCTCAGACTGCGGAAGATCGGGATCCTCGAAGTTCAGGTTGGGCGGATACAGCTTCACTCGACGGCCTGAAAACCGAGTGTAGAGACTTGGCGACCCTACTAGATTCTGATCCGACCCGAGAAACGTGGAAGATGGTTGACCACCTTCGTCTGCGCCTTCACTTCGTGCGAGTGGAATGCGAACCGTCACGGTTGTTCCTACCGTTACCTGGGATTTGATGTCAATGTCGCCACCCATGGAATCCACGATTTTCTTGACCAACGACAGGCCAAGACCCGACCCAGGTAAAAGTGGATCTTCTTGCGAAAAGGCTTCCCACAGCTCATTCCGCAAGTAATCCGGCGATATTCCCTTTCCACTATCAGCAAGGGTGAGTAGCAAATGGTCTTGGACGGATGCCTCCGAAGGCTCTACGTTCGCCGACTCTTTGATCTGTAAGGAGAGTTTAATCCAGCCAGACGACGTGTACTTGATCGCATTCACCTAAAGCAATTGTTAGACGAGTTTCCCAGAGGACGGGAATGACGTACCAAAAGGTTCATGACTATCCGGCGGAATGCACCAGCCTCAATCGGGTACAGCCAATCTCTGTGTTCTATATCAACAATGACGGCGGGTCGATCGTCAGGAACGCCATTCTCAGTGGTCGCAGGCTGTGCGAAAGATTGTGAAGGATCGGGAGACGTCGAACCCAAAGTTGGGGACCTATTGTATACTGCGTCGAGTGATGTGCTGTCCACAACATCTTCACACAGTTTCGCGAGGTCAACGATTGGATGTGTCGTTTCTTGCTCTCCCTCGATGCTCTCCTGTGGTTGCTCGAGCTGAGCCTGCCTGATTGCAAGGCTGCTAAACGCCTCACTGGTAGCTCTACCCGAGGGCTTGGAAGCACTGATGCCTGCGAAATCCAGAATGTGGTTGATCGTGTCTAAAAGCGTCCTTCCACAGCTGGCAGAAGTTTGCAGGAGCTCTTTTTGGAAAGCATTGCACTCGGTCTCTTGAAGGAGCTCGATACCGGCGAGCAATCCATGTAGTGGTGATCTCATCTCGTGAGATATTGAACCCAAGAAATCAGCCTTTTTCTTGTCGGTTATCATGGCTTCTACCCGGCGGACCTCTGCCACGACCGAATTGCAAAAGAACGTCAAAGGAGCCAAGTCGACTGAAGCCGTATAGATACGATTCACACCGAAAGACCACGCCAGCGCAACTGCAGCCACCCTGTTGTTCGCAGAATCCCACATCGGAGAGTAGATCAGCTGCCGAATGCCAGGTATGATTTGGCGAAGCTCATCAAGTATCGTTTGGAGCTGCTCATCACCGTCCCGCGGATTGTTTGCGCTCATGTGGAGGTGCTCTTCGTCAAAGTAGAAGATATGTCCTGTAGGGTAATGCCGCAGTAACCTAGATATCAGAATCCTCGGTAAGGATGGCACACCGTGCTCTTTGTCTCGCACCATGCTCGCCAAATGATTGCTTGGCTCAGAAGCTGTGGTATCTGACTGGGCATCCACGTTCTGAAAAGTGACCCCGTCAAAGGCGAAACAATTGTAAAGCACGCTCGCAGCAGGATTGTAGGTATCTCCAGGCTTGAATGAGTTGAGGGCTCGGTTGTACTTGCTAGGGCTGATTCCTGATTCATTCAAAGGATTTTTAGCCACAGAATCCTGCATGAAGCTCCCAAAAGCCAGACTGTTTCTGGTCATTCTTTCATGGTCCAGTATTTGTATGGATCTCTCCAACTCGGCCATGATCTGGGCAGCTATGTCACCAAAGGCTAACACAAATCAGCCAAAGCGATCTGTGTATGATCAGGACGCGGACCAACCTTGTGCTTGGTCTAGCGACAAGCCCGTTTCTGCAGGCTCCCTCCTTAACATGAAGATTGCCCCAATGTTGTTACCATCCTTGGACGTTATGGGTGTTCCCGCGTGGTAACGATAATCAGCGAGCGTCCCATTGACGATAGGCAGATCAGCGTATCGATCGTCCATTTTCATGTCAAGTATCTCGTATATAGCGGGGATTCCTGCACGATAGGGCAGCGACACGGTTGTCTATCGACAGTAAGCTCCGTCTTCGCATGTGGGCGTCCTCACTATATCTGAGCTTTTCATACCTTACAAAGGGAGCCTTCGACAGAGACCGACTCACCTGCATTTGTCAGACCTCGTACAAACGGCAGATTACTGGTAATTCTACGTACAACCGAACCATCTGCTCGAATCGACTGTAGACTCAGCCATGCCACCGCTGTCTCTGTTCGCCCCCGCTAAGAAATATTGTGTGCTATCATCCAGCAAGCTTAGCATGCATATGTCGGCATCCATCTCATACACAACACATCGTAGAATGGCTGTAAGCGCATAGCTTGCGTATTGACTCTCGTTGATCGCCTCAACAATAGGGTTGAAAAAGGAAGATGATGCGCCATCGGCGCTAGCTGGGCGGGTGCGAGCGGACGACACGAGGTAGGGCCTGAGCTGATAGTACCTGTGGATGAGAACTGTGTCAACTTCATTCCGCTCCAACAGGACGAATGTGTAGCACCGACCTGTGGAATTCTCGAACCCTTGCGGTGTCGGTCAGGAGGGCGCGATCGGGCTCAACTCTGAGGCGCTCCATGCGTACAAAAGAGAGGACAGAAAGGCCAGAGCAATCGATATGGACTCTGATCCGAACTTTGACCTTGCCTGGTGTTGGAGGATGACATAGAGAATCAACGAAGAACAGCTTCGCAAGAACTGAGCGGTTACTAGCTTCCGAGCCGTGCGCTATGGGCTTTCTCTAACGTAATCCGCGGGGAAGCGAGCGCCCGCGGGGTAGCGACCAATAAAATCGCGTCTCCTCGACCTTCTAACCGTGCTACTACTAACAATGAGCGTCTCTATACTAAGCAAGCGAGCCTATACCGAGACTAATGTTTAGAAGGCTATTTCTACTTACGAATAAAAAGATTATATAATAATCTAAGATACTACTCGCGCGTTTAAAGTTTCTTACTTTACCTTTTATTATTATATAACTAGATAAACTTTATACTTTATAATATATAAAATAAAGTAAGTTCCTTCTAATATAAAAGATAAGAAATTAGTCTAAGAAATTACGTATCTTAAATATATTAACTTTCTTACTTTACTTGTATTAGTTATAAAAATAATTAAAAAAATTAATTTAAAGTAAAGTTAAGAGTTTAATATTATAAACTATTTTAACTACTTATTATTATATACTTAACTACTTATCTAATGGAAATATTAGAGTCTTAGGAGACTCGATATAATAATACTATATAAATTCTTTTTATTTATAAGGAAGTTTTTAACTTAATTTTTAAAAGAATATATAATAATAAAAATCTTAAATAAGTACCTTATTCTTTACTTTTTATTAGAGCGCTTTTCTTACTAGTAAATAATAGTTATTTTACGTATAAATATAAATTAACTTTCCTTCCTTTATATATAAAGAATTTAAGTTTATTATAACTTTTATATAAAACTATAAGTATCTAAATATAATAGTTTATTATAAGGTAATAATAAAGGAAAGTATTAAGTTATTTATATTAGAAAATCTAGTATTATAGTTAGTTAAAGTTATAAATTACTATCTCATAATTAATATAATTAATAATAAATAAAGTTAATATTATACTTATATATATATAGTACTATAACGTATTTTATTACTAAGTAGCTACTCTCTACTAAGTAGCTACTCCTTACTAATATCGCGACTATTATAGACTATTACCTTTATACTATAATACTATATAAAGATATACTTTAGCTTATAATATTATTTAAAAGCGTCGCTATCGTTTATATTTACTATTTCTATAGTATAAGTATATATATTATAGCTAGTCTTATTATAACGTTTATAGTACCTTTACGCGCGTACTTTCTTTATAGGCTATTTAGTACCCTCCTTATTACTACTATCCTTTTCGACTATTAAATCTTATATATTACTTACTATTAAGCTTTCCTCTATTTAAATATACTTTCTTTTATAACTCTACTACTTTATTAACGCCTTAATTGACTTCTAAAGACTTACAATTTCCCTTATTTATAACTTTAATTTATAACTTATAATAGCTACGCCTTTAGTAAGCGAATTTATAACTTATAAGAGAGGCGAAATAAGCGATTCTTTATACTATTATATTCGCTTATAAACTAGCGTTATTTATGCCTTTATTTCCTTTAAGTTAGCTAGTATTTTAGACTCTTATAAAGTAACTTTTAATAGTACGAGTATTAGCGTATAAAGTACTATATTAAGCTTTAATAGTACTTACTTTAAGTCGTAAGGAACTAAACTAGTACTTTTAAAGCTTACTAGGATATTTTCCTTTATAATTACCTTATTAAAAGTAATACAAAAAGCTAGTAAGAAGGCCTCTTTTTTAACTTATATAGTAAAGTACTATAACTAGCTATTAATCTCCGCGTTATATACTTACTTTAAGGGAGTAAAATAGCCTACGTTAAGTAGCTATAATAAGTACGATAAGTATAAGAGTATATAAAGAATAATAATCTTTTATTCTTTATAGTAGTTATAGAAATCGTAACTATTATAACTCTCGTAGCTATTTATAATTAGTAGATAATATATACTTACTTAACGCGCCTTTATATATATATTAAAGTACTTTAACTACTTTAAAGTAAGCTTATTTATTATCTAGCTATTAGCGCTAGTCTTAATTACTTAATCGCGAAGTAAGCTAATATACTAGCTTAATATAAGGACCTTACTATTAAAGATAATAAAGAGTAAAATAGCCTACCTAGTAGCGTAAATACCTTAGATAATTATAACTTACTCCTAGTTACCTAGCTATATCTTTTAGAATTACTTCGTTTCTTAAAGTCTATAAAGACTATTTAAGCGTTAATTATACTTATTATAAACCTAGACTTATTAAAGTTTTATATATCTTCGTCTAGGATATTATACTTTTTCTTTATCTTTTAACTAGCTTAAACTAAGGCGTTATAATACGTATATCTTTATTTAAGGCTTACTAACGATTATATAAATAACTACGTCGAAGCTTAATTTCCTTAGTACGTATCTTAAACCTATTTACTTAGTACTTACTAATAGGTCCTTTACTACGCGTAGTAAGTAAATCGTTAGCTATTTTTTTACTATAGTCTTTATAGTACTTATTTCTTATAAGTTTAACTTAAGTATACGTACTACTATTACTTCCTCTTTTATTTTCTTTAACTTCTTCGAGTTAGGCTTATAGTTACGTTATATAAGCTTTTTATCGCGTCGTTATCTTAGCGTTATTTAAAGGACGTTATATACCTTAGACGCGTATTTTATACTATTAGGAGGAGTTACTTAAGTAGCTTTAATAGTAAAGTATAATATACCTTTATTATAAGTAAATTACGCGTTACATTATAGTAGTATTATTATAATAGTCTATAATAGTTATAACGTTAGTAAGAGGTAGCTACTTAGTAGAAGGTAGCTACTTAGTAATAAAATATGTTATATCTTATATTAAATACTACTATTATTTACTAAGTTAATAGTATTATTACTATTATAATAAGGTAGCCTTTACTTCCTTACTACTACCCTTATAGTTAAGTACTACTACGTAATTTTATATTATATAACTCTACTCCTTATATTTATATTTAAAGTAGTCGAGAGTTAAGATTAAGTCGAACGTTAAAGAGACTTAATTAAATTTCAAAATCTTTAACTTAGAATACTTTTATCTATAACTCTACGAATATTAGTTTTATAGAAAAACTTTCTATATTATAGTTATTTTTCTTTATTAAATCTAGAACTTTACTATATATTATTTTCTATAATTCTTACGTCTTACGGAGTTATTTACAATTGTTCGTCGAAAGAGAAAGGAATAAAGATTTTAAAGTTCTTTACTAAGACTAGATACTTTAAAGTATTATAATTAGCTACTTAGATTTAGGGTTTATATTAAGGCTAAATAGTTTTAAGTCTTCTTATTAGCTAGAGTAGTCTTAACTCGATATCTCTACGAATATTACTTCTATAAAATAAGTCTATATATCGTAATTATTCTTCTTAGTTAAATCTAAAACTTTACTATATATTGTTTTTTATAATCCTTACGTCTTACGTAGTTATTTATAATTATTCGTCGAAAAAGAAAGATAAGAAGATTTTAAAATTTTTCGCTAAGACTAGATACTTTAAAGTATTATAATTAGCCTATTTACTTTAGAGTTTAAACTCTAATATTAAGGCTAAATACTAGCGAGTAATATAATTAGCTTATTTCTTTATATACTTTCTTAGACTTTTAACTTTATATAAAAGGCTTTTTATACCTTCTAATTTATCCTTTCTCCTATCTCTATTTTATGTCTATATATAATCTTTCTATTTACTATAGTATAGAGAGTTATATCCTTAAAGTATAAGAGAAAACTACGTCGACTAAAATAAGTATAATACTACGTAAAAAGAAGGAAAAGAAGGCTATAAAAGTAAAGGATAAAGTAGCGAATAAGGCTATAATATAATATACTATATAGTAGTAGTAACTAGACCCTAAGTAATTTTAGCGTAAGTTAATTTCCCTACTTTTAAAATATCGAGAAATTCGTCCTAAACTATTAACTTACTATATTATAAAAAATAAACTCTTAAAGCTTAATAGCTACTATACTTAACTCGTAGTATAAGATACTCTAGTTAACTACTAAAAGAGTAAGATAACGGGTAGAATATAGCTAGTAGTACGCGTAATATAATCGTAATTAAGAGTAGCTATAAACTAAAGTAAATATTATATAAGAGTATATAAGAGTTTATAGTTATTAAGTTACGTTTTATAAGGACTTAAGCTTATCTTAATAGTATATAAAATTATAGTATACTTACTTATATATTAACTAGTAATACTATAAGGCTTAAAGTAGCTATAAACTTAACTTAAGAGTATTACTACTATTTAAGTACTAAACTTCTATTTAATAGTTATATTTTCCTTATACTTAGATAGAAATAATTTCCTTACTTTAAGATAAGTTAGTATTATATAAGTCCTATAAACGTAGTATCGACTTACTTTATTCTTTATATCTTAATAGGCTCTATTAAGTATTTACTTTCTTAATTATACTCTAGTAGACTTTATCGTCTATTTACTCTTTTAACTATACCTTATTTAATACTACTATTTATTACTATATTTATTATACTTAGGCTAACTATATACCTTATAGCTACTAATATATATAAAGTTCGTAAAGTATAAAAACGTACGTCATAGTATCGTACGCGTAGTAGAAGTTAATAAGTTATATTATATAATAATAATAATTTCCCTTATTAGGAATTATATTATAGTAGCGCTTAAGACTAAGGTCGAGACTAAGGTTTACATTAAGGTCGAGGTTATAGCTATAAAATAAGTCGTAAAAAGGCTATAGTACGTTATATACTAACGTTAATAATATATTTAAACTAGGAGAATTATCTACTATTATAAGTAATTTCCTTTTACTTACTTAATCTATTATATAAGTTAATTATAAGCTTACGCTTAGCGCTATAATTATATTACTACTTACGATTATACTCTCGACCTAATAGACTTATAAAGTATAATAAAGTCCTTATAACTATAAGGTATCTTAATATTCTACGCTTATAAGTATACGCGAAGTATTTACTATAAAACTATTATAGCCTATATTATATATTATTATAATAATACTAAAAGAAGAAGTCGTAATTACCGATTTAATTAAGAAGGGACTTTCGACTTTAAATATTAAGGAAAAAGATTAAGAGGAATAAGATATAAATACTATAGTATTTATAAGCGTCGAAAAGACGGCTTTTAATAATACGCCTTAAATAAGTATATCGAGTCTAATCGATAGTAGTAAAGCCTAATTTATTTATTATTATATAAATAATATATCGTACTTAAAGTAAGTTATATTTACGAGTATTATTACTTCGTTTAATACTATAAAAGGCTAAGCTTAAGAGGGATAGAGCTTATTAATAGGCGTATACTAAGCTAAGGTACCTTAAACTAGGGCTATATTAACGGACGTTAACGGCCCTTAAAATAAGTTATCTTCTAAACGAGTTAGTAATAGTAACGAAAACCTTACTAATAATATATTAAGTATTAAATAAAGGACTTATATAAACGTTAACGAACCTTTATCTTAGGCCTACGTTAAGGAAGCTACGTTTAGTATAAAAGTCGAGTTTAATAACTTCCTAGATATTAAATAAAGTAATACTAAGGCTACTAATATAACTTGCCGTTAGTTACTTAAACTATAAATAGACGAGAAGCTAAGCTATAGTTTTAATACTCTTATGTTAAGAACTACTTTTCCTTCTATTAAAACTAATATTAAATATCTCGATTCTAAAAGGAATATATTTCTAATAGTAAGCCTAACTATCTAGTAAAAGGCGCTTACTTTTTAGTCTCTATTTAGCGACGTCTTATCTTAACTTAATAATAATTGCGCTAATAAGAATAAAGAATAATTCGACCTTTATATAATAGTATCTTATACGTCTAACTTAGCGCTAAATAATAACTCGATAATATGCGTATATACTCTTAAGGAGCTCTCTCTTACTAAACTATTTCTTTATAAAGTACTATATCCTATTTACTATTATTATAAGTATATTCTTATACCTTATAACCTTAATTATTATTAGCTAATATTCTATCTTTAGTAGAACTATTATACGTTATAAAAACTAACTAAGAAGATAATAGACCTCTACGCTATTTACTAAAGGAAATGTTTACGTTTATTAAAAAGGCCTTAAATACTCCCTTATAACCTACTATTTTAAGCGAGAGATATTTACAAATAATATACTACTAAAGTAATAGGATTATATACTATTAAAATATTCGAAGAATAGAGATACTTAACTAGCGCTCTTATATACGTTATTAAAAGAACTATTCCTTACTAACTTACTTAATAGTAAGTTTAATATTTATCGTAACTTTAATATCGATAGCTTTATAAGAATAGCTCTTTTTACTAATACCTTTTAAGATAGTATTTAGCTTTACTATATACTTAGTTACTATAAGAAGATATTATTAAATCTATACGTTAAGATATACGATTAAGTACTATATAAGATAAAGTAAATCGAGCTATATAATAGTATTACTACTTAAGGTTATAGTTTTTATACGTTCGTTTTATTTCTAAACTATTTTATAAGTATTTAAAGCGAACTTTACTTAAACGACTATAATATTAAGTACTAGATAAATAACTTTATTTTCCTACTATTTAGTAAGTATATTCTACCTTTATATTTTAGTATTACTCTCGATTATATAAGGAGGCTAAGTACTATAGTAAGTATTTTAATAAAATAGCGTAAAAATACGATCGTTATCGTCTCGATTTACGCTATATTATCTCTAAGTACTACCTCCTTACTTAGTAGTCTAAAGTCCTTTACCTTTATAATAAAATAAAGAGTAAGTAAAAAACTCCTTTTATTATTATTATTAAGTACGACCTTAAATATATTATAAAGTATATAAATACGTAGTTAATATAAGAGTATTTTAATAAGATACTATATAAAGTATTTTAGTTTAACTAATAGTACTTTTTATTTAAAGATTACTATCTAAACTTCAGTATAAAGATACTCTTACTAAGGCTAATATCTAACGTAATAAGTATATAGTTACTTTCCTTTAAAAGTTATATTACTTTAAAACGTAAGAAGAATTCTTTTACTATACTTAATTTAACTACTTTAAAACTAAGTTTAAGATATATTTTACTAGCCTTATATATAATACTAGGATATACTTAACTACTACTAAGTATAATAACTTACGTAAAATAAGAGAAAGATATATATATAGTAAAGAATATAATCTTATTAAAGACTCCTTTTATATACTTATTTAAGATTTTAAAGCCTTTACTAATTCGTATCTTAAGAATATAACTTTCGATAATAGTACTTTATAAGAGTAATACGCCTTAGATTCTACTAGGAGTTTTAAATTACTTAAGGATATAAAAGCTAACTTAAATACGTAGTTTTATACTAGCGTTAAGTAACTAGATAGTACTTTCTATATTACTATATAAATTAACTTTAGCGCCTAGTAAGAGTACTATATTAAGTATAATTATTTCGCTTAGGTTAACTTTATAGTAATCTTAACTATTTACCTAGAGCGTATTCTTACTAGAGTACGCTATATAGCTTAGTTATATACCGCGCGTAACGCCTTAACTTTCCTTTATATAAATAAAGAATTCCTTCCTTATTACTTATACTAAATTATCGCTACTATAAATTATATAAGTTTTCTTTATATAAAGTAAACTTACTAAGTTTAGTATATTAATAAAGTAGCTACTTAGATATAGAAAGTTTATAAGCTTTTATCCTTATAACTAAATAACTAACTACGTAATAGTATCTTACTTATTATAGTTATATACGTCTTATAAATCTCTATCGAAGGTAATAACTTAAAGCGCTATACGTTACTTTAGAGGTATAGTATATATAAATAGAAAGAAATACGTCGCCGCTTAGTAATAAAGATAACTATTATAAATCTCTCTAGTAATAAATCCGATAAGTTTACTAGTATAGTAAATACGTAAATTACTTCTTCCTTATAAGAAGACTACGTTAGTAAGTAAGTTCTAAGCCTAGGAATCGAATAGTTACTATAAGATTATAAGATAGTCTAACTTCTATATAACCTTATTAACTTTAAATACTTTGCCTTTACTCTCGAGATAATCTTAAGCTTTACGCTTACTTTAAATTAACTTTAGCGAGTATTTAATAAGAAAGTAAGTATATAGTTACTATTAATAAAGGCTAGTTTAATTAAGTACTAGTTTAAGTAACGCGCTAAAGCTATTATAATAATAGCGAAAGGAGCTTTATTTAATATATATAGCCTTCCTTTAAAGTAAGTATAAACTCTCTTAAATACTAGTATATAACTTATTATCTAATAGTATATTCGCGATATATAGTAGCTTATTGCTAAACGAACTACTTTCTAATAAGGCGCTACTAGAGTTAAGGCTACTTATAAAGAGATTACTAGGGCTCTTATAAGCTCCGAGTATTTAGGTCTTACTAGCCTTACGCTTAGTATAGTTATTAAAGTTATTAGTCGGGATAATATTTACTTTACTTTTACTCGAAAGCTACGTAATACTTATAATAGAGTAAGTTATTTCCTATAGTATAATACTAGTACTTAGTACGATAAGGTTATAAGATTATTTATAATTAATAATTATAACTATAATAAGTACTCTCTCCCGCGTAGTTATAAGATAATTAATAGTTTCGAAGGCTTTATTATACCCTTAATACTATAATCTTAAAGGAGCTAAGGTAATAGGTAATTTCGGCCTTTATAAACTTATTATATTACTAGATAAGTATTTCTATTTAGATAGTTAACTAATATAATATTAAGTACTTTTTAATATAATTAAAGGCTAGCTTATATTATAGCTAAGTAACGTAAGATATAATCTAGTAAACGTTTACTATAGCGCGTACTTAATAGCTTATACTTATACTTCCTTAAGACGATAGTAACTTACTAAATAGTAAAGTTAATAAACTCGTTAGTAATATTCGTTATAATAATAGTAATACTTAGGAATATCTCTACTATATATATAGGCTTATTTATTCTAATAATATACTTATATAAAGTAAGGAAGGAAAGAGCTATAAAGTAGAGCTATTTATAGTTAAGAAATAGCCTAGTATAAAGCGTAGCGTAAGGCTCTATTTAGCTCGTACTTTCCTAAGTAACTTAAGTAAGTTACTAATAGATTTAAAAGATTTAAATAACGAATAAATACGCGTCTTTTTATGCGCGGTAAATACTCTTATTTAAGTAAGTAACTTAAGCTTTATATATAAGTATTACTAATAAATCGAGTTATAAAGCTATTTCTATAACTATAAGCTAAGCTTTATTTGTTTATCTTCTTTATTCTTAAGTTACGTCTACGAGCGTATTTATAGTAAAGTATTTATAAATATATTTAAACGAGTATTTATATATAGGTAGTAGAATTTACTACTAGTATAGTTTTTCCTCTATATATATAGTTCCTCTTACTTTAATAACTTAATAAACCTTTTCCCCTACTATAATTTACTTACTTTTAGACCCTCCCTATCCTACGGCTATAAATAGACTTTACTTTTACTTACTATTTACCTTCTTACTATTATAGTAGTTACTCTTACGCTTATAACCCTCGAGAATTTACTTAGTTTTCTTAGAAGACTTACTATTAAGCTTTATCTTCGTATATTTGAATACTTAATCCCTATTAGCTAGCGTATTATAGTTAGTAATATCCCTAGTAATATAACTATAATAAGTCTCTATAGTCGTCGTTAAGGCGTACTTACTATAACTCGTACTTATTATTAGTACTACGTAAAAACTCTATATACGTTTCTTAGAAATAACTCCTTTAAAGTAGTTCTAATTAATAGTATCTTAAATAATATAGAGCCCCCTATTTATCTTTAGACTCGACTTCGTTTATAGTAAGCTAATAGTTCTTATAAGTCGCTTCGCGTAATAAATAAATAATATACCTTATAGACTTCTAAATTACTTACTTAACTAACAACCTTATTAACTTCTCTCGTACGATCTTCCTTAAGAAAGTCGGAGAAGGAAGTATCGTCTTTTAATCTAGTAAGTTTATATACTATTCTCGTAGTAACTTCCCCTTTTAAGGCTACTATATTTCCCTTAGAGTTTTCTTAAGCTCCTACCTTTATAAGATCTTAGCTTTTCTAGAAAATATTCTATTAATAAAAGATAGTAAAGTAAGAGCCTATTACGTCTAACTTACTTATTACTTCTTATATATAAATAAGTTAGTTATAACGAATTAAAGTTTCGTTCTTAGTAATAAGGAAGTCTCTTATAGCTTAGAATACTATTTAGATAGCGTTAGTAATAAGGAAGTTTCTTACGTATTAAGATACTATTTAAGTAATAAAGATAATAATATTATAAAAGAAAGTAAAGATATAAATAATCTAGAAGAAAAGCGTTCTATAAATAGTATATAAATTAACATTATTAACACTTTATAGCATACTAACGAGTCTCTAGATTTAGAGGAATATAACGACGCTAGTAAGAATCTCGAGACTAAGTTAAACTATAAGGAAACTTACGAGAGTTAAAGTAAAGTTATAACGTCGACTAGCTAGACTATAAAGGTATAATCGAAGCGAAGGATAAACTTAAGTTAAGTAACTCTATATACTCCGACTAGTATATAGGAAATTTATAGTACCTTTCCTATTTTACTTAGTATATACTTCTTTTATAATTAGAGCTTAAGATAGTAATATATTATAGTTAGTTATATATCTAATAATTAGATATATAACTTATACTTATTTCTTAGTACCTTACCTTAATTATAACTCTATCTACGCTAGTTATTAGCTAATTATAATATACGTCCGTTATTATAACTTAACTTTTATTTATAGTATTATTTAGTATTTTCGTTTAAGTATTAATATCTCCTATAAGTATAAAGCTTATATAGCCTTATATTACGCTAAGTAGAACAATTATACTATAATACGTATATAAATATATAGTAAGGACTAAGGGGCGTAAAATACTACTTAGTTTACGAACGTTAAATAGTATTATAACTTTTACTATTAAGGTTCTTTAGTATATACGTAACTTAACTTACTATATTTACGAACGCTCTTTACTTATAAGTTTTAAGTCTTACGTAAACCTTTATAAGATAGACGATATATATAATAAAGTCGAGGTCTACTACTTTACGTAAACTCTAATATACTAGTAATAGTAGGAATTATGCCTTAAAGTTATAAGCTAGGATTAGAAATACTAGGGCTTAAATCTTATAAGATTAAATAGTAGAAGTACTATAACTATAACTTTATAATACTACTCCTTATATAAACGTACTTAAAGATACTAGTATATTAGAGCGAGGATAGCTAGCTTAGTTATAGTAATAATAGTAAGGGTAAAATATAAGAAGTAAGCTTATAATAAAGACTTACTTTTACCTTATTTAAAACTCTTATCCCTCTCTTTATTCTTTCCTTAAGCTAGATACTTAATACTTATCCTTAAAGTAAATAAACTCTATAGTCGTTAAATAACCTAGTCTATCTAATAGGGATTAACCTCGAGTCTTTAACTCTAAGTAATAAAAGTAATATTAATTTAGAATTCTAAATATACTAATTTAGACTTATTTTATATACGAGTTAAATACATAGAGACGGGGTCTATATATCGATAGATAGATAGCTTAAATCCGGAGTAGTCGAGGGTTAGGATTAGGCCGGGCGTCGAAGGGACTTAGTCAAATTTCAAAATCTTTAACTTGGAGTACTTTCATCTATAACTCTGCGAATATTAGTCCTATAGAAAAACTTTGTATATCGCAATTGTTCTTTTTAGCTAGATCTAAAACTTTACTATACATCGTTTTCTATAATTCCTACGTCTTGCGGAGTTATTTACAATTGTTCGTCGAAAGAGAAAGGAACAAAGATTTTGAAGTTCTTCGCTAAGACTAGACACTTTGGAGCATTGTGATTGGCCGCTTGAATCCAGGGCTTATGCCAAGGCTAGACAGTTTCGAGTCTTCTTATTGGCTAGAGTAGTCCTAACTCGATATCTCTATGAAAATTGCTTCTATAAAATAAGTCTATATATCGCAATTATTCTTCTTAACTAGATCTAAAACTCTACTATATATTGTTTTTTATAATCCTTACGTCTTACGTAGTTATCTATAATTATTTGTCGAAAGAAAAAGATAAGAAGATTTTAAAGTTCTTCGCTAAGACTAGATACTTTAAAGTATTATAATTAGCTTATCTACTTTAGAGTCTAGACCCTAATACTAAGGCTAAATACTAGCGAGTATTATAATTAGCTTATTTCCTTATATACCTTCTTAAACTTTTAACTTTATATAAAAGGCTTTTTATACCTTTTAATTTATACTCTCTCTTATCTAGCTACTATTTTAGAGAAAACTATACTATAGTTTTTAGAGTTACCTCGTAAATTTTAACCTTAGTACGAACTATTATTTTAGAAATTATAGTCTAGTTTTTATAGTCTAGTTTTCTACTTACTAATTAGGTTTTACTATTATAATTAGACTTATACTAAGTACACTTTAATACTTTCGTTTAAGGATAAAGAGAAATCCCGTTAGTTAATAAAATAGCGGCGTTTTTAGAAACTATATTAAATAATTATATAAGTTCTAGTAATTTAGTATTATATAATCCTTAATATTAGATAGTAATATATATTCCCTATATAACTTATATAGTTCCTAGAGATAAAGTAAAGAGATACTTAGTAAAGTAATATAAAGATTAGCCTTTAAAGTTACGTAAAGAAGTTATAATATATTACTCTTAATTACGCTTTACTTAACTTAATTAAGTTACTTTACTTAACTCTAACGATTTTCTAATTCCTAGTTTACTAGTATATAATAGTCTTAAGTATCGAGAGTATTAGTACTTTTACGTAAGTAAAGTAAAGATAAAGGAATACTATTAAAATAACTATAAATAAGTAAAAGTAAAAGGTACTTAGTAAAATATAGTAAGTATTTAGATATTCTTTAGTAGGCCTTATAGGAAGTTCTTTAAAGTAAAAGTAGTTAAGAAAGAAGAGAAAAATAGGCGAGATTAGTAATTAAAGCTTAAGTTAACTATTTAGACTTTATTAAAAGAAAGTAAGAAGTAAGATTATAAAGAAGTAAAGTAAGTAACTTAAGTTAATATTAATTAGCTTATAGTAAATAATACGCTATAAATAAGGAAGACGTAGTAAGTAAGGAAATTCTTAAGTAAAAATATACTTACTATTATAATATATAGTAATAAGTCGAGTCTAAAAGAAGGAAGCTTAAAGCTAATATAAGAGTCTATTAAGTATATCTTTTAGCGTTATAAAGAGAGTATTACTAGTTAATATAAGAACGAAGAAGATAATAACTTAGTACTTAGCTAGCTAAATAGTCCTTAATAAGAGAAGTTTAATTCTAAGCTATTTAGTATTTATTATAAGTAGTTAATATATATTAAGTATACGAGCTATATAGCCTAAGTAATATATTACTTTATATAATTATAGTACTTAGAAAATTAGTATAACTATAAACTATTTGTTACGGGCTGTGCAGGCAACAACCCCACAGCTGCAGTCTGCTCAGTAGCCAAGAGTTCTTGGCTGGACTGAGCAGCAGGATTCATGCACGTTGCTCAGTTGCTCAGTACTGCTCAGTACTACTAATCAACTGAGCACAACTGATCAAGCTTTTGAGGCACGAGTCTCCTTGAGTATATAGTTACCTTTCCCTACCTTAGATAGGAGCTTCGTGCTCAACTCATGTAGCAAGTTCAATCACTGCCTTTTGCTATACAGTTCCAATACCTGCCTACCTACAATACTACTGCTCCCTACCTTACCTGTCTAGCCTAAGGTCAACCTGTTACACTTTGAGCACCACGCTTAGGGTACCGAGCTTTGAGTATTGTACGACGATACACCGACTAGTGTATGTCATCCGACGAATCCTCTTCTGGTTCCAACAACAGTTCCGACTACGAGTCCGAAGATAGTCAACCAATTAGACCAACACTCCATACCGGACTCACCTATCAACTTGGCAATATGACGGACCGTGTCACAAGCCCAACGCCATCCATCTCAGGCCGCCAGCCTAGAGCCGTTCCGGCTCCTGCCCAGGTTAGCGAAGTTACTACTATCCGGACTCTCAAGATCCCTATGCCGGATACCTTCGATGGAACTCGTGCCAAGCTGAAGGCATTCAAGACCCAAGTTGGACTGTACATTCAGTTCAACAGTGCCTATTTTCAGAATGATATGGACAAGATCATGTTCATGATCACGTTCTTCCGAGGACCAGCTTTCGACTGGGTTGACCCTCACTACACCGAGTATCGTGAGCGTCCCCCAACTAGTCGAAATGTGGCAACCGAGCTCTTTTCGAAAGTTTCGCTACTTTCCAGGAAAAGCTCACCATGGTCTTCGGGAACATCGATGAAAAACGGAACGCAGAGAGAGATTCAGAACCTACGCCAACGAGCTTCGGCTACCGAGTACTTAGCCAAGTTCCAGCGTTTGGCCACTAGGACCGAATGGGATACCGATGCCCTCCTGGCTCAGTTCTATCGAGGACTGAAGGACTCCGTTAAGGATGAAATCGCCAAGATCGACCGCCCTACCGATCTTGAAGCCATGTACACACTCGCAGTTCGTATTGACACCCGTCAGTACGAAAGACAGTTAGAGAAGAAAGGAAGTTACGTACCCTTCCACTCTAAGAAGTCTCAGAAGACTCGCGAGCACTATGGACCACAGCCAATGGAGATCGACGCCACTAGAGGAAGACCCCTGTTCAACAAGCCCCAGAAAGGTTTCGTCAAGAACAAAGGAAACAAGGGAGATAAAACCTGTTATGGATGCGGGAGGAAGGGACATTTCCTGCGAGACTGTCGCAGTCGCAAACAGAACCTCCCTAGAACCGGACCCCCACGACAGATAGCCGCTACTGAGGCCCGGGACCATCATAACAGCCTCACTTGGACAGCCTGCTATGATGACTCGTGCCGCACCCATCTGAGTGATAAGCAAGGGTCAGGATGGTTCCCTAGCAAACCACGCAACTCCCAGACGTTCGCAGCAACCAGGATCAACGCGGGACAACAACAAGGGGCGTCTTGGGAAAGAACTTTACAGTACCTGGATGACTCCGATGGATCCGACGGAGTAAGCGTCGGAGAAAATCCCGACGGCCCGATCCCTGCAGAAAGCCCCCAACGGGCCGAAGTGAGAGGAATCGCATTCTCAATGGAAACCATCTCACCGGACTGAAGTCCACCGGACTAGAGTCCGCAGGAGAAGAGTCCGCAGGAGAAGAGTCCGCGGAGGACAGCTCCGAAAATGAATCGACCGATCCAAACAATTCATCGGACGATTCGGAGCCGGGAATCCATGACCGATACGCTCAGCTTATTATTCGGCACCCGACACCGAGCCTAAGGGAACAAAGTCAGCAGGAACGTCTAAGAGAAGCGTACGATACCGCGTTCTGTATCTTACACGCACGCCAAGACGTAGCCCGATATTGGCTACAAGAAGTGGAAAGAAGCATTCGAAATGCTATTGAAGGAGGACCCCTTACCGAAACTGTTTCGCTTAGCTACCGAGACATTATTCAAGAGAAGGTCCCCCAGGCAGCTTGTTTACTAAACAAGGAGGATACATAACCCCGGACAATGGTTACATCCCTAGAGAACTCCGCCTCAGAGTTAAGACTATTCAAGAAGAATACAAGAAGCGAGACCCTAAGGTCAACCCTCATGCTCGGGTTGACCCACAAGACTTTCAGTACTATCAGGCCCCAGCGATCTTACGAAGAATTGCGCAGGAACCAAAAAACTGATAGGCTCTTCGGGCACCAGGTCGCCGAAGAAGCCCGAACAATGGCCTGACACGAGATACGGACCAGTATCAGTACTTGGAAAGCAACAGACAATCGCTTCGACTAGATACTCGAACAACTTTCGAGTATGGATCAAGGTATGCGGTCAATCCGCGAGAGCCTTGATAGACTCCGGATGCACAGGGATCTTCATGACCCCTACGTTTGCCGCAAAGACAGGAACGACCCTGTATGCGAAGAAAGAACCGTTTCCGCTATGTGCGATCGACGGGAAGCCCGTGGAATATAACTCCGGAGTAGTGGATCAAGAAACGGGAAGGATACCTCTTGCGATGGGACGCCACCGAGAGAAGCTTCGATTCGACATCACGGACACACCGGGATCGGATGTGGTCCTAGGATTGCCATGGCTAAAGAACGCCAACCCAGTGATAGACTGGAGGAACGAGAAAATCTCGTTTAGCGAATCGATGAAGTCAATGCCTCTGTCTGCAGTGCACGACGCGCTGGACATGATTGACATCTGTGCTATGACAGCAGCAGAAACCAGACAGCGGATTCAAGAAGAACCCGAGAACGTACAGATCCTATGGAGCAGGCAAGAGATTTGCGCCGCCGAACCGACTCCAATTCCTGCAGAATACAAGGAGTTCGAAGAACTATTCAGGGAAGAAAGTGACCAGGAGGCACTACCTGAACACCAGTCATGGGATCATGAAATCAAGCTTATGGAGGAAAGAACCCACCAAACAGGCGATCTATCCACTATCGGCCGAGAAGCTTGAAGCGCTTCGTACATACCTCGAAGAGAACTTACGGAAGGGATTTATCCGAGAATCACAGTCACCCGCCGGATATCCTATTCTCTTCGTACCGAAGCCAGACGGTAGTTTACGACTCTGTGTCGACTACCGAGGACTGAACAACATCACAATCAAGAACAGTTATCCGCTACCACTTATTTCGGAACTCCAGGATCGACTCCAAGGAGCCCAATGGTTCACGAAATTCGACATACCCGCAGCCTATAACCGGATACGTATGAAACACGGAGAAGAGTGGAAGACCGCGTTTCGAACCCGATTTGGACATTACGAGTATTTGGTCATGCCTTTCGGATTGACTAATGCTCCGGCTACGTTCAAGCTTTCATCAACAACGTACTACGACAGCATCTCGATGTGTTTGTTACAGTGTACCTAGACGACATTTTGGTCTATTCGAAGACCAAAGAGGAACACGTAAAACACGTTCGGCTAGTGCTGAAAGCATTGCAACAGGCTCGGCTACGATTGAAACCGAAGAAGTGCGAATTTCATGTACAGGAAGTACAGTTTCTGGGATACATCATCACTAGAAATGGACTCAAGATGGACCAATCTAAGGTTACCGCAGTAACAAGTTGGCCCACACCAACTTCAGTCAAGGAAGTCCAGTCATTCCTAGGATTCGCCAACTTCTATCGACGGTTTATCAACGGATATTCCCGGATAACGACACCCCTCACATCCATGACCAAGAAGGATCAAGGATTTGAATGGACCAAGGAAGCGAACGACGCTTTTGAAGAACTCAAGCAACGCTTCACGACACAACCCGTATTGGCCATGTTCGATCCGGAAAAGCCAATCACGGTAGAAACGGATGCATCCGATGCAGCTATCGGAGCATGCCTAAGTCAACCAGACGAGCAAGGACGCCTGCACCCTATTGCGTTTCACTCCAGAAAGTTCAGCCCCGCAGAACTGAACTACGAGATACACGACAAGGAGCTACTCGCTATTGTCGATGCTTTCAAACAATGGAAGGTATACCTTGAAGGACCGAAACACCAGGTCAAGGTATACACGGATCACAAGAATCTTCTGTACTTCACGACTACGAAGAGCCTGAACAGAAGACAAGTTCGATGGTCAGAGGAGTTGTCTTCATACAACTTTCAGATCATTTACAGGAAAGGATCAGAAAACGCTAAAGCCGATGCTTTGAGCCGAAGAACTGATTACCTCAAGGATAAGCCCAAGACGATTCAGGCTATCCTACGAACAGACACCGAAGGAAATCTCGAATACAATCGACACGTCATTGCGGCCACACTGACTATCGAGAATCGAGACTTCGAAAACAAAGTGCGTCAAGCACTAGAACAGGACACAATCGCGGCTGAAATCATGAGTGATCCCGAGAATCACCAGGGATTTCAGGTATATAACAGACTTCTACTGTTTGAAGGTCTTATATACGTACCTACCAAGTGTCGACAAGAACTCGTGGACAACTTTCACAGTTCGCAAATCCATGGACATCAAGGAATCGATAAAACTCTTGAACGGATCACCCGAACCTACTACTTCCCCGGAATACGGAAGTACGTAGAGGAGTTCATTCGAAAGTGCGACATCTGTCGACGAACGAAGCATGACAGACACAGACCCTATGGACTCATGAAGTCTCCGACTACGCCACCTGGCGCATGGACTTCAATCGCATTAGACTGGATAGTGAAGTTACCACTATCCGAGGAACCCGTCACTAAGGTGAAATACGACTCCATACTGGTAATAACCGACCGATTGACCAAGTATGCGTATTTCCTGCCATACAAGGAAACAGCCAGTACCGAAGACCTAGCTTACATTCCTCCGAAACATTGTAGCAAATCATGCTATGCCCAAGGAAATCATTTCGGACAGAGACAAACTCCTTAAGTCGAACTTCTGGAAATCACTCACAACACAACTTGGAATCAATCACAAGTTGTCAACATCGTATCATCCACAGACGGATGGACAGACGGAACGACTCAACCAGACCCTAGAACAGTATCTTCGCTGCTACATCAATTATCAGCAAGATAACTGGGTACGACTATTACCCGTCGCACAGTTGGCATATAACAGTGCGAAAACAGAGACAACTTCAGTCTCACCTTTCTTTGCGAATTATGGTTTCGAACCGACAGTCAGACATGAACCGCGAGAATTCGGCTTCATCGCCGAAGCAGCCACAGTCGCTGTAGAACAATTGCAAGAACTACATGCAGAATTACAGAAAGACATCAAGTTCTTATCCACCCGAGCAAGCATCTACTACAACCGAAAGAGAGCTAGGGGACCTACTCTCAAAGAGGGGATAAAGTCTATCTTTTGCGACGCAACATCAAGACTAAGCGACCAAGCGACAAGCTGGACTACACGAAACTCGGACCATTCAGGATTCGAAAAGTCAAAGGACCTGTCAATTACGAGCTAGAGTTACCTGCTCGAATGAGAATACACCCAGTATTCCACATTTCTCTCTTGGAACCCGCCGACACCGAGACGCCTATCCAAGACACACCACCTGGTATCGATCCAGAAAGCCAGAACGCCGATTATGAGATCGAAAGGATCCTAGACGACAAGTTGATTAGAGGAAAGCGCCACTACCTCGTCAAGTGGAAAGGATATGACGATACCGAGAATACCTGGGAACCAACGGAACACTTCAACTCCCTGAGGGTTCTATGGCAATACCGCCAGAATCGGGAAAGTCCCAGAAGGAGTCAGGCATCCCATCCAACGCGCTCCAGGTCTGAGGAGAAAGATTGAGAGCAAGCCCGCGGGAAGGACTATCAAAGGTGATGGTCTCCTCAGCTTCTTGCTGCTCCGCCGCCTCCAAATCTCGAATTGTTCCCTCCTCGACCGCTATCGCCTCTTCTGCTCGCCTATCCAACAGATCCATCTGTTGACGCAACCGCATTTCCCTTGCGAACGCAACTCGCAACTCTTCCCGAGCCTTCTCTTGCGCCTCGTAGGCCTCCTTTATTCCTTTGCGGAGTTTCGCCTTTTCACTCTTTAGGCGCTCCCACTCCGACTGTGTGACCCGGAGATCACACCGTTGCCCACGACGCAGACACTCGCTGCATTTTCCAGAACGGACGTGTACTTTACACACCCTCTTGTGCTTCTTGCAAGTCGCGCACGGTTTAACCATGATGTCGCCAAATGATTCGATAAAATCCGCAAGTTTTCGACGACGGATAGTGCTGGAGTCAAGTGTTGACTTGGGCATCGTGGAGAAAAGCCATGACGACTGAAGTATGGACACTGCCTAGATTATAACATAAGCTCCGAGACGAAGCTAGTCTAGAAGGGGGATAGTGTTACGGGCTGTGCAGGCAACAACCCCACAGCTGCAGTCTGCTCAGTAGCCAAGAGTTCTTGGCTGGACTGAGCAGCAGGATTCATGCACGTTGCTCAGTTGCTCAGTACTGCTCAGTACTACTAATCAACTGAGCACAACTGATCAAGCTTTTGAGGCACGAGTCTCCTTGAGTATATAGTTACCTTTCCCTACCTTAGATAGGAGCTTCGTGCTCAACTCATGTAGCAAGTTCAATCACTGCCTTTTGCTATACAGTTCCAATACCTGCCTACCTACAATACTACTGCTCCCTACCTTACCTGTCTAGCCTAAGGTCAACCTGTTACACTATTAAGGTAAGATTAAAAGAAGCTATAGTAAATTTAGTACGTTATTAAGCTTAGTAAGGTAAATAAGGTAGTCTTAAACTCTTATATTTTCGATTTAAGCGTTTTATTTTAAACTTATAAAGCTAAAGTAAACTCGAAATTAGCGATTATATACTTTAGCGCTATCCTAAATACCTAACGAGGATATAAGTAAGAACTTATTATTTATTAGTACTAAGAAATACTAACTAAGATACTTAACGAGGATATAAGTAAAAACTCGTTTTCTTATTAGTACTATAAAATACGTAGGGTCGGCGTCGCCGTAGTATTTTAAGTTATTAAGGGTAGAAACTCGTTTTCTAAATAAGTATATATCCGCGTTTTATTCCCGTGTTAAATCCGTCCCAAATTTGGATATATTTATCGTATATATACGCCGTAGCTTTAGTCGCAATTTTAAGGTTAAAATTATACGTTAAAGGGTACTTAGAGTTACATTAGAGTTACGGTTTAGAGGGTTTAATATTCGTATAAAGCGACTATATAACTATATAACTACTAAGCTAATATAAAAGGTAAAGTAAATAACGTTAAATTATTAATTAACTATACGAAGAACGCGAATCTATATTAACGCTAAAGGAATCGCGTCGTATATAAGAGTCGCGTACTTATATTAAGTTAAGGAAATATATAGATACTTATATAAAACGTAAACATAAAACTTATAGACTATTTTTATACTCTATTTACTATTATTACTCGTTCTACGTTTTTATAACTTATTTACTATTATATTACGAGCATTATAATAAGTTTAATAAAGTATTTAATATTATTAGAGTAATAGACATTACGTAATACGTCAGTATTTACTAGAATATAAGGTATTAGTTTATCGGGCGTATAAGTATAAAGTTTAGCCGCGCAAGATCGTCGCTTATTTTAAAGGTAAATAGTATAAGATAAGTTATAAAGAAGCGAAGGGTATTTCGTAAGAGGCTAGTACTTAATTCGAAGGGTTATAGGCTAGTTTAAATGAGTTTAAAGTACCGAATATAACGTAAGACGAAATCCTATAGTTACTAATATTTAAAGATAACTAATAGTATTAAATCGACTTACTAAATTATTAGTATATTTAGCAAATAGACGACAATATTATTAAGTATTATTATATAGTCTATAGTTAGATATAGTTTAAGTAAGAAGGGCGCCCGACGAACGTAAAGTAAATAAAAGTTAAGGACGAAATAGTACGGCTATAAAAGATAATTAAGTACTAAAGGATTTTTATTTGCCGAGCCTATTTAGCGTTTTTCGAGGTAAGGGAGCATAACTATAGAAAGTAAAATAGTAGTAAAGTACGAAACATTCCGAATAGTAAGTCGATATAGTCTAAGTTTATAGCGAGCGTAATAGAGAACGTAGATAATATTAAGGCGGAAATAAAGGTAAAAATTGACGAAGGAAAAATAGACGAAGTAAACTAGTAGTTAAAAAGGACGGGATAAATTACGTATTTAGTAGGGTTCGACTATACGTAGTTAATAAAAAGCGTAAATAGGCCGGACGAGATAAAAGAGCTAATAAAAGTAGTAATTTAGATAGTAATAAGAAGATTAGCCTAGTCCGCGTAGTAAATAGTTATATAAAAAGCCGAGTATTTTATACGTATTAAGGCAATCTAAATAGAAGATAAGTAGACGAGGTATATACTATTAATAGTATACTAGGATACGGAGGGAATATTAGTATATACGTAGCTATAAAGGTAACTATTAATATTTTTCGCGTAGACTACGTATAAGAAGTACGAATAAGATAGTCCGAAGTACTATTTTAATAAGAAGTAGTAAAAGGCTTAAAGGGCGTTATAAAGGTAAGCTAAAAAAGAAGTAATATAGTTATAACTAACGTAGCTATAGTTAAGGAGTATTATAGTAAGGCGAAGGCGTAGTAGACGAGTAGTACTAGACGATAAAAAAGAGTCGAAAGTAAGTAAAAGGAAAGAGTAAGCCGAAAGGGTAAATACGAAAGAATAGAGGGAGTTATTAGAAGTAAAAGAGGCGTATTTAAAGTTTTATATTATATTATTAGACTAGAGTAATATGTCGAAAGATTACGAGTACGCGATAGTTTATATTATAGTCGTTTTAGGCGTTAAAGAAGGAGGATAAAGGGGATAAATAGTTACCCGCTAATTTTATCTAAGTTAATTAAGATTTCGTAGTTTATAGTCGTATAAAAGGCGTTTTAAGACGAGGAACTAGAGGAAATAAAAGATAAATAAGTAAAGGGAGTAAATAGTAGCGAAGAAGATAATAGTAGTAATAGTAATTACGAGACTATTACTAGCGATATAGCGTAGCTAGAGGGGAGGAAAGGGGTAATTATAATAGTTAAAAGGATAGTAGACTATTTTATAGTACGTAAGACGAGTTCGCTAATATAGTAAATATTAGACTTAAAGACATACGAGTTAAAGATATATTATAATACTATAGTAGGTAGAAGCGTAAATTAAGTAAAGAGTAATATAGTATAGTATAAGGCGTTATAGTTTAATATAAATACGTTCCGTAGATTTATATATAAAATAGTAGTAGATACGAAGCGTTAGTTAAAAGACGAGTTATTATACGAATTCTAGGCGCTAAAGATCTCATAGTAAACGTTACGTAACGATACTAGTAATAGTACGTACGAATAAAGTTTTTATAGGACGAGAGAAACTATTTAAAAGTAGACGGCTAGACGTAATTATTTAATAAAGTCTAAGGTAATATCTAAGTAAGAAAAAGGTTCGTTAAGTTAGAAACGTTAAAAGTTAATAGGGTAGAAGTAAACGAGTATATAGCTAACGTAGTAGAGTTTAAAGTAAGGTTATTAGTATTAATATACGTTATAAGTAGTTAACTAGCGAGGGCGCTAGAGTTATTAAGCGTTAGGTATAATAATATAACTAAGGAAAATATAGAAACGTATTTATAAAGGACGAGTTAGTAGTATTTATAACGAGGTACTATAAAGGGTACTTTATAAGTAAAAACGTTAAGATTATTTATAAGTATTTACTTAAGGAAGTAAGGGAAGTATTAGTAAAGTATTTATAGTTAGTATTACTATTCTAGATAGCGTTAAAGAAGTAGTTTTAGCTAGACTAGGAAGGACGACGGAGTATTTTTAGTTATTTATAATATAAAGATACGAGTCTATATAGTAGGAAGTAAACGTTAGTAAGGATATAGTAAGCAATTAAGTAAGAGAGTATAAAAGAGTTAAAGTAAGAGTTAACTATCTAGTTATATCGCGAGTTAGTTATTAAAATTAGTAGGAAGTTTATATAAGAAGTAGTATTATTTAAGTAGGATAAAGATAATAAGGATAGTAATTAAAACGAGGATAATATTAGAGATAAGTTAAAGTTAATTGCAAATAAGTAAGTAGAATATACGTTATATATAGTAAGTATAATATACGCTAAGTTATTAAACGAGATAAATAGTAACGTAGTAGAAAAGAGGAAGTAGTTTAAATAGTCTAGTACTATATAGTACGCGTTTTTAAGGTTCGTATTAGTAGTAAAAGAAGAGAAGGAAAAGTAGTAGTACAAAGGAAAGACGAGACGAAAACGTAAGATAAGAGGGCTAGTAATAGCGTAGGAAGACTAAGCTAAATAGGCGCGCGTAGCTAGATAGAAGTTATTACGTATTATAGACGCGAAGGCGTAATTAAAGGAAATAATAAAACTAGAAGTAAAGTTTAAAGGTACGTAAAAGCTAGCGATAAAGGCGATTATAAGAGGTAAGCCTAAGGTAGTAGTAGTTATAGTAATAGGAAAGGGTAAGAACGTATTATTTATATTACTAGTAATATACGTACTAGGTAAGTTAATAGTCGTAGTAATACTATTAATAATATTATAGTAAAATATAATATAACGTTACAAGTAGGTAAGTATTATATATACGAAGTAGAAGGCGTACTAGTAGGTAAACGACGTAGTAATAGTATTTATAATACTAGAGTTAGTAGTTAGTAAAGGGTTTAATATATATATAAACTAAGTAAAGAGGAAGTTAAATAGGATCGTAATCGACGAGTATTACATTATTTTAAACGACGATTCGAGTTTCTATAAGTATATAAACTAAATAGGTAAGTTAGTAAATACGGAGGTATAAATAGTATTATTAATAGTAACGTTACTACTATTAAAGGAGACGGAGTTATAAAGGAAGATATATTAAAGTAAAGAGGAAGTAGGGATATTTAAGGTAAAGATAATAAGGAAGAAAATTAGGTACGAAGTAATAAAGGTAAAAGGAGAGACGTAGTAAAAGCGCAAGGAGTTTATAGTAGAGTTTATAAGGAGGAAATACTAATAGTACTAGTTAGGTAAGGTAATTATATATTATAATATAGTTAATAAGATAAAGAAGTTAATAGACGAGTTAAGTATAAACGCGTATTATAGTAAGGTAAATATAAAGAAGGAGAAATTCGAGGATTTTATATCGAGTAAATAGTAAGTAATAATAGCGACGAGCGCGTTAAAGTTAAAAATAAATATTCCGGATATTAGAGTAGTAATATACGCGAATAAGTTATAAGATTTTAAGGAATATATATAAGAAAGTAAAAGGACGAGCTAAGATAAGTAAAAGAGTAAGGTAATAGTAATAATTAGTAAAGATAGTAGAAATAATAAAGTAAGAGAAGCTAGAGAAAGAGCGAAAGAATAAGTAAAAAAAGTTAGTAAAAAGTATATATAAAACGAAAAAGTAGAAATAAAAGGATATATTAAAGAGTAGTATTAGACGAATATATAGATAAGAAAGTAATAGTAGACGGGTAGGTAGTAGTAAGGAGGAAGTATAAAGAGAAAAAGGAGAAATATAACGTATATAAACTAAATAAAAAGAAGAAAAAGAAAAGGAAGAAAAGAAAAAGAGAAAGGAAAGGTAAAAAAGGTAAGAGTTAAGGTAAGGAGGAGTAAGAAAATTAAGGAAATATAAGTTATATAAGAAGACGTATAAATATACTAGTAGTAGTAGTAAGTAGCGAGAAGGCTATAATAGTAGTTAATAAAGGAGACGCGAGAAGGAGTAAAGTAATAGCGAAAGTTAAAGTAACGTTTATAGTATTAGAAAAATAAGTACTTAGTATATATAAAAGAGAGTAAAGTAATAAAAGGGTATAATTTAAGGGAATATAAGAAAGTAGGAAGCGAAGAGGCGAAAATAGAGAGTAAGAAAGTAAAGAGGAATATAGTATATAAAAGGTATATAGTATATTTTAATTACAAAGTACTATAAAGGTTATATAGTAAGTTTTAAGAAAAGAAGGAAGAGAGTTATAAGTAAGTAAGGAAAGGCGAATATTATTACTTAAAAGTAATAGTAATAGTATAAGTAAGGTTAATAGTAGTATTTCGAGATAAAGTAAAGAAGTATTAAAAGAAAGAAATAGTAAAACAAAGGATAAAAGAGGGCGAGGTATTTAAGTTTAGTAAAGAGAGTAAAGTACTAAGGTTTTTAAAGTCGAGAGTAAATTAAAACGAGTAGAGTATAAGCGAGTTAGCGATAGAATTTAGTAAGATAATAAAGAAAGTAAAGTAATAAAAAAGGTTAAAAAGGGGATAAAGTAGGTAGGGAAGGTAGTATATAAAGTAAAGTAAATAAATAAAATAAGGCGGCGAGATAAAGTAATAGAGTTAATAATAAGATAAAGAGTATAGAATTAAATAATTAGATAGAAGGTAGCGATAGTATCCTAGCGATAGTAGGAAGCGTCTAAGGTAAAAGTAAAGGAAGTAAAGTTAACGTAGTAAGGTAAGAGAGTTAGCGATATAAAAGAAAGAAAAAAGGAAAAAAGAAGAAAAGGGAAGAAAAGGATAAAAAGGTAAAAAGTAAAGTTAAGATACTAGTAATAATAAGAAGAGCGTAAAGTAAAGGTATAAAGGTAAAGTTAAGAAGAAGGTATAAAGTAAAAACAAAAAGGAAAGTAAGAAAAGAGAAAATAATTAAGGAGTTAAAGAAGAAAGAAATAAATAAGAAAAAAAGAAAAGAAGAGAATATTAAAGGAAAGGTTTTATATAAGTTTAAAAATAAGTATAAAGAGAAATATAAGGAAAGATAAGAAATAAAGTAAAAGGAAAAATAAGAATATAAGTAAGGAGTAAAAAGAAAGGTAAGAGTAAGAAGAGAAGTTAAAGTAAAAGAAAAGTTAAGGTAAAAAGAAAAGTTAAGGTAAGAAAAAAGGAAAGGAAGGAATTAAAGTAAGAAAAGAGAAATAAAAAGAAATTTAAAGAAGATTAGAGTAAAGATAAGTATAAAGATAAGATTAAAAGAAAAGTAGTTAAGGAAAGAGAAAAGAGAAAGAATATAAATAGGAGAATTAAAGTAAGTAAAATATTTAAAGAAAGTTAAAGGAAGTAAAATATATAAGAAGAATAAATAATAATAAGTAAAATAGAATAAGTAAAATAAAGAGAGGAAAGATAAAAAGAAGAAAGATAGAAAGAGGAAAGATAGAAAGAGTAAAGATAAAAAGAAGAAAGATAAAAAGAGGAGGGATAAAAAGAGTAAAGATAAAAGAAAAGGAATAAAAAGAGTAAAGATAAAAGAAGAAAGATAAAAAGAATAAAGATAAAAAAGTAAAGATAAAAAGAAGATTAAGAGTAGAATAAGATAAATAATAATATAAAAGAAAAAAGGATTAAAAGATTTAAAGTAAGGAATAAAATAATAAAAATAAAAAGAAAGTAAAGTAATAAAAATAAAAATAATAGTAGTAATAGTAATAGTAGTAATAGTAATAGTAATAGTAATAATAGTAGTAGCAGTAGTAGTAATAGTAGTAGTAGTAGTAGTAGTAATAGTGGTGGTAGTAGTGGTGGTGGAGGGTTAGGGTTAGGGTTAGGGTTAGGGTTAGGGTTAGGGTTAGGGTTAGGGTTAGGGTTAGGGTTAG